>JANBXA010000735.1:43220000-43627500 GCA_030556225.1 Cricetiscus sungorus | reverse complement strand
GGCAGTATGGACCCTTCTGGACACAGTGCTGCTGTGCTGTTGCCTCTGATGGCTTATCATAGGGAGGCCTGTGGATAAATGTGGCCTCAGCCAGGAGACGATAAATGATAGATGATTTGGAAGAAATAAATGACAGGGTTGTTAAAATGTTTTAGGGCAGGGGACATTCAAATAAATGCTACCAGGTGATTTATCTCTAAAAGGTGTTCTGTTCACTGTTGAAACACACCTACATGTCTGCCAGAAACACGGCTGTAAAAAATCTGTGTATAAAAAATTTACACAGCAGCAAGCTGGCCCAAGCCTTTCATTTACTAACACCATCACCTTAGCTGCAAAGGAAACTTTCTACATCATTTCACATGTCAGTTCCTGGATGGCCACAGAACCTAAATTGGGAAGTGCTCGATGTCTACACCCTTAACTCTGCTGCACATGTGGGTACTTCAAATCTCCGCTAGCCATCATCTCAGAAGGTGTGTGGATGTTCTCTGGATTGCCTGTCTCACCCTCACTTTCCTCTCTAATTCTGATCCTCCTCAAAATAAAATAAGAAAAATCTTCTCCCAGAGAATATTATATACCCACCAATCATTTTTACTATTTGCATGAGGGCTCCCATAGTCAGCCTTCAACAAGACTCAGTAATAGCATCTTAGCCAAGGTGTTCTAAGAATTCAGAGTTTGATGCAATTGTGTAAGTTCTAACGCCTTGTGGAGAAAAGAGTGAGAATAAAACTGAGGCAGGGTGGGGGAAAAGAAGTGTAAAAGCATCAGTTACTGAACTGGCCCCACCTTTTCAAGGAAGCCCAGACAATGGCCCTATCCACAAGATAGAGTGGACGCTCTGCTGGGAAAAAGACAGAAGATACAGATCTGGCGAAGTGTCCACTGTCTCTCACTAGTAGGGTGAAGCCCACATGTCCATCCTGGCTTCCTGTCCCCACTCAGTTGCCAATGGAGAAGGCAGAGGCTTAACTACCCACTCAAGCTTGCCATCAGCACTGAGCTTCTGTAGTTTTCCTCTGGAATTCCAGCTGTGAGGAATGACTGTTCTGATGCCCAGAACTATCCTCTGGGAAATGTTAAAAACATGTGGAAATGTGAAGAGATGGGGTACATGTTAAGACCAGAGGCCAGCATGTAGGAGGCACTTGATTGGTCCAACAGAGATGGAAAATGAGAAAAAATAGGTGAGCATCATATGTAGAGGCCAGAGACACAGGCTGGTGAGGGATGAGGCATAAACTGTGTCTAATAAAGAGTAATTAGTGCTACTCAGTTATATTCATGCCCACCAACAATAAGATATTGTTTACATAATTAAGATATCCTCCGCATATGTTCTCCAGAGGAGAACTACTTGTCCATTCCCCCAAGACATTGCCTATTTCTTCTTCTGGAACTTAGAAAGGGATTATAGCTGTGACCCAGTCACCTGAGAGGATTGTAAAGAGAGGGAAGATGCATTTTAGCTCACCGTTTTACAGGGTTCAAATCCTGCTCACCTGGTATAGAACCTTGGGCAGATGCCACATCAATAGAAGCAGGTACAGACTAAGCTTCAGCAACCTTACAGCAGACAGGAAGGAGGGGCAGAGCAGATATGGTCTGTGGACCCCACTCTAGTGATCTGTATCAGCCCAGTGGGACTTACCTCCTAAAGTATCCATTACTACCAAAAACAGTGCCACTAGCTGGCATGAAACAATAACACGAGCCTGTGTGTGTATGCCTGTGGAAGAGTTTCCCATTCAAAGTATTTAACAGATTCAACTTCTTTAACATATCATTTGGACATTTTGAAATACAAGTCCCTTTCCCCACTTGCCCATTGTAATTGCCCTGTGCAGAAACCTGTCTGATGGTGTTTCTGCCCTCATGGGGTATATCAGCATAATTGGAAAGATCTCCAGTCACTTGCCAAGATGGTGCCTACAATAAATAGCCAGCTTAAGTTCCCAGAGCACACAAAAAACCCAAGTGAAGTCAGGGAATCCCCTTCCTTTGGGACATTCTTCTTTTCCTGGTCAGGAACCTGGGTTCCTGGGAGTTCTGAGTCACCTCATCACCTTCCACTGTAACTCATCTTCCCTCATCACCTCTGGTGTGCAAATCCAGCTAGGAATGGCAGCCACAAAGCAAGGCCACTCACACTCCTGGGTTCTTGTGGCTTCTGCATAAGCAGATGTTTTCTGGTGGCCTCCCACATGAGAACCAAATACTTTTTCACCTGTGTACCTCTCACAATCTACCCCAGATGGTTTTTCTCACTTTCCTAGTATTATTCTCCCCATCCCCAGCCTCTGGTGGGGTATACAGATCCAGTGGCTTCTGGGTTGGAGACAGTCTACATATGTCATGTACATGGGCACTGGAATATCAAGTGTGCAGTGACCCGGTTGTGTCATCTGTCTGCAGAGGAGGAACGGCAAGCTGAACAGGGAGAGAATAAAACCATGAGGGGACTGCCTTCACGCCCATATTCACTTTACTGTAATATTGCCTTCACTGCCAACCAACTGCATTAATATAACCTAGGAGAGACATCTTTGAGTTGCCTGTGTCGTCATTTCTACAGAGATGTATTTTGGTAGGAAGACCCGCCCGTGCATGGTGGTACCATACAATGGGCTGGGATCCTGAACTGAATAAACGGGGAGGAAAGAGAAAGCAAGAATTCACCTCTCACTGCTTAGTGACTGTAGACACAATAAGGATAATTACCTCATTCTCAGGCTGTATTCTTTCTCCACCGTACTGAACTGTATCCCTTCAACCTGGGAGATAAAATGGATCCTTCTTGAGTTTCTTTTGCCAGGGATCTAGAAACACCAACAAGAAAAGGTAGCTAATACAAGTACCACTCTTTGTGATTCCTTTGGGGATGGAACATTCCTGCTGACTCATTCTATTATCCAAATGATAGGGGTAGATGCACACATTTCCTCAGGTTCTTCATATCCTAATGAACTTTATACCACAGGTCATAGAACCAGTGATTGGCATCTGCCAACATTGCAGCCTATCTATCCATCTCAGACATACTTTCAGGAGACCTGACAGGTTGGTTACATGAACCCAGGTGACCCCCTGTGAGTCAGCATTGGCCCAGTAAGACTTGTTCTTCCACTTGCCTTCTGTTGACCTTCCCTTTGACCTGAGTGGTTTGGCTTTAACTTCATATAGGCCCAGAATTCCTGTTTGCCTGTAGCCTTTTGTATTTTCCTTCCAGTGTTCTCCAGAGAATAAGTATATGGCCTATACTGGGTGTATAAATTACTGTGGATATTTGTAGTGCATCCTTGTGGGCTTTCATTGAACTGCCTGCAGGGGCTGTAAGAAATAGAGTCTGTAGGTTAGAAGCCTTTTGCCTTCAGGGTTTTGTTGTAACAGACTGAATGGATAAGGACATCTAACGAATTGAGTATTCATCTTTAACATAGAGAGGATGGGGCTCTTCTGCCACACAGGAACATCAGAAGAAGGTTGCAATTTCGCATTCTCCAACCTGTGTACTTCCATGTTCAGGGGCCTGCCTTGCACCTATAGAGTTATTAGTTTTGTCTGTTGCATTACACTGTAATGAGATGTAAGCCTGATTTCTAAAACAGACTTCATGTGACTGAATGAGGTGAGAATCTCCTTCACAGTGGCAACTCCTTTTCCAAACAGCTTGAAATTCAAAGTCCCCCACATATCATTGGTTCTCACTATGTAGATGCTTTGAAACTTGGGTTCCAGCACATACATCCTTGTTCCTGATAAGATTAATGTTATTGGAAACATCATTAGACCAGAGGGACTGTCTGTGGTAGAGGCTTGCCACCAACTTGGATATTGTTGGATTTTCTCTGGCCAGGAAGAAAGATATCAGTGAGAACTGGGTTGGCATAGGCTATTATATAACCCTGTCTATCAGAGTAACCGTCATCTGTCCTAGAACTTCAAGTCTATTCAGTGGTCAGGGGGTTGGTCGGTTATTGCTATTGTTTTCTTTAAGCATGTCCTTGTGGTTGAGCAGGAGATAGATAGATAGATAGATAGATAGATAGATAGATAGATAGATTCATGTTCATGCAATGGGATCTTCATATGGAAGGAGCTGAAGAGATGAAAGACATTGGGGGAAAATAATGTAATTGATTTACAACTTAACTCCATTTTAATCAAAAAACAAACTTAGAGTACAACAAAGATCCCTTAATCAAGAGAGGCTTAGAACTGAATAAGTTCTGATGGAAAACGTGTTGGATGGGGAAGCACACAGAAACCTTATCTGCAGCCTCTCTGTAGCGTGCAGGAAGGAAAGCAACCTGAAGGGTTGAAGGGCATGCAGATAACTTGGAAGAAAAAGATACGTTGACTATGACAAAACCTAAAGATGATGGTGACTTCCAGGCATGGCTTGCCAATCTGTGCCAGTTGAGCATCAAGCTGAATATTGAAACTGAACTCCTGTGGCTATACTAAGACAGAGGAGAAGTAACAGTTCATCTACTACTGTTTGGAAATACACAGCAATGAGCTGAGTTTAATCTGGAAACAAAGCAACATTGACCAGGAATGAATGTGAAGCAGTTTCTGCCCCTCGACAGAGCCAGGGTTTGAACAGCTGGTTCTGTCTGCTGGACACAAGGGGGTTGTGCTTCTGCCGTCCAAGTACAAAGTGTGGTTTATGGACCACACACCAAACCAGAATTAGGCTTTGTGAGATGCTACTGCTCAAGGGAACACAGAATGCATGTGGCATGCGTGCCTGGAAAATCGCTCTCCAGTGAACACATCCCTGCCAGTAGAGCAATCACAGAAGGACAATAATGACTCAGAGCTCAGAACCTTCTGCGGCTTGACTGGACCACACCACACCACACTTGAGTACCACTGACCCATTGCAGGGAGAGGTCCTTGGTTTGGCTACAAACGGAGAAAACAGGTAAAGGACTGACTGTGTTTCTATAGATGCTATCTGTAAAGTATCTCTCTGTAGATGATAGAGCCATCTTCAATCTTCTTTTCCTTCTTCCTTTCTCCTTTGTACTGTTTTCCCCCTTAGAAAATGCCTCATGCACCCTAAGATGGCCTCAAATTTGCTGCATGGATGAAAGTAACCTTGAATTTCTGATCCCAGTTGCCTCCTCTAAAGTACTGTGTCTATAGGTCACCAGAGCAGGGTATTCTGAGTCTTACAACATGTACTCAGTGCTAGGCAGGTATGTTCTACCCCTCCACTATTAGAAGGCTATTTTATATTATTAGGATGTCTTCACATCTTTTCCACAGGAGAGCTATTTGTCCAGTCTCACAAGATCCTGCATGTTCCTCCTTCTGAAACACAGAAAGGAGCTTTCACTTAGTTGTGACCTAAACACCTGAGGATGATCTAAGAGGGTGGTTTGCTCACAGTTTCACAGGGTTCAGATCCAGCTCATCTGGTCCTAGAAGCTTGGGCAGAACTCCATGGCAACAGAAGCAGGTAGAGATAGCAGTTCTCCCATGTAGAACAGCCAGGCCAGATCAAGCAAGGGTCTAGGGACACTACACCAGTGGCCTGTCTCAGCCAGGTCAGCCCTACAGCCTGTAATTTCCATTACCATCATACATAGTGCCACCAGCTGGAATCAAACAGTAACACATGTCTTTTTGTGTCTGGCTCTGATCTCATGTTCAAAATGTTTCAGAGAACCAACTGGTCATCCTGAAATGTGTATCTTTTTCTTCACTCGCTTATTCTAGCTTCCCTGTGTAGAAACCAAACTGATTGGTGTTTTGCTTTCATGGAACACCTCAGCTCAAAGTCATGAGTGAGTATGGTTGCCACAGCACACCAAAGACTCAAGTGAATTCAATGAGTCCCCTTCCTTTGTTTATCCTTCTTTTCCTGGTCAGGAACCCGGGTTCCTGAGAGTCTTCAGTCACCTCCTCACCCTTCACTGGAACTCATCTTCCCTGATCACCTGCTGGTGAGCAAATCCAGCTAGGAATGGCAGCCACAAAACAAGGCCACTCACACACCTGAGTTCTTGTGGCTTCTTCAGATGCAGATGTTTTCTGGTGACCTCCCACATGAGAACCAAATGCTGGTTCACCTGTTCCCCTCTCACATATCCCAGATGGTCTGTCCTCATTTTCCTAGTATTATTCTCCCTGTCTTTAGCCTCTGGTGTGGTGTACAAATTCAGTGGCTACTGGCTTGCAGACAGTCTGCTTATTTCATGAACATGGAGTCAGGAACTTCAATGTACAATGATCCTGTTGTGTCATTTGTCCGCAGAGGGTGAATAGGAAGAAAATGGAAAGCATTGTTCCTATTACTTTTAAGACTTTATTTAGTTTGATATGTGTGGTATTTAAATGAAAATGGTCCCATGAGCTCATAGGGAATGCTACTATTTGGAAGGATTAGGGCTTGTGGCCTTCTTGGAGTAGGTATGGCCTTGTTGGAGGAACTGTCATTGGAAGTGGGCTTTGAAGTTTTATTTGCTCAAGCCAAGCCCAGTGCCTTTCTCTCTTCCTGCTCCCTGCTGATCCAGATGTAGAATTATTGGCTTCTCTAGCACAATGTCTGCCTGTGTACCACTATGCATCCTATCATAACAATAATGGACTAAAGCTCTGAACATGTAAGCCAGCCCCAATGAAATGTTAGTAGGGAGGCAATGTTGCTGAGAGCAATGTAAATTATGACATCCCAGGCTAAGATTTCAGAGGGGAGAATATTAGTATATGGACTAGAGATGAGTCTTGTGATATTCTGGCAAAGAATGTGGTTACTTTTTTCCCTTAGATATTCAGTAAAATATTTGTTCAATGAATAAACTCCCCAACGCAACTCAAAATACATTAGAATCCTCCCTGACCTCCTAGTCAGCCTCCTGATAGCACCTAATTAGTGAGTCTATTGCCTGGATTTTCCTCTGGGTGCTTGCAATCTATCAGTTTTAAATTAGCTATTGTCTATTTCTTAAATTATCTATTGTCAGTTAATTCATCCAGTAGCTACATTTGGGTTAGAAAGATGACTCAGTGGTTAAGATCCTCTGTTTTCCCAGAGGATCAAAGTTCAGCCAGTGTAAGGAGTATGTTTTCCCCACCACCATCTGGTCCCGCCGCCATGCCAGCCCCCAAATCACATGCTGAGATTCTGTATTTGATATAATGCTGTTGGCCAGGTACTAGTTTCTTACCAGCTAGCTCTGTCTTAATGATTAACCCATTTTTACTTATCTAGGTATTTTTACATGGTCATTTTATTCGAGAGCGGGCCAGCGTGTTGCTCTCTCCAGGCTCTCCATGTTCACTCCTCCTTACTACTTCCTCTTTCCTCCTTGTCTCCTAGCCCCGCCTATTATGCTTTCCTATTGGCCAACAATGCTTTATTCATTAACCAGTATGAAAAACATATTTACAGAATAACATCTCCCATCAAACCAGCTGTGGTGGTGCACATCTTTTATCCCAGCACATGGGAGGCACAGGCAGGTGGATCTCTGGTTCATAGACAACCTGGTCTACAGATCAAGTTCCAGGACAGCCAAGACTACACAGAGAAACTCTGTCTGGAAACACAAACACAATATAACACAACACACACTCACACACACCACAAAGTTTAGTTCATGTTGGGGAGCTCACAATGACCTGTATTCCCAGTTCCCATGAGATTCAACACATCTACACACTCCTGCTCTTCTGTGTTACACGCACACACACACACACACATTCAAAGACATATAATTAAAAATAATAAAATATTTTAAGGCATAGCCACATTCAGCACATCTTCACAATGTCCCATCTGACCCGGTGGTACAGGCTTGCCATCTCAACTCCTCAAGTGGCTGAAGCAAGAGCATCACAAGTCTTGGTACCCCAGGGTCTTTAGAGAGAGTTCAAGTGCAGCCCAGGCAAGTTAGTGAGAACCATTCTCAAAATAAAAATAAGAGATAGTCATGTAGCCAGTATTCTTGCCTACGATGCCCAAGGGCCAGACTCTATCTCCAATACTGAAAGGAAGAAAAAAAATATATAATATTTCAGAAATTTTAAATTCTGAATTTACATTCATGGGAATAAAAATTCACATGGGACCAAAGGAAAACTCGAAATGTCACTAGCAGGTAGGTGTTGGCTTTCATCAGGAGTGTTGGCGTTGACATAGCTGAACACTGTAGTCCCATTAGAGATGACTCCTGAGTATCTGGGTCACAATCATCATGGCTGCTTAATTGCTTCTCAGGAATGCAAAGGGAGTTCAAACTGATTTGAAACCACCTGGGCCTGTGCAAATGTCCAGTGACAATGTTTGGATGCTGAACACCAAAAGGTCATCTACAGAATGTGCTAACTCGGGACTTTCAAAGCATAGCTATTGTAAGGTACCACAGGGAGCATTCTCCTGGCTGACATCAATTCTCGATTTCTCTCACTGGAAACACCTTTCCTGATGCTTCATACCACCCTTT
Organism: Cricetiscus sungorus; assembly: GCA_030556225.1. Classification (NCBI taxonomy): domain Eukaryota; kingdom Metazoa; phylum Chordata; class Mammalia; order Rodentia; family Cricetidae; genus Cricetiscus; species Cricetiscus sungorus. The sequence continues at coordinate 43,619,035 of JANBXA010000735.1, read as the reverse complement.
CTCTTTACTCCACGAACACCCTTAGATGCCATCCTCGGGAAGGGAGAGTAGAGACTTGCCCTCCTAGCTGCACATGGCTAAGCTTTCTTCTCTAAGTATCTCACTGTTCTGTGATTGGCTTTCTTTGGTAAAAACAGACCCGGTGCTATAGCATCAATTACCCCCTCAAAATAGTGTGTTTCCCTAGACTAATCATGAGATATCTACTACACGTACACCAAGGGACCCACGGAGCTTTGGATAGGATGAGGTGTGTGTCAGAATCCAAGAGCTACTGCATTTGCTCATTTGCGTATATAAATAAAACTTTAAAATGACCTGAGGAGGTCATCTGAAATGCCTCTTCATGCTCACCATTTTCCAAAGCTCGTTATACGATTCAACTTTAGTCTTCAGCTCTTTCCATCAAAAAGTAATAGGCCCAAAACAAACTGAAAACATAAGCAACATTTAGATCACCACAGAGAGACTCGTCTCCCCGCCCAGTTAATTGACAGAGCCAAGAATCCTAATTACTGCTCCGATCACTTCACACTGGAAAGTGTCCACTGTACATTAAGACAACCTCGTGTTAACTAACACTGTGTTTCAACCCAGGTCTTGTTCACTAGCAAGGAAATCATTTTTAATGGAAAGAATTCCGTTTTAATGTCCTGTAAATGGGCCATTTATTGGTATACAAGAGGGTCAGAAAAAACTAATTAGGGACTGCTTAATCGAACGTAAGTGATGTGTTTTTCCCAGGTTGGCAACTGTGATCTGTAATCCCCAAGCAGAAAACTAAGATGGAGATGAATTCCAGATCCTGGAGAGCCTGAGGGATTACCCATGTGTCCCTGAGCTCAACTTAAATACCAAGTTGTGAAAACTGGCTTCAGCAAAGCAAGTGTAGGTCATGTTTGTCCTTTTGAGTTTTATGGGGTCCCAGTAGCTAAAAGGCTGCTTAGTGTTTGAAAATGAGCTCCCCAGCATTCTTCATTTACTTTATGCACTTCAGCATAAATACCAAACAGCAAAATCTTTCCTCTTTAAAAACAAGACTTTATCCAGCCTTCGTGGGTATTAATTATCCAGAGTGTTTAATCCCTGCCTTCTTTTTGTTTCTGCGTAACACACTTTATCAGACCTACCTCACCATGAGACCACCCTAACCAATTTTTTTTTCATTTTCCCCAGGGCTGAGAGGAAAGGAAGTATTTTATAACTTGACCACAAAGCCCCTAGAGATAGAAAAACTAGCTCAAAAATCATTGTAAAATTGCTTCAGGCAAGTAAGATTTACCCCAGCTATGGACAACTTTACTTACACAATGAACTAACCCTCAGTATTTACCTCAAGACCCCCCTTCTCTCTCCCTCAGGGAGGTTCCAGAGTGTGGGTGGGCCATTCTAAGCCAATATGGGCCAGATGGTAGCCCCTTCAACCTCCCCTTAGTCTCCAAGAAAATGGGAAGGGATCTGTTTGCTCCTTATATGACTGTCATGACTGCCATTTTCATTGTTTCTATCTCAAGTTATTTCTTTCCCACAGTGTGTATAACTATGCACATACTCTTTAAGTGATAAGGTCAGGTTCATCACAGAAATTCCCCACTCCCGGCATCAGGCTGTTTTCCTGTGAGTGAAGAGTTTGGCCAAATGCAAATTAGATGAGAGGAGGATTTATTTCACCTGTACTGCGGTGATAGTTTGTGTTCTGACAAATTAAGCGCACCTGGAGATCAGAGGGTAGAACTAGCCACTAGTAAACCATAGTGTTCTGGAGGTCTGCACAGACAGACAGGAAGTGATAAGGCTGAGCAGAGGAAGGAAGCCATCAGGCCGGGTGTAGACAGGATCTCGAGTCAGAGAGGTAAGAGATGACTGTGGCTGGTCCAGTACTTCTCTGATCTTTCAGTTTTTAGCCTATATCTGACTCCAGGTTTTTATTATCAAGACTAATTAGGGTCACACTTCACCTTACACTTCCCAGTTCACCACTGAGGGAAGTCAAGGCAGGACTCAAGGAACCGGAAGACGGAAACCGTGCAGGAGCACTGGTTGGCACACTCTCTGGCCCATGCTCGTTAGCTTACTTTTACGGCCCAGGCCTTCCTAAGTAAGAATGGTGCTTTGCACAGTGGCCAGGGCTCCTCCCACACCAACGATCAACCAATGCAATGTCTCACAGACTTGCCATCTATGCAGCAGCTCAATTGAAGTCCTCTCTTCCCATCTGACTCTAGAAGGGACGGGTTGACAGCCCCTAATCAGCACCTGAGTATTGTATCTGGTTGACAACCCCTAAACAATGCCCTGAGTAGAGGTGTAGGAAGAGGTGATGCTTTGTCTGTTGGAAAAATCTCAGGGCTGAGAACACACTTGCCTGGCAGACACTGGGCCCAGGACTGTGAGGCACGTGCTGGCCTGAGCCTATAGCATGCATTCCATGACCTGAGGATGATGAAACTAGAGAGGTGGGCTCAAGCTCTCTGGAGCCCAGAAAATCAAGAGTGAGTTCGAGATATTGAACATTAAATAATTTGAACTTACACTGCTTAGGTCTGATTGTTTTCATGCCCATTTTTCTTTAGGAATATGAAAGTACACGTCATTTTCACAACTTTATTATGCAGGAGCCCATAGTTAAGAGACTCTGGAGTTTTTAATAAGACCCCTGGCTTTTAAAGTTCTGTAAATAAAGTCTGTGAGACTTTTAAAAGTTGTGTTTTATATTGTAATATTAATGCGAGATCTCAGGACACAAAAGGAAAGGTTATAGTTAAACAAGGATGTGTTTATTTGTCAGGTGGACAAGAGGTGGATAGTGTGGTTAGTCACTGTCAGCATGACACAACCTAGAGTCACCTGGAAGAGAAACCTCAGTGGAGTAACTGCCTAGATCATATTGGATGACAGCTAAGCTTGACTTTCTGCTTCTAGAAGTATACAGATGCACATGCACACACTTGCATCCATACCCACACGAGCTCGACACTCACTGGCGCGTGCACACTCGCCCACACACACCCATGCTCATGCATAAATGTGCATATTGCTATAAAGGGTTAGTGTATCAGCATTACATTATGGCATCACATGAGTAATGGACAAAATTTGAACTCTAGAATAATCTCATACAAATAATTTGAAGCAGAAATTAGAGATCAATGGAGGGTCACGGCAGTTCAGCCTTGTTCTCCCTGCTCCCTGCCCTTCTGCTCAGAAGAACATAATTAGATATCTACAAGACAATAAATAGGTTTAATGCTTAACCCTTATCATATATAAAAGCCAGTTACTGCTTTTAGATGTAAGACACATATGAAAGGTCAAATTATGAAACTGTAGGATAAGATATAGACCACCTTTAAACCTCAAAGTACAGAAATTTTTCCTAACAATAAACCCCGTAATACGAACATGTGTCATCATATTAAATTAAAAACTGACTTCAGCTTCCAGACACAACAGGCCTGATGTACCTATCGACTCACAGAGACTGACAGCACACACAAGACCCAAACACAGGCTCAAATCAAACAAAATCCCAGCACTGAAAAGGGGAAGTCGACACAGAGTTGCGCGCACATACACACGTGCTTGCACACACATGCTCCCACACGCACGACTTTGAGAAGGAAAAACATGGGCATTTCATAGATGAGGTGCTATTAACGACCCAGTTTATTATGTGCAAAGCTAGCTGTCCTTGTGGTGATCAGAAAAAAAAAAAAAGGTGGAATATACAAAAACACAAACCAGAACCACAGTGAGAAAGTAGTTTATGAACATTTAAATGACAACGTTACAATTTCAGCAGAGCCAAGGTGGTGTTGACCCTTACACACTGCTGCTGACAAATCTAAAGACATCCAGCCTCCAGACGACAGTGAGCTTGATGTCAGTTAGGAAGCAAGATTGGGCACAGTTCCCATGCTGCCACTGCTCTATTCCTAAACACTTCCTAAATACCTGGGAGAATCTCTAACCTATGAGGGAAGTGATCTTATTCAAGGTTGCGCTTCACAGCCTTACACAGAAAATGACCTCACAGGCCCTCTGCACGGCAATAAATAAACTGCAATATATTTCGGCTGGCTAGTTTTATGTCAACTCGGAACAAGCTCGGAGTTATCTGAGGACCAGAAAACCTCAGTTGAGAAAATGCCTCCATAATAGTGGCCTGTAGGTGAGTCTGTGACATATTTTCTGGATGGAGGACTGATGTGGGGTGGCCCAGCCTATCATGCGTGGTGTCATTCCTGGGCTGGTCATCCTGAGTTGTACAAGAACCAAGATTGGGTAATCTTTGAGCAGCAAGCCAGTAAGTGGCACTCCTCCAGGGATTTAGCTCCTGCCTCCAGGTACCTGCCTTGCGTTCCTGCACTGCCTTCTCTCAGTGACAGTTTGATCAGGACATGGGAGCTGAAACAACCCCTTTCCCCCAGTTGTGGTATTTATCACCGCAACAGAAACACTAAGGCAGTGTTCACCAGATTAAAATAAAATATAGCCGTGAAAATTAACTCGTTACTGCCATATAAGTCAATGCATGCCTCTAACTGTATGGCTGACTGGGCTGGTACTTGAGAGTTGGGTACTACCTGATCAGTCTCTCATAACCAGCCACTTCTCACTCTTCCACGGGCTCAGTGCTGTTCATTTTTCTGTTCTTCTTTATTCAGATGACTCTTACTCACTTTCGTGTGTCATGTATTTCTTAACAATCAAATACCTCCTTAAAGAATCAGAACAAACTTTAAAACTCTTGAAAAAAAAAAAACCCAACTCCCAAAAGTCCTCCTCAACAACTTCGGTCTGAATTGTTTTAATTGGGTTGAATCACTGGAAATAAGTGCCCCTGGGCAGTGTTCTTTCAACACGAGTTGACTACAGAATAAAAATAGAAACTAGGCTGGGGGAGGCTCGGTGCTTAAGTCCTTCCAAGTGTGAGGACTGGGGTTGGGATTCCCAGAATCCACATAAAGACCAAGTGGATGGGGCAGCTGCCTGTAATCCCAGCCTCCTGAGGAAGCAGGCTGGAGAAATCAGCTGTGCTGGTGAATTCTCAGTCTGTCTGAGAGATCTTGCCTCTCACTGAATGACGTAGAAGTGCACCTGAGGGTGATTCTCGCATCAACCTCCACATATATGAGCCCCCACATGCACTCATACCTGTATACGGTGTGCCTACACACATGCATACATGTATGCATACACACACACACACACACACACACACACAAACACTCACACATACACACACGCACATGCATGCACACATGCTCGCACACATACATGCACACATGCACACACACACAAACACACAAACACTCACACATACATGCACACATGCACACACACACACACAAACACTCACACATACACACACGCACATGCATGCACACATGCTCACACACATACATGCACACATGCACACACTCACACATACACGCGCACACATGCACACACACACACACACACACACACACACACACACACACTCACACACAATGTGCAGGGACACAGAGGTGACTCATTGACAAGTTCATGTTTGGAGACTTTAGGATCAAACACATGCTCCATCGGGGTCACTACCTCATCGGCTTGCTCACCACCGTGTCCCTAATACTTCACTTAGGTTACTGCGCATACTGTGTGTTCAGTACATATTAGCTGAGTGAATTAATGACATAGACAAACCATGGGAATACAGGCTAAACTCTTACATTCCGTTTAGATAACATTTGTGGGCTGAGAGTTGAGATTGGACTACGGGCAGTTAGTTCATCCATATATTCCAGCACATGGGAGAAGGGATAGAAAACTATAAAGACAATTTCCTCCTCTAAAGAAATGGAACATTTTAATCACATTGCCTTGGCAAGGATTCAGTCCTGTGACATGCATAGCTGCAAGGGAAGCTGGAAAAAAAATAGGCATGCCTTTAGGTGGCCGCGAGTCCTTTTAGAATGCTGTGAAATGTTCCGTTTCTAACAAAGAAGAAAGGCAGTGATACAAAACTGCAAACGGAAATGTCTTCTCTTCCACCCATCTCTACCCAGCTGTGTCCTCCTTACTAGATGGTACTCTATAACATGAATTGCTATTTAAGATTTTTCATGAAAATTATTAGCTTTAGATTTTAATCATTCAATGCATGATATTGGCCTGGATTTTTGCATCAGCCTGAAAGATTTTTTTTCCCCCATTAAACATTTTGGAACTTTCTTTTCCTTGTTAATGCACTCATCTACTCCACTGAATTTAGCTGCTACTGGACAGCGCTCATCATGTGGGTGTCATGCAAGCTGCTTATTAATTGCTTCCAAGTTGTTTTGTTTCCAATCTTGAGCTCAGAAAACAGAGATGCCCAGGACAGAGGGAGCCTTGCTCTGAGCTGAGGTCTATAAAGAAACAGCAGATTTTTTTTTGAGAAAGAAAACTTATTTTTTTTAAACCCCCTTATAGACATTTCTTCCTATTAAATTTCATTTTCTACCAAAGTGTTTTTCCTTGCTTGCTTTGCATTTTCTCTCTACATATCATCATTACTCAAGAGAAAGAATGTGTGTGGCCAGCCATGGTAGCAGCAATCTGCAATTCAAACCTCTCCCTCCCCTCTCACAACTCCTGCTCTCCCCTCCCCCCCCTTTTATTTATTTATTTGGTGGCTTCTCACACAGCAACATTGACTCTCCCTCCCTACTGAATTGTGCTTCTTGTATAAGATTTGGGGCATATCTGAAATCATGGCTAAAATTTTTGAAACCCATTCTCTGGAAGTTTGACTGAGCTGTGTCCTTCAAGCCTGTGTGTGGTTTGTTGCTGCCTGAGACAGGATGCTTTTCCCATGGGAAGTGAGGGAGGGGTTGGGGAGGCCATGTTCCCTGTCTCAAACAGTAAAGAAACCTGGAGCTGACACTCTCCTTTGTGGATGAGGTTCTGAAGCTCCCTGGTGCGCCTTCTCTAAGCTCTGGTGAACAATGATTGATTGACTCACATACTTCACGTGTTTCGGCCACTTTCACACTTTCTATCTCAAGCTTGAACACAGTTGACAGAGGGAGGACTAATTAGTTAATGATATTTAACTTTGCATATCTGGAGAAGGGCTTCATGGATATTAATGCAAATGTATGTAAATGTATGTAAAAGTAACCAAATTAATACTTCTGTGGTACTTCTTTTAAAGGGATCAGAGCCTGTTCTGCGTGGAAACAGGTTAAAATACCCACCTGCCTGTGGGAACAACTGCCTCCCATACCAGTTCACTTTGCTCTGTCTTACTGGGCAGGGCACTCCTGTGATCCTAGAATATAGGAAAATTGCTATGACATAGTGACATGACATTCCTGAAAATAATAATTGGGTTTTTTTTTTATCTTTTATATAGAGCTGTTAAAAGAATTTTGTACATGTACAGCACTAAGCAAAAAGAAAAGGAAAGAAAAAGGAAAGAAAGAAAGGAGGGAAGGAAGGAAGGAAGGAAGGAAGGAAGGAAGGAAGGAAGGAAGGAAGAAAAAGTGGGGTATGGGAGGGGTTAGATAGAGAGGTTAGAGGGAGGAGAGGAAGGAAAGAAGGTGATGTAATTCTATTTCAATTAAAAACAGATTTTTTAAAATAAAAGAATCAGGATGTTTTTTAAAATATGAAGCACAATGAAGACACTAAGCCAACAATATTTTTTAAAAAATAAATTAGCAAAAAGAGGGCAGGCTCCTTACTCAGAGTCACAATATGACTTGAAACACATGGAGAAGTGATTACAGGCTACCAGTGCAGACTTCTCTTCCTCCCATGGCTTTCCCACAGGAATTTGATCAGTTGGATTTTTTTTTGCAGACCTGATATGCACTGGCCCTTTCTGCCCACACCATATACCAAATCTGCATCCTAAATCCTCAGACTCTGTTGCCTTTGATTCTTTTCACAACAAAGAGGGATATAGAATAGTGTAAACCAAATAATGAAATTTCAGAGACCTCAGAATGCAGCTTGGCTAATTTATGATTTGTATGGTAATTTATTTAAACATATCCTTCTTGCTAGACAAATAAATTGTTTTCAGAGTGGTTTCTATTACAAAAATGATACAGTGTGCTTATATAAGCACGTATGTTTATCTAACTATATATATATATATACTTAAAACTGGGAGAAAATACCCTGGGGAACAGTGAAAGTTGGAGAGACTGGGTCCAGGCAGATGGCAGTACACTTCTACAGATTTGTGCGGCACTTAATATCCTTTCCACACGGATGCACTTTGCTTGTTCTGAAAACTTAATTAATGTTGTTGATCAATTAATTGCAAGCAAGAGGGGAGGCAGAAGCCTCGAGAATGTCTGAAATGCTGTTCTAGTATGCCACATTTACATATTACTCACACAGCAGGCACAGTTGAGGTGCCGGTGCCTCAAGTAATATTCGAGAACATAGTTAGGCACATTGAAGGGAAAAAGTTTAAAGGGCTTTATAGGTCAAGAGGAGGCTGTTGAACAGATTTAACAGATTAATAAGTGACAGCATTAATAGTTGCAGACATATATTGGACTTACGTAGAACTTCCTGTTTAATGTAATTTATTGAAAAATTAAATATAACATGTACTCTGACTTCCTATCCCCATGAAAGGCATATTAAATTTATCTTAGGAGTTCACAGCATTATAAGTCTGCCCACATCGACTTGGACCACACAGACGTCTTCTTGGTAGAAAGAAAAAAGAAATATAAATTGTATTGGGCGTGTACAGCGCACTGAGACATACCACGTTCCATCAGTTAATCTCCCTGCAAGAGCCATGTGAGTGTATCATGTTCCCGTTTCCCAAAAATAAATGAGAAATCAGAAGTTTGGAAATGCCAAACATCTTTGATATTTCGAAAGTACAAAGCTGGAACCTGGGTTTTGAATTATAGTCCAGTTGGCTTTGATTCCTAAAAGCCTGCCTTCCTCTGTGCTAAGATCCTCCCTACTGCATGTAGGCTGCAGTGAAAACGCAAAGTGGGGAGAATGTTTCCTTAAGTTTGGCCTCCAGCAAAACTTTTTGGGGATGCTGATGTCAACCCAGAAAGTAATAGCACTCCCTGTTAAGTAGCCAGGCAACACCCTTGGCTTCCTCCTGTGAAGTCATTCCCAGTCAAAGCCTTTCACTGGGATGCTGTAGATTGCAAATGACTGCCAAATCCAAACAAACATCTTAAGTGTGATGAATAGATCAATACAGTGTACAACAATTCACTCCCAGACCCCAGAAATCATTTGTTTGGACCCATTGCCTATATAGTCAAATTGATGTGCCCATGCTAACTTCAACAGGAAATCTTTCTCTCTCTCTCTCTCTCTCTCTCTCTCTCTCTCTCTCTCTCTCTCTCTCTCTCTCTCTCTCTCTATCCTCTCTCTTTCATCCTCTCTCTGCCTCTCTCTCTCATCCTCTCTCTCTGTCTCTCTCTCTCATCCTCTCTCTCTGTCTCTCTCTGTCTCTCTCTCTGTCTCTCTCTCTCTGTCTCTCTCTCATCCTCTCTCTTTCATCCTCTCTCTGCCTCTCTCTCTCATCCTCTCTCTGTGTCTCTCTCTCTGTCTCTCTCTCTGTCTCTCTCTCTCTCTATCACACACACACACACACACACACACACACACACACACACACACAAAGGAAAAAAACTTGCTTTAAAGATGTTAAACCAATTTAAATTGAGTAAAGAAAGGAACAACTCTTTCTGAAAGTATTATTATTAAATGGTTCACTATAAAGGCTATGCCTCCCTTAAGAGATGGGGGAGAAAAGGGGCTGGAGGGAGCAGGAAGATTAAGTCAGGGGGAAAATAGAGGAGAGCAAGAAAAGAGATACCTTAATAGAGGGAGCCATTATAGTTTTAAAGAAAAATCTGGCACTAGGGAAATGTCCAGAGATCTACAAGGATGACCCCAACTAAAAATCTAGGCAATAGTGGAGAGGCTACCTTAAATGCCCTTCCCCAATAAAGAGATTGATGACTACCTTATATGCCATCCCAAAGCCCTCATCCAGTAGCTGATGGAAGCAGAAGCAGACACCCACAGCTAAACACTGAGCTGAATTCCTGGAATCCAGTTGCAGAGAAGGAGGAGTGATGAGCAAAGGGGTCAAAACTAGGCTGGGGAAACCCACAGAAACAGCTGACCTGAACAAGAGGGGGCTCATAGACCCCAGTCTGATAGCTGGAAACCAGCATAGAACTGACCCAGACTACGTGTATGTGTGTGTCAGTTAGGGGCCTGGGAAGTCTATGGGGCCTCTGGTAGTGGATCGGTGTTTATTCCTAGTGTACCACTGGACTTTGGGAGTCTACTCCCCATAGAGGGATACCTTCTCAGCCTAGACACTGGGGGAGGGAGACCTAGGTTCCACCACAAATGATATATAGGACAGACTTTGATGATCCCCCATGGAAGGCCTCACCCTCCCTAGGGAGCAGAAAGGGAATGAGATGGTGAGTTGGTGGGGGGCATGGGAGGATGGGAGGGACAGAGAACTGGAGTTGGTATATAAAATAAGATTGTTTCTAACTCAAATTTTAAAAATTAATAATTAAAAAAGGCTATGCCTCTGTGGGTCTTCACAGAAAAATAACCCTTCCCTCTTCAGAATACACTCCAACATGTCTAGGCCCTTCAGGATTCAGCTAGGCAGAGACTATGAGGAAAACTTAATATAAACTGAAGGAAGACTTTTCCTCTTCTTTTTTCTAAAAATCGCTTCTACTTGACAGCAAAAGGATCTCCCAAAGGAAATAGCAGAGACCTGTTGGTTCTTCATTTAAAGTCAGTGGGCAGACAAAATGCCCAAAGGGAACAATTTTGTCCCAGATCCCAAGAGAAACAGACTCAACGAGAAACCAATAATTATTTCCCATCTCTAACTCTGATGACACAAAAAAACAGAGTTATGTAGTTATTTGATCCAAAGTTGAATAGGACTCTACAGCAGCATTTCATACCAAGTGAAGTCTGCTAATTATGTGTGCTGGGACAGCAGCCAAGAGTCCATTACAGTGGTCCAGAGGGGGGGTTTAAAAAGGAGAAGGCTTTAGCATGGATCCTCAGGAGCACGGCCTTGGCACTATATGGAAGTTTCCATTGTAGCTGAGGAGTGTGGTAAAGTACAAGGTTTTCCATTTGAGAAGAAGAGAAAAGAAGGAAGTTGAGTGTGCCTGTTGCTGTAACGCCAGTCACAATGAAGTCCTGCAGTCATTTGTAGATGGAGGTTTCTGTCCCCCCAGGTCCTGTAGCGCTTTAGTCCCAAATAAACACGAAGAGACTTGTATTAATTTTAAACTGTTTGGCTGATGGCTCAGGCTAATTTTTGGTTAGTTCTCTCTTAAGTATTAACTCATTTCTATTAAACTATGTATTGCTGCAACTTACCCTTAATGTTCTGGTGTGTTACTCCATCGGCAAGGAAGGGAACACTGACACTCCCATGGGAACTTGGAGTTCATGTTGGCAGAGCTCAGGACACTGAAAAACAGAGAGAAGACAGGAGGTGGCCACGTGAGTCTTCTCCAGGAGCAATGACTTTTTCTGGAGGGTGACGGAGTATACAAGAGGCCATGCTGCCAAGTAGAGAAGCGACCGTGATGAGAAAAGGTGGGGACAGATGAACAGAAGTATGGTAATTATGAAAATACATCAAGTATGGATGAGGAGAGAGGTGTAGAAAAGAGGCCATGGTAAAAAAAAAAAAAAATATTCAAGAATAAAATGGGTAAGGCCTGATGATTGGTTGAGTGCAGAAGATGGTGTGCGGGAGAGAATGACAGATGGGAATTGTAAAAGGTCACCCCTAGCCTTAGGGCTAGGACCTAACTTAAGAGAAACATGGGCTGCAATGGCTTAGACTTTCAAGTGCTCCCTATGCAAACATTTGGGACCTTAGTTAACTCCCCAGCACACAAGCAAAAAATGCCAGGCGTGGTGGCACATATCTGTAATTCTGTCACCAGCGCACTGGGAACAGAAAGAGGCTTGTTGCCCAGGCAGCCTGGCAGAATTGCTGAGTTCCAGCTTCAGTGAGGGACCCTGTCTCAAAAGATACAGTGGTGAGTGATTGAGAAAGATATAGGCACACATGCACACCCCCTGCCACACACACATAAACCACACAATAACACACATACACAGAAACACACACACACACACACACACACACACACACACACACAATAACCACTAACAGGAACAATAAACAAACATAGCAATGCAGCTGTGATCATAACATACAGTGACAAACTCTATAGGAATGGGTCCAGGTAAAGCGCTCAATTTGATGCCATCCAGGAACCTTTGCAATCTATTACATTTCTCTTCTGTGGCTGGCTTTTCACTGGGTAGCTTGCACCTATATGCTCAATGTAGAAATGTCTGAGCAACTGCATTTCAACCTCAGTTCCTGTGCTTCCTGTGCTGTGCCTCCTGGAAGCCAGGTGCCACAGCAGTCCTGCCACACTTGCAGGCCCATTGTTTCCTGTGCTTATGTTTTTATCTGCGTCTCCAACAGCCCGCATCTCCCACAGCCTGCACCAGAACTGATCGTCCTGCGGGACACTTCTGATACGAATCAACATTTTCATTACCTAAATCTCAATTTTCAGTTCAAACTCTTGTGCATAAGACATCACATTTCCTGCCTCTAGAATCTCTGACTCACACGGGGTACCTGTGAGTACGAGTTGTGAAGATGATAAGGATCAAGACATAATTTTGGTAGCTATTTGGACAGACGGGCAGTGTCAACATGGCCTTTCTATTCTCATTTTTACTAATCTGCCCTGACATATAGATTTTTTTCATTCATTTAACAAATACTCCTTGAGATTTATTTGGGGGACCTAGGAATGCTGCTATGGGGATAGGGGAATATAGAGGAAGAAAGCTTACTGTTGTGAAATGTAGTCAGTTTGATTAAATAAAGAGGGTGGGCAGATGAGTACATGATAGATAGATAGATAGATAGATAGATAGATAGATAGATAGATAGATAGATAGATAGATGATAGATAATGGATAGATGACAGAGTATATGTACATGAGGGGATATATGGATGGGTAGAAAGATGGATGGATGAATAGAAGATAGGTGAAATCTTGGGACCACTAAGAGACTATATCCAATGCATTTCATGGTGTGTGGGATTTTCAATATTAAAATAAGAATAGTCCTTAGAAAGCTAAGGCTAAATGGTCACCCTAGACTAGGAAGTGAGAGAGTGCCTCACTCACTTAAAGAAATTTCGTGTAACGCCAATAGAGAAAGTGGTCTCTCAATAAGGCTTAGTGGAAACTAAAAAGCTGGGCATGTGAATATCTGGGAGCAAAGTATTCTGGAGAGGTAAATTCAAAGGAAAAGACCCCAACAGACAAGCTGGGCTTGTAGACATGGATTACAGATGGGTTCTACCCTTAAGGCACAAGGTACAGAGTGGTGTATGTGCATTAGTGGAACCACTGCTTAGCCCAGTTGCCATTCAAGTGTTAATCTAAATCAAGGCTCCTCTGTTTCCTAATTGTCTCTTATGGGACCTTTACAAACTTTCCAAGGACGTAGCTACACATACTGAGGGGGGGAAAAAATTAAAATAAGAGTCTCAAAACATGAATGGAAGGAGGCTAAATGAAAGTATGTTTGTGGGGAACATCTAGAAAAGCAACAGGAAGAGATCAAATCAGAACTCAGACTCACAATTTATTGTAGTTTTCCTTCCATATCCTTTGAGCCATTTCAGGTTTGGCAATAATCACAAACCCAACATGAAACCAACCGACATTATTTCCCTCATACATGGTTCGGGCACTTATAGGCTTAAAGAAGATGAGAACATTCAACAAATGCTCCATATGACCTGAGTAATTCCTGATTTAATATGTATCAATTTAGTCAGCATTTCCCATGAAAAATAAAAATGAGCATTTTTCTTATGATTTTCCAGCTTGTTGATATCTATTTGGATAAGTCACACCAACAAAAATCTTTCACCCAAAAAAAGAAGGGATCCACTTAGATTAATAGAGTTGTTGTTTTTATAAGCTTTGCAATCATACCCAATTTCATATTCATTTTACACAATGTAAACATAATGTACATGTTTGGTAAGTGTGAATGCTTTTACAAAAGCCAGACAAGACCAGGTCTTATTTGTTTATTTATTTATTTATCTATTTATTTATTTTCTTGGTCATTTTGTACTCAAGGATACATTGTGACCTAACATGTGCCAAGTTTCAACAAAAGTGCCTTTTCTCACTTCCTTTTCTTTTAAATCCTATCCTAAGCAATTCCTCCAAGGACTTCTTCAGCGTTATCTGTAGATGGGAAAGGCAATTCACAATGCAATAAAATTTATAGCTCATAAAATTATGAATAAGCCGAACGTAAAAGAAGAAAAGTTAAACTAGGTTTAAAATGATTTTTATAATATCAACCACATGAATTGACACAGAAAATGAATCACAAATGTGAGGAATGCAGCAGCTAAATGCTATGGACCGTCCACGTCTGCACGTTAATGGGGACAGGCAGCACAGCACCAAGGGATGCTGGGAATATAGTCACTGGTTTTTCTCAGCAGAAATGGCCAAAGTGGGATCGGGGTAGGTCTTGGGTTTTGTTTTGTTTTTTTAAATCATATTAACTAGATATGCCTGCAAATACACGAGCAAACATTCTTTTAAAAAAAGAATGAATAAATAAATAAAAGAAAGAAAGAATAAAAGAAAGGAAGGAAGAGGTTTCTGGAAGGTAAAATTATGTAAGTCAGCCCAATTACTGCAGAAAAATAAAAGTACAACAAATAAAGAATTAAACAGGCTGAAGAAATGGCTCAGTGGTTAAAAGCACTTGTGGCTCTTCCAGAGGACAGAGTTCAGTTTCCAACACTTAGGCTTTGCAGTTCACAACCACCTGTAACTCAAGCATCAATGCCTTCTTTCTACCTCAGTGAGCACTCATATAGCATGTGGCGTCTGTTCACACAGACACACAGACACACACACAAATTTACACACATACACACAAACAGAGACAAATACATATAACACACACATACATACATACACACACAGACAAATACACACACACAAATACATGTACACACACAAATACACACATACACACACATACATGCATGCACATACACACACATACACACACACACACACACACACACACACTTGCACACACTTGCACACACAATAAAAAAAAATAAACCTTTAAGGGAATTAAACCTCACTTGCCTGGAGTTTACCTAGTAGGCTAGCCAGGTTGACCAGAAAGCCCCAGAAATATTCCTGTCTCTGCCTCAAGAGCTTGGATTTCAAATTTATGTTACCATACCTGCTTTTTCTTTACATGAGTTCTTGTGTCAAATCAGGTATCCAAGCTTATAAAGCAAGAACTTTACCCACTTTACCCATTATGGCCCCATCCCCATAATGTTCTTTCTTAAAAGAAGTTCCAGTGATTAACTATATAAAAGAAATTCTGGGTTCCCATATTGTTTTCCTACTCTGAATTAGTCTGAATTAGCTAGCTTCCCATCACCATGACTATATTTTTAGAAAAATAACCTAAAGAGTATAATTGTTACTTTTCTGTTCCTATGGGGGAAAAACATGTCCTGACAAAAATTAACTTGGAGGAGAAAGGATTCATTTGAGCTTATGGTTGCAGAAGGCTACAACAACCTATCACGGTGGGAAGGGCATGGCGGCAATCAGAGGAAGCGTGGCAACAGGAGCCGGAAGTCACATTTCTATACACACAGAAAACAGGGATGTAGAAAGCGATGTTGGGTGAAGCTTTAAGACATCAATGATCCCTACTGATGTATTTTCTCCAATAGGGCACCACTTAAAGCTTCTAGAACCTCTGCAAATGGCCCCACCTACTCAAACATGCATGCCTGTGAGGGACTCTAAGTCAAACCCTCACAACAAGGGAAAGCTCATTTTGCCCTGTGATTTCAGGTGTCCATTGACAGCCGGTTCCATTGCTTCAGACTGAAATGAAGGGAAACACTGTGAGCAAGGAACATGTGGTGTAAGAGGCTGCCAACCTCAGGGCAGACAAGAGACACAACAAGAAAGAGGAGAGGGCCAAAGACAAGCTGTACCCTTGAGAGACATTCTTCCTGTGACCCACTTCCTCCAACAGAGTCCCAACTGCTGGCGATTTTTTCCCCTGGAAATATCAGTGGAGCTTGTGAGGCTGGCAGCTATGATCCAATCCCATCTCAGCACTACCAGCTAGGGGCAACCCAGCAACACATGACCCTGTAGGGATACTTCTTATGCCAGCAATAGAACCATGGATACTGTTAGCCACAGATCTCTCAGGATATAGAAGGGTGTCTTAGTGTTCTATTGCTCTGAAGAGACACCGTGACCTCAGCAACTCTAATAAAGGAAAGTATTTAATTGAGCCTTGCTTACAGTTTCAGAGGATTAGTCCACATTCGTTACAGCAGGGAGCATAGTGATGCACAGGCAGACACGAACCTGGAGAGGTAGCAGAGACGTGTAGCTTATATGTTTCCGCCAGCCCGCCAGCCCACCAGTCTGGGCCCACAGCCACGCCAGCCCCAAGTAACACTCAGAAACTCTGTATTTGATATAATCCTGTTGGCCAATTACCATTATTGTTTCTGGGCTAGCTCTGTCTTAATTATTAACCCATTTCTACTTATCTAAGTATTTCCACGTGGTCGTCTTATCGGGGAGCCGCGGCAAGTGTCCTGCTTCTTCCCTGGGCTACATCTCGACTCCTCCCTACTACTTCCTCTTTCCTCCTTGTCTCCTAGCCCCACCTATCTTGCTATCTCATTGGCCACAGAGCTTTATTAACCAGTATGAGAAACATATATACAGAATAACATCTCCCATCAGAGAGGTCCATATTCAGATCCACAAGCAGCAAGAATAGAGAGCCACTGGGCCTGGCTTTGGCCTTTGAAAGCCTCAAAGCCCACCCCCAGTAACACACTTCCTCCAACAAGTCTATACCTGTATAAACAAGGCCACACCTCCAAATTCTTTCAAATAGTGCCATTCCCAGGAGACAAATCACTCAAATATATTCTTATTCAATCCACCACAAAGGGTAGAGAATACAGATATACTATCTAGAACTTTCGATCTACCGTGGGATTTTGTCCTGTGTAGCTTTCTTGTCTGTCTGACTACACATACTTTTCCGAGATGACCTCAACTGTTCCATTGGCTTTAATGATCATCTATATATTAATGATTCCAAAATGAAGATCATTATCATTCATATTCTTGTGCCCCAGGCCAATATATCTATCATTATCTCATTTTTTTTCCTTCTGGAAACTTTGAGTATAACATTCAAACTCAAAGTAAATATCCAACCATAACCTGCTTTTTCTCCTAAATTCTCCAAACCTGTTAAATATCCTTCACACAAATCTATGTGGGCTGAGGGTGAGGCAGCAGGAAACTGATGTCAACATCTGTAAATCTCTCTGTTCCCATGACAATGAATTGACATATTTAGATACCAGTGCCTATAATACATCTACTAAGCTTCTATCTTTCTGGGTTTAGTTCTTCTGGGTCTCAAGTTTGCTCCTTCCATTTTCTCCACTTTCTTGTCTTTGTTTGGACTGTGAACCCTGTCTATTATGGGCCTTGAAGAAGAAATGAATGGGTAAACTGACTTCAGAAACTCATCCATTTCTTCTTCACTCTGATCAACAAATAAAATACACACAAAGGAAATCTACAACCTGGAGGAAAAGAGGGCATCTGCTCATTTCTGGTCACAGAGCAAGCCAGCCTAGCATCCTATGGTAACTACCTTCTCAGTTTAGTTCTTGATGTCTTTGTGATTGGGATTCATGGCGTAACCTTTCCTACGTGACAGACACTTTCTTAAAGTAAAGCAACAACATCATCCAACTGTGTCCTCAGTCTCAGAAGATATCTTCCCTCATTTCCGAGCACTTTGAAAACACTTTCAGCACAGCATTTAATGTCATGGAAACATTCCTTCATTAACTGTATCAGAACCATTGTCATCACCAAGTCAAGACACTGAACTTGAGGCTTACCAGCTTGACCACTTAGTCCGTTCAAGCAGCTCTATCCACAACACCTTTATTTCCCCCACACTCCAAAAGCAACTGTTTTCCATCTAATATATCCAAATCCTTCAATTCACCCTTTCTCGCACCCTCTTCCCAGTGAGTGGCCACAACTACTGCTACAGCTCCTTACACTATGTGTAAAGGTGACTAGGCCTGTTTTTTTCCCTAGCCCAGCTTCATCTCTTCACCAGATGTGAGTTTTTAAGGTGTCTCTTTATGCCCTATCGTTACTCAAAGTACAAGGCCTTTTCTGAGACTCTTACACACATTTCCAGAATGCTCGATGACATGAGTGTGCTACCACACCCAGTTTATGACCACTGGAACAAAAATCAGAGCTTTGTACATACTAGGTAAGCACACTACCAACTAAGCTACGTCCCCAACCCTGGAGGTAATCTTTCCATGCCTATTTGCTTATGTGTAGCATATCTAAAATATCTGATCCACTTACTACAATAAGGGAAATGTTTGCCTCTTCTATCTGCCAGAATGCCTGACAGAGAGCAGATGCTCTCTGTGTGTTGAACTTTGATTTGTTCTAAATAGTCTAAATTGAATGATCTGTTACCTAAGTTGATGTTGTATACATGCCAGTTTTATGCTGTCTTGTCTTATACCAAATTATTGTGTAAGTCACTCGATCTATTTTATGGAAAGCAGCTATGAAAAGTTTAAATTCTGCATTTTGACCAGTTGTGGATCTCTGTATTAGTATCAATCTATTACAGAAAGAAGCTTACAACTAAGGGTCAGGGCAAATCATGGAAAAGGGATCAGGAAGATTATAATAGCTGGGGGCTCGGGACACTCATTGCTAGGTAGTGTCTCTGTCTCAGGGGAAATGAGCAATTAAGTCTCAACAGTATGGTTACCTGAACAAGGGCAGCATAACGACAATACCAGTTGACATGCCAACACAGGCAGGGGAAATTCCACGTGGTCACTCCCCTAGAATAGCAACAGGTGGCCAATGACTGATGAGAAAGGAAGAATCCGTTTTCTCCAGGGATGGGTTTCCACACAGGCTGTCCAATCTCAAGTGGTCAGCCCTGAAAACATGTCTATGCCAACAAAGCTAAATGGACACAGTAGGTCCCACACACATGTGTTGTGGAAGGAGGGACCTTAACATTCTTTTAGAATTTTATGATCTAAAATATATGCATAAATGTCTATGCAAACTTGATAAGAGGTCTATCTTATGGACCAGACAAACAAGACCTTACCAGTCCTATGAAACTGTTCACTGTTCCTTCCATGATCCTCCATTTGCAGAGAAGACATGGCTGCTATTTTGTGCTTGCTGCTTTCCAGCACAAAAGTCTTTTATTTTTCTGAAATCTGTGTCAGGAGCTAGGAATGAGTTAGCAAGAGACGCCTCACTCTCTGAGATAACTTGTTCTAATTTTCTCATTAGTGAAGACGACATCATCATAAAAAATATCTGCCAACAATCTGATATAAAAATGTACATGTGTCGAGAAAAATAATTGCTCTTCAATTACCACTGAATTATAAAGCTGCTACACAGGTGCAATAATACATGGGCCCTGCAAGTATGAAAAACTGCAAAGCCTGGGTAATTATGTATATTTCAATGAAGACCCTAGAATAAAATTTTCAGAGTTTAAAGAAATAACAAAGCCAGAACCAAAGAGCTATTTATAACCATATATTTTTTAAGTTTTCTATTCTCTCTTCTATATATATTTTGAAAAGCCAGGGATAATTTTTTTTTAAACTCTGGCCTCCAGGAATATAGAGAAATAATATCTCTTCCTTTGCTTCCAATTGTACCCACAGGGACAGGATTGGAAGGATAGAAATCTAGACAGAACTATGATAATTGCATTTTTAAAAAATAGTTAAATCTTACTTATGCCCAGTGCTTAGTTTATGAATATGAAAAGTAGAATTTATAGGCAGATGGCTCTATCACGACTGTGGAAAGAGATATATTTCTTATAAATTACTTGTCTTTAGCAAGGGAAATTAGACTCAGATAGCTACTCTTAAATGCCATCCAGTGCACAGTCTTTATTGCAGGAAACAGAACACCCTACAAAATGAGGTTTATCGCTCTGATTGTAGCTACTGCAGAACAGTCTAAAGCCATATTCCTACAGCACTTCAGGTTTGAGCAGTTATCATCTTGGATGGTTAACTGCATGTTCTTCTCTTTAAGTCAAATGGAAAAGTTCTGTGATCAACTTTTACCTAGTTACTGACGAAATAAAAGCCATTAAAATAAAAATCAGACTCACAGCAAAGAAAGGGGCATGTATTTTGTTGTTTTTTTTTTTTTGAGTTATTGATTAGTCCAGTTTGTTTAGACACAACACTGACATCTGCCCCAGTTTCATTTCTTTGGCAGCGACTAAAACCTTTGACCAACAACAACTTAAGATAGGAGAGGGCTTGCTTGGCTTACACTCATCCAACCTTGAGGAAAGCCAAGGCAGGAACTTGAAGCAAGAACTTGAATCAGAGACCCAGGATGAATGCAGCTATCTGGCTCACTCTCTGGATGATAGTCTAGTTTATACTGTCTTGCTTTCCTGACTTATTCTTTACTCCCACATACAGGTTCATATTTAGAAAGTTTTCATGCAGTCCATAACCATGAGCCTTTTAGGAATGGTACTGCCCACAACTGGCTGAACCCTTCTGTATCAATTGATATTCAAGACACACTCCCCAAGACATGCCCACAGGACAACCTGATCTACCAACACCTTAACCAAGACATTAAATCTTATTTCAAGACTTTTTAAATAATTTAGCTACAGCTGTGGCTGAGGCTGAGGCCGTGGCTGTGTTTAAGGTTGTGGCTGAGGCTGTGGCTTAGGCTGTGGCTACATGTGGGTTGAAGGTGACTTCTGAACCATGAGGCATTTGATCCCCAAGTTACTGTGTTTGTGGGTCACCATATATTGGGTTCTGGCTACCTCTCTAAGAACAGGACATCGCTTTTACTGCAAAGCCATAATCTCCAGAGTCGTGTCTTCCTTGTTGGCAGGGGTAGGCGCGTACAATGAAGTAAGTAAAAATTAAAACTGAGAGGATCTTATGAAGAATCAGGTGGACACTCTGATTGTGCACACAGCCGTGAATGTTAACAAAAGCATCACAGGCTACCGGTGACTTCATAGCCTTCTTAAAACCCTCAAATCCCCACTCTACATACTTATTTTTGTATGTATGTAGATGTTGGTGTGTGCAGGTGCCCATGCCACGCCATGTATGCGGAGGTCAGAGGTTAGTCTTGTGCATTGGACCTTACTCTTCATCTTATGGCTTCTATACAGGCTCCAAAACAACAGGCTTGTGTGGTAAGGGTCCTTACACACTGAGCCACATTTCCAGTGTTCAGGAATTGTTTTATCAATAAAAAGGATGACATTCAAAATCCCTGCTAATCGTCATTCTCGAGAGCACCTGGCACTTGCCAATTGAGTGCATTCAGCACTGAGAATGGGTAGGACAGGCTGGAGAGATGGCCGCCGGCAATAGGAATGCACATGGTGTAAATACATGTAGAAAAATACTTACACGTGTAAAATAAATAATCAAATAAAGAAACATGCAAACGGATAAATCTGGGTGGGGAGTGGTAGCAAAGGGACAAGCAAGAAGGTGTTTCCCATTGTTTCGGTGCGGCTTAGCACAATCCAGCTTCCTGACATCTGTGTTCTGTGCAAACAAGATCTGGAAGGTGGCATCCCATTTCCGAAAGATCCATTGCTTACAGCAGCTGAGAAGTAGATGTGAAGAGAGGAGCAACAGCAGAGGCGTTTTTGTGTGAGGCCTGTGACATTTCCTCGGTCGTTTCTACTAAGCTTCGTCTGGTCTGTGACTTCCTGACACAGGCTCTGCATACAGTTGGTATAAGGGACTCCCGTCTCAGTGACTTGTCCTTTCACTGACTGCTTTGTCCCTATCACAACACTGTCAGACTTCCCGGCTGCACGGAAATCTCCAGGGAGCCTCACTTTAGTGTGAGTGGTTCTCTGTGTGCTCCTGAAGGGTGGTAAAGCCGACCTGCCACCTCTGTAGGTCCTTCGGTGAAGATTTTCCACAACACAAGTTCCCACCACCTTTGGTCTGGTTGTGAAGCCAAGGATTCCAACCTGCTCACCAGAGGCCAGTGCAAGAACTAACCGCTTTGCTTGGGGGAAGACACCACTGAAACACCCTCTTGGGAGGCAGACTGTATCCCCAGAGAGCATCTCCCCACAAGTGGGGCAAACACAAGAGACAAAGCTTCCCGGCTGGTGGTAAGGTTTACTTCCCATGGTTTTGTTTCCAGGTCATCTGTGTGATTCAGATTCCACATGTCCATTCGTGGGTCATTCCACCCATGAATTTTAAAACTTTATTATTTTATTATTGTTGTTATGATGGGTAAGTCTCTTTCTCTCTCTCTCTCTCTCTCTCTCTCTCTCTCTCTCTCTGTGTGTGTGTGTGTGTGTGTGTGTGTGTGTGTGTGTGTGTGTGTGCGCGCGCGCGTGCACACGGTCATTCATGCCAAGGTACACATGTGGAGGTCAGAGGACAACATATTTTAGAACCGATTGCTTCCTTCTACTTTTACATCAGTTCTAGGAATTGAACTCAAGCCACACGGCCCACAAGGCAAATGCCTTTACTCACCCAGCCATCTCAACAAACAATGCTGCAGGAAAGCAGAGAAGTTAACACCGTAGAGGCCAGGAAGCATAGAAAAGAAAGTACAGGAAGGGACCTGGACAATATATAGCCCTCAACGATGGTCTACTTTCATTAAGTAGACCAGCCTCCTGTTTGTGTTACAGGGATCCTCTGATGGCCAGGTCCCCGGTGACCACCTGTAACAGATGGCACTCATTCTCCAACACAGGTTAGACTTTGCTCCACGCAGTCTACATGTACATCCATTTCCCAGGAACAAGTACACAGAACCCAACGTCACTTTAATCTCACAGACGTGCTCAAGTTTAAGGGATTAACTGTGTGATCACTCTACACTAAGAAAAACGGGATATCACACTAGTTTCGCTTCCATGTCTGTGATAAAATAACTTGACACAAAGAAACCTAGGGCAAAATGGTTTATTTGGGTTTATAGGTTGAGAGGGCAGAGGTCAACTTGGAGAGGAAGACTTGGCAACAGTCGGGGAAGGCATGATGGCAGGAGCAGGGAGACAGCTGATCACGCTGTACCCGTGCAGAGGAAGCCAAGAAAAAACAGCACACCCAGTGTTCCCTCAAAGGCCACCCCCAGCGACCCATTTCCTCTAGCAAGTAGCCACCTCCTAAAGACTCTACATAGGAGCACATGGGGACATTCATATACAACCCACAATAGAGATGATAGCCAAAGAAGGGAGAGGGGGGCTGGGCAGATCAAAACATCCACCTTACAGAGAGACCGTTATTGGGGGCCAAATCAAAGCTCTGCGCTCACAGAACAAACGATGAGGACTGAAGTCCACAGCCTTGATCAACCTTTGGCTTTGTGCTCCTACATGAAAATAAGTCCTGCTTGTTAAAGTTGTACAAGTTGGCCTAGTAGTTCCATTCACTTGTCCCCCCTGACACCCCCACCCCCCTGCATCCCGGTAGCTAAACCCCCAAATGGTGAGATGTTCTCATCCACCACTGCTTTCGTTAGCCTAATTGGTGCCCTCTTGCTTTCCAGAGTGGAATGCTTGCCTCCCTCCATTCACTCAGTTGGAGGATCAGGTTTCTACCAGATTCAGGATTCCCTAAAGCATGTGTAGGCTGGTTGCCACACTCCGGACTGCCAATTAATCACCAGTGAGTCAAATGGCACCTTTTGATTCTGATTTCCTCCAAGAGGCTGCTCTACAAGGACGGGGTCAACCTAAAGGAAGTGTGGTTTATTTAATATTTTCTCCTTTCATTAGAGAGCTTAAATTACTTCCTTGTAAACTCTGCTCGTTACCTAAATGTACTAGCACTTTCGTTTCCTAATTAACTTTCTTATCAGAGTCCCAAGCAAAAATAACAAGAAATGTAATCATGATAAGGTACCCTGCCTCCTCAAAACAGATTTCCTTCTGCACTTTATCTCTTGGCACTGTTCTGGCTTGTTTAATTAAAATATCAGAAATTATTAGACTCAAATTATTTCTTGATCTGGTGCTCAAATTCCCCTGAAAAACTGTTCCTTCTGCCTCTATATTTAAACCTTTATCTGCGTGAGGCAGATGAACCTCCATATATATATGCAACTGGATTCACGTAACTCAATATAATTTTGGAAGAAGCATCTAATTTAGTCTCTAAGTAATTAAGCAAACAAATCAGATTTGGCTATGCTGAGCCTTGAGAGTTTAAATGTTGTGGTCTCCTTTCATGGGCTTGTAGATTGTCAGGAGGAATAGCATTAATGTGCAAAAAAAAAAAAAAAACCTGGAAAAATTTTAGCATGGGGCTGTGAAATTTGAGGCAACCATCTTATTTTTCTTTTTTTTCATTAGAGGAATGGGGTTAAAAAAAAAAAGAAGAAAAAAGAAAAAAAAAAAGATACCAAGTCCAAGCAACTCACATAAGTAGCATTGAAGGGCAGTAGTCAAGTAGTCATGCCCGTTACAGACTCCAGCGTCATTATTGATGAACTGGCCTTACATGGTGGCCCTGGGCAGCAGAAGACAGTGAGACGTGTCCGGTGTTTCCGGGCTGGAATTTGCTTGCTTCTGGTGGAACTGTGTGAGAAGCTGACCTTCTTTGAAGTCGTCTGCAACATGATCCCCTTTTGCACAGTGAAGCTGGACTACAGCAACCACCAGGCCGCCATTCTCAACCTGTGCTTTATCGGGGTCTCTGCCTTCACCCCTGTGTTTGTGGGCTGGCTTACAGACAACTACTTCAGAAGGAGCAAGCTGGTGTACATGTCCTTAGCACTACACTTTCTGGGTGAGTGTCCCCTGCTAGCTGGATTTTGTTTCTTGTCTGTCAATCAGCTGGATAAGTTCTTGTTAGAATTTTTAGCTTATTTTTCCCACACCCTATTCTTAGCATAAAATATAATAAATTAGGTATGTTATTTCAGTTTATTTCAGTGTATGTATTATTTAGGCTATTAGTAGATGTGTATAGATTGTGTTTTCCAGAATTTTTAATACCTAAGGCATTCTGAGGTCTACATTTTGGCTAATTACATCTTTTCATATCCAGCTGCTGTACACCTTACAATGTCCTTGTCTTTGTGCGCCAACTGAAATTTGTGACAGACCCTTTATGAAACATGAAATTCATTTGCTTCACAACTAGATGAAATATGCTAAAAAGGTCACTGAAGTTCATATAGAGTATCTAAGAAGTGTTTGGGTTTTATAATTAGTCATATAGTAATTAGATTTCCTATTTAACTACAGTTAAATGATTTAAAGATAAGTGAATTTAGACCGGGCATTATAATTGTTTCCATAAAGAAAAATAAACATACTCCAGAGGCTTGGGAATACTCCATAGGGCATAAAGAGCAGGTGGCAGATAGTCTGCAAGTGTGTGTGTGTGTGTGTGTGTGTGTGTGTGTGTGTGTGTGTGTGTGTGTGTGTGTGTGTGTGTCAGAGGACAACTTTGGGGCGTAGGTTTTTACCTTCTATCCTGTGGTGACAGAGTCCCCCTTGTTTCTGCTGGAGAGTCGTGTATGCCGGAATAGCTGGCCTGTGAGCTTCCAGCCAGTTCTCCTACCGCCGACTCCTAGCATAACATAGGAGCTGGGGGTAGAGGTGTGCGCCACCACATGAGCCATTTTACAAGGGTCCGGGGACTGTGAGGTCGCTAGCGCTTTTACCCACTGGCCAGTCTCTCTGGTCCTGGCTCACAATTCAGTCATTCTTCCTAGAAAAGCAGGAAGCAGAGAGGATGGAAACAACAGCCGTGAAACGGTTTACTTCCACAAACGGCACACACAGCCACACACACGAGGCTGATTAAGTGGACAGTCAGAAAAGCTCAGCATGGTGGTTTAGGCAAGAGGGAAGCATGAGACACCACGAGAACCTGGCCCACATTCCCAGAAAGGCAACAACGTGGTACAGGCCCAGAGGCAACCTCCCAGGTTCCGAGCTCAAGAACCCGGCAGGAAGTGGGTGCTTGCAGCTGATGCGAGCGAAGCTTGTAGGGCAGTCAGAGCAGATGCTGGCTGGTGGCCCTGAGGAGGCATGGTACACAGTGGGTGCTAGAAGCCCTGGATGTCAAGCCGAAGGAAATGGCCATTCAAGAAATCGATGAGCGTGTGACTCCCACTTGTGATCAGCACTACTCAAATTCTAAGACATAGAGACTGATCTGGGGGAAAGAAATGTTTCTTTCTACCTAGTCTACAGCTATGTGTTGTTCTGAGGTTTGCAAAGCAAGCAAATGGGAAACAATGCATTCCTTGGCTTCCAAGTGAAGAGAGAGAGAAAACCTCCAGGTGAAGAGGTTCCCGGTCAGTGGCAATCAATACCTGTGAGGGGAGCAGAGCGGGGTGAGCGGAAGTGGCGGCCTGCTATTGTGGGATGGCCACACCACAGCGTTCAGTGCTTTCTTGTTTAATGCTGTCACATCAGTCTGAACTCCCGTGTAAGTCACCACACTAGGGCAGGAAAGGCAGAGTTTCGCTTTCGAATTTTTCCAAGCAAAATGAACTACATCAACTTCCTACGTGCCCTTGTCTTTTGGTTGGTTCTCTCTCTCTCTCTCTCTCTCTCTCTCTCTCTCTCTCTCTCTCTCTCTCTCTCTCTCTCTCTCTGTAAGTGTGTGTGTGTGTGTCCATCTCTCCCTCTCCCTCTCTCCTCCCTCCCTTTCTTCTCCCTCCCTCCCCCATATTGGGTATGGAAGCCAGGATTCACACATACCCAGCAAGCCCTCCATCACAGAGCTACATGGCCATCCCTTCTAACCTTGTTATTTTGAGGCGGGGTCTCTCTAGCTTGCCCAGATGGTCTTAGGAAATCCCGTGTAACTCTCTCAGGCCTTGAAACTCCTATCTTAGCCTTCCAGGGAGATGGACTGGAAGTGTGTGGTGCTGAGCTTGGCTTTTATTTCTTCTACAAGTTATGTCCCAGATTTTTCTCTCACAACTGCCAGGACATTGTGGCCAGTTACTAAATATTAGAGATTCTAACCAAAATATGGCCTCTGCCCGAACTGATACCAATTTAGATTAAAAATGCAGCGTTCTCCCTGACAATGGTCAGTAATCTGTCCAATTCCAGCCTACATGCTGTTTTACCAACATGACTTCCTGAAAAAATAATGACTACATATTGTTTCTATTATCTAAAAAAACAAACTCCAAATTTAGTTTATCATACTTTTATAATTGATATGAAATTTAGTTTTCTGGAATGATCTATGATCACCTCCTATGACACCGAGATCTTGCTACATTCCTACTTCTCTCTCATCCATTCATTCATTTTCCTCTCTGTCTGAAAGAGCTAACTTCTTCAAGCTTTCACTCTGAATCTGAGATTTTGAAAACTCCTGCTCTTTTGTCAAGTCCCATGTTTATTGTTACCTCTTCCATGTTTACCCTTATGGTTATCAAATATACGGAACTGCATAGGCTGGGGAGACTGATGGTTCAGTTGGTAAGTGCTTGACATGTAAGCACAAAGACATGGATCCATCCTAGAGCCAATGTCCAAATACATGATGTGGTGGTACCCAATTTTAGTTCAACACTAGGAGATGGAGAAATGTAGCCTGCTAATGTGTAAGAGGCTTTCCCTAGGAAGTACACACACACACACACACACACACACACACACACGCACACATGCACGCACACACACAGGCATACAGGCACGAACACACATACACACCTATTCACCCCACATATAGAACCTACGACAACCAAAGTAATAATTGTATCAGAATTGACTTTGATGAACCAGTGAGTTTTTATTTGGGGTCACTAACAGGATTATGGATGAGAGGTCATTAATAGCAGCAGGGGTCTCACCCGCACAACGTCCACTGCAGCCTATGTGATGACATGAAAGAATGGTTCGATTCAGGGGAAGCAACTAAGCAGCACTAGCTGACCTGGCAAGCACCAGGTCACTGAGATACCCCTACCTCCAAAAGCAAAGTGGGCCGCTCCTAAAGAATAATACCCCAGAGTATTATAATAATGCCAGAATATATTCATGCACACAATCCACATGACTGCACTTACGCTTCTGCCATGCACCTGTTCTCTGTATGTCTGCTTTTTCTGATGTACCCACACCCTGAACCGCTCCCCACTACCTCATGTAAGATATGACAGCACGTTTCCCAGCACTTATAGATACAGACGGATGACTTATGCAGGACACAACAGCACACATCAAGGAGAAAAATTCTTATCAAATATATCGAAGATTTATATTTTTGTCACATCAGTCTCCTGAAGATAAAAATGAAGTCTTGATCTAATAAAATCAGAGTGTTGTGACATTTTCTCAGAGGATGGAAACAGAACATGTTTGGGGCTTACACAGAGGCATCATGAGGTAGAAGTAGAGTGTTCTTAAACAGGTGGTTACTGCAGGGGCCAACTGAGCTGAACATGCTGGTGGACAGCCCTTGGGACCGCCAGGCCTCACATCACACTTCCGGACAAGGAGATTAAGTAGGAGAGAAACACGTTGTTTCACATCTGGCTGACCTTGAAAGAAAACACTTCAAACTCAATCACTGTAAGGGTCCACTCTCAAGGTAAATTAGGTCACTGCTGAATGACAAACAAATGCCTGTGTTCTCCACATGGTAAAATCATGTAGAAAAGGCGGTAAATGCTGTTCCCAATTTATAGTTCTGTGAAACTTAAGCTCTAATCAAGGAACTAATGGCCCAGAACCACTTTATAAAAATAAAAATTCATACCAAAAAAAATGGTAACGTCAAAGTAGTTGAACAGAAAGTAATCAAACGGACAAAAATAACATTCACTCTGTCCCTGGGATATAACTCAGGGACAGAGTGAATTCCTAATGTGTGTGAGGGTACTATAGGAAAGAAGGAGGGAGGGAAGGAGAGAAGAAGGGAGGGAGAGAGGGAGGGAGGGAAGGAGGGAGGGAGGGAGGGAGGGAGGAAAGAAGGGGAAGGGAAGAGAAGGGGACAGAACAGGGAGGGAGCTCTACCAACTGACATCTCAGCGTTAGTTCCAAGAGTAAACAATACAGCTTATGAAAAGGCTTGACAAGGAATGGACAAGTTAGCCAATGATGAGCTACACAGTAACTTCCATTTGGTGAGTGGATTCATCGAGTGAGGGCCCACGCGGGAAAAGTGGAAAGGGTGCTCAAGCTTCCCGCGTCACTCTGAATCCAGTCTCCTGGTGACTGGTCCATGTGAACCAGGACACACTCCTTCCCTCAGCCCTGGCTTCCCACCGCTTTCTGTATGCCAGGATCAGTTAAAACATGCAATACAGAGAACCTTCTTTTTATATAGTTTATTTATACACAAGTCAGCTATGAAAGAATGAAAATTTTCAATGACGTGTGTGGAGAGCTGGGTTTGTGTGTGTAGGCGCAGCCCGCAAAGGACAGAAGAGGACAGACTTGGCCCTCGGCGAGAGCACACTCTTAACCACTGAGCCATCTCTCCAGCCGCAGAATTTTCACACTTAGAAAACCCAAGCCATCCCTGAAATTGCAAGGATCGACATAAGTATGATAGTAAGACGCCCATACAACCACGAGCCTTTCATAGGAAAACGCTTCCTTGGGATGCACTTCGGCAAGTCTTGCTGGTCTGTGCCATCTGTGTTCTCCTGCTCTCTCTGCCAACAGGCACTGCTTTGCTATCCGTGCTTGCTTTTCCCTTGGAAGATCTCTATGGAGGCTCTTACCCAGTGGTTAACAACATGCCCACGCAGGAGCGGGCCAGCCTGTTCCACGCAGCGCTGCTGACCCTCTGCCTGGGCACAGGAGGAATTAGAGCTGTCCTTTGTCCACTGGATACTTACGGCCTTCAGGAAGAGGAATCAAAGAAGCCAATGTCATTCTTTAACTGGTAAGTGCATTGATTAGGAGGGGGAAAAACATAATTATAGTGTTCTTTCCTTGCTGGGGTTTTCCCACCGTGCGGCCTTTCTCATTAGTTGGGCTGGGTAAGTGAAAGTGTGGCATCTATGACAACGGCTCAGTGGATAATCATGGTCAAGGTTGGAGACAGAGCTCAGCAGTTTAGAACACTTGCTGTTCTTCCAGAGGACTGCAGTTTGACTCCCAGCACCCAAGTCAAGTGGTTCAGAGATGCCTGTAACTCCAATTCCAGGGAATCCAATGCCCTTTGCTGACCTCTGCAGGTACACACATGTATGTGCACATATAGGCGTGCAGACACATGCGAAACCACACAAACTAAATCTTAAAAAAACGATAGTGATCACATATAAATCAGAACCGGCAACTTCTAAAAAAGACTGGTTAACTTATCCTCCAAGTGATGAGACATACAGTGGTTTATCACAATGAGTAAAATGTGGCCTCTGAGCCACACAGGCCACGTGGAAGACTCACTTCTACTCACCCTCACCACAAGTGGCTGCCCATGACCAAGTCATTTCTCTCTAGTATGCTCATGTCTGAAGACTGCACCAGTATTTTCTCAAACGTAACTGCCACAGACAGAAAACTTGGAGCATAGCCGCAGATGGTCAAAAAGAAGGCAAGGATTAGCTGGAGCAGTAATGTTGTTGACTTGTAGCAGAGGAGTCTGGCAAGCCTGGTAAGGTCGTAGGTCAGTATAAAGAGATGACAATGGAAAAGATATTTCAGAACAGGTTCTACCAACATTATCCCAACACCTGCAGGAGTTGACATTTTTATGACAACCAAACTATCTTTCTCTGATGCTTTGCTGCCTGGCCTGTGGAATATGAGGGTATGTGCCTGCAAGTATGTGCATACAAGGGCATGTGTGTGCAAGTGTGTACATGCCATGTCTCCCTAAGGCGACCATAGGTTAGCCTCAGGTGTCATTTCTCAGGAGCTATCAAGTTTTTCTTTTGTTAGAAAGGGTCTCTCATTGGCCCTCTGGGGCTTTCCAATTAGGCTAAGCTAGATGTCCAGTAAGTTCCAGGGGTCCATCTCTCTCCACACCCTTAGATCTGGGATTATAAGTGTACATTGCTGTGCATGGCTTTTTACATGGGTGCTGGAAATCGAACCTGGGTCCTCATGATTACATAATACACTCTTCACCTACTGAACCATAGCACTGGGCCCTATATATTTTTAAAGGGACCCGTTTATATATTGTAAAATAAAAGTTCAAGAAAATAAACGAAATCTGGGAGGTAACTGTTCACAGCTTAGCAAGGAACTTCTTTGGGGTGCTTTCTGCTCATTAGTGGGTATCAAACAGCTGTGAACCACCATTAAAGTCTACATGACAGCCATTTCACACCTTTCAGCTAAAGGATAGACCACCTAGTGTTTCGGGAAAGTCCTATTTAGTTCCAAAATGTCTCCCCAAAGGCCCATGTATTGAGGATTTGGTCCCTGACCTATTGTACCATGGAGAGATTGTAGGACCTTTGCATAATGGAATCTAGTGAAAACATACCTTGGGGTTTTGAAGGAGTTACCAGAATCCTGGTCCTTTCCTCTTCATCTACTTGCTTCTTGGGTACAACCAGGTAAGAGGCTCTGTTTGATCATTTGGCTCCAGTCACAGCCACAAAGTACTGCATTGTCACAGCTCCCTAGCAGTGGGACAGGCCTCTAAGGACTCACTGGAATCTCAGGAGTGATAACACTCTCCTCCTTTTAAGTTGATTGTTACGAACATTATTTGTCACAGTAGCTGAAAGGTTTGTTTGTTGGGTGTTTTTGTTCTCGTTGTTACTTTATGTTGGGTTTTTGTTTGGTTTGGCTTGGCTTGGCTTGTTCTTTAGTGTGTGTGTGTGTGTGTGTGTGTGTGTGTGTGTGTGTGTGTGTGTGTGTGTGTGTGAGTGTGTGTGTGTATGTATATATACATACGGTTCCCAGCATTGTCTAGAATAGCTATTTCTCCACAACTGTTATATCTGGGTAAATCAAGACAGGCAGCGCCAGACAAAAAATGTTGAAAAAGATTAACCTTGCAAATACTGAATGAGGGCTGGAGCGACGGCTCAGTAGTTAGAAGTACTTGCTTCTGTGACTGAGGACTCAGTACCCACAGGTGGCTAAAGCCACGGACAACTCCAGTTCCAGGGCATCTGACACCCCCTTCTGAACTGGGAAGAAACCAGGCATGAAGTTGCTCTGCATACATATTTGAAGGCCAAGCACTCACAGCCATTTGAAATTTTATTTTTAAAAATAATGAAATTATTAAATGAAAAAATTTAAATGAAAAAAACTTTAGAGTTAATAAATGAAAAAACTTTAGAGTTAATATTATCTATGTGTATGTAGCTATACAAGTGATTTCATCCTCTTCCTCATTCTCCCCCCCACACACACACACATATTAATATTACAAAACACTCAAGCCTATTTTGGATGAAGTCCTAATATAACAAAGATGGGGTCTGTCAAAGGCAGAAGGGATGTGCACTTCCTCTTATCAAACTCTGCCTCCTCGACCTGCCCAGAGGACAATGAGATCCCTCCTTCTCATTCTCTTTGGAGGTTTCAGTCCTTAATTAGCAACATCATTTTGATTAAATAAGACTCTGGAGGGTTGCTGCGGCTGGAGAGTGATCGGTTGTTCTGAAGGATCGCTGCAGAGGCTTTACTGTACTAGTCATCAGAGTTGTGTTTAATCAAAGTGGCATTTCTCAGGGTTAGTTGCAGGAGGGACATTATGTGACTGGACTACTCCCTTTGGGAAGCAGGGAGGACTCCCAGTGGGTTTGTGCTTTAGGGGGCTGAGTGGGAGGATGGGCAATAGCACACAATAAATTTGAGGAGCTGGGAGGAGCCAGGCCAGACTCAGGAAGAGCACATGTAGCAAATACTTCTTATTATCTCATTAAAATCTCTGATGAAGATGACCATGTGCTGTCTTTGAAGCCCGAAGATACAAGTGTCTAGAAAAGTAGACCAAGAACCACAGTATTTCTCTTTTGTTTTGGTTTGCTTGCTTCTTGGTTTAAATACTAAACTACAGAACATATTTTATGATCATCCACTTACTAAAGTTAGTAGAAATAAATGGCATGAATGAAATTCCTGTTCTAGAACATTCTGAATGCGTTGCTGGCAAGACTGACAGGGTCTCCACTAACAGGCTAGCAACTTAGATGGCAGAGTCTTGTATTGGTCACTTGGGAGGGCTATGACCTCCCTCCAGCAAGGTTGGTAGCTTGAAGAAATCTGTTTTTCCCAGTCACAGGGGGATGTATTTATTGCTGTTTATATACGTACCACTGGCATTTGAATTTTAATGACTTATTATTATTGAACAATGAGGAAGTCATAGCCAAAAAAAAAAATCTTTACCTTATTGCTAGGAAAGAGAAAACCCATTTAATAGGCAGCCATCTTTAAACGGAAGTCAGTTAACTCAATTGTTTTCTCAAAGTCCAAAAATCCCCTAATGGGCTGAGGTTATAGTTCAGTAGTAGAATAAGGTTACCTCACGTTCATAAGGCCCCAGTGCCACAAAAGAAAAATAAAATCCTAACAGTTGCAAGCATGGAAAACGTAATTGATTTCAACAGCACCTTTCAAATGACAACACACCACTTCAGTCTCACTGGAGTCTGCGTTAAGTCCTGTGCTTTCAGTACAGATACCAGATGTTCACAGCTGCGAGACCTTTAACGAGATGTGTCATTGCATCTACTTCACCCAAAGCTTCCCCGCGATCCTGTTAGGCTGGAAGTTTGAGGAGCTGAAAGCGTCAATTCTGAGTAAGGTTGCCAAACGTACCGGAGAAAGCCATTGCTAGCCAGCAGTGCCATCTGGAACCGAGTCTCCGCCACCGAGTACCTCTCGGGAAGCATAAAGTTAAAGCTCTCTGAAAAGGAGCTCTCTGCCAACAGCCGGGTGTGCAGGACCCAGATCGGAACCCGGCTCTTTCAGGGATTTCCAGGTTCTTAGGCATGCAGCTACGAGTCACCACACCGGAGATAATGTAAGCAAGCACACCTGAGCAAGTTTTTTCCTGGGAGCCAAAGGATGGTGGAAAATTAAATCTGTTCATGGGCATGACTTTAAAACCTACCACTGTCAGCTTCAAATCGCTCTTCGCTTTTTTTTTTTTCTACTTTTTACCTGATAATTTACATTCTATCTCTATTTCACAGAGTGCTGCAATAGGCAGAATCGAAAGTCCCAAGTAAAATATGGGCTGGATTCTTGAAACGGGCAGAAGATGCGTTTATTTCACCCCCAACATTTCAGATGTGTGTAAATTGACCCTTTGCTGTGTCTGTCTCATACAAAGATGCTTTCTGTTGAATACTGTGGTGGTTTGAAAGAAAATGGCCCCCAAAGGGCCCAGCGCTATTAGGAGGTGTGCCTTTGCTGGAGTAGGTGTGGCTGTTTTAGAGGAAGTGGGTTGTTTCCGTGGGGGTGGACTTTGAGGTCTCCTATACTCAAGCAACTCCCAGTGAGACAGACCACATCCTGTTGCCTGCAGGGGACGATGTGGGGCAGGGCTCACAGCTCCTGCTCCCACACCACATCTGCCTGCATGCTGCCTTGC
The DNA here is from genome assembly GCA_030556225.1 of Cricetiscus sungorus. Classification (NCBI taxonomy): domain Eukaryota; kingdom Metazoa; phylum Chordata; class Mammalia; order Rodentia; family Cricetidae; genus Cricetiscus; species Cricetiscus sungorus. Next base: position 43,584,263 of record JANBXA010000735.1, on the reverse strand, counting down.
TTTATGCCATGACAGCAACAGACTAAACCTCTAAACTGTAAGAAAGCCACCACGATTAAATGTTTCCCTTTATAAAAGTTGCTCTGGTCATGGTGTCACAGCAATGGAAGCCCTTACTAAGACAAATAATTACTCAAATGTAAAATCTTTATTTTAGGGAAGCCCTAGAGTTAAAAAGTGATTGTTCCACCACTTTTTCCAGAACCCACAGGGCAACGGGTATCAACTCTAGATGCACACTAAAGGTACCAGAGCATCCTTTAAAAATATACCAATTCCTAGACCCCAGAAGTCCAAATTACATCAGTTTGACACAGGACACAGGGAGGAAAATTGTTTCTGCATTTTCAAGCTGAAAGACTAGAGCTGGAAACCGCTGCTCTCGAACAGTGTTGCTTGATGTTAATACTCCACAAAAGCAGGTGGGATGATGGTGAGGTAGACATCCAGGAGTACAAAGCACTCCTCAGCTCCATGATAAGTTTGAGGTCAGCCTGGGTATATAGAGATCTTATCTCAAATAGATAAATAAATAAATAAATAAACAAATAGTTAAATAAGCAAAAATCAGATTTGTTTGGGGGAACTATATACATTTTATGGCAGAGAAAATGATAATTTACAAATGAATTAAATATAGGTATACTATATATGCATACATACATATACTATATATGTATGTGTATATATATATATATATATATATATATATATATATTATAGAAGGAAGAGGCAGTAGGGTCAGGAGTTTAAGGACTGCCTTGGATATGTAGTAAGTATGAGGTGATTCTGGTGATTCTGGGCCATACCTTGCTACCCCTACTACCCCTTAAAAACAATAATTCTGAAATCTGATCCCAAATATCGTGCATTAGAAATTCCTGAAAGGAGTGTTCAGTGTTGGGAAAAGATAGAAAGGGGGTTGTACAGGAGAGAGAGAAAGAGAGAGAGAGAAAGAGAGAGAGAGAGAGAGAGAGAGAGAGAGAGAGAGAGAGAGAGAGAGAGAGAGAGAATAGCATAAGCCATAAGCGATCTGGGGAAAGAGGGGAATCCATTGTTGATCAATTAAAACGACAAGTTCTACTTGACCCCAATGTCCACTCATCAAGATTAATGACAATTTGTCAGCATCTCAGCTGGGAAAAACAATTCCAGGGAGAAAAAAAAATGAAGAAATGTAACACTTCTGTTTGCTCCTTGCCTCTCCAAATACACCCTTGCCAGAATATTCTTTCAAATATTTCAAAAGACTCACAGTTATGTTAGCACCCAACACCATAAAATCAGTGTTCACATGTTTCAGTGGCTCTTTTAAATGCCTCTGTCCTATTCAAGGGTCACAAATCTGCTGAAGATCTCTACACCTTTTAGGGCAGAATAAAAAATTCTCTCCGAGGTCACTAAGTTGTTCACTCATATTAGGAAGACTGGAAACTTCCAGAAAATTTGCCTCCCCTCCTGCAAACCTTCTCAGGTTAGTCAAGAACTCTTTTAGTCTTTTCTGGTAAAAATGATTTAAAATGAATCCTGCCATCTAAGAAATAACAAAGTAATGATGTAACATTCGAGTTATCACTAAATAAATTAAGCAAGTGTTGAAAACAATGCCAGAATGATGGGGGAGATTTGTGACAAGAAATCTCGGGGATCATACGATTTTTTAAAATCGCCTTCCCGGCCCCAGTTGTTGGCATTTCATGCCCACACTTAAACGCAAGCTAAATTGTGTTCCTGCAGCTGCTTTCAGTTTCCCTTAATCACTGGTATTTGTTTTGCTTTAGTGCTTTGCTCTGTGACTTCCTGTGTGAGAGGTGTTTTATACATTCAATTTACTGGTGAACTCTTAGATCAAAGGAGCCTTAATGGTGAGCTCCAAGACCAGGCTTTGCTTTTCTTTATTTATTTTTTTGCAGATAACACATACATAATTTCACCCTTAATTATCTGTGACTTGTCCCGTCCATAGAACTGCGAAGACAGATGTGGAGTGTGACTGCGCTGAGTAACTCTTTCAGAACATTACACAATCAAATAGGTGGGATAGCTTTGGTTAAACTACATTAGTTCTTTATGTGAGATTCCCTCCTGTACACATATAGTTCAGCACTTCAATTCTTTAGATTCCCAGCTAGCTTTCCCAACATTTAAATCTCAGAGCAACTTTTATTTTCCTTGACCGACTTTGGAGTGATTCGGTGTGGACCACCTCGTGGGACACGGAAGGGTCACAGGGTCTGCTTGTATTTTCTCAATAGTGCTTGCTTACCATCGGGAGAGGGTATGGAATTCTAAAGAGTGAAGGTAGAGCAGCTGTGCTTTGGTCTCCACCTCTCAGTTGCTACAGCCACAGTTCAAGGGGGCAGCCTGCCACAGCATGAAAGGTTAACCCCAGGCTGAACCTCGGAATTCTACCTGGTTGTCCTAGAAATTTCTAACTGGGTACCCCACCTGTATCATGACAAATAAATTCTTGTTCGTGGGCTATATTAAATAGAGTTGCTTATCATGGTCTTATTTGGCTTTCTGTTAGCATCCCTCCAGCCCCATGTCAATTATTAGAAGTCTTTAATGGCCTCTGTTTTCCTTATACTGTGTCACATCCTTAATCAATTTGTCATGCATCATCCGTTCACTCTGGCTCTAGTTCTGACCGAGGTCCATGCGGATGGAGGAAAAGAGATGCAGAATAAGATGATGTTAGTGAGAAGCTGAGCTGACACAGGTAAAGTCACGGTTTCCTTTACAAGTTCAGGTGTGAGAATGAGAGAATATTTCATAGTGGCGACAAGAAACCTGATGTGAACTTTGAAAGCAGGAGATGGCAGTCAAGGGAGATAAAATGTCTCAGAGATGAGAACCAGTGGGTATGTTTCAGAGGTGGTGCCATGCCGTGGCACGCCCCTTCCCACACTCCATCTCACACCTGCCACTTTACCCCTTTCCTACGGCACCACGGCCAGCTCTCGTACCCGCCATCCAGACCATCACAAGGGTTATGATTCCATGCAAAGCTTTGTCTATAATCACAGAGATACTATGATCAGCACCATGTTCTTCTTTCCAAAGCCCCCTCCAGTTACGTGAGAATAAAACCCCATCCCATTACCATGACCAATCAATCCCTACACAATCCACGCCAAAAGTGTCTACTTAATCTCCAAATGTTTTTCTTGGCTTCACGTCATATGTCTTGTTCCCTAAATCAGGATTGAAGGAAAAATGCAACAGAGACTTTGCTTAGCACCATGCAGCTGACATCCATTTTTCACTCAACTCCTTAAAATAATCTCTGTCTAGAAGGTATAATCTCTATGTTAAAAATTACACTGAATTCTGGAGTGTGGGAGGTCAGGTAGGGTGTGAGTGATTGTAAGAGCTTAGCTCCAATTCGTGTCTTCTGGCTGCCATTTCAAAGAGGAAGGACAATATTTATAGTTAATGATAGATGAAACACGTTGATCAAATGTCAAAGCCCGGATGAATAAGGAAATAATGGTCTCATAAAACTGGTAACTGCAGAGTCCGGGAAAGAGGCACAGAAAAGATGGCACAGCCTAAGTCCCTGCTTGGAGGCTGCACAGTGACAAATGGCTCTGGCTCCTGGGTCTGCAGCACAGCTAGATCAAACCCGAGGAGCCACCTCAACTCTCCATGTCTCAGATTTCTTTCCTGAAGAAAACGTGGGGGTTTTGTGAGCTTATGTTTGGCAAAGAATTCTTTGAAAGCACGATCTTCAGAGAAATTAAGCCTGGTAAGTGGATGCCATCAACACCTTGTTAAGACAATTAAAAGGACTCATTTACAGACATACAAAGACTTTTAAACTCAATATTAAGGAAAGAAGCAACCTTGTGTGTGTGTGTGTGTGTGTGTGTGTGTGTGTGTGTGTGTGTGTAGGTGCATACATGTGTGCAGGTGAGGACTTAGTGTTGGCTGTTTTTCTCTATCATTCCCCACATTACTTTTCAGGCAAGGTCTCTCGTTGAACCTGGAATTTGCCAATTGGCTGGATCAGCTGGCCAGTCAACTCCCTTGGATCCCCTGTCTTAGGCTCGCAGCGCTAGGACTGCAGGGATCGTTGTGCCTGACTTGTTTTATGGGTGCTGTGACCTAAACTCAGGTCCTCAAGTTTGCAGGGCCAACATGTCACCCCTGAACCATCTTCCCAGCACTAACTTTCTTTTTAAGTGGGAGACATATTTGTCCGAAAGCTTTATCAAAAAAGATATAGAAAGTCAAAACTCACCACAAGAAGCTAGGTACCATTAGCAGTTAGGGAAATGCAAAAGCCAACAGCAATGAGACACTCATGCAAATCTACCATCCTCAGTGCTGAGCACGATGCAAATGGTTGAGAGCATTCAGAGACATTTGATCACAGTGTAGAATGCCACAAAATGTAAAGGTCTCAGGAGCCATCTGCAAATGTCTTATAACATTAGATATGCATATACCATGAACCCCACACATTTCACTCCTAGACTTTTGCCTACAGAAAGTGAATGTCCATATCTGTACAAATACTTAAACATCAATGTTTGCTTTACCTATGAGCTAGAAAAAAAATGTCTACCGACAGAAAACAAATGAATAAATGGTAAATGTTTACATAATGGGCCCTACTTGGTGGTAAGAAGGAACATCCTGATGGGGCAGGATACGGGAGTAGTGGATGGTTGATAAATGGGGAGGGGGCAGTGGTAGATGGGGAGTGAATGGGGGTGAATAGGGGGTGGATGGAGGAACAGATGCGAGTAGGTTAGATGAACGAGTGAAAGTGAGTAAGAGGGGACATGGCAACGGTGGTTGGATGAGAAGTTGGTAGAGTGCAGATGAGGATTACAGGGATAGAGGGAGGAAGGTGAAGACCAGGTGAGAAGTGATGAGAGCATAAATGGGGTCAAACACCGGTTGGAAATGGGTAGATGGAGATGCATGAGCATGGACATACATGGTAATGAATAGGGCTGGATGGGAAGTAAATATAGGGTTGGATGGAAGTGGGAGGGGGAATGAGTGAGAGTCGATGGGGAGTGGATAGTGTATGAATGGATGGGTGGGAGCTGGCTGGATGGTGGATATCAGTAAATGGTGAGTGATTGGTATGATGGAGGTGTATAGGGAGGGATGAGGGCAAATGATTAAGATGTGGGTGATGAGCAGCTGAGGTGCATAAGGATGGATGGGCTGCATGAAGAAGCGGTGGAGGTGGACGGAGGATGGATGGGGTTTGATAAGAGCAGATGCAGGTGGATGGTGGGCGACTGTGGGTTTAATAAGGCACCGTTGTATGGGGCAAGTGGGATGTTAGAGTATGTAGATGACGGGTAGACAATGGAGTGGAAGGGAGTGTAGATGATGGTGTGTGAGGGGTATTAAGGGATATACGGAAGAGGTGGATAATGATGAATAGTGGAAGAGAAATTGAAGAGGTAGACAGGTGTGTGTGTGTGTGTGTGTGTGTGTGTGTGTGTGTGTGTGTGGTGTGGGCCAGGGTTTGGAGTGTGTAGAGGGACAGTGTATGGAGAGAGCAAAGCAGATGACTGGTGTACTTTACAGGAGGTGAGGAGGCGGGTAGTGGAGGGAGGAGGTACTGGCTGTGGTGGACAGTATGGGGGTTGTGGGTGGGAGGGTAGGGCATGGGGAGTGTGCTGGGTATTTGGTCAGTGGCACAGCAGTGTATGCATAGGGGTTACAGAGGGACAGCAGAGAGAGCACAGAAGGAAGAAGATAGTGGTTTGGTGGCCAGGGTGGTTTGCTGACAGGAGTGATGGTGTGGGAACACAGGAAATATTAGAAAGTGGTAGATAGGTAACAGATGGAAGTTGGAGAGAGGCTTTGGAGTGGAGGTGATCCAGGATGTCAGGGGCGGCTGACAGGAAGGACGTGGGTGGGACATGGTGAAAGCATGAGGATGTGTGTGGTTGAGGACGTATGGCGGGAGAGGGGGAGGATGGTGCTGAGGGTGGTAGGAGGTGTATGAAGGAAAAGTTGTATACGGGGTGTGGTAGGAGTGGCTATAGACGGAAGTAGCAGGGATGCACGAAGGGAACATGGGAGGAAATGTGTGAGGGGAGGGGGAGGAGCAGCAGGGATGCAGAGATCGGGAGAAGAGGAGGTGCATAAATGGAAGGAGATTTTGAAGAGATGGAGGGGGAGTACAAAGGGGTAAGTGAGGAAAAGGGGAGGAAGAGGGAGGGATGGGGAGAAGCAAAAGAAGGGAGGGACAGCAAGGGAAAAGAAGATGGGGAAATGGAGGGGAGAAATATGGAGAGAGGAGCGAGGATGGATGGAGAATGGGGAGGGGAGGTAGAGGCAGAGAGAAAAGGAGGGTAGAAGAGGAGGATAGGGAAGGGAAAGAGAGGGAGGGAGGGAGGAAGAAAATGATCATTGGGAGTCATGGTAGAGATGCCGTGGGGAAGTACCATGGACAGCACTCCTGCATAGACACTCCCAGTGAGTACAGGAGCAACCTGAGGCTTTCACAAAGACTATAGGACAGAGCTGCCCTGACCGTGCAATATAGCGAAAAGAGAAGGATTCTGCAGAGTTTGCTGCAGTCCCTAGTCAGTTGGTATTGAGTTAATCATGGGGGAATTTAGTCATGTAAACCCTTTAAACTTCTATGAACAACGCAAGTATATTAGAATTTGCACAACCAAAATATAAATGCTCACATAATAAAACTTATATATGGGGGGCATCTGAGCAAATTGCATTGTATTATACTATACTGTATTGCACTATATTGTTGTATTGTATTGTACTGTACTGGACCTCAAAGACAGATTTTTAACTTGACATGGTAGTATTAAGCCATTGAATTCTAAGTCAGTAGGTTCTGATGCTAAATGCAGATCTAGTGAAAGGTTGGGAGGCAAGAGTATGTCCCCAGACATAATTTACATTCTAGACTCTGGGGTAGGTGACTTTTTCATGATGCCGGTCTTTAAGAAGGGAGAAGGTTTTGTTCAGTTTCATCCATCCTGGGTTAATGCCTAACCCAGGTTTTAAGTAGGGAATCCTGAGGTTTCTGTGTTTTTCTGTACAGTGGGATATATTGTTCTTAAATGATAGAGATTTTCCAGGCTCATGGGGGATAGACCCCTGCTTAGGTACAGTCCTGGGTTCACTTTCTTCAGTCACTGCTGAAAAACAAATGCTGAACCTGCCTACCCTGACCTTTATTGCATAAGGCTCCCAACAGAAAATAATGCTGACCTGTTACGGTGAAAACGTATCCACTCTCACTGCAACTATTCTAAGCAAAACAAGGACCGGGAAAGTAATATGAAGCAATGAGGAAATCCTATTGTAAAGTCTGGATCAGGGACATGGCACCTGTTTGTAATCCATGTGTGAAATAAAACACCCACATCCAGAGACGTGTGTAAAATAACCGCTGGGAATTCTCTCTCTCTCCGTAACCCAGGGCCTCCTGGTCCACGAACCTGAGCACAGTCGCAGTCTTTCTGGGAATCTCGTGCATCCAGCACTCGGGGGCCGCGGCCATTGTGGTCCTGCTTCCTTCTCTGTCCCTGGTCACGGCCCTGGTGGCTCTTTACATGAGGCACTGCGACCTGATCTATCAGCCAGAGAAACGTGAGTCACACCTCACCTGAGGTTGGAGGGGAGATGGGGCAGATGTCTTATCTCCCTCTTAAATTGCATGCAGCATCTTTGAACTCACAGAACTGCAGAAGCCTGCAGCCTGAGAATGCCCTGTGTCTCTGTCTTTACCTCCCCGTGTGGAACCAGCTCCAACTCCCAGGCACCCACAGCTCCTCTGTCCCAGTCTGGTAGTCAAGAAGCACAACTGTCCTAGGATCTCATTCATCTATGTCATGACAAACTGTTACGTTCATATGTTCATAATGCACATACACAGTATTACATATATAATACATATTATACATTGGGTGAATGAAGAGTTTTAAAAAACTCTTCTGAATGTCATCATTGTTTACCGATAAAGAAAGGTGTTTGTAGAGAGAAGTGAATTGCTTCATCTTACTCTAAATTTGATTCTTGTTGCTTTGTTTCTTGAGACAAGGTCTCGTTGTGTACAGCAGTTTGGCTTTGAACTCTCCAAGTGTTCCACACTGGACTTAAACTCAGGATCCTCAGGCCCCCACCTCCTAAGAGCTGAGAATACAGGCATGTGTCACTGTGCCTGAATTCCAAATTTATCTATTTTTTAAGATTTTAAGTATTTTTATATACATATATATAATTTTATATCTTTAAATATGTGTAATCTTTTATATTTTTGAAAATTACTTATGTATATTTAATTGTTTAATGGTAGCATGTAAGTGCAGTTGCCCTAAGAGGCCAGAAGAGGGCATCAGATATTATATCCCCATGGAGCTAGAGGTACAGGCAATTGTGAACCCAATGGAGGCTGGGGACTGTTTCTCTGCAAGAGTAGCAAGTGCTCTTAATCACTAAACCATCTCTCAGCTTCTAAATTCACTTTCAATGGATACATCAAAACATAAGGCATGCATATTGTTGAGGTATCATGTGAGGTTTCAATATGGATATACATATTTTGCCTGTAATGTTTAAATTAAACACATTTCATTGTAGTAAAACATTCAAGATCTTTTTTTTTCTAGCTTTCTTAAATGCACAGACTTTGAACTGGTGGTATATACTTGTAATTTCACCATTTGGAAGGTGTAGACAGGACTAAGGGTTCAAGGGTTCAAGGCTAGCCTCACATCAGCCATATAAGCAAGTTTGAAGCCAGGCTGAGGCACCTGAGACCCTACCTACCACAACAAAACAAAACAAGTAAAACACACAGCACATGTCTGTTATCTACAGTTGTCCTGCTTTACAATAGCACACCCAACTTCCAGACTGTATCTAAGAGTGCCCACTGGCCAGTCTTCCCCATCTCCCTCTATTAATCCAGTTCTCCAAAGGAACAGAATTTATGGACTGGGACATTTATTTCAATTAAGAAGTGTAGCCAGGTGGTGGTGGCAGACGCCCTTCATCACAGCGCTTAGGAGGCAGAGGCAGGCGGACCTCTGTGAGTTCAATGCCCCTCCAGGTCTACAAATCGAGTTCCAGGACAGCTAGGACTGTTATGCAGAATAACCCGATCTCAAAAACCAAAATCGAAGAAACAACAAAAAAGAAGTGTAATGTCTTGGCTTTGTAGTCATAGCATCTACTGATTTCTTTACACGTACCTAGTATTGCCCATTAAGGGGAAAATGGGTCTGTACTATGTTCAGATGAGTCTTTCACGCCATATTCCTGAGCAATGTAGCAAGGCAGGTTTCTCAGAACACTGACTTCCTGTATTCCCTGCCTACTAATTCCTCCATCACTCCTCAAAGATGGCAGCACTACTGATTTTCTCCTTGTGGTTTCATCTCTGGGTTTTGCTTTGCTTGTTTATGTGATTTTATGAGTTTAATGTAAACCAATATATTTACTATTTCTTACTCCATAACCTGTGGTTTTGGTATCATATCAGTGTACAGTATTTGCCTCTTTTTGAAGTACTCCCTTTAAACATACCCCCATCGTTTTTTTCTGTTGTTTTGTCTCTACTTCTTTCTTTCATCTGACATTAGGGTTAATTTGTTCTTATTTCCTTACACCCTTGAAGTGCCAGCTTAGGTTCTGATGTGAGAGACTGCTTCCTTTTCCATGGCCATGGGCTTCATCCTTAGAAGTCAACTGCTTTGCTGAATCCTACAGATTTTGCTCTGTTCTTTTTGTTGCCATTTGTCTTCAAATCTTTTCTACATTCTTTATTTCTTTTCTAACTGGTTGCTTAAGAAAGAGAAGCTAGTCCTGTAGGCCCTCCTCATCATCAAGATTTTAATCTTTAGTATATGGATTCACCTATTATCTATGATTAAAATCCTACATATTATTTCTAATCTATATTATGAATTTTAATCTAGGTTCATGTGTTATTTTCAATGCATAGGTTTTTGTTTTCCTTAACATGGTTCTATTATATTTTCTTGGATTTAATGCTTTTAATCAAATTTGTCTACCTTCTCCTTTGTTTCTTGAAGATTCTAAGCTATGGCAGAATAGTTCACTCTATAGTTATAAAATCCATACATGTTTTCTTTTAGATTTTACATTGTATTTTTTTTTTACTTTATACCTCTAAGCCACTGGAAATTATATTTGGGTAGATTTTAAGACTAAACACACCTTCATCTATATTTTTATCAAGTTATTCCCTGTCTTTGACATTGATTTTGTATGTCATCTTCATTGCATCTTAAATTGTGGGAATTTTTATTGTTCCCTTGATCAGTTTTTCTCTTCTTCTTACTTAACCCTGCCCTCTTTCTGACATGTTTCCTGCCTCTCCTGTTCAGCAGCATGGTTACCAGCAGCAAAAGCATCATGAGTTGTACTATTTACTAATGTCACTCACCAGTGTCCCAGCACCCACCATTGTCACTCATCAGAATCGTTCTCCAGTGCTACTCACCAGCATCACTCAACTTTATCATTCATTATCATCATTCACCAGCATCATTCTCTAATGCCACTCGCCAGTTTCACACTGTCCATCATTGTCACTCAGCAGCATCAGTCTCCAGTGTCACTCACCAGTGTCCCAGCACCCATGATTGTCACTCATCAGAATTGTTCTCCAGTGCCACTCACCAGCATCACTCAACTTTATCATTCATTATCATCACTCACCAGCATCATTCTCTAATGCTACTCACCAGTGTCCCAGCACCTATCACTGTCACTCAGTGAACCATTCTTCAATGCCACTCACCAGTATCCTACCACCCATCATAGTTACTCAATGGAATCATTCTTCCATGTCACTCACTCATCAGCGTCACTGAGCTGTGACACTTATTTCTACCATGTGCCTGAGGGGCAGGTGGAAAGGGCAACATTACTGCTTTGCAGACTGGGCTTCGTGCACTGCATGTCTGCTCCTGGCATATCCTAAACTTACCATTTCCATTGTACTTACCAATTCATTCAAACTGTTCTTTTAGGGCCATAATTAGGCTCCTGTGTCTCATGCACTCGATATGGAAAAGGCTCAGGGTTTGTTATTCACCAGAGTGCAGAGCAAGAATCCAAAAGGCTGAGATGACTTTCTTAAGACTAAAACCCTGCAAAGGTTGCCAGATGTGAAGCTAGAGCCCCTGTGTCTATGGGCCGTCACTTCATGGTACATGCTCTCCTGGTAACCAATAAATGGCATCCATACTCAAAAATATGTCACTGTTGATCCCAAATGACAGACAAAAGAGACAAAGGTAAAATGGGGGGCTTTTGATTGAGAAACCATCTTGGCATTTTCTGGAATGTCTAATTACCAGGAAATTTCATGTTTTCGTGATTGCGCACATACACACAAATACATATACATAGCAGGAGGGGCTATCTCAGTGGTATTTCTAATTTCCTATACAGGCCCTGAGTTCCATACTCAAGCACTATGAAAGAGAGAGAGAGAAAGAGAGAGAACTAACATGGTACATAGCTACAATCCTAAGATTTCAAATTTTAGGCCAGCCTAGTTACAGGGTGATACTCTGTCTCAAATACACAAACAAGGAAAGCATGACAAGTCCAGCACTGAATTTTCCCATTTTCCAAAGAATGACTCAACATATGTCCATTGACTTCCCAATACCCAATAAAAAATACGTTTGTCTGAATAAAGAAATACATGTCTTCAAGTCACACAGATCCATACAATCAACTGTATTTCTTGCCTACTTCATGGAGTCCACTAATTGTGTATTTTGTCACATGCTAAGGTGATTCTTTCTTTGCTTATTATTAAGAAAACAACTTCACATGCTGCAAGAATACAATTAACCTAGGAGACACTCCTCAGTGGCTTATTCACAAAGTCTCTGCACAATGGCTTTGTGGAAGTGGATGTTTTTGCTTTTCCTTTGATGGTTTTGTTTGTTGTTTCTGCTTTGCTGGATCACTCAACGAATGTGAAGGGAAACTCCATCTTTCCCCAGCCAAGGATATAATCCTTATTTTGGCTTCTTCCTCTCTGATGACTAAATTGGAAATCTCTCCAAGCTATAATTCAAAGCCATAGGTGACCTTAAAGAAATGGGTTTTTTTTTTTTTTTCTATGCTACCTTTTATCTTAAGGTAACTTTTCAAATGTAGACCATGCATTCCATTATGTTTAGCTGTCAAGTAGGGTCTTCATTTGCATTTCTTCCCACTGCTATAATTCTGAGAACTGGCAGGTGACCAAAGGAGAAAAAAAATATGCCTCTGCCATGGAGAGTGCAATGTAGGCGGGTTTTTTTTTTATTATAATTAAGTACTATAGATATTCATGATTAGATCAAGGTCATAGGAGTAGAACATTAGCGCCAAGGATTCAAAGGTAGAAAGAACAGGAAAATGGCTTCCTAAGAGTATTTTTTTTTTAAGTAGTAGTAATAGCTGCAATCCATGGATTCGGAATAAAACATTTAAAATGGCTCACCTGTTTTTATTTGAGAATATGCACACCTGCTGTGTGTAATCTAGGCATTAAAGTCAGAACTTCATATCTCCCCTGTATTTTCATTCCAGACTGAGGTTTCTGTTGTTGTTGACTTTTTGTTGTTGTTGGTGGTGGTGGGGTTTGTTGTTGTTGTTGTTGTTTTGTTTTTCAATTTTTTCCCCTCACTTTCTCTTTCTGCTGTGTGTGCACAAAAACACCCCAAGAATTACAATGACAATGGAGTTTCTTAAAGGCTGAACCCTCCATGGCACCCACAATTATTTGGATAACAGATGTGAGCTTTCTATTAAGCCTAGCGGGTTGATGAACAGGAGTGATGCAGCATGTATGTAGAGGTCACTACAGCAGTGAGGACTACAGTGATGGGGGAAGTGGCCAGGCCCCAGCAAACACACTGTCCACCAGCCTGTGCTTCAGAATGGCTTCTTGAGACTGGGGTTCCCTCTTGCTGTGTTCCTTCCCACTCTCACCCACAGCACATGCCTGTCGTCTCTAACCCTTCCGGACATTCCCCAGCTTTGACAACCTGATGGTAACTGAGGCCCAGGATTCCTGCCAGGAACCATGCCTCTTCTCGTGTCCCCAAGCGGGAGCCTTTAGTGGTACCCACAGGCCTCTCAGCTTCACATTCTCCTCTCTCGCAGCCGGAGAAACTCAGCCTCACTTTTTACCTGACTTTTAGATAGTTACTTAGTCAAATGTGATCCCAACCCCTAGTTCACCCAGCCACAAATGCCTCTCTTTCTTTCTCTCTCATCATACTATGTAGCCCTGGGTGGCCTAAAACTCTCTATGTAGACCAGAATGCCCTTGAACTCCCAGAGAACTGCCTCCCGTTGCCTTCCAACTACTGAAATTACAGGCATGCACCACACTGTCCAGCCCATGCTAACCTGTTTTATCCTTCATGACATGTCACCAATACCCAGCTGTTTCCAGGAAATGTGGCCATCCTCCATCTACTCATTTCTCCTACTTCCTTAGACACCAGAAGATTCTGTTGGTTGCTGAGGACACAGGCCATTCTTTCCATCGGCCTCTTCTGCCACTACTGTCCCTGTCCACATCACCACTATCTCCTGTCTGGGTTCTGCTTCCCCATCTCATCCTGGAAATCCATCAGCCTTCAGGTGTAAGGGTTACTTTTTCTTTTACTATTTATTTTTCAGCTCTAAGAACCAAGCTCAAATCCTCATATGTGTAGATGAGCCTTCTATGATTGAGACACAAAACAGGCCTCAGGGTAGCTTTAAAAAAAATCATTTATTGAAAATATATAACAAAGTAAAATATAAAAGGAAACAAAAACTATCACCTCGAAGTCGAACCCCCTCCCCCACAAAAAAGAAAGAAGGCACAAGAATCAGAAATCCACTTATTCACAGAGCACTCAGGAATCCCAGCACAGACCTGTACAGGCCCTGTGCGTGCTGCCTCAGCCTCTGTGAGTTCCTATGGGCTTTGCTCGTGCTTATTCAGAGGGCCTTATTCTCCCCGTGTCACCTCTGGCTCTTAAACTCTTTCCACCTCCTCCTACACTGGGTTCCCTGAGCTCTGAGGAGAGGGAATTGATAGAGACATTCAGGGCGGAGTGTTCCAAGGTTCCAGGGTAGCTTTTTAAAGTGTGAACTATATGCCATCCTTCTTCCGCTTAACAAACTCTTAATGGTGGCTCTAACCCTGCGGAGGGTGGGCGGTCTGTTCTAACAAGCATTGGACTTGACCTTTTCACCACATTCTTCTTATTAGTTCCTCCAACCTCAGAGCCTTTACGGCTGTCCACAATGTCCCGCTCACCTCTACTTCATCATCTGCCTCATGATGTTCCTTACTCTGAGTCATCAGTCTCAGTTCATATGTCAACACCTTAGGAAACCCCAACATGCCATCGCCTAGTGGATATCAGTCCATTGCATTTTCACCATAGATACGTGTGACGGAAAATTAATAACTAAAAGATACGGGACTCATGGCAAGAAGGGAAAACTGGAAAGAACAAGTGCCTCTGCCAATAGATATGGATGACTCCCCGACTGGAGGAGAGAACATTCTCCCTGCCCCCCCCATTATCTTAAGGACAAGGCCACTGAGCCCGCAGTCCTAGAGAAAGAAAACCCCCTAACCTTGCAGGTGTGCTAAACAATCCCGCCTTGTAAAAACTGTGTACTCAATGAAATCTCTGTAACCTTGGAAACCTTATGGGCTGAGACTAGCACTCTCAGTCCTCCCTTCCCCTTTAAAGACGCTTCACAATTGAAAGCAGGGGCCTTGCTCTTCTGATAGAGTGAGGTCCCAGCTGGTTTGGTTCTTAGCAATAAAAACCCTTTGCTTTTGCAGTCAGGAGTCACTTCCTTGGAGGTTGAGGAAACCCATAGGCACAACAATATGCAAGGAGTTTACTACTTAAAATGTCTCTGTGACCGCTTGTGAGAAAAGTAAAGAAAATATCTTTAGGAGAAAAGAAAAAATAATGACTTGCCTCCTACAAATGATTACCACTTAATGATAGAGATCATCTGTAAACCTAGACTCATTTGGATCAAAGGGAATCATCATAACCCTGATGTTTACATAGCTGTTTCTTTCTTCAAAAAAATGATCAGTGTTTTAGTCATAGTTATTTCTGTGAGAAAACACCATGACCAAAAGGAAATTGGGGAAGCAAGGGTTTATTTCAACTTACATGTCCCCATAGCACTCCATCACTGAGAGAATTCAGAGCAGGAGCCTGGAAGCAGGACCTGAAGCAGAGACCATGGAGGAACGCTGCTTACTGGATTGCTCCTGATGGTTTTCCTAAGCTGGTTTCTTACAGCACTCAGGAACTCAAGCCCAGGGCTGGGACCACCCACAGGGAACTGGGCTCGCTCACATCAATCGTCAATCAAGAAAGCACTCCACAGGGCCCACTGTCAATCAAGAAAACACTCCACTGCGCCCACTGTCAATCAAGAAAGCACTCCATGGAGCCCACTGTCAATCAAGAAAACACTCCACTGCGCCCACTGTCAATCAAGAAAGCACTCCACTGCGCCCACTGTCAATCAAGAAAGCACTCCATGGAGCCCACTGTCAATCAAGAAAGCACTCCATGGAGCCCACTGTCAATCAAGAAAACACTCCACTGCGCCCACTGTCAATCAAGAAAACACTCCACAGGGCCCACTGTCAATCAAGAAAACACTCCACTGGGCCCACTGTCAATCAAGAAAGCACTCCATGGGGCCCTCTGACAATCAAGAAAACACTCCACTGCGCCCACTGTCAATCAAGAAAACAGTTCATGGGGCCCACTGTCAATCAAGAAAACACTCCATGGAGCCCACTGTCAATCAAGAAAACAGTCCACTGGGCCCACTGTCAATCAAGAAAACACTCCATAGGGCCCTCTGTCAATCAAGAAAACAGTCCATAGGGCCCACTGTCAATCAAGAAAACACTCCATAGGGCCCACTGTCAATCAAGAAAACAGTCCACTGGGCCCACTGTCAATCAAGAAAACACTCCATAGGGCCCTCTGTCAATCAAGAAAACAGTCCATAGGGCCTACTGTCAATCAAGAAAACACTCCATAGGGCCCACTGTCAATCAAGAAAACACTCCACTGCGCCCACTGTCAATCAAGAAAACACTCCATGGAGCCCACTGTCAATCAAGAAAACACTCCATGGAGCCCACTGTCAATCAAGAAAACAGTCCATGGAGCCCACTGTCAATCAAGAAAACAGTCCACTGCGCCCACTGTCAATCAAGAAAACACTCCATAGGGCCCTCTGTCAATGAAGAAAACACTCCATAGGGCCCACTGTCAATCAAGAAAACACTCCATGGAGCCCACTGTCAATCAAGAAAACACTCCACAGGGCCCACTGTCAATCAAGAAAACACTCCATGGAGCCCACTGTCAATCAAGAAAACACTCCATAGGGCCCTCTGTCAATCAAGAAAACACTCCATAGGGCCCACTGTCAATCAAGAAAACAGTCCACTGGGCCCTCTGTCAATCAAGAAAACAGTCCACTGTGCCCACTGTCAATCAAGAAAGCACTCCACTGGGCCCACTCTGGTTGAGCATTGGGCCAGAGTGCAGGTCCAACAACCCCTCCACCTCTGGAGAACTTCTTGAGTCTGCTCTGAGAACACTGGACCCACCTATCCACGCGGGACCACACCTGCCTGATCTTTGACCCAATCACCGGGTCTCTGCTAGAAGAGAGACCTCCTAGAGAGCTTGGACCATTCATAGTTACAGACATCAAACTCTTGACCCACCTATACCCACCAGGAGAGTAGGGAGAGAGAGAGAGAGAGAGAGAGAGAGAGAGAGAGAGAGAGAGAGAGAGAGAGAGAGAGAGAGAGAGAGAGAGAGAGACTCCACCTGCACCCATTGGAAGACCGATGGAAATACAGCAATACAAGAAAACACCCAACAATAGAAAGACAAGCATGACACCACCAGAATCTAGGGAATCTGCACTAACTCAACCAGACCTGAGCACATCAAAGTAGATGAAGCAGAAGAGAACGACTTAAAACATAACTTCATAAAAATGATAGAGGAACTCAAAGATGATATGAGAAAATCCCTTAAAGAAATGGAATGAAAAACAAACAAAAAATTGGAAGAAATGAACAAATCTCTTAAAGAAAGTAAGGAACGCCAAGAAAAAACAAACAGATGAAGGAAGCAATTCAAATAGTTCAAGACTTGAAAACTGAAATAGAGAGAATAAAAAAAAAATTAAAAAGAAAACACTCCCTAGGACAATTTAGTGGGGGGGGGGGCATTATCTCAGTTAGGTTCCCTCTTCCCAATGAGTCTAGATTGTGGCAGACATGGTTGGCATAAAACTAGCCAGGACAAGCAGAGTATGAGTTGAGGAGCCACACAAGCAAAGCTGTAAGAAAATGTCAAGGTTAAGTCACTTAGCCCAGGCCTGCCCATGATCCACCTCTAGACTTCATCATCTCACCCAGTTCTCATTTCACTTAACCCTTAAGTAAGGTCACTGAGATAGCTAGGAAGACCTCGTGATGTGACAGGACATTTCAAACCGTGACAACGAAGCACCTTCCCTATCACTTCTCTAAGGGACACAAGTCTGGCAACACCAACTTGCTTTTGTCCCCTGAGGCCAATTCTGAGCCTTCCTCTGTGCTTGGGAACAGTGGTCAGGAAGAGGTGACAAGGACCGTGGATCTGAGCGGTTCTCCTGTCAGCAATTATCCCAATGTTCTTCCATGTGACCTAAAGAGCCTTCACAGAGGCCACCAGAAAGCCACAAGTGTAATCATTCTTGGTCACCACCAATTTGGGCTGGATTTGATTCAGTGACTTGGGGTGAAAGGGTGCATATTCAATTACCAGGCCCCCAGCTCCTCAATTAATCAAAGGCTGACATAATCAGCCTATTACAAGAGTTACGGAAAAGATCAAATGGAATCAATATAGCCAACTTTATAGCCATAAAAAGAGATGTTGATAGATATTCCGTAGTTAAATATAAGAGCCAATACTTTGTGGCTTCTAAATCTGGTTAGAAGTCTTCTTTTGTAGGATTCTCTTATGGGAAAGTTGGACGCAATAAAATAACACTCAAATTGTATTTTGGGTGCCTCTGGCTGACTTCCTAAGAGAAACCCAGATGTTTTCCTGTGTATTGACCTGTTTTTCCTGTAACCAAAATTTGGCGTCTATAATTTGTGAAAGGATTTATCTGTCGAGTATTATGGGGAAAAAATGTCACAATCAAGATGACACAACTAGACTAAACAATATTGGTATTTTCCTAGTCATGGTAGCAGGCACTCCTAAGAGAAAGAAAGACAATATACAATCTAAACATCATAAAATAAGCAAGAGTGAGGTGCATACAGATAACAGGGACTAGGCAACTGATGACATCTGAGACAATATGACATTTCTGATGCTAAGGCATCCTCCATACCAACCGGGAGGGAAATAAATCCTCAAAAAGTCAACTAACACAGCTTGGTGTTTTAGTAACATTGTCAACATTCATAAAGGCATTTAAAGAGTGCAACATTTAATTTTATGTCTGAAATTCAAGGGTAAAGTCAAAGAAAAGAATACATTTTCCTTCATCTCTGTGTCAAAATACAAGAACCAAGCGCTACCTGCCACGGAAAATGAGGGTTATTTATATTTTACGGAACAGCCCTAGTTCCTGAGTAAAGGATGTAAAAGAAAGCCTGGGTTCTCTTATTCATTAATGACTGACGTTAGACACTTCTTAGAGACTCTGAAATTCTCTACTCTACCGTTGTATCTTGTCGCTCCTTTTCTAATGTGTCCCTTGATCTTACCTTTTTCATTTTTTACACGGGCTGTCAGGCACGCTGGGCTGGTCATCACAAAGCTATCGGGTTGAATCCAACTCCTCCAGGGTGGAAGCCTTCTACCCCCCTTTGTCCCTGGGAGTGTCAGATCTTGATTCTCATGAGAGGGCTGATGAGCCAGTCTGGGCTAACACGGGCTGTCTCCAATGCTTTGCAGATTGCTCCCTCCTGAAGGTCGCTGGTGTGTTGCTTAAGACCCTGAAAAAACGCTGCCTGCCATACTGCCACCTTGGGCGAGATGGAGCAGGTTGGTCAGCCCATGCCGTGGAAAAACACGATGGACTCCAGGAGGAAGACTCTGAACTGGTCTTCTCCACCCTCTTGCCTCTCCTCGGTTTCCAGCTCGTATACAGAATGTGCCTTATGCAGGTAGGGAGACAGCCGACACACACCAGCGACAACAACGTGACCTCGTGTGTTTTCATCCTGGGTTGGTTACTTTTCTCGTGGCTGCGACAAAGTATCTGACAAAAGTAGCTTAAGGAAGGGTTTGTTTGGGCTCATTTTGAGGAGGTAGGGTCTGCTGCAGCGTGGAAGGACGGACACCTTAGGCCAGTCACAATCCACAGATGGATGGGGGGGGGCTCTAGGAAAGCAAGAAACCTCCTACCAAGGCCACTTTCCCCATCCCAAACAGCGCCACCATCTGGAGATCAGGAATTCAAACACATGAGTCTTTAGGGGAGACTTTCCACATTCAAGCCACAACATCCCCGCAGGCAGGCACTTTCAAACACATCCTGAGCCTTTGTCCTACCTTCAGAATAATGCTGCCCCGGTTCTAAGAGCTCAGCAGCGTCAAACTAACACCCAGGAGCCCCTGAGTAGGATCATCACCTAGGACTGTCCACCGCTGACCAAAGGTGGTAACTCAGAGTGCCCAGCCCTGAGGTTTAGAATCTCGAGACCCAGAGGCAATTTCCCAACTCCCTTTAACCAGATTCCCTCACCCCATTAAACCTTTAGAAAGCACCCCTAACCAACTGACTGCCCTCTGCCTTCACTAATTCTCACTAATGACGATTCAATCCGTCCTTAATCCGGGAGGAAATCAAAGCGAAAACACTTAGCCCCTTTCCTAGATGTATGTGACTTTAACCGACGTAACTATGGTCAAACACCAAGTTATAAATGGAGCAGGAGGAGGTGATTACAAAAGTCTTTGAACGAACTCAGGCCTTTCTTGATGGCTACCCCAACCCCAACTTAGAGCTTAGGAAGCAAATGCACGACGGAATGATGGAGATGGGGAAAAACGGCTTGCCTGACTCCAGCTCCGTTTGCTAAAGAAGAGATCTGCACAGAGAAAGTTAAGTGATTCGGTGCTGAGAGGTAGCCTGTTAACAGCGGTGAAGGAGAAAGCGGAAGAGACAGCCGCTCTCAGAACAGCCTTCACCTGGTCCTGTAAACCCAGGGTGAAGATTTAAACATGAAAGTCTACCAGAGGCTCATGACAGTGTCTAAGGGGGCAAAGCCTTGCTGGAGGGATTGCATCACTGGGAGCAGATTTTGAGAGCTCACAGCCTCTCTCCACTCATTTTCTGGTCTTTCTCTGTTTCCTGTGTATAGACAAAACTACGGTCAGCCAACTTCCTGTTCCTGCCACCGTTCCAGATTCTTCCCCACTGTCCACAGGTGCTTCCTCCAGAGCCCTACATTAAAATAAACTCTCTTTCTAAAGTATCTTCTGGTTGCGGTGTTGTGTCCCAGCAACAGAACAGTAAACAAAACACCCAGCCAACTATAGTCTCCAAGCTAAACTCAGTCCATGATCTGTTTTTACAATATTTGTCATTACGTGTGCCTAAGTGCATAGTGTGGGAGGTCACACACAGACACACACACACACACACACACACACACACACACACACACACACACACACGGCTTCATGTTCCTATAGAGCCAGAGGACAACAGAAGTTGGTTTTCTTCTCCCACTGTTATGTGGGTTCCGGGGATTGAACCCAGATCACCAAGTCTGTGTGGCAAGCGCCTCTATCCTTATAGCCAACTCTTGGTTCTCTTGCATTTTTGTATATAGTGAAAGTTATGATGTCTTTAATATTTTACATCACTGGGGAAAAAAGAGTAGTTTGTGGTGCTTAAGTTTATATGCAAGCTAAATTCAATGTCTACAAATATATCTGTGTCTGCTCATGAGCAAAGGTGGCAGAAGCGAATAGCTACCAAAGAACCCCTGTGTGGACATCCTCATCACCTCATCTCCTACGGAAAGGTTTGCTAACCCCTGGTCCAAACAGTACACTGGAGCTGTGCAGATTAAGAGAGATCTGCTGGTTGTACAACTAGTAGCAGGCATCAAAAACGACATAGCAGAAGCCATCTGCACTTGCATGGTCATTGCTAGAAAGGCACCTAGACCTGAGAAAACAATGAGTACCGAACTACCAAGCAGTCCACAGCTAGCCCCCAAACCCTCTATGCCAAGAGCACAGACTACTAACTCCTTGTCTTTGTGGTAAAGCAGCAACTTGTACTTCTCTCCACTCAGCTTGAGTCTTTTCTGAGAAAAGTTCTGTATTTTGTGTTTTTATGTAAGTACAGCACATGTTGGTAAATTTGGTTTTCATCACACCCGGCATTGCCTGCCTTTGCCCCTCCCACACTTCTCTGTCCCTTTCCTCTTCCCATCTAGTGCCCATCTCTCTCTCCCCCCCTCTCTCCCCCCTCTCCCTCTCTCTCTCTCTCTCTCTTCCTCTCTCTTCCTCTCTCTCTGTCTCTCTCTTCCTCTCTCTCTCTCTTCCTCTCTCTCTCTTCCTCTCTCTTCCTCTCTCTCTGTCTCTCTCTTCCTCTCTTTTCCTCTCTCTCTCTGTCTCTCTCTCTTCCAGTCTCTCTCTGTCTCTCTCTCTCTTCCTCTCTCTCTGTCTCTCTCTCTCTCTCTCTCTCTCTCTCTCTCTCTCTCTCTCTCTCTCTCTCTCTGTACTCTCACACACACCAGCACACACACCAATGAACTATCTTTTCATGGGCGACATGTTATTTAAAGGAACAGGAGTGAGCTAATGCAAGTAAAGAAAAAAATTGGTAAGCTAACTTTTAAGGAAGTAAATGCCCAGTTTACTAAAGAAAAATTCAAGTATTTATTGACTACTTATTGTTACCCACAACTTCTTAAAGATGGGTTCCAAATATCTACATTCACTTGATGGGGGAAAGGTATGCCTGCGGTGACCTGGGCGAAGGGGGAGGGATCAAATACAATGTGCAGGAGTCAGTCCTCACCTCAGTCCCCACCTCAGTCCCCACCTCAGTCCCCACCTCAGTCCTCACCTCAGACCCCACCTCAGTCCCCACCTCAGTCCTCACCTCAGTCCCCACCTCAGTCCCCACCTCAGTCCTCACCTCAGTCCCCACCTCAGTCCTCACCTCAGTCCTCACCTGCCGCCATGTAGCTTCTTGAGGTCACCCTCAGATTGTCAAGGTCAAATGATAAGTGCCTGGCCAGCTGAGCCAGCTCACCAACTTGGCTTCTGAATGTCTCGTGCTATCCTCACAGGAAGTCTGCACAGCCACTGTGATTATCACACATCAGAGACTTAGCAGTTAGTGTAAGGACCCGAGTGTATGACTGCACGGCATTAGGGAGGCTGAAGCAGGGGCATTGCTGTGGGTTCAGTGCCAGCCTGGGATACATAGTGAGTTCAAGGCTAGCCTGGATACCTAGCTGTACACTGAGACCTTGTCTTTAAAATAAATAAATGTCTAAGGCTCCTGTGGATAGAACAATGATGAAATAACCTTGAACTTGTTAGCCTATGGCAGGATGGTTGCCCTAACTCAAGGCTAATGTCAAAGTCTATTACTGTTACCCAGGACACCTCTCTGACACTTTACAAAGTATCTTGATTCAAACTATATAGGACCAACCTTATACAGAGTGAAGTTTTGCTAGAAATTGAAAGAAAATGTTAGAGCATCCTTCTTCAGGTTGGAACTTCCATCAGGACAGGTTCAGACTAGATTTTGCCTCCAGATAAAATAATCACTGGCACAAAGGCAATCAAAGTACCAAGAATAAAGCATCGCAGAATTCCATATTTTAAATTTAGTAGCAATTATTGACCTTCAGGTCCAAGACATATATTTAAAATATGTTGATATTAAGGCTGACAAGGTTGCCATTTGACATTAGGGCCACTCAAAGGTGAGAATGAATCTCTACTGACAGCAATTACTTCTGAATACTCAGAGGCCTGTGTGAAATAAAAGTATTTAAAATTTTAAAAGGGGGAGGATTGCAGAACTTGAAGCAGAAGCAGAAATGATTTCAAGCTTTCAAGACACCACAGCCTCTTTTTTTTTTGATTAGGCAATATATTAATATCGCCTTACTAAAGATTAATGACACATTGGCAACATTATTAAGTTAACAGGTTTCAGTGTCCGTGATTCATGCCGATAATAACTTTATTCCTATTAACAATAATTCTCATTTGAAATCAGCAACAGAAACTTGCTCTGATGCTAGGAGCTGCTCAGTTTTAAACTTATTCAGCTGCCGGCTCTTTTTAAACCACACATCCATCATTAATTTCCCTCGGATTGGGGTGTGTGTGTATCTCTTCATTTTACAGAGGCAGAAATAGCCAACTTACCCTCCACTCTCACCATCTGGACCCAACCAAAGCAACCCGTGTTTATTATCCCAAGTATTGCATTAAAGACTGGGAGATAAATTATCACCGGGACCTGTTATATGTAGACAGGGAGAAGGTGTATGAAAACGTGGTGCAGCCCTATGTCTGCGCAGATGACATAGCAAGAGTTGCCTTTTCCTGGCGGTCAGTGTTAGCCGAAGCACTGAGTCTGTTGTCAGTACTCACAAACTCCCAATTTGTACATCTGACTAGGAAGAAGGGGTCAGTGAGTTCATCATTGAGAAGCTGGAATGTGGGCGGGGTTTGCACCGAGTGGCTGTCGTGGGGTGGAGGGAAGGCAGAAGTCCCCCCTCTGGTCCCAGTACTGTGTGGAAAGCCACTCCTCAAGGCAGAGGCGTGCAGGTCTTTACTGCGTGCCCGTCGGTGGCTTTGTGTGCTGCTGGGAATCAAAGGCGTCTTCTGTGCCGCTGATGGCGCTGAGAAAGCGAGAGCAATGCTCATGCTGTGTGCCGCATGCCGCACTCCTCGGAGCTTGGCATGTGGGAAGAGACCAGAAGCTAGAATACAGGTTTAGTCCGCACGGGGTTTCCAGGTAGCATGGGGGTTTCCTTAAAGACGAAGAAAGTTTGTGGTTAATTGAGACTATGAGGTGGGGACAAACGAAATTCAAAACTTCTGTCATCTCTTGTGTTAATATAGGGACCTGTTCCACACAGCTTCAGTCGAGGTTAGCTAGTGTACCAATCGGCTTGCTTTACTCTCTCTCTCTCTCTCTCTCTCTCTCTCTCTCTCTCTCTCTCTCTCTCTCTCTCTCTCTCTCTCTTTGGTCCTTATGTCTCTCTCTTGCTTTCTTGTTTGTTTTCTCTCTCTCTCTCTCTCTCTCTCGCTCTCTCTCTCTCTCTCTCGCTCTCGCTTTCTTGCTTTCTGTCAGCCTCTCTCTTTCCTTGCTTTTTTTTATAGATTTATTTATTCATTTTATATGCACTTGTGTTTTGCCTCGTGCATGTCTGATCGAGGGTGCCTTGTCCCCCAGAATGGAGTTTCAGACAGCTGTAAGCCATCATAAGGGTGCTGGGAACGGAACCTTTCTTGTCACTGAGAAAAAACACCTGGCACACTCAAAGGAGAGAGGGTTCACTGTGGCTCCCAGTTCAAGAAGGGGCAAAGAGTATGACAAAGAAGACACGAAGCAGTGAGTGCTGAAACTTAGACCACACAGGAAGACAGACTATCAAACAGCACCGTGCTCCGGGGACAGAGTGTCCAAGCGCATGCTCCTTTGGAGGACTGGACATCCCACGTGAAACCCACAACTGGCATACCAGAAACATCTTAAAAGTGAGTAACAGGCCTGAAGAAAGATGGACCAGCCTTAAAGGACCCCTTGATGCTCTTGCAGAGGACCAGGGTTAAACTTCTAGCAGCCTCACAGCCTTCCAGTTCCAGACAGATCCAGCGCCCCCGCTGGCCTCCGTCGGTACTGCATGTATGTGGTTGGTACACAGACAAGCATGAAGGAAGGCAAGGAGCCCGCCCACACACAACAAACAAAGCGTTAAATGAAAGCAATTAAATGGGAGCCACAAGCACGGAAAAGTTGGTCTTGTTTTTTTTTTTTCTTGCTGCTTGGCTGAGGCTAGAAACAAAGCCCTTCTGGGAAGCTCACAGAGACAGCCCACAGTGAGCGATGTGTCTCTTCCCGTTGTCCCCTCTTGGGAAAATAAATAAATAAATAAATAAATAAATAAATAAATAAATAAATAAATAAATAAATAAATACTATTTTGTCGCCAACCTAGATGTCATTTAGAAGTTCTATTCTAGCCCCGCCTCTTTGTTTCATCAGGGTGAAAGCAGACGCCCTTTACACTTTCTGGTGGGTTTTGCTTTAATGTTCATGAAAACTTAGCCAATTTGAGTATGGAGGGTTTATACAACCTGATTCCTTACCAGCTGCCTGGATGACAAAATTATGAATGTGAACTAAAATAACAAAACTGTTTTCAGAATCAGTAACAGTGCCACTGAACGGAACCCAGCCTCTGGGGTAACAAATCTTCTGTTAGCCATTACTGGGTCTTGAAAAACGATGGGACCTCCATGTCACCCGCTGCAGAGTATGCATGAGGGGGAGGCATCCGGCAGAGTGCCCTCCCTTCAAAGGTAAGCCACTGCCTAACTTGTCTCTTCCTCGAATGCAGACCCCTTCGGGATATTATCTTCAGACCATGAATTCCAACCGGACCTTGGGCGGGTTTCCTCTGCCAATTGCACTGATGAATGCCCTCACCATCCTACCATTATTAATTCTGGTTCCCTTTATGGATTTCTTCAGCCACCGCCTACTTCCCTCTAAGAGAGACGGACCATTCCTGTCAGCATGCATTAGTAAGTACAACACGAGATTCGGAGAGAATCATTTGCAACCTAAAAACAAAAAAGACCCCGTTAAACTAGCTACATGTTCCTGAGTGTTACAACAAATTCGTGGGGGGGACCTTGTGCGGATTCCATGGCAAGCGAGGGTGACCGAGGCAGGGGACAAACATGCCAGGCAGACAGAGTTTAAGTGAGAAGTTTTATTAGAAAGAGGAGGGAAGGGAAAGAAAAAAGGCATAGAGACACAAAGAGAGGACAGGGAAAAGAGGGAGACAGGAAAAGTCCTGCCTGCCCCAGGAAAAAGAGAGGTAAAGAGCGGAGAGCAGGAAAGAGAGCATAAATCGGCTGGGGTGGGGGCGGTTTTTTAAAGGCGTGCTTTGCACCTGCCGGTACACTATGCAACCATGGAACCCTGGGCTGACCAGGGCACTGCCTGAGTGCATTCTCTCAGGTGACAGGGCCAGGCCAGCGTAACGCAGGAGTCCTTACACTGAGTAGGCACACAGCTTTCACAAACTTCTAAATAAATAAATACGTCCCTGAGTCTTTACCCAGGCATCGACGTGATTTCTTCAATCAATCCTTTCATGCTTCCTGGGAAGTTGCCCGTGATGTTAAGAGACAGTGAAATTCCAAACACCACTGAGTGCACTTCCTTCGGTAGGGCCGTCCTCACTCCTAAATCAGTCCCTAACGTGTTCTTAAAAAGAGAAGGTGCTTAGTGAATCTCCAAAAATTAATAGTTTTAATTTCTAAACCAGTAGCAAAATTTATTATGAATTAGTACTGCAGACGTGGAGATGTGGCTCTAAAGACCTCGCCTACCGTGAATAAAGTTTCAAGTTCTGTCTCCGACCCTCAAAGAGGAAAAATGAGGTGTCTGATTCACAGCCTCTACATAGTATCTCTTCAGTTAGTAAGGGGAATAGCAATGATTTTCAAAGGGTTCTTTCAGTGGAACAATTTAAGATAGCTTCCTTAGGACACACACATTAAGCTATAAAATAAAACCCTTGTGATTAATGGAGAAAAAGCCACAGAGTTCGTTCTGATGGGTATGTCCTTCCAACCATGCCCTGTAAGGCACTGTCAGGGGACCACAGGCAGGTGTGACAGGGAAGGCAGTGTGTTCTCTGCCACTGAACCTGTACTGTCTGGACTTTACTTGTCTGATATTTCTTTGCGGGGCAGAACCTACATAAATCTTGAGTCACTTTGCTATGTGAGACTTGACAGCATACCATGGGTGCCTTGAACACAGTCCAGAACTCAGTGGAAGTGTTACAAGAATTAGTGATAATGGGCTATCATTTGCAGGGGACACCATTTGTCGTTTGATACACATACACATACACACACACACACACACACACACACACACACACACACAAAGGAATTCCTGGAAAATATCACACAGGACAAATGAACATGGTATGGTAGTCGATAGTTGAGGTACGATTCCTTTGCAGGAGTCCAGGGAAGACAGCTGTTTCTTCGTCCATCTGGTTGACCTGCTCTGTCTCTCCTTAAGGACCAGCGGCTGTGCTCTTCCAGCCACACACACTTCCTGCTATTTTTCTGCACAGGAGCCACAGCTCCGTGTGTCTTTTCTGGTATTCCTCATGAAGAGCACGATTCTGCCCATCAGAGCAGAGGATGCTCGTTTTGGGTTAGAACTCAAGATGACTTAAGTCATCAGAGTGACTATGGTTATCCGCACAGAGATCTTCAGCACACATGTTTCTAGAATTCACTGCTCACCAGGTAGGCCTGACACTATTGTAGTAGCAAAATACAAATCCTATTTTTTTTTTTTACAATCTCTGAATTTTAAACACGATTTTTATGTCTGCCAATGCAGAAAACCAAGAAAACAGTATTATTTCGAGAAGACCCAGGATCCTCTTCTGAACTTTGAAGACACAAGTAAAAGTAGATAGAACTTTGTATGTTTGGCTCTGTAAAACTCACTATTGAAACAGAATAAGGGAGCATACAGGGAGAACAAGGGTCCATTGATGTTACAAAATGTCAAAAAATCTTGGCAGTCTTATACAAGTATCAAGAAACTTACAGGCAGAGCTACCAAATTTATGCATGAAAAATTTAAATCTGGCCCACTTTAAGGAAACAGACCAACAACACAGCTACAAGAGTTTAATTAGAAATCCTCCTTAGAATAAAGCACCTTAAGTTCAGTTTATATTTGATCAACTTTCTCTATGACGTATTTGAAATCCTGGCTACTCTTCTAGGTATGCTCTCATGAATAAAGGTGGCAGAATTATCTAGTACATCATTTGATGTTGTTGATGAACTAAATTATCCCCCTGAAAAAAAAGGTAACAAGACCTGTTAGGCAGGAGAAAAGAAAGCTAGACACACTTCAAAAGAAATGGAGCTCGGCTCCGCTGGGTATGGAATAGTGAATTCAGTTCTTTCTAAGCCAGACTGCATTCATTCATTCATTTGCATACTTGTTCAGTCATTTGCATAGTTGTTCATTTATTTGCATAATGTTTTGCTATGGGAATATAAAAGTATGATGGTATGCATCTTTTAAACTAGATATTTGGGTAGGTTTTCCATATTCTGGTTATGATTATGGAAGATTAACAAGTTTCACCAGGACATGAAAGCCAAACCAGGGATACTTTCTGACACCAATTTACATAATTGAGTGGCTCTAATACTAAAATTTCTTTCTACTTTGAACTCAAATGCCTGAAAATATGAGTGAAGCATATAGATATATAAATTATGAATTGGCATGTATTTATGAATTGGTAGTTTGAATATGGGCATCATCATGTATATATTATTTTTAGATGTATGATAAACCATAATTTAAATGTCAAAGGTCATGAAGATAGTGTCTTTTTAATTTTGTGGCCATTATACCACTATTATTGTTGTTGTTACCATTAGAATTATTAGTATTATTTCATTATTCAACTATATGTGGGTATTAGATTATAGAGGTTAAATTATCAGCATTAATTTGAAATCTTTACTGCTATTTTCAATTAGCAATGGAAAATAATGAAATGTCCCTCCGCTGGCTACTTTCCTTGAAGGTGTGACTAAATACCTGATAGGACAAAAGCTTATTTTGGCTCATGCCTCTAGGGGATGCAGTCCACTATGATGGGGAAAAGTGGGTGACAGGAAAAAGAGGCATCAGGTCACTTTGTAGCTCAAAGAGGCAGGGAGAGGAGATGATGATCGCTAGTTCTCTTCTTACTCAGCACGGGACGCCAGGCTTTTGACTGGTGTTGCCCACATTAACAGTGTGTCCTAGTTAGCTTTAACCACCATTTGGCACAGCCTAGAGCTCAGAGGAGAAGGCTCCCTTGAGAGATTGCCTGATCCTATTTACGTTTTCGCATTCTATAAGGGATTGTCTTGACTATTAATTGATGTAGGATGGCTTAGTCCATTGTGGACAGAAGCATCCTTAGACAGATGACCCTGAATTACGTAAAGAAGCTAGTAAGCAGAAGCCTTGAGTGAGTCAGCAAGCAACATTTCCCAGGGTTTCTGCTTCAAGTTCCTGTTCCAACTTCCCACAGTGATAAACTGTGACATGGAGTGTCAGACAAACAACACCTCCCACCCCACACAAAGTTGCTTTTGATTGAGTTGCATTTTGCGGCAAAATAATGAAACAATAAGATGTGTTGCAATTTAAAAATGGGGGGCTTGAGAGAAAGCCCATATGACAGGACATGGATGGAGGGATTTTTTTTAACTGGGGAAAGTGAATGGGAAAAGGGGGAGGGGGGAAGGGAGACCTGTCTCTGGGGACAGGAGCAGCAGAAAAGAAAAGAGAGGCAGAGACGGGGGAGAACAGGGAGACAGGGGGAGAGAGAGAGGGGGGGGAGAGGGAGAGGGAGAGGGAGAGGGCGAGGGAGAGGGAGAGAGAGAGAGGGAGAGAGAGGAAGGCCAGTACAAATGCTGTAATACTAACAGGGTGGCTCGGGAATGTCCCTCGCAGATGTGCCCAGAGATGTGTTCCTAGTAAGTTGACATGAGCATTATCCAACAGCTGCTCTTGTTGCCATAGTGAGCAGCCATTTCTCACATTGTCCCACTCCTTACAGTACTGGGTTGCTCTCCCTTCAGGAACTGTCATATTCAAGTGAAGTGGGCGGTGAAGACATAGACAGTGCTTGGGGGCCAGAATCACAGCCCAGACTCGAGAGAGATAGGAAAATCTCACCTACTTAGCCAAATCATTTAATTTGCTCAGCTCATAAACAATGCAATGTAAAGGATCTATAATCCACGATGTAAACTGCGAAGTCCATCACCAAATGAAACCATGAAATGTGTCAGTCATTCAAAATATCTCTAGAGGCTGGGAAGATGGTTCAGTTGGAAGAGGGCTTGTCTGGCAGGCACAAAGCCCTTGCTTTGATCCTAAGCACATCATAAGCCAGGTGTGTTGATGCCTGCCTGCCAACCTAGCTGAAGGCAAAATAAGGAGTCCAAGGTCATCCTCAGCTACAGAGTGAGCTTGGGACCAGTCTGGGTTACATAAGAGACCATCAAATAGAGAAACAAGCCTCTACGCCTTCCAGAACTATGCCATGCAAAGTCTGGTCCTATTTATCTGGATTATACTCCTAATAAAAGGCCATCCCTAATTTACCAAAATTCTAAAGTCGGTAATGTCATTGTGATTTATCCAGTCATAACTTGCCATACTTTGTTTCAGACTTTATAGCAACATTGTTTACACCAGGGGTATTTCTTTCCTTATCATTGGTTACAATCATGTAACCTGTGGCATTCGGTAGCAGGTGCTGACCGGGCCAGTATCTATCTGATTAAAATGAGCCCAATTAAGGCTACTAAGAAATGCCACACAAAGACTGAGAATACACTTCCTCTTGGCTTTGAAGTAGCATTTAAATTGAAATGCAGACAAAAGATACTCAAATATCTGCGAGATCTACTTTAAAGTAGCCTGAAAATTCTGATTGTAACAGAAAGCCTGTTGTAATACAACTCAAATGGTGCCGACCACTGCAAATACAAATCTACAGGGACTTTCAAATCTGTGCATTCTGATCAATGGCATAACCAGGAGCTTCTGCCACTCCACGCCATTGGCTGTTATATGAAGTTCCCATTTGGGTTGGAAAGGAAGTGATGGTTAGCCTAAAATCAAGTGAAGTCCTGGCTCAGTCGGTTAACTGAAAGTAGGGTTTGCTCTTTTTTTTCTCTTCTCTCTCCTCTACTTTTAAATCATATTGTTAACTGTCCTGGACCACACTGAGCTTGAAACTGACGCCCCCCCATCATATGATTCCAGGCATATGAGGCTAGGCCTGGTTAAAACCTCTATCTTTTGTGAGGTTTTCAAACTGATGAGTTTACCCAGGAGACATACCTTATGCCCATTGCAGAGTATTTGGTGGAAAGAACTGTGTGAACAGGTACAGGAGTCACTTACAGCTATCAGCTGCAATTAAGCTTTCTTCTTAGTTGTTCAGTTGTTTAACAGAGGTACATCGATATCCTCAGACCTCAAAGCTAGCATAAAATTGAAACTAAGCTTGGAGGGAAGTAGACAGACCTAGTGGACCTAACACAGCATTTGGTGCCTTATAGAGAGATGCTTGGATCTGGTCCTGTCAAACGAATGATCTGTTCCACATTCAAAAATGAAGACAGACTGGATCCTGTCTCCTGAAATGAGATCAGTAGTTCAGAGAGAAACAATACAGAGATGGAGGGTAGCTTCATCCAAACACAGAAGAATACAACCAAGAGCAAAACACAGAGCGATTTTTGAGACTTTATTTTTATTTTATGTGCATGAGTATTTTATTTTGCCTGCACGTATGTCCCTGTACCACCTGCATGCAGCACCCACAGAGGCCAGAAGAGAGCATCAGAACCCCTGGGGCAGGCAGTTGTGAGCTGCCATGTTGGTGCTGGGAATCAAACCCAACCATCTGCCAGATCAGCGATCTCTGTTAAATGCTCAGCTGTTTCTCTAACCTAACAAAACTAAACTCTCTATCTCCATAGTAGGAAGCATCTTCCCCCAAGGGCAGCAAACACATGATAATTAAGTCATTGATGAGTTCATCTTCTGTCCTGGGAAAGCTGCTAAATGAAGGATCCAAGAAGAATGTCCTAAAATCTTGGTAGAATTTCATAGCTATGGTGGCACGCGGACACACTAGATTCCATATACAAGACTGCCCATGAAAACTCCATAGCCTTCCTAATGGATAAGCTTAGCCAACGCCTTAAAAACCTTAGTATGTCCGTTTCTTATTATTACATTTTTGCTTCAGTGTGTAGCAGTAAATGAAGGGTTGATTGTGGAATGAACTCCAACCTTCTCTTATGTCATTGCACTTTAATTTTTGAAAGTATTACATGGTGGGATAATAATATAAATTATGAGAGTTCCAAGGCTCTTACGGGCTTGTCTGCAGTCACACAGACAATATTAAAGCATAGATTATTTGATATCTCCTCTGGAACCATTGTGCTCAATCTTGCAAATACAGATCTACAGGAACTTTCAAATCTGTGCATTCTGATCAATGGCAGTCTGCTTTGGATATGCTGTAATCTTGCCTCAGCAAAAAATTTTAATGGAATAGATTAAATTTAGATTGGAACCAATTTCACTGGCCTAAGGTTGCAGTGGCAAACACAGGAATTTAGATTCTCTTTATACAATAAACTCTGTCCCAGATCATCTAAGTCATGCATGCTGAATTTTAAATGATCTCATGCTCTCTGGAAGTCACATTGAAATTTAATCCCCAGTGGGATGTTTGGACTTCGAGAGTATGATAGAAAAAACAAAAAACATATCACCAGAATTGGACAGGACAAACAAATGGAAGGGAAAGAATCCAAGAAAAAACTCAAAAATCTGAAATTGGTGGCGCATGCTTTTAATCTCAGCACTCAGGAGGCAGTGGGAGGCAGATCTCTGTGAGTTCAAGGTCAGCCTGGTCTACAGAGGGAGTTCCAGGACAACCTCCAAAGCTACACAGGGAAACCCTCAAAACATCAAAGATCCACCTGCTCATTCATACTTAGAAATCCCTAAAACACTGCACTGGAAGCTCTAATATACACAAAGAAGACCGGATGCAGAGCTGCTCAGGCCCTGTGCATGCTGCCTCAGCCTCTGTGAGTTTGTATGAGCCTTGATCATGTTGATTCACAGGACCTTGTTTCCTTGGTATCCTCCAATCCCTCTGGGTCATATATCCTTTCTGCCTCCTCTTCCACAGGGTTCCCTGATCCATGAGGGAATAGCTTGATGGAGACATTCTGTTTAGGGCTGGTTATTCCAAAATCTCTCACTCTCTGAATATTGTCTGGCTGTTGTCTATTAAAAAAAAAAAAAAAGAAAGAAAGTAATTCCTTCCATTTTATTTTGAGTTCCTTTTGGCCAGATGTTGAACTTTCAAAAAACAATTCAGTTAATGCCTCAAAATTTTCTCTTCAAATATCTATAATCTTGAGATTTTTGTCTGTTCAGTTGGTTGGTCAGTTGATTAATTATAGTTGGCTGGCTTGTTAGGCAATTGGTTGGTTGGTTAGTTAGTTGGTTTGTTATTGTTTAGTCGGTTATTTGTTTGGTGAGTGGTTGGTTGGGTTTTCTTGATTAAATTCTTCTTTTTTTTTCTGACTTTTGAACTAATCTTTTGGAAATGTCATTGACTTAATCCTTCAAAGAGTACACCACATTTTGACCATTAGCTTTCATATATGATTTCTCTTTCATGGAAACCCATTCCTTTACTGTGGATTCCATAACTTCTCCCATATCTCCAAGGGTAGTAACTTCAGAGTATCTCTACTTCTTCTTTTGTATACTGGCTGTTCTTCTCAAATTTCTGGGTACGTCCACCTGCCCATTTATCTAGACAATAGCTGAAAAGTAGGACTGAAAGAAGTGAAGTATAAGTGGCTAGAGCGTCAGTACACAAATGAGACTTATCAAATCTCATATCATCCTGGGAATCCCCCCCAAAAAAGACAAGAGATGGAGAGTAATGGGTAACTCTTTCTATGCCTTGCTTTCAGAATACCCATCATTCCAAGAGTCACATACGAATGGGAGGTGCTTGCTGTCCAGAATCCTACTTTTCACTCTCATGCTCCTTCCCGGGACCAAGGTCACCTTATGTAAATATGGAGAGTGATGTTCAGCTGTCCTTTGCGGGAGAAGTGTGGGTTTGAGGATCTCACAGCTCAGTAGACAAAATTCGACTGATTCTCCAGCTTCTCTTCATCCTTGTCACTGACATTTGAAACACCGGGGCCTCCAAGTCAAAATCTCCTGCCGATGCTTCAGAGTGGCCGGGCGCCTGTTTTTGTCCTTCCTGACCCCTCCTTCCCTCCAACGCTGTGGTTTTCTGTGCTTTCCATAGTTTGACACTTTCTTCTCACTCCAAATATAACCATCATTGGGAGCATCACTTAGGAGTTCTCTTCAGCCCCTTTTCAGTGTCTTCTGACCTCAGACTCTTACACTAAGGAGCCTCCTACCCTTGATCCACATAGTCTCCTGTGGACTCAAACACCACGGGTCCTTTGCTTTCACAACAAATGCTAAGCCATCTCCCCACCCCCTCTTTGCCTTTTTAGTAAAGGTTTCTAGTCTTTAATTCTCTATTAGCTGCAAAGATCAGAAATACCACATAAAAAATTATAAAGATGATAGAATGCCATCTCCAAACCACTTAAAAACAATAAATCATAGAAAGAGGTAAATTTGCCTTCAAATGTTTCCCAAATCACTGTCTTATTCAAATGCATCTATGGTACTGCTTTTGGGAGATTGAGGCATGAACTTCAACAAATTTGATGCCCACCTGTGCCACAGTGTGAGATCTTGTTTCAAACCAAACAAAACGGGGGGGGGGGGAGAGGAGAGAGAGATGGGGGGGGAGTTACCTTTAACAAAGACGTGCGTGGGAGGAGTAAAAGGTAAAAAAAAAATCTATTGCAGTATCTTCCATAATCATCACTACTGTTTGTGGCCAGGAGACTTTATGATGCTAACAGGACAACATTCTATTAAAACCTGACAACGTTCCTTTAAAATTAGCTTTATTGCTGGGACCTAGAATCAAGAAAGTGACAGTAAGCTTAAGCAACAAGCACAAGGCCCAGTAAGTAGCGAAGCAAGCAAATTGGAGCCTAAGCCTGGGAGCCTAAGCCTGGGTGGTTGCACCAGAGGGGTCGCGCTTTCTGAGTATCAGAAGGATGTTCCACAGGCATCCCCCAAGCCATGACATAAAGAACATAGTGGCGTGTTAGCATGCTTCCCAGCTCTCTTCTCGTTTTGTTTTCTCCTACAGTTGCTGGAAATGGTTGTGCAGCCTTGTCTGTGGCAATAGCCGGCTTCCTAGAAATACACAGAAAACTCACCCCGGAGCAGACTCCTTCGGGCAAAGCTTTCGCTGTTTCCTCCCTGGCCTATGGCTCACTGGTTCCTCAGTATGTCTTGCTTGGAGTGTCTGAAGCCCTGGTAAACCCAGCGGGTGAGTAACGCTGTGAGCCTGTGCTTTGAGAGGAGCATGGCCAGCCTGCGTTCTTAGCCATGTTTCCAACGAGTCTTCTTTTCGCCCGCGTGTATAACAACGACGCGATTTTCTTCATTCCACTATCTATAACCAACTACTCATTCTATTAGGGTATAGATGAAAGTGCTAGCTAACCTGATTAGAGCCAAGACCCTTTTGTCAGAGAGAATGGGCAGAAATAACCCTGGAAGAGAAGGAACAGCCGCACACTGAGTTGAAATCCATCCTCTGCCCTCCCGTTTCCCTCCCTCTAACTCAAAGGCATGCGCAACCTTCTGAAAGTGGCGCATGGACTTTGAGAGTATATAAACATGCAAATGAGATGAAAATTTGATGCAATTTCCCTAATAACGCAATGTCTTCAAATTAAATTACCCTAGATTAAGTGTAATCACCAGAATTTCATAAGACATGTTCAAGTTATGTTTATTAAATATCCAGAGTTTCTAGATTATCTGGATCGCTTATGTTGATTAGATAAGCCACTTTATACTTTATCACAAAATTTTGAGAACTTCCTGCAATGTTGTCATGTGTGTGTTTGTGTGTATACACACTTATCAGAATAACCTAGCAAGCATATCCTGGGTTTTGACACTCCTCGTGGTTCCCTGAAGTGTGGTAGCTACATATAACTCAACCCACAGTACACTTTATATTTTATGTGATTAACTAAAGAAAATAGATTTTTTGCTATTTTCCAAGTATGAATATTTTACCATATGTACTGTGCATGCAGTGCCTTTGGGGGCCAGAAGAGGGCGTCTGATCCTCTAGAATCAGAGTTATAAATAGCCATGGGAGCCGCCATGTGGGTGTGGAAATCTAACCCTGGTCTTCTAGGAAAACAGCTAGTGCTCTTAACCATTGAGCCATCTCTGCAATCTCTTTAACCGTCTTCATATAGCGTGTCTCCTGTTTTCCACAACCTTTGCATAATCATCCTAAATGAAAATTCTAATCATTTAATGTGTGTCTAAAATATTTAGTCTGTTATAGTCTCAGTTACTTCAAACTTCTTTGTGTATATATTTAATACATTTATGTTCACACACACAACGTGCACATGTACGAAACCACAGCAATTATCTTAAAAAGTTGAAGTTAAGTCAAAGAAATTTGTCTAATCATAGTCGCAAACATATTCACATTTTCTCTCAGTCTGTGAAAACATCTACTTCACAGGTTTCGATGAATCAGTTATTAGATTCTGTGATGGGAAAGCCATTGTGTAGCTTAGCACAGAATAAATGAGAAGTGTGAGCAAATGCTGCCACACAGCCATTTGTCATCAGCCCAATGTTGTTTGTAGGAAGTTCTTGAAAACAGGTCAAATTCTCTGGGCTTCTTGTAGAAGAATGGTTTACATGGGGGAAATTCCAAGCCTGCTCAGCAAGGCGATTCAACACTGAGAGGCCAAAGAGATCATTAAACCCATGAACTATAAAAAACAAGCAAACAAAAAGATGGCTCGATGGATAGAGTAGTGTAATCACTCACCCAACACTTTACCTATCAGAGAAGTGAGTTTAACTAAGTAAGCTTTTATCTACTGTAAGGGTCTGTGGACCAGAGACCACAGACTTCCTCCTGCTTTGTGAGGGTCTTTGGGGACTCATTTAATCTCTGAGCTTCAACTTTCTGATCTTAAAAATGTGAAACATAGTATTATTCCTTGCATCATCGCATTAGGGAGAATGGGAATAGGCGGCCATTCTTTGGAAACCTACTGGTATCAAGTGTGAGTGGCTATGTTGATCTGTAAAATGAAGTAATGTCAGGGAGGCATAAAGCAAGGCCATCATTCAGCTTTCTGATCTTAAACCTGGACTGACCCGAGTTCAGACTCTGTCCTGCCACCGTCGACCCGTACCAGGCAGCCCTGGGCTTCTCTCTTCTTCTAGAGACGTTATCCCAAGGACCTAGGGAAGTATGTTATGCAAAGCAAAACGCTGAGTGTTTCATACATGTACAGCGCTTTGCAATCAGCATCAATCAGCATGTGAGTTTATTTTCCTCACTGCTGTTTTCGTGAAATTAGTAGTGCCATACCCAGGACTCTGCACAGCTCCATCTGTCACAAACAAGTTAAACACCTAATGTTGGGAACACAACTGCCTTTCTCCCACGAGCCACCCGCATCCCTCTCTATTCCTTCCTTACGTGTTGTCTACAACCCAACGGCAAGAATTAGTCTGTTTGAAAATATAACCTAGCTCTGGCCACTCCTGTTTCAGGAGCCTCTGAATGCACACCCCCTCCTCCTGCCACATTGGTCCATTCTTTCCCTCCCTTTTATATTTTTTTAATCATTTTTATTTATTTTCTTTTATTTGTGTGATTGTCTGCCTTCATGTATATCTGGGCATCATAATGTGTGCCTGGTATCCCCAGAAACCAGAAGAGAGCATGAGAATCTGATCTCCGTGGGCTTACAGACTGTTGTGAGCTGCCATGTGGGTACTAGAACTCTAGCCAGGTCCTCTGAAAGAGCAGCCAGTGTCCTTAACCACTGGGCCTTCTCTCCGGTGCCAAGTCCGTTCTCTTGAGAACAGTTATGGGTTTTTCCAGTCTCCTGGGAGTACCATTTACCAGTAGACATAGAGGTAAACAGTCTCACTCTCCTTGCCATGACTTGGCATCTGTGTAGTGTTCCTACTACATGTTATAATATCGTGACCCTTCAATACTGACTACAAGTCTATATGTTTCTAGATCAGCCAGTGTGATCTCATGTCTGGGACCGGTGCATTGACCCTGTGTTCACAATATCTTTTCCTGTTCTGAAATGATAGCTTCTTCTCGTTGAGTTTTCTCGAAAGCCATCCACTCAGAGAAACCATTCTTATGACTCTTATCTGTTACTTCCCATCCTGTCTCTATAATAACCTCCCTTACCCTGCTCTCCCCGCCTCACACGTACACACTTTTTTTTTTTTAATAACACGAAAATCTTGAATTGCCTTCTCTTAGTAGAAGAACACATGTTCCCTCAGGCAAGAGCTTTTGTCCCTGTGGTTTGCCCTCATAGTCCTGTGAATTCAGCCTTCCAGAAAGGTGGGTATACACAGAATGCTTTAAACGGTGTATTTTTAATTAAGTAAATAAATAAATAAGGGAAACCAACTATTTTTACATCCTGTGTTGATGACAGTGGACAAGGAGGCATAGTGGTTCACGTGATACACTGGAGATGTGCTACCAATCCCAGTGGGGAAGAGAACACTTTCAAACCAGGATTAATTGTAGCTGTATCTTCTCCAGCTGTTCATAGGCCTGGAAGCTTTAGACTTAACCAGCAACCACAAAAACACAAGAAAAAAGTCAAGATGAAAATCTAGCAAAACTTTGTCATTGGGGAACTTACAGCTTTTTGATTGTTGAGTAGTAGAGAGAAAGTAGGAAAGACAGAAGGTAGGATGGGTGTGTAGAGGCGATTATGTCACGGAGGCACTTACTAGGTCAGGCCAAGTTCACTTTGATAGATAGATTTTACAGTGTGGTCTCTATTTTAGTTGTTCAACTATGGCTTTTTGGTACAGACCAAGCTGTAGACAGTGTATAATGGAGGGTATAGTCATGCTTGAGTACAACTCTGTGCACATAGGTGCTGGCCTGGTCACTTTCTCACCACCGCTGTCCTATCACTCAATGGGTTCGAGATATGGTGACTACAGTGTAAAAGGATTGAAAAGTAAGACATCAGAGGTAACCGGACAGAGAAACCAAGATTTGGATGAATAGAAAAATGGGCTGTATGATAGTAAAGGTGCTGAGAGCTCATCCAAGTGACACTGTAGACGGGAGGAAAGAATCCGTCAATTTTAAGATGATTGGCACATGACAGCTTGCAAGAGAAGTAGAAGGTAATGTGATACCACGAGATTCCAAGTTGAAGCCTTCAGCAATAAAGACGGAACGGTGGTCTACAGGTCTGATGGTGTCATGTCAACTCCATTTCTGGAATTGGACTACTCCATATGTTTTAAAACTGCTTCTTATCCAACATAATAAACACATCTTCAACTGTTCAAGAACAACTGAAGAAAAAAAAAAAAGAAAGAAAGAAAAAGCATTCCAGCGGTGAAACCCCCTTCACAGGTGCCTCAGGAAGCTGGCTGTGCCTCCATATGCTATAGACTCAGCACAGGCTGCAAGTGCCGTCCTCACAGACCACAGCCTGCTGCTCCCAGGGGACACGCTTTCAGCTCTCCTTGGCAAGAAGACGAGGTTTTCATAGGAACTTTGAAGTTTCTTTTACTGTCTCCATAGTGCAGGGTTACTTTAGAGTAGTGGCTGACTTGTTGATAATATCTGCACCGTAATGGGCTACGAGAAGCCTCCTGGAGCCTAAAAGCACAAGTTGATGATCACTAAAGTTGAGCAAGATCAGAACATGCAATTAGGCACCCGAGATTTGGAGATCTGGAGGCTTGAAAAGCTACGTCCTATAAAAGGGAACTGGGGGCTTTTGAAAAAAATGACTAAAATGACACCAAAGAAAGATTAACCAGCAAGCAGATAGCTGGCAAAGTGTATTCATGAATTATAAACTGCACCAGAAGTCCCAGCAAGAGAAAAGCATGGGATTAATAATTGAGTAGCAGAGTAATCATGGTCTTGTGCATTGCCCTTCTTCCCAGGGAAAGAAATCAGCCCACTTATTCTTCCTGCCCATTATTTGTCTCCGTGTATTTATAGTGAGCAGGATTCATAAGCCAAATCCATTGCAACGGGAATCAATTCTTCCCAGAGCCTCTTACACGCACATGAACCTTCCGGAAAGCACCAGAGGCTTGGCCTCAGGGTCCTGCTGGTGATTTCTACTGTGTAAAAGGACTGAAGAGCCTGGCCACCAATACCAGATGCTTCTCTTTGCGGTGTCCTTCGCTGCTGTCATCGTCCTCATCTACAGCCAGTGTTTATTCGATTGAGAGCCTGTGAGGCTCCGTGCAATCCCCTGTCAGGGAAGGAAAGCAGGGAAGGAAGGGGCTCCTTACCTGTCTTCGGCCCAGCTCTCAGCAGCTTCTCTAGACGGAGATGGGGATACTCCTAAGTAAAGACAAGCAGACAAACATTAAAACAATGTTTAGTGTTTCAAGTTCATCTGGTTTCTATTATCTTTTCTTTTTAAAAAATAGTCAATATTAATTTATGGTCTCACTCCAGAAAAAAATTCAAAGCACAAAAGAAGAAAATTAGAAGGCAAATAATTCAACCACTCAGAATTAAGATAGTTCATGTTACTTTATGTATTTATTTCTTTATTTGCTGAATAAAAAAAAAACAAAAAACAATAGGCATAGAATGATGAGCCCGTGCATTCATCTTCCAACTTCAACAAAGTGTAACTCAGGGTAAAATGTATCCTATCTATTCTCATTTCCAACCAACAGTCTCTCTTCCTGTTACATAATTTTGAAACAACTCTCCCATACCATTCTATAATAAGTATTAAATATTTCAACAAGAATAGTTTGATACAGCTATGCTGATGTGACATAAACGTAATCCCGGGTACCTACTTTAATCCATCTCTAACCTCAAAAAGGATGCCTCGTAGCCAATGTTTCAAACATTTCCTCATGGCTTTGTCTCAGCCTGTTGCCTCCATCCTGACAGGGGAAAAATTCATTGTTGCAGGTAGCCAATGCTTAAGCACTTCCCTCTGTGAATACCCTCCCCTTTAACGGGGTGTGCTAGTTTCCATTCTGTTGCTGTGATAAAACACTGACCAAAACCAACTTAGGGGATGAAAAGGTGTCTTTTGGCTTACAGCCCATCGTGCAGGTAATCAGAGCAGTAACTCAAGGCAAGTACATACATTGGCAGGAACCATGGAGGTATGTTGCTCATTACCTGGCTGGATTATGCTTGCCAGCTTTCTTACACAGCCCTGAACCACCTGTTTAGGATGGTCCCACCCACAGAGTGCAGAGTCCTCCTATATCTATTAATAATAAAGTA
Organism: Cricetiscus sungorus; assembly: GCA_030556225.1. Classification (NCBI taxonomy): domain Eukaryota; kingdom Metazoa; phylum Chordata; class Mammalia; order Rodentia; family Cricetidae; genus Cricetiscus; species Cricetiscus sungorus. The sequence goes on along the minus strand of JANBXA010000735.1, from coordinate 43,542,850 downwards.
ATCGATGGTTTACAGTAATAAATTAATTACTAATAATCTGGTTTTGGCAAATCTTCATTTGAGGCTCTTTCCCTAAGATGACTTTTGCCTGTGCTAAATTGGCAATTTAAGCTAACCAGGACATGGACAATGTGTACAAAGGGTTTTTATACAGTGTCTCGCATGGGTAGGATAAATACTGTTTAAGATAGCTAACCTTAACACAAAAACTCATAGCTGGTCCAAGCGCAGAGAACAATAGCAATCAGCCACAAATGAGACATCTATATCACCCCCATCCCAAGGCCCAGAGACCACTGCTGATGCAGAGGTGGGAAGATGATAAGAGCAAAAAGTTGGGGAGGACCAGAGGGAATCAAGACGTGGTATGGGTACTGCACTCATGAACAACATTACAGCATTGAGTGGGAAAGCATTCACAAATCGAAGTTTCCACCTCTCACTGAGAATGGCTCCCAGGGCATGGAGACTTGGTCTTCTTGAAAGGCGTGGTTCCTGGTGGGTCAACATGCTCCAAGGGATGGCTCCACATGCAGGAGATGTGGGTCCCACGAACTGGAGTCCCTGAGTTACCAAAATTTCACAACAAAAGAAGCTATTGCTGCAGGGTTGGAAGGATGAGTCAGTGGGGGGTAGAACCGCAGGGAGCTATGGGGAGAAATTAAAGGTGAACATGATCAAAACAGATTGTATGAAATTCTCACAGAATTCATGAAAATATTAAAAAGTAAAAATAATTAAAGGGAGCTAGACTTGACTTAGCACTGTATAGTTAGTACATTAAACCATACCTCTCTGTGCGAAAGTAATGATAATATTCCCATTTCAAACAGGAAAATGTTGAAACTTTGATTAATAAAGTCACATATGGTCACGGGGACCAATAAATGGTTGTCGTGAGATTTTAAAGCATTCTTGTGTAACTCCATAATCCCTGTGCAAATTTTCTATGATAAATTCAAGTTTTCCACAGACCATGGAATCATGACAGAAATGATATCCGGAACAGCTCAAGCCTTGATACAGAGGCATCAGAAATATTCAAGTATGGATGAAATTTGGTGAAGCCATTACAGCACTCACCTGCCAGGCAATCAGATCCTTCTGGCAGCTATATGAGGTTGCATGCTGTCGTATTTTATTCCTTGAAGTTGACTGTAAATGGCATCATATCCTACCTGGGCACTAACCTTAACAAAGTCTAACCCACCATATTTTGCTCTTTGGTAAATTTGATGCATGATCAGCATTGGTCAAGACATGGTCTATGAAAGTGATATTGGTGAAATCCTAAATTCTGGCCTCTTCTCATTCTCCCAGTCTCTGCGGTAATACACAGATCCATTCCAAGCACCTTTAGAGGAACTGCCACAACTTTTTTGTCACTATTCCATGGATTTGCCTGTTTCTCAGGGGCACTGCTGGTGGAGTTGGTTTATCTCATCTCAAAAGGTAATAATTCACTCATCATATGCTTGTATACATTTAACTGGTGACTGGGGACAAAACCATAAGAGATGACCTTTGCAAGCATAGTCTTTTTTTTTTTAATTGATCCACTTTTGCAATTAAGATAGAATTAAGATAGGATGTAGACTCTTTCTGTATTCATTAATTTCTGGGAATTGTTTTTCTTTTGATAGGAGGAGGTAATTACAGAATGTCACTTCCCATGAGACAATGTAGACTGTCTTTTGAAAGTGCATTTTAAAGTGAACTGGTCATCATATTCAAATTAGATCTTGGGATGGGGCTGTATTCAGTAATAGCTGGTAGATATCAAAGACAATGAGGAAAAGTTAGCAACTGCATACACGTAGGATTGTAGGGTGCTCCACAGCCTACTTTTCTCTCAGTTGGCCCCAGATGTTGTCAATACAACTGAGGATAAATCATAAGGTAGCTAATGAATGATCTGGAAGTTTTTTCCCAGTAGAAATTTTTGGACAGAGAAATAAGACATAGAAAAGGCTGAGACGCAAATGTTAAAATACTAATCTTAAGTTGGCTTGTGAGTAGAAAAGACAGGCCGCATGGAAGTTATGATTAGTGGCCATAGTGACATGCCTTTGACTGTAGTTTTAAATCAAACAATCTCATTTTTAAATGTCGCTGTACCTTCAATTTTATCTTAATTGGCTTTTGCTTATTTTAAGGCAAATACCATAAACTTACCCTTCTCTACTTTCAAAAATATTTGTGGTTTTACATTTAAAATAATGTAAAGAAAGGGATGATTTGCATTCTCTTAAACGAACATTCAGTTTACCTGCTTTCAGACTCTGAAGAAAAATAGTCCCTCAGCAACAAATAAAACACAAAGTTCAAAAAATATTTATCAAGAACCCACTATGTTCCAGGCACTGCATTGGGGTATTGGGGTGCCTGAACCGGCAAAATAGACACTCCCTAAATCCCTAGAAGATTTCCAGTGATTTGGGGAAGCACTAACATCAAGAATAGTTAATATAACAGGTTTGGTAAAAATCTACTGATTTTAATTGACTGGGTGACAAGGACAAATCTTACCAATCTCAGAAAGGTAAGTAAAAGCTATCACTAAAGCCAAGTTCACTTAATCAAACAAGGGGTGGGGCGTAGGAGGGCAGTGAAAAAAACTGTCTCCATAAGCCAGCATAACTGAGCCTAATGGAGTATCATCCCCAAAGACTGCCGCAACAGAGTGATGAATTCCATAGGCGCTGATCATAGCGCAGATGCAGCTATACTACCATTGCCTTTTGCTAGAAGTCTGCCTCCTGTGTGCTGGGATTACAAGCATGCACCACCACACCCAAAGTAGGCAACAGTAGGGATTGAACCCAGGATTTCCTGTCCACCAGGCAAGCCTTCTGCCAACTACTGCATCATTTGCCCAGTACTTTAAGTTTTCTTTTGCATTTATTTGGTATGTGTTCATATGTATGAGGATGAGGTTGTATGCCATAGTATATGTGTTACCGACCGTGAGAGGGACACCTGCAGGAGTCAGGTTTCTCTCTGCCGTGTGGATTCTGAAAATCAAACTTGAGTCATGGACTTACTGCCTTTAGCCACTAAGCTCTCTCATGGGCCCCCACCGCCAGCCTTTTTGATTATTGCTTTATTATAAAAGAAGAAAAATTCAAATGTACCACAAGGAGAAGCACAAAGTACAAGCCTGTGGTGGTCCCACAACTGAGGATGTTCCATTTGAAAGGATGCAGGGCCTGCCCAGCCCATCAGGGTATCATAAAATGAAGAATTCTCCCAGCCCAAAAACCTACTGTATCAAGTTCTTACCATTTTTACCGAGGCTCTGTTAGGCAGGCAAGGTTGGCTCAATCACGGACATTGTTGGATAGTTTTCTTCCTCCCTCCCTTCCCCCAAATTTGGACATCTATAACTTGGCTCTGGGCCTGTGATTTATGCTTTTGGTTAGTCAGTCCCATTCTGAGTCATTTTGTTCACACAAACTGTAACGCCTGTCCCCCACCAAGAGTCATCTATTAGCATAAATCAGTATGCAGGAGATGAGTCTCCCACCATGAAAAACAAAGACTCTCCACCCTCTGAAGAAGTTCAGAAGCAAAAATACCTCCCAGGAACCAGATCTATCAAAATCTTCAATGTAACTGGAGTTTCTTCCAGCCAGGTTCCACCACCGTTTATCCCCAAATAAACACACAGATGCTTTATTAGTTATAAAACTGTTGGCTGATGGCTAGGGCTTATTGGCTGGCTCTGTCTTCATTATTAACCCATTTCTATAAATCTTTCCATTTCCATGTGGTCTTGGCTTAGTGGAGGATGCTCAGACCTGTTACTCCTTTGGTAGCTACATGGCATCTCCTTCTGGTGCCTCTCTGCCTCATTCCCCAGCATCCTCCTCATCTTCTAGCCCCACCTATCTTCCTGACTCTACTGGCTATTTGCCAAATAGGGTTTTGTTCATCAACCAATAAAAGAAACGTATATAGAAACCCTCACTAAAACAATAGCCTACACATCTGAAATCTTAAGCAAGTCCCCAGTTAAATGCTTTCTTGTGACTGAGACATCCACATCCTCACTTACAGTGTGTGCTGTTGGTTTTCAGTGACTGACATTCAGGTGAGGGTAGCAAGTGAAATCTCAACAGAGTTTAGATTTGTACTTCTTCACTGGTTAGTGGGGTTAAATGTTTCTTCCTACATTTCTCAGTCAATCTTTTGCAAACTGTTTATCTCATTACCCCAGTTTTGATTAGATTAATTGTTTCCTTGGTTTTTTTTTTAATTCTTTGCAAATTCTGATCATCAATCTTCTTTCGGATGTATATAGCTGCCAAAGAACCTTACCCACTCTACAGGCTGCCTCTTAACTCATTTAACTTCTCCTTCCTGCCAAAAGATTTCGATGAAAATCTAAATTGTCATTGATAATTTGCATTGTATACTTAAAGCTTTTATTTTCTTTTTAATATATTTCTAAACGATTCATGTGTTTCTTCTCTCATATTTTACATCCTGACTGCAGCTTCTCCTCCCTCCTCCCCTTCCAGTCTTCCCCTACAACCTCTCCTCTCCCCCAGATTCACTCTTTCTGATTTCCCTTCAGAAAAGAAAAGGACTCCCAGGGACATCAACCAAACATGGCACATCAGGTTGCAAGAAGGCAAGGGTTCCTTCATATTAAGGCTGGCTTTATTTACTTACTTATTTATTTACTATCCTGGCTGCAGTTTCTCCTCCCACCTCTCCTCCCAGCCCCTCTCTCTACCTCTCCTCCCCACCACCAACACCCACTCATCCTTTTGTTTGGGAAAGGGCAGGTCTCCCTTGCTATCAACTAAACTATCAACAAAACATATTATATCAAGCTTCAGTAAGATTAAGCACCTCCTCATGTATTAAGGCTGGGCAAGGCGACCCAGTATAAGGAGTACAGTTCCAAAAGCCAGTGAAAGAATCAGAGACAGCCCCTGTTCCCACTGTTAGGAGCCCCACAAGAGGATCAAGCTGCACAACTGTCACATACGTGCAGAATGCCCAGGTCAGTCCCATACAGGCTCCCTGGGTGTCAGTTCAGTCTCTGTGAGCCCAGGTTAGTTGATTTGGTAGGTTTTCTTGTGGTGTCCTTGACCCCTCTGGCTCCTACACTCCTTTCTCCCCATCTTCTGCAGGATTCCCTGAACTCTGCCTAATGTTTGGCCGTCAGTCTTCATCTTCTCCCATAAGTTGCTATATGAAGGGTCTCTGATGACAATTTGGCTAGGTACCAATCTAGTCATAGGATATGGCCAGTTCAGGTATTGCTAAGAGTCTTAGCTGGGGTAGAAACATTTACTTCCATTGTTAGATTTACTATAAAACTTTTGTGAAGGTCATAGCATCATCTTTGTTTCTTAAATGACATAATTAAATTAGAAAAGAAGTGCTCTGGGCATCTCAGCTTGTGTCTAAAAGAGACCTAATCCCCCAGCATGCACAAATCACTTAACATACTATAGAAGCAATATAGAAGTCTCCAAGCATAAGGACTTTATAAAGACATATTTAATTCCTACTATGCAACCTCTGTCTTCCAGTGTGTACAGGAGCTAATATTGATCCCATTCCAGATAGTGTAGAAAATGGAGAAACACAGCTCATATAATGAGCAAAATTTCGATGACCTTAAAAGAAAGGTTGCCAAAGACACTTACTAAATTGGGTTCTGAGGTTGGATACTCTAAATGTGTACTGACATTGTCACCATTTAAACCGAAAATTAATTAATTTACTTTCTTCTTTTCAAGGTTCTTATTTTCTGTTCATTATGTATTTGAGTAACATTAAATCATATCTCAAGAAATTAGAATCTTTCAGTTAGATAATTCCTCACATCACATCCAGTCTAACCTTGTACCAAAAATAGAAGCCGAGTCAGCCTTTAGCATATAGAATATGTCTTTGCTTGGCAACAAGACTCTGAGTGCCTTCTATTGATAAATGTATTCCACAGAATAAACCTGACTTCTTACATACGTGTTGATAGACATGCAGAGAAGTAATGTACTATAAGCTCTCAGGTCAGACCACCTCAGTTTGAATCGAGAGAGTCCCCCTTCATGTTCTGTGTCCATGCCCATCATCATCATGATAAATAATATGTCGTGTTGTTCTGAGAATTAAGTAATTAATACCCACAGCTACTGCTCAATAATGAATTGCAGTCATGACCCCCTTCTAATTTGTAGAAGGGCCACCTCTTTTTCTTTTCATTTACACAGTTCCCCACTTTTCCCCTGTCATTTCTTACCCATTAAACAACCATTTGTCACTATCTTCAAGACATAGTTTCCAAATTCAAGCACAGTTCTCAAAATAGGCACATACACGACGTTTATCAGTCATGTCTGTCTTTCTCTCATCTCCGCCGCATACGCAGGGGGACCGTGTTGAGTCACTCAGTGGTTACATCATGCCTGTGGTCAATTAAAGCCTAAATCTCCTCCTTGCTTTGGCAGCTGGTTTCTCTTAAGCAGCTCTCGTCGGGCCTTTTCCCTAATTAAATATAGGATGTTATCCTTCTTCTTAATAAGTGTCAACCCATCATTCTGGAAAAATAGACATTTTTGGAACTTGATTCTGTCACCCAGTGAATTGCTGATCTTTCTTGTGTTGTCTGCAGGTTTAGTAAGCAAGCCCCTCGCCTTCTCCCAGGTAATTGACACAATTGTTGAATTGGACAGACCTGAAAATAGAGCCCTCTGGAAAATTCCCACAGACCTCACGGCAAGTTAATGACAACCAACTTAATCCTCCCCTTGTGGGTCTGATCAGTTCCCAGTTCACCTAATTACTCTCATTCCACCCCAGCACCCTCTCATCCCTCCCTGCATGACGACATCACGGGAGGTTTTGTCATGATTTACCGGGAGTGGGTTCTTTCTGTGTTTGTGACAATCCCCCTTACCCAATTCACAATTCAAGAAAGGAAATGAGTGTCATTTAAATGATCTGTTCTTATGATCCGATGCTGGCTTATAGCGGCCAATTAGTGTCCCCTAAAGAGAATGGGCCTTTGACTACAAACATCACTTTGCGTAAGTCATTATCCATCTAAGACTATTTTCTCTTAATTAAAAACAGGGCAATGCTTTTCATTTTCCCCAGAGATGATTAGAGTATAAAATTAAATAAAGTCTTTCAAAATTCCAATGCCAGGGTTTAGTTTTAAACATAAAACTGTCACACATTATAACAGTCGTGTTCCCTGTAAACCAGGTAAGCTGAGTCAGTCACATGACCAGATGACTGTGGAACAGGATTGACCAGAATAAAACCATGGGTTTTAGGCATCTGACACCCCATCAGGGTTCCACACAGCATTTATGGGATTTTCAGCCTTTAAGAATTCATGTCAGCTGTATGTGTGTGGGGGGGGGGGGGAGAGGCGATCAGCTATCACAGTCTCCCGGGCTCCAAGCTACATTAGTCATTTTTAGCACAGTGATGGAGAAATGGTGTGAATGCGGTAAATTCAAAGGATTTCTCAAAACTCAACTGTGCAGCGAGATAACTGTTAAAGTGACATTTTCAGTACAAGTGAGAAATCTGATCCTTCTGGGATCGCTCACTCGGAGCGTTTTAAGGAGAAGACACGAGACTAAAACCGTCCTCCTGCACTAATCACTTCAGGAAGGGTTTCTCTAAAAGTAGCGACGCTAATATAAGGCAGCTGAGAAGCCAGTCAAACAGCCTGTGCCGACTCTGTCCCATTAGGACCAAGATCAGCTTCCTCACACTCGAGACTCCAAACTCACCTTTTGACAAAAATAACAAACTAGAAATTCAGGAAGAAATGACATCTCAGTTACAGACTTACAGGTGACGGGAAACGCCTGAAAGAAAGGGGAAGACTGGGCAGAATGAAGAGGTCAAACTTTGTGTCCCCCGTCCCCTTGGTCTCACCTACTCCAGTTTCAAGGAAAAGTACAAAGAGTTTAGCTGTTTAATTCAAATCAAGACCATTTTGAATAAAAAATGAGATCGTTTTAAATTCTCATTTAAATATCTGCAGGAATTGAGGGCACTGCCAGCCATGTCAGCATGAATCACAGGGCAGCTTCTGGAGCAGGAATTTGCTGTTACAGGGAACTTGAAAGGAGGAAACACTTCTCTGCATAGAGACCAATCAGCTGCATTTCCTAGGTCCGCGCCTCATTTCTGAGAAACGTGTTTCTTCCAATCCATGTCTATGACTGCGCTTTTCATCAGTCTGTGTTTTAAGATAATAGACTCCTAGTCCTGAAAATGGGAAACAGCACCATGCTGTCCCCAAAGCCACCTGGTCAGGATCATGTCTGAGTGGACAGGCCCTCTGTAGCTTCCGTGGTAAACTCTGCTCATGCTCCTCGTCAACATTAGGTGCAGGGTCCCCCTCATATGACAGTGTTATAAAGCCCAGTAATAGTTTTTTTTTATATCCTCAACCTTTACCCCCTGCCAAAAAATGGGTCTTGCTAGCCAGAAATATTTAAGTTCATAACAATACCAAGGAAAAGCCCAAATTACCCACTAGGCTATAGGCAGTCATTAACCATTGCTATTGTCTCATAAGACATGGAAAGGGGTGTACAATATTTTTTTTTATTTTTTAATTTTGTGGCATGGTGTGTGTGTGTGCGTGTGTGTGTGTGTGTGTGTGTGTGTGTGTGTGTGTGTGTGTATGTGAGTGTATGAGTGTGTGTATGTGTGTGAGTGTGTGTGCATGTGTGTGTGTATGTGTGTGTGTGAGTGTGTGTGTGTGTGTGTGTGTGTATGTGTGTGTGTATGTGTGTGTAAGGAGAACAAGGAGTTCTTACCCATTGAACCATCTCCATAACCTTAACTTTTGTTTTTCATTTCTTCTGAGTTTGAGCTATTCCTCTAAAATGGCTTTATAGTAACCTTCCTTCTATGACTTTTATGAGAACTATACAAACAAACAAGGCTCACAAGACCATATACACACAGTGTATATAAGCAAGGGTAATGGCATGGGTCATTCAGGTTGCTGTAATTTGAATGCGCTTCCAATGTCTTCCGGGTCAGTGAGGTGTATAATAATGTGGTTTGCCATAGACTTTCAATAATTCTTTAGGAACAAACACATCGCTGATGCAAAGCTTAGTTTCCAGTCTGCCTCAGTCTCAGACCCAGCTCTGAATAAAGTGACATGAACAGTGTCCAGGGTTCTTCTCAGCTTTGTGGACCCATATCATGAATGACACCTCTTCTGCATAAAAAAATACATAGAATGAGGTAGAGTCAGGGACACAGGCTTCTTCGTGTGAAGAGTATCTGGAAACAGTACTTCAGCCAAGACTAGAAGGGTGTGTGGTTTCCTACTGGGTCAGCCTAGCCCTGACCTAACCCTGGTAAGGAGTTCCTATAATAGGGCCTAGAAGCTGAGAATCGTTGGTTGCATGAAAGGGGCCTATAGAATGCTAGAAGCTGGAAACACGCAGATCAGAGACTGGCATTACATTGTGGGGTTAGTTACACAGGGGTGAAATCATGACACCTTTGACTTCTGTGAAATCATGAAACCTTTGACTTCTAGAGGATCTATTTTATCGCTTAAGTGCAGCAAATCATAATGACATTTTTTGAGTGCCACTTTCCACTAGCATTTAATAGTAGGTTCCTGTGGATATAGCATGACTGGTTTGAAAGAGAGGAAAAAAAGACATTCAGAAGGAGGAGGACACAAAATAATACAGGAAATGAAGGTATGGATGAAGCACAGGGAACAGTGGGGGAGGAGACATGGACGGCACAGCCCTGCCTTAGTGCTGGAACCATCTCTGCTCTGGGAAATCACTGGTGCAGGAGGGAGGAGGAGGTAGAATTACAGAAACACCAGCTGGGTAGGAAAGGATTCTGTTTACCAAACAAAAAGGACTTGGAAGAAGAATACGCTGCTACACTTAACACGTTAAGTTTGGCATACTGAAAAGTCATCTAGATAGAAACACCCACAGCTTTAAAAAGAAAGACTTTGACTAGGTAGAGAAATAAAAAATATTTGGCACAAAAATAACAGTTGAAACCATAAGACCGAATGAAATTACCAAGTGTGAACATTAAAAAGGAGGAGAAAAAAAATCCCAGGGCTTAAAGTTTATACCTGGAGTGTTGAAGAAGATGATAAAATAGATGAAATAGGAGAGTCTGCTGAAGAAAGATAGCCTTCACCAGGATGTTGTGGGGAGCAGATTGTGTGTGTGTGTGTGTGTGTGTGTGTGTGTGTGTGTTGTGTGTGTGTGTGTGTGCGCGCGCACGCACGCATGTGCATGTGCGTGTGCGTGTGTGTGATACGTATATTATATATGTGGTGTATATGTAAATATACATACATAAGTATGTATGTGTACATGCATGGATTATATAGATATGTATGTAGTGAATCTGTACATGTGTGTATACATGTGCATTTCTTCACTAAGCCCAAGAGGTTGTTTCAAGTGTATCATGGTGTGACACACTACTGTGAAAGAAACAGGGTGCCAGAGGATCTCATAGCATCCACAGGAGCCGTCTCCATGGCGAAGCGGGAGTGAGAACTAGACGGAAGAAGGCTGAGGAGCATCTGGGTAAACGAGGGAGTGAAGGGGCTCTTTCGAAGAATGTAGGACTAAGAAGGTTCGAGAGAAAAGTGTCACCAGGAAGGGGATGTGGGTGAAGTTGTCAGATCTATCCAAGCAAAATAGTGTGCATGCAGTTAAATTTCAATTTCAGATACAAAGTGAATAAATTGTTCAGTATTTTAGTATGTCCCATACACTACTGGGAACATAAATATGCAAGAGTGACCTGAGCAATGTTGAAGACATATTTACGTTAGAGTACAAGAATTCACTGTCCCAAAACTCAAGTGAGAAGTCTGCTTTTATCAGGGAACGTCGGGCATAGACTCAAGCTGCTTTTATTCTGTTTGACTATACTCGACTGGTGAGCACACCTAGTATAGGCAGAGAAGGCAAATGTTACAGGAGACGGGGGATCTCGGGGGAATGATGGAGCCAAAGCGTTGATGAAGTGGGAATGGAGGCTCCATGAGGGGGCAACATGGGGAGCTGGACTTCCGGAAGGAGGGCCCAGGAGAGAACGGAGATGCAAGCAGGTGTGCAGCCGCCTTTTGTGCATCGCCCCATTTTCTTATGAAGCATGCAACAAGCTGCCCGTGGCAGACATGGCTGAAACAGCAAAAACCCCACGCTCCAATTAATGACTCTTTATATGCAAAAGAAGAGAAAGCCTCTCTTCTAACATTTAAAATTTGTAAACTGTACTCTCGGTTGAATTCACTTGCAAATGAAATAAAAAGGACTTTACACACAAGCATCTACTGGACAAAACTCCCCAACTCCACTTCTGGAGTGGGGGGATGGCTCAGTGTTTAAGAGACACACTGCTCTTGCATAGGACCAAGGTTCAATTCCGACAGGTCAGGTTGCTCACAACTGGCTGTAACTCCAGACTTCAGGTGTCTGGTGGTGTGGACTCATGTGCACACACAGACACATAGTTAAACATAGTATAAATATATCTTTAAAAATTAATTCTTGTTATACCTATACTGAAAGTACTGAAATTTAGCATCTTGTTATTTTTAGTAACTCCACTTAAGGGTTGATTTATTAATTCTGTCCGCATATACATATCTGGTGCCTACTGTGTGCAAGGCCTGGATAGATGGTGAGTTAATAATGCCCAGGCTGATGTTTAATTAACAAGAAGAACCTTACAGAAATATTTGACACTCAAATTAATATCAGATATATTCATTTGACTAATGCTATTACAATTACAGCTCATAGCTAATGGCATTATCGGGCTATTATCACAAAGCATTACCTCTCTTCTGAAACTCATTTCCATGATAATTCATTGAAATCATCAAGAGAACACACTATCTTGATGGGTTTTCCCTCCCAACGCTCTTCAAAAGAATGAACTCGCCCTTACAAGAAAGCCTGTTATGTCAAATACCATCCAGGCCCCTCTCCCTGCCTGCTCAGGTGAACAATGCCTCATGATTTCTCTAACAATTCTGAAAGACACCATGTCCCTTCCCGGAAACAGCAACCCCACTTCATTTTTTTACCCAAGAACTGGGAACGCAATTTGAAGATGTAGAGAGCAGGGTTGAGCCGCATGGGTCGAGGCTGACTTCAGTTCATCTGTTCATTAAACAAATATTTATTCTGTCTCCTTTATTTGACTCTAGGCAAACAGCTCAGCCCTTCTGTGCCTCTGTTTCCTTGACGGTAAATTAAAGGAAATAATAATTATGGTTTTTTTTTTATTAGATAACTATGAGGAAAATGATAGAAAAGTGAAAGTTAGAATACAGTTGTTAGGTATTATTTCCTTCAGGTACCATGAAAATTAATGTGTTTTAAAAATTAACTCAGGTAGGCGAGCTATGAATCTCAAATGAAGCATTTAAATCAGGCTACTGAAAGGAGAAAGGAAAGAAATTAGCATTTATTAAGCGTCAGTTATATGCGGGCCTTGCTGCATGCACTCCACAAAGATATTATTTCACTAAATCTTCACAAGCCTTTAGAGGCAGGTATTTGTAGCCCCAACATATATAAGAAGAAAATGAGCTCAGGAAACATATGAGTTACCATGATCACATAGCCATGGGGGATTTCCGGTTCCAAAGCTCTCCTCTCTGCTCTGGGTTTATTTCCCAGGGAGCAGAAGCTGGTCCACCCTGGAGGATGGCTAATACATCTCATTAATTGCACACTTCTTAAAATCACACACACACACACACACACACACACACACACACACACACACACACACACTGGGAACATTGTAGACTATAGCAGGGTATACAATCCCTTTAAATTTATCTCAACAGTCTTAGACTCCTGCTAGGTTGCCAGTCCAATCAAATAACTTGTAAAATGTAATAATGAAATCTAAGAGAAACAGCTGCTTAGGACCCACCTGCCTTTCAAAGGCATTTCCAAAGAGTTTTCAGGTCCTTCACCTTCCAAACGAACCAGTAGCTAATACAAGGGGATCACAATATTGTCCCCCAGAGAAAGCAGAGGTTGGTTTAGAATCGGAAAGAATGGGAAATAGCATGTGAAAATGCACCATGCATGTCTGAGGTATCTAAGAAGTTTCTGCAGAATAATACCTCACTGGAACTAGGCCTTCAGACTGTCTCCTTTTCCTTATTGGGGCACTGGGGTTCAGTAACAATATCTCAGGGCAATTTTACAATTAACATATGCCTTCTAAGGTGAACTTTCAAGGCTGCCGCTAATGACCAGCTAATGGAGAGGTGCAGGTTGTAAAAACCCAGCACTGGAACATTTTATAATCACTCACAAGATGCCTCCAGTCCTTAGATGTAAAAGTAGTTTGTGTATAAGTAATCCAGTTACAAAAGAGGTAGGGGGTTGAGTTTGAAGAGATGATGGATGATGGGTCTGGAAGGATAATGCAGCAATTAAGAACATTTGCAGAGGTCTTGAGTTTAGTCCTCAGCATCCTTATCAGAACTGCCTATGACTTCAGCTCCAGAGAATCTGCTGCCCTCTCTGATTTCTGTGAATACTGCACACACACACACACACACACACACACACACACACACACACACAATCAAAGAAAAATAATATTCTAAAAATAAAGTTGATAAATTATTTGCATAAACTTGCTTCCAATAGTTTTCTATACTACATGAGTAGTTATTATTAAAGTTTATGCTTATGTAAATAGTCAGAAAATAGTATTATAGAAATTCTGTTCACTGCCAAATCAACACACACATGTCAAGTCCTATCTATTCACTTTACCATACATAATACTGTGAGTGTCTGTGTCATTGAGGTCACAACTGCAAAAATGGTAAAAAAAAAAAAAAATCTAAGAAAACCCATATTTAACACCTGGAGGATAAGATATTTTATAGTGTTATAGTGTTATAGTGTATGTGGCGTGCACACATACCTTTTTTTCCCCATATAGAATGCTTAGACTAGCTCCAGTTTTTCAAGGTTATAAATGCTACCAAGGAGAGCCTGTTTGTGTGTCACTTAAGATCATCTCTTATTGTCTCCTACGAATGGAATCCTAGAAATAGGATTGTCTATGAGTGAGCCTGAAAGTCTCAGACTTCTCAGACGTAAGACTGTCTCAAATGGCTGCATGGATTGGTCGTGATGGTGTCTGATAATGCCTGTTGTCAACCAGGGCCACAGAGTTTGGTAAAGCTCCTGTATTGACTTCTCTCTCCAGATCCTTGCTCTCTCCACCCTGACAGCTGATTCTCCATCCAGGCCCCAGGCTAACAGATTCCTTTCCTCCCTCCTCCTAGGCATCAGTCTCCCTGAGCACAAGGGTACTATGGACCAGCTGCCAATCACATGACATAGAATTTCCTCCTTCTGTAAAATATATAGGGAAGTACACCTCCTCTGCCCTGTGGACCTGATCCTTCCTCAGAGGCCTTGTCATGTTGCTGTCTGACTGCCCCTCTATGACATTAATAACTCTTTTAATAAATCTCTTACCCAAATAACAATCCATATCAATGTCCCTCTTAAACCCCAAACCTGAAACCCTTTCCTCTATTACATTCACATGGCCATAATATTTTGGTCCTTGCCAACCCAGTTGTCAAAAACTAACTCCCACTGTTACTTTATATTGTTAGGGCTGTGAAATTAAGGCTTTTAATATCCTTAGAGAATTAATTGCATTTCTTTGACACAAAGTTTTAGTCATGTCCTTTGTTCACTTTTCTTATGTTCTATTTTTACTGCCCTCCTGGCATAACTATAAAGAAGGGCCAATTTTTTCATATTCTTTGTGTTTGTTATCATTTAGTCAAATTGATCCCTAAGATTTTCCTAGTTTTGACCGAGTGTTCTGCTTTCAGAGATGAGTTTGTTGAACTCAAATCCATTGAGCAGTTTCCACAGTGATTGTTATTGTTGCATTCATCTTTGATTGTGGAGTTTTCGTGGCTGAACTTTTTTCTTCTCCTTTTTTTTTTTTTTTTTCAGTGTGCATGTGCGCATGTAAGACCAACAACCTTCTAGAATCTCTTCTCACTTTCTACCTTTGAGCAGAGTCTCTGTCTTCCCTACTGCACACTCCAAGGTAGATGGCTACAAGCTTCCGGGAGACTCTTCTACGCCTACCTCCCTCCTTGCCTCTCACGGTGCCAGGAGAGAGGATGAGTGCATATCCCAACACCCAGCTTTTTTTATTAGGGATCCTTAGCCAGAACTTGAGCATTTTGATCACCAGTGTTGAATGACAGGCACACTTAACCTTCCACACTGTCTACCACTCCCGTGGCTAACATTTCATTTTTATTTTAAAGGTAACACATAATCTGCTTCAAACAACCAATATTTACAGTGTTATTCAATATATATTATGAAAAGCCAATTAAACCATCCCACAGCTCCAGCAAATTAATTTAACTTACCTTGATAAGTTGCATGTGTGTTCAATCTTAGTTGATGCTAGAAGCTACTCTAGGCTGTCTGTCTTTCACGCTGTCTTTCTTGCTCCTTTTAGCTGTCTTTCGGTCTTAGCTTCTTATGGCTTTCCTTTCAGTTGTTCTGATCTCATGATATAGATTTCATGTCTGATCTCCATAACAATCTTTTATTTATGATTATTATTTATTTGTGCCTTGTGATTTATACTTGAAGGTGGATTTTAGAATTGCTTTATCGGTTTTTCCCAACCACACTTTCTTAATTTTTTTTCCTAACACTTTTCATTTTAACAAAAATAAATAAAATTTGTAAATTAAATTTTAGGGTAAAAAAATGTTCCATCGACATGGAATAAAATGACTTCAAAAGAAAATTCTATTGAGTCACTAAGGACCAAACTCAGGGCCTGATACCATGCTAGGCAAGCATTATGCCACTATAATGCACCCTGGCTCTTAGCACTTTTTAATCTGTTCAATATTGATTAATTCCTTTTAGCAGTATTTTGTTTACTTTGTATGTGTACTAAGGTTTGCTTATTAAATAAGCTGTAGAATGTCGTTTTGTCCTTCTGTTACAAACTGACTCGTTCTTCCCCTTCACAATGTGCTGAGATGACAGCTCACCTATCGTAAGATGCGCTTTGCTTACACCCGCTCAAAATTTCTCGAATTGTCTTAGTAAACGTAAGCGTATTTCATTCGATCCCCAATTAACTTTTCAACATACTAATCCCATCGTCAAATAAATGTGGCCTTTCCCATTTTTAGATTCAGTGTGCAATGGGAAAAAGAGAGACAAGGGGTGAGCAAGTTGAGATGCATCAGGCATGGTGTGTGGGGCCTGTGGAGGTCAAAGGCAGCTTCCCAGCGCTGGTTCAGGCCTTCTGCCTTGAGGAAAACAGGTCCCCTGTTATTTCCCACTGCTGTGCAGCATGCATTCTCTAGGTACCTAGCCTGGGAGCTTCCGGCTGATTCTCATGTCTCTTCAGGAATGCTGGAATAACAAGTGTGTGCCATCATATCCATCCCTTCACCTAGGTAACGGATTAAACTTGGTCCATCAGGATTCTATGGCATGTGCTTTCTATCTACAACCATCTCCCCAGCCCCCAGATAAATATAAGTTTTGTCCTTGTTTCTAGTGTTTGCTTTTTTCTTGACATCATTTTTTTCATAGCAAACAGTGGCACCAAAAGACTTCCACATCCTGTCTTTCTATAGATATCGATCTGTCATATTCTCCTCTTGAGTATATTTGTGAGTTTATAAAGCCATATGCTTTGTCATGAGTAACCATTATCCCAGCATTTAATCAAATCACATCGTATTATGATGAGCAGTTCCTAAGCCTTTCCTGAGATCACTTTATGATGTTTCCCATGACTCGTTGCTGTTGCATATTTAATTAATAAGTCTTTTGGTATGAAATCACAACTGTCTTAGGGTTATAATTGTGGTGAAGAGACACCATGGTCATCCAACCCTTATAAGGAAAACATTTAATTTTTCCAAGGGGACTTGCCTACAGGTTCAGAGGTTCAATCCATTGTCATCATGGTGGAGAGCATGGCAGTGTGCAGGCAGACATGGTTGTGGAGGAGCTGAGAGGCCTACATCTTGCAGGCAACAGGAAGTTAACTGATAGCCACCCTGAGAGAAGTTTGAGCAAAAGAGACCTCAGAGCCCGCCCCCAGAGTGACACACTTCCTCCAACAAAGCCACGCCTCCTATTAGTGCCACTCCCTTTGAGGGACATTTTCTTTCCAACCACCATAACATTTATACAGCATGGAAGAAGCTGGAAGAAGCAGTGCTTGATAGCATGACTGTCCTGTTGTGTTCTAGATGAATCCAGAGAAAAACTCCAGTCCTTCCACAACAATTAGGAAGTTCAGTCAGGACCCTACTGCTTCCCATCTTACATTTGACAAACTATCCCTTCCCTGTTATGTGCTCTTAATACTTTTATCAAAAATAAGTTGATTATAGATGTGTGAGTTTATTTCTGCCTCTCTATTTATTCCACTGGTTTTACATGCCATGTATCTACTTACATGACAGTACCATTCTGTTTTAGTTACTATAGCTTTGTAGAATAGTTTAAAATCAGGTATTGTAATGTATCCAGCATTGCTCTTTGTATTTAAGATTGCATTAGCTAATGAAGGCTTTTTCTGTCATTCCATACTAACTTTAGAACAACATTTTCCCCATTTTTGTGAGAAACTGTGGTGATGTATTGTTTACGATTTAATAAAGCCACTGGAGATCAAAATGCAAAGATAGTTACAGCCATAGAGCCAGGCATTAATGTCTCCCAGGTCTTGGGAGACAGAGACAGAGTGATCTTTGTTAGTTCAGGGCCAAAGTAAGCTACACAAAATTGATTCAGTGTGAAAGAGAAACAGCTCACACAAAGATGACCTCAGTACTTGTGATCACACGTCTTTAATCCCAGAATTTGGGAGACAGGGGCAGACAAATAGATCTCTGTGAGTTCATCCTACCTCCCAAGAGTTCTGGCATCAGCAGAGCATACTTGGGTACCACTAAATGTCCCCGTGCTCCTCCATCCCTGTTACAGGTCCTGACAGGGTCCCAGTCTCCTTTATCCTGCTGTGCTTTCCCACACGTGTCATAAGCTTTTAGAAGTTTTTAAATCAACATGTTCTGGGGCCTCAATCTCTTGTTCTCAGCGTCAACTAACCCCTTCTATTCATGATTCAGTTTTAATCTTGCATGGTTAGTTCATTTATTTTTACTTTTCGTATGACTTTTAAAGTGACACCCTGGAGTTCTTAGCCATATCCCTAAATTTATAGATGCAAAATTCTGTGCTTTCTCTCACTGTTCTGTGCTGCGGGTTTGATTTGCCTGAACCGGTTGGCTATTTGAGAGCAGTTTCTGCGTTATAATTATTATTTTTTTTTTTGCTAAACTACTTGAGCCAAATACATTAAAATATTTATTAAACATTATCAAGACAGATCCCTTTGCCCTCCACTATATGCACAAGGCTAGGTGGCCACAGCTTCTGGGGCACCTTCTGTCTCCACTTTTCTTCTCACTGTAGAAGTGAGAGGTCATGACATCCGTGACTGCACTCAGCTTTGCATGGGTGATGGGGATTGGAATTCAGGTGCTGAGATACCAAGCATTTTACCCACTGAGTTGCCTCCCAGCCCACATCACGACAACACGAAAAGTCCCCCCCCAATTCCCCAGGAAGTTTTCCCTTTGGACTCACGCTCACCTCCCATCAATCTTTCTGCCTAAAGACTTCCTCTTTATTCACATTATTTTCATTTAAGCTTTTACACCCTGTCTCTGGTAAACAGCAGTAATAATACTTACTGTGACCATGTTCTTTTTCCATATTGGGCCTCCTTTTCTCCATTTACTCATTTTCAAAAGCAGTGATTCACAGAGACGGATGGTTTACCGGTTGCGAGTATGTGAGAACATTTTTTGCTAGAACCCACAGTTAAAGCACCTCCATTAAAACTCTAGCTACTGCAGCCAGGTGGTGGTGGTGCACGTCTTTAATCCCAGCACTCAGGAGGCAAAGGCAGGTGCATCTCTGTGAGTTCCAGGCCAGCCGGGTCTACAGAGTGAGTTCCAGGACAGGCTTCAAAAAGCGACACAGAGAAACCCTGTCTCCAAAACAAAACAAAACAAAATCTCTAGCTACTGGAAAAACTGGCTGGTGGGTTGAAGGAAGAGCCTTATATGCATGTTCTTGAGCTCCCAGACCCCGCCCCCATCAGGAGGGATGGCTTAGCCTATAGATGGAAACATACACGGTGATCTGGGCCAGGAAGAATCTGTACTTGAGATACATGGACGCCATGTACTCTTCCATGCCATTGCTCTTGTTCTATGGGTCATGGGTTCGCTCTTCCCAGTGTAGCTCAGAAGCAGACAACTTAGTACTGAATAGCACTGCTGTGGAATAGCCAAGAATGAGAGGGAAGAGGGGGGAGGAGGAGGAAGAAAGGGAAGGGTCTTAGTTTGATTCCTTGTGTCTGCAATAAAACAGCTTGGGGAGGAAAGCGTTTGTTTCAGCTTTCAGGGCATACTCCATCAATGAGGGTAGCCAGTGCAGGAACCCAGAGGCAGGAACTGAAGTAAAGACCATTGAAGAACAATGGGAACTCTCTTGCCATGGTTTGTTCAGTTAGTGCGGACCAAGCAGCCCAGAGACATACTACCCGCAGTGGGCTGTGTTTCTTCCATCAACTGATGATTAAGAAAATGTCTCACAGCCAGGCCCACGGGAGACAAATCCCCAGTTGACCTTCTCTCTTGCCCGGTGACTAGTTTGCATCAAGATGACAGAAATTAACCAGCAGGAAAGAAAAGAAGGGAAGGAGGGAGGGGAGAGGAAAGGGAGAAGAGGGAGGGAAGGAAAGAGGGAGGGATTGAGGGAGAGAAGGGTACCAGTAATCCAATACTCATGTGAGAGTAACATTCTGTCTCAGAGTGGCCTCGATCTCTGCTGTGGTAGCTCATTCTGTTACCTTCTACTTATCCCATTGATGAGGAAGGTACTTCCCATTGCTCCCAAAATAGAAGACAATGGCCCAAAAAAGGCACTTGAGATTGTGCCTATGGTAATGACAGCAATTTTTCAGTCTCACTACTGGGGAGAGGAGAACACAGCTTGCCATGCAAGTCAATGTGGAATGGGGATTGCGCTCAGAAATAGCTTTAACCAGCGAGGCCAGTGGGTGCAGGCTTAGCAGTAGCAAAGATATACCCCTGGTTTCTGAAGGAGGGTATGGTTGGTTTCCTTCTCTTTAATTCTTCTCTCATATATTACATTCTCACAACAGTTTTCCCCTCCCTCCACTCCTCCCAGCCCCCCCCCAACCTCCCCTCTGCCCCAAATCTATTCCTTTATTTCCCTTCAATAAATAAATCAAAGAGCAGGCTTCCCAGAGATATCAATAGAACAAGGCATAACAAGTTACAATAAGACCAGGCACAAACCCTCCTATCAAGGGTAAATGAGATAACCCAGTAGAAGGAAAAGGGTCCCAAGTGCAGGCAACAGACACTCTCCTCCTCCCACTGTTCGGAGTTCCACAACAACACAGAGCTATACAAACATAACATATATGCAGAGGAAGGACCACTTCTTGGTACCCAAAAGTTCCTTTAAAATTGGTTTCAATGGGCAAATAAATTGAGGTTAGCAAGTAGGCTCTAGGGAGAAGCTGAGCAATGCCAATATCCCAAATGTTCCATCAATGTCAACAATGCAACAGTCTCTACTTAACCACACCTCCCATCGTGAAAGCAAGTAACTAGAGCTCTCTATGAGGGTATACAAATACCATGCAATAAAGGGGCCTTCAGTGCCAGTCTTCCTCCTGTTAACTTCCTGCTCTCTTGAGCTATGTTCTGGAGAAGCTTCCTTGGCCTCCTTCTCCAACTAAAATCATCTTCTTTGTCTCCTTTTGCAAGGGTGCTCCTGACTTCAATCAGCCCCTAGAAATGTCAGATGAAAAATGGCCCAAATGTGAATTACGACAATAAAAGTTTATAAGCTACTAAAACCAAGTTATAGCACTAAGAGCTGAGTCAACTGACGATGTTAAATGGAACATTTTACAGCCGGTCCTGAGATAATGATAAAAAAAAAAAAAAAAAAAAAAGGCACACAGAGCATGAAGAAATAACTGACAGGAAACAAGTCCCAAGTCCCAAATCAAGTCCAGGACACCTGATTGCTGTGTGAGTTATCTCTCAAGGGGGCAGGGAAAGTGATGGCCTGATGTTTATGGGGGGCCTTGTTGTGTCCAACCTTTCCCAGACATTATCCTATAAGAGCGCAGAGAAAAAGGTATTGCTGTCACTGAGTGGAGAAACGCAGGCTGAAGCCATCCAGTTACTTGCTCAACACAAAAGATGTTCAATAATAGAGATGAGATTTGACTTTGAAAGTCTGCCTCAAGTCCAGGCACTTTGGATGCCTCCCTACACCCAGTGTGCCTTCTGCTATTGAAAAACAAGCATTAAAGTGGAACCAGTGTTTATCCCTAGTGCATGAACTGGCTTTTTGGAGCCCATTCCCTACAGAGCAGGATACTCTCTCAGCTTAGATATGGAGGGAGAGGGGCCTTCGGTCCTGCCCCAAATGATGCGACAGACTTTGATGATACCCCGTGAGAGGCCTCACCCTTTCTGAGGAGAGGATGGGGGGTTAGGATGGGGAGATGGTGGGAGGAGTGGAAGGGTTGGGAGAGAGAGGGAACTGGGATTGGTGCGTGTAAAATAATACTTTGATTTAAATATAAAAATTAATAAAAAAATATATATATATAAAAAAATAAAGCAACCTTTAGCTTTTATGAAGACTCTGTCCAACCCGAGGCTTGATTGTTGTCCCAACTTTTCAATCCAGGCAAGGATTCTGTTTACCGTGGCTCTTACCACAAAAGCAAACTTTACCGGGAATGTTAAATCAGAATGTATTGAAAAGTTATGGGACAGATGTGAGGATCAGCATCATTTTTAAAAGCCAGGTACTTAAAACACTTAAGGAATACAGAGCAAGGCCTAGTGATGTAATCTCCAGGGCCAGCTTAAGACAGAGGTTCCTGTCCCTCCAGGTCCTGCTGCCTTTCAGCCCCAATCAAACACACGGACACTATATTAATTATAAAACTGTTGACCAATGGCTAGGGTTTCTTACTGGCTAGTTATCTCTTAATATTTAATCAATTTTTATTATACACACACACACACACATATATATATATATATATGTATATATCCCATTTCTAAGTATATCCACATGGTCATATCTTACCAGATAAGGGACTGAACCTGTTATTCCTTCCTTGGCTACATGGTGCTTCTCTTTGTAGCTTCTCTCCGCCTTCCTCTCCCAGAATTCTCCTATTCTGGTTGCCCCACCTATCCTTCCTGCCTGGCCATTGGCCAAACAGTGCCTAATTAATCAACCAATAAAAGAAACATATATACATATATATAGAAGGACATCATCCCCCATCAGCCAGCTACCCACAGAGGGCAAGGCAGGAGTACAGCACATTCAAGGATTGTGTGGTCCACACAGTGAGTTCAAGTCTATCCCAGAAATTTGTTAGAACCAGAACCTCAAAATAAAAATAAAGAAAAAAAAACATGAAAAAACAGCCTAAGAACATGGGTTACTGGTAGACAACCTGCTTACCATGTGCAAGGCCTTTCAATCCCCAGAAACAGACAATAGACAGATAGACAGATAGACAGATAGATAGATATAGATAAATAGATAGATAGATAGATAGATAGATAGATGATAGGTAGATAGAGATGTAGCTAGATGATAGATAGATAGATGATATAAAATAGATAGATAAATAGATAGATTGTAGATAGATAGATTGTAGATAGATGATAGGTAGATAAATAGAGATGTAGCTAGATTATAGATAGATTGATAGATGATAGATAGATAGATTGTAGATAGATTATAGATAGATAGATGATAGGTAGATAGAGATGAAGCTAGATGATAGATAGATAGATAGATAGATAGATAGATAGATAGATAGATAGACTGTAGATAGATAGAATTAGGAATTAGAATAGCCAATGTGGCAATCTGGTATTTTATTTTTTCAAGTAACCCTACTTGCAAAATATTTAAGGAACAGCGTGACAAATAGCTTGGCATTTCCACCTACTTCCTCTAACCTCTCAGGACAGTGTCCTCCCATCTGGCTTCCCCACAATCCTATATACCAAGCCACAGTGACTTTTATCCATGCCTGCTGTGTCCCCAGTGACAGATGGAAGTGTGCTTCCATGCCCAGGGGACTCTGTACTGCCTCCTGGAAGGCTGGTATTTGCTGTAATTGCAAAATCTCTTAGAAATATGATGTTTTACCTCTAAAGATATTTCAAAATTTATATTCTTCTCCCTCATTTGACTTTGTTATAATATAAAGATAGTCTTTTCAATTACTTATTATGGACCGAAATTCATGCTCCCAGAAGAATTAATGTCATGTTAATTCTCAGGTTTCGTGTGCTCCTTGCCAACCTCTTACCCCAGCCAGAGTAACACGATGATAAAATGGTATAATCGCATGACACGTGAAGTGCTGGAGTAATATGGAAAGGACAGAAATATGACTGGGATATTAATGCAAGAGAAAAAGAAAATAGTGCTATGTGGACTGGCTTAATGGGGTAGCTTAGTTTTTTTCTGAAATTAAGCGGAATGTTAGCTCACCTTTCCTTGACCTACACCCAAGCTCGCCCACTCAAGTACTGCTTTAGTCACTACACGTGCATGGGGGTCTGGCAGAGAGGCAGACACAGAAATGCAGATAAAAAAAGGAAAAGAGAGAAACGGGGCTGCGGGATGCATTTATAGACATAGAGGAAGGCACTCAGAGCAACCACTCATCCAAACACCAAACGAAGGCATCGCTGTGTCACTACAGCAACAGAATCAGGCAGTTCCTTTATAATGGTATGCAAATTAAGAAGATGGACAAAGGCTGGAGAGATGGCTCGCTCGGTGGGTAAGAGCACTAACCCTGGCGATCTGGGTTTTAGATTCCCAGAACCACATGGCAGCTCCCAACTATTTGGAACTCCAGTCCCAGAGGATAAAATGCCCCCTTCTGGCATTTTAGAGCACTGAATGTACATGGCACTCACACACACACACACACACACACACACACACACACACACACACACACACCACACGGAGACAAAATACCCATATACACACAATTTAAATAATAATAATGTTAATTAATGGAACGTGGTAGTATAACCTATAAAACAGCACTAAACTCAATTCTTTCCTTTGAAGAAAGCATCTGGCACTGCAGCCCAGACTGGCCTCAGACTCTGGTGAACCTGCAGCCTCAGCCCCATAAGAACTGAGATTTCAAGTGTGTGCCATTTCAGCATCAACTTTATCTACTGTGTTCCAGACGCGAGATCATTCCATGGTTGGGACACATGGAACGTTCCAATGGGACGTTAAGTGACAGAAAGAAAATCTTTTATTTTCCTTTACAATTTTGTTAGTGATCAAACCTCTTTGTGGTGGTTAAACTTTTAAAATTTATTGTTAGCAATTCTTTCAGAATTCCATAGCATGCATTTTGATCTCATTCATCTCCCATTCTTTCTCCCAACTCCTCCCAGATCCATACCCTCCTCCCCAGCATGTCCTTTTCTTTAGTTTGGTTTGGTTTGGTTTGGTTTGGTTTGGTTTTCAACAAAGTGAGACCAATACAGAAAGATACAGCTGGTCACCTGACTAAGGGAAGCCTGGCCCCAATTTAATAAATTCACAACATAACTGGTACGCCCGAGGCCCAGGAAACTTCGTGAAAAAGAGAGCAGAAAGAAAGGATTGCAAGAGCCAAAGGCCCAGGACATTTGCTCTTAGTCTCTTTTGTGAAAGAGAGAGGGGGACATAAATAGGGAGTGGCACTCAGTCACAGCTGCCTTACTTAGGTTATTAACCTAGCAGAACACGATCCAAATCAGACTTGAAAGTCTGTACTTCCCAGGAAGAGGCCAAGAGATGCCTTCTAGTTCCAGAAGCATCCTGTAGTACGGGCAAAGTGCAGCCTTAAAGGGCAAGGCCTTCTGCACGGAGATGCGTTGCTAAGCCCCAGATGCCTCGAAGCTGTGGCTCTAAGGAGGCAGGGGACCCAGGCACTGGCATCCGAGCCTTCAAAGAGGATGGGCTTCTAGTCTCATAATGGCAAAGTGTATCAGTTTTTCTAGCCAGCCTCAGAACTGCAGTCGGATCTTTCCTGTAAAGACAGATTTTCCTTCTAACCCGTATTGACTAACATTGGGTGCCATGTGGGTTGTATTTTATATAGTATGTTGAACAGTAAGTAATACATCAGAATCCACTGAGGGAGCTGGCGAGATGGCTCGGGTGATGAAACACTTATCCTGCAGGTCTGAGGACCTGGGTTCGGGGCTCTGGAACTCACACAAAAAGGCAGACGTGGTGGTGGTGAGCGCGTATAATTCCAGAAATGGTGAGATGGTGGGTAGACACGGGCAGACTCCAGTGTCCGGGCCCAACCTCAGCACGCAGGTGGACGTGACCATTAACATCTCCTTTCTTTCTAAAGGGACGGACGGACGGACGGCAGTCTGGCAGGCACCATTAGCACTCTCATATGCCCGTTGTTTAACAATAAGCATTCCTGCCTCTCCATCAACCGTAAGACAATTGGCCACCTGTAAAAGACCAGAAACAAAGCCTTGGTATGGCTCATCAGGCCCCTGAACAATTGTAGAAAGTTTCTCTGTCTGTTTTTCCAGGATGTGGTAGCTTACGCCGTATGTCCCCACTCCCACAAAACAAAGGTGCTCCCTTCCACATAGGCAGCACGTCACCCTCCCCCTTCCTCCACACCTTCCAACCATCATTGGAGGAAGATGGACGATGTCATGCGCATGAGGGACGGGAAGATGGCCGGGTGCTCATCCTCAAACTGAGCTGACATTTTTACTGGTATACTTCCTCCTTGTCTGTGGGCTTTCACTGTATTTTCATCAACTTGATCTCACACTCTGGAATCTAGAGAGCCCTTTGGAGGAAACCAAGGATTATGTGTATTCTGTTATTAAATCCCAGCGTTCTTGCAGCTGGGCTTCAGACATTGCAGCGCCTCTCTTATTTAAGAAACGATGTGTTGACTCGGGCGACGGTGCCAGTTTCCTTGTTTGTAGGCCCATATAGATCCCTCCCTGCCTCCTGCTGCAGGGTCCTCATGTCCTCTCTCAGCTTTCCATCCGGGCGCTACGTGTTCTCTTTCCCCGACCGATGCAGATCTGTGTCTGTGAGACCTGAAAGGATGGGGCTGTGACAGTATAATTCTGGGACACCCTTACATCAGTTCTGGTGTCCTTTTATACATGAATGTAGCAAAGGAAGCAATGATCCAAGCAAGGTTGTTTGACTTCAGAAAAACATGTAAACAGACATCAGTAAGCACATACTAAATGTTAACAGAACAGCCCACTCCCAGAAGCTTCTCAGGACAGGTATGTTTAAACATGATTGCCCCGTACCTACTATAGGTTATGTCTGGAAAAGCATGAAAGAAGGCAGATTCAGGGTCCACTGACCAGATTGGATCTGTAGCAATATTCTGACATCCAACAAAAATGAACATGTCTTAGCAGTTGAATGTGTTATAACAGGAGACACAAAATCACGACCAAGAATACGGGGAACGAAAGGCCCTCTGCCTTTCTACCTGGAGTCTCTCTCACAGTTCCCAATTCATTGTTCATCGTGAGTCATTACTTTGACTGTGTTCTGACACGGAAGCTCTTGGGCTAGCCTAGCCTACATGGCAGAGTTCCAGGCCAATAAGACCCTGTTTTGAACAAAAGCTGGAAGGAGCCTAGAGAATGACTCTCAAAGTTATCCCCTGACCTCCATTATGCATACTCTACATGCATGTATCTGCACCCAACACACGGAAATATGCACATATGCACACGCATGCAGAAAGCATACATTGAATAAAGATTTCAGATGTAGAAAGGGGGGAAATCATAGCAAAGACCAAAAACAAAAGTTAAAACTTAGTAGTGAATGAGTTACCTTGAATCCTGAGTGATAGCATAAATACTCAGCTTGATGCTATAAGGAAGTGGAGATCATTTATTGTATAATTTTAGCTAGCATAATTATTCGTCAGGTTCAAAGAAATCTCTGCATCAATCAGAGATGAATGTTATCTACCCCAACACGTGCAGTGACATCACGATAAGAGAACCCTGGATTCACTCCGTTTGTCAAAATGTGTGATAGCCATCACCTGCATGTGTCACCTGACTGGTCTTACAATTAGATGGGCAGAAGACAATTATAAAAAGGAGTTTTCAGACCTTCAGTATGTATTTATTCCATATGTTAGGTACAGTACTAAACACAGAGACTCGAGAATAATGAGACAGGCATGGATGAAGCGAACTAGTATCGTGATCAAGATTACCCTTACAACCCAGAGAAAGGTTCCTGCCATGTTGGGGTGTAATGCTTATCACTTTCTCTATTAACTGCAGAATTAAATGAATTTTGGCAGTGAAGTTTCAAATGAGCTTTCTTACACAAGCAATATTACCGAGGCAAACAACTCTCTGTGAACTGCAGGATAATAAAATATTCACAGAAACTTGCAACTCTGCAGCTGAATAACAATTACACGTTTGCTCCAAACAGGCAATTGGTTTCCAAACACATTAAACAAAGGCAATTTAGAAGGCTTCTTCTTCGTGCTGGCATCCTTGACGCTGCTGAACGTCCTGGGATTCTGGAGGTAAGTGTGGGGGAAGAGGAGCAATTTCTGATTCCATGAAATATTGGTCTGAGACTCATGAGTGAGCCAACGGGATCCCATATGCCATGACAAGACAAATTAACATCCTGCAGAAATTTAATGGATTATTCTGAGCAAAAAAAAAACCCTCACTTTAGACGTCCCTTATCCACCAGTTCTCACAGTAACTGAGTGCTTGATATCATTCTAAAGCATGCTATGCCACTGTGGTTTTCTGTAGCCACTGTAGCAATGCTTTAGCATTACAGGTAGCCATATGGGTAAGGCATTACCATTGGGGGGAAAATCCCATTAAACAAACAGCTGAGAATGTAATGGCCCCAGAGATTTGGGTTCTAGTCAAGTCTTTAAATTAGCAGTGGCCATTTCAAGGTCAATAGGTGAAAACCCATTAGATCCGTATTTCCCAACCTTCCTATAAGGCTGTGACCCTATAACATAGTCCCTCATGTTGTGGTGACCCCAACCATAAAATTGTCATAACTGTAATGTTGCTACTGTTATGAATCATAATGTAAATATCTGATATTCAGGGTATCTGATATATGACCCCCTCAAGGAGTCATGACCCACTGTTTCAGAGACTCACTTAAGTGGTCAGAATAATTTAATATCAACATCCTTGTGCATAATCTCACTTGTCTTACAGTTAGTTAATGCATGCACAATACTATCTAATCAATGTAAATATTTTCCACCCATTCAATGCCGATTTGCCAAAACAGCTCCATGAATCAGGCATCTTTATGTCCTCTGCTATCCATGTATTCATTGATCACCCCAGGTCTCTCTTTCTGACATATTCTGGCTATGTCAGAGAGCAAGCTGTCTAACCTGGTGGAGTCTTTACACATGTAAATTACGTCAGTATCACTCACCTCTGGTTCTCAGGGAGAGAACTCTGTAAAGAGCCAAGGCCCATGTGCACCGCATCACAGGAACTTGAGTGTCATTGTCCTTACTTGCCTCTGTTTATCTATTATAGACGTTTACCCATGAGCCCTCCCACTTGCCACCTCTTCGTTGCCCAAATCAGTCTTTTATTCTTCTATCAAATGTCTTTTGGATCAGCATCCAGGTGACAGATGGGTGCAGCAAACAAGAAGTTTGCAGAGGCAAAAGTCAACAGATGTTCAGTGTCATCTACAGCCCTTATCTCCCAGAGCTGATGGTCCATTATGGGAGATTGAAACCCGGCAAGGAGGAGTGGGAACCAGACCTAAAATTGAATAGCCTCTTTAGTATAGTATTCCTTACCTCCCAGAGCACACAAGTTCTACCTCTCTCTCCCACAACCTGGAATTTCTCTAAATTCCAGGCTCTTAGAGTGCAAATGAAACAGTAAATCAGAGTCTCACAGGAAACTCCAACAAGGATTTGTAGCTTTGTAGAAAAATAGATTATGTCAAGAAAACAGAAGCCGAAGACATGTGATCTTTCCCTCCAGCCACCGTCTCCAACCCCAGAAGCCGAGCCCATCTGCCAGCATGTACTCTCCTGTATCACCTCTCGGTTTGTTATTTCATAGTTTTTTTGGTCAGAGTTTGCCTTTAGCTGGGGTGGTGGTAGCTCATTCCTTTATTCCCAGCACTTGGGAGGCAGAGGAAGGAGGATTTCTGAGTCTAAAGTCAGCCTGAATTACAAAGTGAGTTCCAGGACACCCAGGGCTACATAGAGAAACCCTGTCTCCAGAAACAGAAAGAAAAAGGAAAGGAAAGGAAAGGAAAGGAAAGGAAAGGAAAGGAAAGGAAAGGAAAGGAAAGGAAAGGAAAGGAAAGGAAAGGAAAGAAAAAAAAGAAGAAAAGAATTTGCCTTTGCCCTTCACAGAAGCAGCCTCCAGAGTCAGGGATGTCATGATCTGTTCCCGTGTACGAGCAATGTAAACACCCAAACACTCTTTAACTGGGCTTGGTTCCTTCACCTCTTACTGTGTTGCAAAGTTGCTTGAAGTTGAGTAGATACTCAGAAAAATTAGCAAAACTAAAGTGCCTACCAAATCGGCCTTACACAGTCCCTCTCTTCTGCTTCATTCCTCTCATACTTGTGCTGAGGTGTGGTCTAGTTGACCATGAGTATGACTGAATCCAAGTAAGTCTTACTTACTTGTCAGCTCATTGTGCATGCATGCTTCCAGCCAGCCTGTTAAGCACTGTTCCAGGCACCAGGAAACAATGCTGAAGCAAGGGGACTCCATTAGTACACAGGGGATGAGATCACTGTCCAATCTAAAACATTCAAATATCTGTGGTTGTTGAGTGAGACCTTGAAGTTGGTGAAAAGAAGAATGAAAATGCCCAACACTAGAGATTACAGCAAGCAAAGTTAAAGGACTATGCACTAAGGCAGGTTTGATTCATAAATAAGTGTAATTCTGCCCACTACTTATGTAAGGCATAAGGAAGTTTCTTGTTTGTTTGTTTCCCGCATTTCAGTTTTCTAATATGTAAAATGGGAACAATCACTCCTCCCAGAGTAGTATGGTCGGAGAAGATATTCTGGAAACCTAAGTTTCTTTGATGTTAGGGGTGGACAGCAGACGTGCTTAAAATGTGGTCACAGACTCCTTTGACAATGGTCTCAGCACCAAATTCATGGTACATCTGATCAGTACAGTACAATTTACAGCCCATCTGATGAGCCCTTAGAGTCCAAGCAGTCGTGAAATCCACTGCCAATAAAATTTCAGGGTTTCTCTCACTGACAATACAGAAGAGACTCCCAGGTGGTTGTAAAAGAGCAGCAACCTTCTGGTCACGATGGTGTGTGCTACCCTATAATCCCAGCATTTAGGAAGCTAAGGCAACAGGATTGCCCCAGTTCAAGCCAGCCTAGACAACATAGCATGTCGAAAGAGAGCTTGGGCTACCTGGCAATACCTTGTCTCAATAATAAGAGAACCTATCTAAAGGTCCTTGTAGAAGCCTTACTACCCACTAAATAGAACTCTCCTGTCCTTGTACCAAGACTGCCTCTTAAATAATGACCCCTGAGGTGCCATCATAAAGGGTAGGCAAGCACGGGAGGGGAGCCAATGATTTATCAAGTCATCTACATCTGCTCCTAAGGAGAGCTGGCTTTCTTTCTTTCTTTAGATATTGTAATCTAAATCATTTTAATGCCCAGAGCATCAGTGGAGGAAATCGTGAAGAAACTCTTCTCTGGGAAAAGTCTCTGAAGTTTTATGGCAGCACACAGGAAACATCGTCAAGTATTGATCTTTGGGAGACAGCCCTATGAAACTGGACTTGACTCTGTCTTGTGAGCACCGCTATTCATTATTTTCTCCTTCGGTCAAACACTTTATACATTTTACTGGGAAAGCCAACATAAAAGATAGTAACTATGGACGCTATCTATGTACTTTACTTACTTTACTTATTAGTCCTCTAATAAACTGCTATGCTTTTGTATTGATATATTGGTTTTGACCTAATTAGGTGATTTCAACATCTTGGTGATCACTCTATGACCAGAAAACGATCATTTTCTCTGCCAGCATGTCAATCATGAGCAATTAAAAGTTATAATTTTCAAGTCGTTAGAAGCTAAGAAATACTATGTTTATATTGTCCTCTCTATACATTCACTAAGTCTTTACTGCATTCTAGGAAGTATGACCATAGATAATATATGCATAGTAAAGGCCATAGATAATATAAGTCTAGGCAGATAATAAATGTGTATATAATTCTGCTATATTTGACTTTATTGTTCCATTAAAAATGTCTTGATCAAGGAATTTTTTTTTAATTTCAAGGCAATGTTAAAAATAGAGGTAGCTTGGTTTGATTTCATTTGGTCTTGTTAGGTTTGAAACGAGGTCTCTTTCGGTCCAGGCTGGCCTCAAGCTTAACTGTGTAGCTGAGGAAGACCACCAACTGGAATGACAGGCCAGGTGCCTCCATGCCAGGCTTCTATTATTATTATTATTAATGTTATTATTGAATAAAATGAGTCCTGTCCCTTTGTCAAAGTTTGTCTCAAGGCTTTGCTTGTGAGCCTCCTGCTCACCCCCCCACCCCCTATCCCCCCTGCCACCCCAGCTCGCCTGTGTTGATGAGCCTAACCTGAGTTCTTCCATACTGGTACCCAGATGTTGAAGGTTCTCACCAGCGCCCTTCATCTACTCCCCCTCCCTAACTATGCTGGATTGAGCTAGAGCATTTACCAGTGCACTGCAAGTGACTGTGACCGAGCGCCCCCCCCCTTTGCTGATGCAGTCAATGCTCAAAGCTGTGGAATAAAACATGTAGCCAGCTCGACTGGGCTTCAATGTGCATTTTTAAATGCTCTTACATCTGTAAACACCAGGTGTTATTCTTACTCCAGCTCTTGGCTATTTGCTGGTTTGTTTGGATGACTCCTTAAAAAAAAAGACTAGCAATGCTTCCCCACAACTTTTTCAAATCCTTTATTTTGCATAAACTCCCGGCAAAGCAGTGGGGCCCAGCCTGATGCTCTTAATGCTCTTACAACCTTCCTTGCTGGCAAAGGTTAAATGCCAAGCTAGCGATTTTGGGCTTAATGAACACCCCAAAGGGTCCTCGTTAGCGCAGTATCTAGTGCATTGGTCTCATAATGAACACCCGGAAGATGAAGAAAGCTCCAAACTCCTCGCCTTGGTGTAAATGAAAAGCCATAGCCGGCTCTTGCTGTTAGAAAAAGGCCTGGCTTGACTTTGGCCCGTCCCCAACTTTCCCTTCACCGCCTTAATTTCCGCGTTGTAACAGGGAAAAAGGGTGCTCTTTGCGCTTTCACTCTTCCTTTGCGATGAAAGATCTGCAGAAATTAGAAAATTGACCCAAAGCAAGCAGGAGCAGAGCCGAGAACTCGCACGCTGGCGTTGACACTTGTGATTAGCTAAATTGCAGTAATACGCAGGCTTCCATTTGGAACAGGGTGCATTCACACGGCAGTTTCTTCTCTAGTGCCTGGCGACATTATCGCTGAGCACCTGGAATAGTTTAGGCATTAAGTGTAATTGGTTTTGCTTTACATAAATCTGGAGCTTTGTAAATAAGCGGAGCGTTTCAGCTTCTATATAACACCAATTAACTTAAAGGGATGCCTTGTTTGTAGAAGCCTGCTGCGTTCCGTACTGTATTTCTCCCATAATGTACTCAATGGCTGCAGAGTCAGTCCTGTGTCTGCTGTGTTCCTTCGGCTCCTGCCACTTCCACCAAGGGTCTCCCAGCGACTCACTCACTGCAGGTCACAAAAGCTGAAGGAACCTAGTCTTTCCCAAGAAACACCCTCAGTGCTGGATTTCTGCTCAAGATTTGAGACGTGAAAAGAAGGCAGGCACTAGAAAATGTTTTCTCTGACCCACAGAGCACACAGGTCACACCCCATCCGGTTTTGTCCACAAGTGACAGGGGCATCTTTTTTCTCCTTTTTCTCTTGGAATAATTCAGTACAGCCACAAGTCAGGCATTGTGCCTGTACACAAGATTTTTTAAAGTGTGTTCTTACTGTATGAATGTAGTGATATATTATTTATGATTTATTAAAGCTTGACTGTGAATTCAGAAAACCAAAGTCAGCCTCAAACTGTTAGAGATCAGGCAGTGGTGGCACACGCCTTTAATCCCAGCAGCCAGAAGCTAGGAGGTGGAGGTACACACCTTTAATCTTAGGACTGGGGATTGGGGTTTAAGAGATAGATGGATCTCTGTGAGTCCAAGGCCACCCAGATCTACTCAAGAGTGAACCAGTCTAAAAGAGAATTGAATTGTAGCTCACACCTTTAATCCCAACATTAGGGAATTATGTAAGACAGAAGCAAGGTCTCAGAGAGGCATTCTTTCTCCAGCCACACTGAGGAGAGGTGGCAGTTTGAGACTTGGTGAGAGCTCATGTGAGGATCAGCCCTTTCAGCCTGAGGTAGAATAAAATCAACTCTGAGACCTGGAAGCAGATGGATTTTCTCCCAAGCTCTTTGGCCATTTCCCTTATTATCTCTCCACTCAGCTTCCCCGTCGTCTCTGGTCTCTCCTCCATGATCTTAGCTTTAGCATGCCAACCTGGGATTCTCTTGCTTTATAAAAGCACTCTGTGGGGACCGGTTAAGTGAGCACACATGCCGTGCGCTCTTATGAATGCCTTAGCTTGGGAGAATCTGGGTTTGATCTCCAGAACCCACCTGATCGTGTGGCATGACCTTGCATGCCCAGCGTTGATGAGCAGAGGCAAGCAGATCCCAGGCGTTCTCTGTCCAGCCAGGATAGCCGACAGAGTGGGCTTCAGAAGGGAATAGATGGGAGACTAACGAAGCAGGACACCCATTATCCTCCTCTTGCTTCTGTGCCCACACAGAGACGTGCACAGACACAATCACAAGCTCACACCACACACAGCAAGTTTTAAAGTATTTTTATCAGCTAACAGAGTAATGGAATCTCCAAATAACAGCTCTCGATTCCAAATGTTTCCTGTTAATATTGTGATTAACAAATTGAACCCCTGCTGACAACGTCCAGGGTCTCTGGGTCTGTCTGGGTCTGAGAAAACCAGCAGTGCTGATGGGCCCTGAAACAGCCAGATACCATCCCCACCACAATGAAGGCCAGAATATGTTTCCCAGTCTCAGGCTTTTGAAGAAAGCCCTCATATCAAACCAACAGCAGAGCGATGACAAAACACAGGTTTCCCCCAGAGCAGACTGGGGAAGGGCAAGGGGTAGTGACCCATAGTTACATCACCCTTTGAGTTTACCAGTTTCTGCCACACGTTTGATTAAGCCAGCACTCTGGGAGGGAGGCACACTTTAGTGTCCCCATCTTGTAAATGAGAAATTGTGACGCCAAGACAGTAAGTGACTTATCAGGAGGCACAGGGCTTGGAAGACGGTTTACTCAGTAGACTGTCTGTTGCATAAGCATGAAGACCTGAGTTTAGATCCCCAACACCTCAACATGTTAAAAGACAGGAAGACAGGAACCGCAGCACACATATATAAATGTAGTGCAGAGGGCAGAGACACACTGATTCCTGGAGACGACTGGCCACCCAGACTTTCTGAATCATTGAGCCCTGGGCTCAGTGACTAACACTGTCTCAGAAAAGCAAGGTAAGGTGTTGTCGGGTTGTTGGGTTTTGTTTTGTTTTGCTTTGTTTTAATCTAGTCCCCACTTTGGAACACCAAAATGTTGTTCTTGGTTTCTTTTTACTCTTTACTCTTTTGGGGGCCTGCCACCCAGCTCCCAAATAAACACACACAGAAGTTTTTTTCTTATGAATGCCTTAGCTTCACTTTTTTTTTCTTGCCAGCTTTTAATAACTTAAACTATCCTGTCTGTCTTTTGTCTCTGGGCTTTTACCTTTCTCTCTTTCTGTATATCTTTTCTTTCATTCTCACTCCATGCCTGGCTGTATGGCTGCGTGGCTGTGTGGCTGGTCCCTTCTCTTGCTCCTCTCTTCCCAGATTTCTCCTCCTCTTTTATTTTCTCTGCCTGCCATCTCCACCTATTTCTCTCTCCTGCATTGCTATTGGCCATGCAGCTCTTTATTAGAATATCAGGTGTTTTAGATAGGCAAAGTAACACAGGCGCACAGAGTTAAACCAGCGCAACATAAGAGAATGTAACACATCTTTGCATCATTAAACAAATGTTCCACCATGAAGCAGCAGAGGGACCCAGCAGCACAGCAACAAAATGGTGCCCAATGCATTAATTTCCATGTAAAACCTGACAAGAACTTAAAAATGGATTCTAAAAACCAAAGAAGAGGGACAAGCACAGCTTCTCGGTAGCAGCATTGTCTCAGGTGGGTTCTGTTTGCTAGAGACAAGCAGAGGCTCAACATTAGTGGCAAAGACTGCATGGCTTTTTAAAGAGGCCCTGCTACCAATTGAATGGTGTGTACAATCAGTAGTGACCACATCTCCAATCCAGCAGCATGCTGCATGGCAGATTTAGCTTTTACTCCTACAGACAAAAAAGGTTTAAAAGTCAAGGGGGTGAGTGCAGCTCCCTGTGCTGGCAGTAAATGTACCCCATACCATGTTTGAAAGACAGCAGTTAAAACGCCTGCTTTAATTTTAGTCATACTATTTAGCAGATAAAAGATTTATGGCCAGAAAAAGACAGAGATATACAATAAAGACAGATTCAGATGAAGAAAAACCTCTAAAGGGTTTACAATGTCTTCAAAAATATATGTAGGCATGGGAGAGAAAAGAAAAAGATAAAGTGGTTAAAAAAGAAATAGAGTAGCTGGGCAGTGGTGGCATACACCTATAATCCCAGCACTGGGGAGGAAGAGGCTAGCAGATCTCTGTGTTTTTAAGGCCAGTCTAGTCTACAGAGGGAATTCCAGGACAGTCAAAAGTACACAGAGAAAACCCTATCTCAAAAAATGAAAAAAAAATAAAGTAAAAGAAATAGAGTATTTTTAAAAAGCCACATAAAAATGAGTATACACAGAGAGTCTGTATAGTGTATGTTATTGTGTTCCCTTTAAATTGTTTGATTGCTGAATAAAGAGCAACAGCTGCCAACGGTTGATTATAAATGCTGCTGGGTTAATCCAACCTATATATTTTGAAAATTCCTTGACTTCAAAATTGAAGTCTAAGGACAGGTTACTTTGAAAAAGAAGTTCTGATTTTGTTTCCACAGGAAATGAAAAGCTGTGGATTCCTTCCAGATTAATATGGTTTGATCAAACAAGTCCCCATGAAGCAGCAGCCCAGGTGATCCAACATCTAAGACAGCTGAGATGATGCAGCCTCAGACTATTACAGCCAGGATTTGGACAGGTTTCTGGGTTTTTTTTTCAGGATTCTGATGATATTGACAGTGCCCCCAAACAGCAGAAAGCACTTTGGAGTGAATGCCGCCCACATTCCCAAATATTGTTCATAATTTTTTTCATTTAAATGGGATTGGTTATAAATGGTTAATGATCACAGACAATCTCTTTTTAAAGGAAAAAAGAGGAATTTGATATAGAAATGAATACTTTACATTGGTATGGATTTTGGTTTACTGATACAAATTTAAGGTCAATTTGTTATAGGCATATTTCTTCTCTTGTTTGGGGATTGTGTTTATATAGCTCTTTTAAAAATGTAATGTATAATTACATACAGATTGTAGTCACCTATAATAATCAAAACTTGTTAGATTTTTTTAGATATACAAAGGTATATTTCAAATGGATAGATATTCTTCAATCCTTGCAAAGGTCTACAGAATATGGCATTTAAAATAGGTTAGTAAGACACAACTGCTCCTGGCAACACCAATTACTTCCGAGAGGATGATGGGCATCAAAGAAACTTGATATGGAGTTTGTTCAATATGGCAGGACTAGCCATTTAGGCAATAATCTCCTCTTGCCTGGATGGTCTGACTATATGCTGTATAAACTAGACATAAGGGACCTACAGGAAAGTGATTGCTGAACTTGCAATATAAGATGGGACAGTCCTGCAGGGTTTCTGCTTCATGGAAGGGTCTGCCAGACAGTCTGCAGGACACAGAAAAATGACTGACAAACTGCCAATACAGGTAGTCAGTTTGAAATTTTCTGCTTCACTGAAAAGTCTGCCAGACACACTATGGCCTATGAGCTGAAGATGGATGCTCCAAAGTTACAGAGAAACTTTAGGTGACGGTCCAGGTAGCAAGATGTCTCTGTTGATTCTAAAGTTTATATATTATCCTTCTGAGGTCTTTGATGGTGTTTAAGACAGTTATGGTTGCAGTTTCCCTTAGTTCTGATAAAAGGTAAGTTACATATAAAACTTTAGACTCACAAAGATAGGATAGATGACAGCATATTTTCTTTAAATTTTGCCAAAAGTTAATGAACTAAATATTGTTAACTATAGCTCTTACTTGATAAATGTTTTGATACATATAACTTTACTAGGTTAAAGTTAAAACTTTTCTTTTTTATTTTGACAGAAAAGAGGAGGTGATGGGGGATGTCCTTCTGTATATATGTATCTCTTATTGGTTGATGAACAAAACACTGTTTGGCCAATAGAGGCAAGAAGATATGTGGAACTAGGAGATGAGTAGAATTCTGGGAAAGGTAGGCAGAAAGAGACCTTGAGTAGACGCCATATGGAGACTGGAAAGATAGGATGCACCAGTTCTTTTATAAGATAAGGCCATGTAGAAATACATAGATTAGTAGTTATGGGTTAATAATTAAGACAGAGGTAGCCAATAAGAAGCCTTAGCCGTCAGCCAACAGTTTTATAAATAATATAGTGTCTGTGTGTTTATTTGGGGCTGAGGCAGCAGCGAGACCTGGTGATACAAAAACTCCAGCTACACTACCACATTAACAAATGTAACACATCTTAAAATAATATTCAACAAGAGCAGAAAGCAAGCAAGTCTCCTGATATCAACCTCTGTCCTCCATATGTATGACGTGTACACACATATACAAACACACACACACACCATATGTACAAATATCACCCACACATGCATGCACATATATGAATAAATGAAAATACATTTTATGCAGAGTTACAGAAATAGTAGTTTTCATAGACAAGGCCTGAAAGTTACACTGTCCTTCTCCAGGACAATAGCTCCTTTCACAAAGAACAGTCTAGATATCACCAACATTGGATCAACGCACTCTCCTTCATCACAAGGGAGCAAGGAATACCGTGACATGGATAGAGATCCTGACTAAACAGCTAGCATCTTCCTCCATCAGAATACCTCTTGGAGCCTTATGCTGTCCCCCCCATAGACTCCTGATAGGAAAGTACAGGTCATGGAGCCCTACGCTGCTCCCACATGGACCCCTGATTGATGGGAAGCTACAGATCGCCAAAAGTTTCTTCCAACCCATTGCAGTGGGAACAGGGATCTCACACTCAAAATGAGTTCCTTCGGTTCTGCCATCAAAACCAGACAGATGTTTGTACTGCAAATGGGTTCTCAACTGCCTTCAAAAAGGCAATTTGCAAGAAATAAATGTTCCCCAAGTCTGAGCCATAGTTGTGATGATTCCTGTGCAACTTGCTGAGAGCGCACAACACTGTTCCATCTCTTGGTGTGCCAGTTCACTTGGAAATCAAAGTCGCCATTGGCTTTTAGATAGTCTCAGGAGAGTTAACAAGAGATGTGAGCTGTCTTACATGGGTTCGAGGAACCTTACTCTAGCCCTCCAATGAGCAGCATGTATGTTCTTAATCACTGAACCTCCAGCCCCCCAAAGACCCCATCTATCCTCCACCAAGGCCATGCTGGAATCCACCTCTTGGCTCCGATTCTGTGTCTTGGATGGAAGTCAGGTAGTTAAGAAGCCACAAGCGGCCAAACTTAAATAAACACAGCAATGAGTCCACAGCCTGTGACAAGTGTCTATTACCATGGTAACAGCAAGTCAGGAACACATTTAATGGCACTTAAGTGAAAAGCACTGAAACAATTCTATACTTCTACCACAGATAAAAAGCTGGAGAAAAATGGAGTCCATGGGAGGCAGGGATTTGGCTAAAGCAAGGGGGCACCTCTTGCCATCCAAGGTATTACAAAAGAAACACATGGCATCGTGGCAGTTTGCATTTCCCCAGCAGGATCCATCACAGAAAAATGAAGCAAAGACTAGGCAGACACATTGAATCTAACACAAGGCAAGCCCTTCTCTATCCGACAGGCCAGAGGAGAGAAGAAAGCCTTCAAACTTGAGAGCAGGTAGT
Source organism: Cricetiscus sungorus (assembly GCA_030556225.1). Taxonomy (NCBI): domain Eukaryota; kingdom Metazoa; phylum Chordata; class Mammalia; order Rodentia; family Cricetidae; genus Cricetiscus; species Cricetiscus sungorus. The sequence goes on along the minus strand of JANBXA010000735.1, from coordinate 43,503,327 downwards.
GATCACTCAGAAGTGGGCATTTTAGTTTGGACGGTATGCACTGCACGTAGTGGGTGCCTTGACCAGTATGAATTGCTGGTAGTCCCCTGAGCACAGCAAATGGCTCTTCTCTACTCCTCAGGCACGTCTCACATTAATTAATCCTTCCTGACCCAATTCACCGTGTCTCCAGAATCCAGACTTTTGTTCCCCCCACACCCTGGGCTCTGCCTGATTTCACTGCCACAGAGTGTGGTTGAGTAGCAGCAACAAGCAGTCGCTGTGAATGAACCGCTTTGCCGCAATTAGAAGTTCGCAGGGAATAAATTATCCTCCAGTTCAAGCTGTCCAGCAGTAATTCTCATTAATAATAACACTTCTACAACAGTCTGCTTCCCACAATGACAGGGAGTGCTAGAAACTTTAACATTATTTTTCAAGCCAGAGTCACATCCCAGACGGCTGGCCCAGATTGCCATATGCAGCAGAGAGGCAAGGTTCAGAAGAACAAAGACGCTCAGTGTGTGACTGGCCATGAGGTTCACAGGCTAAAGAAGCAGGGGTTTTCTCCATCAAGCTTTCTCTTCTAATTCATGCTAAATTGTTAGTTAATTTTCACCTTGGGGCGTTTATACAAGGGATGGTTTCCCAAGGTTTCTCTTTTTCCTGAGTACAAACAACTTTTTCACTGCAGCAGCGTCAAGCTGCACATGTGACCTGCACATAAAGAAGTGGTCCATGAAGGTAGGGATGATTGTGCAGATATACAGAGTTAGAGATAGTAATGGAGAAACATTAAGAAAGGATAGATGGTACATGGCATATTAATAGATACATGATAGATGGTAGAATGGTAGATAATGACAGAGATAGATAGATAGATAGATAGATAGATAGATAGATAGATAGATAGATTCTGGACAGAAGGAAGGAAGGAAGGAGGAAGGAAGGAAGGAAGGAGGAAGGAGGGAGGAAGGAAGGAAGGAAGGAAGGAAGGAGGAAGGAGGGAGGGAGGAAGAAGGGAGGAAGGAAGGAAGGAAGGAAGGAGGAAGGAGGGAGGGAGGAAGGAAGGAGGAAGGAAGGAAGGAAGAAAGGAAGGAAGGAAGGAGGAAGGAGGGAGGGAGGAAGGAAGGAGGAAGGAAGGAAGGAAGGAAGAAAGGAAGGAAGGAAGGAGGAAGGAGGAAGGAGGGAGGAAGGAAGGAGGAAGGAAGGAAGGAAGGAAGGAGGAAGGAGGGAGGAAGGAAGGAAGGAAGGAAGGAGGAAGGAGGGAGGAAGGAAGGAAGGAAGGAAGGAGGGAGGAGGGAGGGAGGAAGGAAGGAGGAAAGAAGGAAGGAAGGAAGGAAGGAAGGAAGGAAGGAAGGAGGAAGGAGGGAGGGAGGAAGGAAGGAAGGAGGAAGGAAAGAAGGAAGGAAGGAAGGAGGAAGGAAGGAAGGAAGGAAGGAAGGAAGGAAGGAAGGAAGGAGGAAGGAGGGATGGAGGAAGGAAGGAAGGAGGAAGGAAGGAAGGAAGGAAGGAAGGAGGAAGGAAGGAAGGAAGGAAGGAAGGAAGGAAGGAAGGAAGGAAGGAAGGAAAGAAGGAGGAAGGAGGGAGGGAGGAAGGAAGGAAGGAGGAAGGAAGGAAGGAAGGAAGGAAGGAAGGAAAGAAGGAAGGAAGGAAGGAGGGAGGAAGGAAGGAAGGAGGAAGGAAGGAAGGAGGAAGGAAGGAAGGAAGGAAGGAAGGAAGGAAGGAAGGAAGGAAGAAAGGAAGGAAGGAAGAAGGAAGGAAGGAAGGAAGGAAGGAGGAAGGAAGGAAGGAAGGAGGAAGGAAGGAAGGAAGGAGGGAGGGAGGAAGGAGAAAGGAAGGAAGGAAGAGGAAGGAAGGAAGGAAGGAAGGAAGGAAGGAAGGAAGGAAGGAAGGAAGGAAGGAGGAAGGGAGGAAGGGAGGGAGGGAGGGAGGAAGGAAGGAAGGAAGGAAGGAAGGAAGGAGGAAGGATAGAGGAAGGAAGGAAGGAAGGAAGGAAGGAAGGAAGGAAGGAAGGAAGGAAGGACGACTTTCAGCCTACAGTTGACACTGGCTGTCAGCCAGGGCACTCTACCAGTGACACTCTTCATCTTATCTACAAATACAATTTCAAGTTTTGGGAGTGATTAGGAGCTGGGATTCACAAACATTCCAAGAAAGAACTACCCCAGACAGAAAACCTATTTTGCGTGTGCCCTAACTTAAAACCGCACAGCATTCCTACCCTATACTCTGTTTGGGGCAATTATGGAGCTCCATCTCAACTCAAAGGAAGAGCATTAAGTCCCATCTCTTCCTGGAAAATAGCAAGAGTCTTTTGTTTCATTGGGTAATAAAACTGTTGCTGTGGGATTTTTAGGCTTCAGGTTAAGTAAGTATCTACTAGAGTGATGTGTGGTCAGAGATCATTCTGTGTCACCCAAAATGTTTAGGCCGCACTCCTGCCCTTGAAGAACAGAAGGGTAGAAGCCAAAGCATTCCTGGCAAACATGGGAAGGGGCATACGCAAAGCACACAAGTGGTAAGCAAAGGTCTTGGGTTAGTGTGAAAATGACAGCTCATGTGCCATAGCCAGTTACAAGTCTCCAGACAAACGCCATGTGAGACACTTGTGTTTCAGAAAGATCACTCAGTCAGAAATGTAATGGAGAACCTGGCAGAAATTAGATAGCCACTAGAGAGCCTAGTTGGGTAATTAGTGCAATGTAGACGACAGCAATAAGAACCCTGGATAATTGTGTAGTGCCTAGCATAGAGAGAAGAGGAGCACACAAATCTGAGAGTCAGGGGTGAGGGAACTGATAGAAAGTAAGCATTGGGCCTTACTAAGAAACTAAATTGTTTCTTAAAACTTGTTAATAATTTTTTTTTACCTTGGAATTAGCATTAAGCTCACACTATATATCTTATCCTTGAAATACAGAGATGTCCAACTACTTTCCCAAGGACAGCCATGACTCATGGCATCCAATACTGAAAGGCGGCTTACTCAATAATAAACACATGGCTTGGATGTGCAGGTGACACAGGGGAAGACGTCAAAGAGCATTACCAGGCTTAAGACACTCCATGACTATTCGAGCTGCCTAACTAGATAAGCATGGGAGGGTAGAGGGGTAGACATCACAAGAGAGAATTCTCACACAATGAATTTGAGGTGTCTGTAGGAAGCAGAGTGATGTCCCGTGCCCTGAGAGTTACATACGAAGCTTTGTTTATATAAAAATCTTCAGTGGCCAAGAATTCATATTTCAGGAGAATGTTAAGGAACATCTGGCCACGTTTTTTTTAATCTTATAAATGAATAAATCTAGAGCCAAAGAGTTGATGTGGTCTTCCCAGAATTAAATAGCAAGTGTTTTACCTGGTAAACTTCAAAGATCTCTGACAATTAGTCTAACCCAGTGAAACAAGTACTCCCAAAAGAGTTATTAGAGAAGGAAAGAATCAAAGTCAAATGCTGGATTCAATTTTATAAGTTCAGCTTGATTTCTAATGGGCTTATGAAAAACTTTGTCACATGAATTGTATACCGCTAAACACATACTCAAAGTCTAATTTCATAGGAACAGACTGATCTTTTCCATAGACTTCTGGGATAAGCTGAGAGGTCAGAAGGGATCTCAGCTTAAGAATCAGACAGGACCAGATGTGACTAAGTCCCAAACTGGTAGTAACTGGGCAGGCTTTGATGAACTATTTATCATTATAGAGCTTCAACTCCACATCTTCAAAACAGCAAGGATATATTCTCCATTATTTTAGCCTTTGGAAATATCCTAACATGCACTAAAGATCCCCAGACATGGGGTTATTAATGCAAATTAGTCACCAGCTATTTTTCTTACCCCTCAGTCAGCAAATGTTTACTAAATTTCATCTCTGTTCCCAAGTAATTTGTGGGTATGTATCAATTAATATTTTTCTTTTTATTAAATCAGAAAAATTAAAAGCATCTGTTTTTCTCATTTATGTGAATCCTAATAAAAAAATTTTTAACAAAAAAATTTATCCCCCTTCAACAAAAATTTATCCAGTAGTAACAATCACCTTGATATTATACCCAAAAATGTATCAAATTCTCAGACTAGAAGACATGAAGATACAGGAATCTCATTTATCAGAACACAAAGTCCCGGTTGGTTCATCATAGCATTTCTTAGCCCCGTGGAATTTGGATTGTCTCCAGATACACAATTAACTGGCCTTCTCTGCCTTCCTACTCATAATTAGATTATGGCTAGAGCTAAGCATCCCACAGACACTAGCCATAAGACATCATAAAATGCAATGAAATAAACGAGGTTTTGATTGTTCATTAAACGCTTCTGCGAGCTCTTCTTTAAAACAACGAGAGCCTTCACAGAGTTAACTTATTTCCTTCTTTAGTCAACAATTGCTAAACCCATCACGACCACCTTAATAAAAAGCAAACTGAGGCCTGCTTATTTGTCAGATATTCTATTGGTTTTGAGCTATATTCTTGTTTGGATGGAGGGAGGTTGTCAATACTGCACCTTCTGAGTCCAACCTTGGAAAAGGTACTTCTGAGAAGACATAAAATGGCAAACTCATTCAAAGGACACTCATGGGCTGGGGAGATGTCTCATTGGGTGATGCACTTGCTGTGCATAAATATAGACCTGCATTAGACCCCCAAATCCAACTACAGTCCCAGTGCTGGAGAGACAGAGAAGGGACAGTCCTGAACATTTACTGACTGACAAATTTAGACATTCAGTGAACTCCAAATTTAGTGAGAGTCATCGTATCAAAAAATAAGATAGAGAATACTGAAGAAGATACCTGACAATAATTTCCAGTCCCAATGCTTGTGTGGCACGGATTTTACCCGGTGAGCCACTTCCTAGCCCAATAAATTGACTTTAACATGCTATAATTGATATCACTAGCTAGTAACATATGCAATTTAGGTTCTTGACAAGTATTTATCCAGAATATAGTTTAACACCCATTTAGAAGACCCAATGTCAAAACTAAGTCACAGGAAATCATTCAAACAAGAACAAAAGATACATGGCCTGGCAAGATGCGCCCACCGGTGCAATAATGGCATGAATATCATGGACATAACCAACCACTGTCTGATTTGATTTAAGACCTACTCCACAAGAGGGAGCCTGTGCCTGGCAGGGTTAGTAGGGCCAAGAAATTATGGCTGTGTCAATCATAGGCCTTAAGAGAGAAACTACTACTATTATTCTGCTAAATAGACTCCTAATGATTTATTTTTCTACTCAAAGACTAGCGTATTCCCCAGACCCCATTAGGGATGCTTCTTCTTGCAATAGATGATGATTAGTCGAGTTGACCACAACTGGTCAACATGTAGAGAATAAGAGACTGTAGAGAGCTCATGCTCGATGATACTTTATCATATCCCTCCTCACAAGGCTCAGAGGTCATTGTGGAAGAGAGAGTTTACAGAATATAAGAACCAAACATAGGTGGAGAGACAGACAACCTGTTATCTAGATACAGTGGGGCAGTTACACACATGACCTCATAACGGTTGTGACAGCATACAAAAGACCTGTATAAGAACAAGCTGAACAACGTCTTAACATGGATGAGGGAGGTAGCCATGAAATCTCACCCCCAACTGAGGAACTATTGGTAACTGATAGCTCCTGGCAAGAAAGGAGAGAAAGTCAGAGACATAGAGAGAGAGAGAGACAGAGGGAAGGAGAGAGGGAGAGGAGGAAGAAAGGGAAGAAGGGAGGGATGGAGTATTCTTCATAGATGTTGTCTCTGGTAGATGCCCCCACATTCAGACGCATCCTAGCAGCACTGAATAGGTTATTATGTTTATAAATAAAAAGTCACATGAAATTTTGAGGGACAACTGACACAGAAGAGGAATGGGGATGCAGTTGGTTAAAACATATTGTATGCATGTATGAATTTTTCAAAAAAATGAAATAAAGGAGAGAGAGAGCGAGAGAGAGAGAGAGAGAGAGAGAGAGAGAGAGAGAGAGAGAGAGAGAGAGAGAGAGACCCTATGTACTGAATTAGCTTAAATTGATAAGAATGTTTGAACAACTGGAACTAAGAAATCTCACTTCCTCATCTGGCAATTGTGACAAAAGTTACACAATTTCTGTATTAATCTAGTTATTTGTATTGAAGCTATGTTGGCTAGGAATAGAATATAGTAAATAAAAGGAAGAAAGGAAGGAAGGGAGGGAGGGAGGAAAAGATGGAGGGAAGGGAGGGAGGGAGGAAAAGATGGAGGGAAGGAAGAGAGGGAGGAAGGGAGGGAGGGAGAAAAAAAAGAGGGAGAGAAGGAGAGGCAAGATGAACTCATCAGAATGCAGAAGATTTCCCCTTCTGAAAGTTTGGTGCAACTGTTCTCATAAACCCATGAAGAAAAGAGCCAGCCAGACGTTAATGATTTCCCAGCCATTCCTCATCGTCACTAAGCTGAGTGTGTGTACACTGGAGATTTCCTGCAGTGGTAAATGAGGGCCAGTGTTCCCATCAAAGTCATTTATGGTCCCAGAGGAATCTATACTGTGAGCAATGAGTTGTTAGTTATATAAAACAAAGTTTACATGTGATTACCAACTTGATTATCTCCCAAGCTGTGCCAAAGCACTCTCCCTGGAACTTAAATATATGCAAAAAATTGTTTTTAAAAAACTATCTGAAAATATTTGTGCTGTTTTAAAACCAGGCCACCTCCCTGACTTTTGGACTATATACATGGTATTAAGTTGGGAATCATAGCCCTTTTATCCTAATGCTTTCTGCTGCTGTGTTAAATCCCAGGACCAAAGCCAACTTGGGGAGGATAGGGTTTCTTGCAGCTTATAGCTTACAATTCATCATGAAGGAAGTCAAGGCAGGAACTCCAGGCAGGAAGCTGGAGGCGGGAACTTGAACACAGGCCATGGAGGAGTGCTGCTTACTAGTTTGCCCCACCTTCCACACTAGGCCTACTTTCCTTCTTGGAGCATCCAGGACTGACGCCCACCGGCTGTACCAGCTGTGGTGGGGCTGAGTCCTCCTGTGCCAATCACTAATCAAGAAAACGCTCCACAGATTTGCCCACAGGTCACTCTCATGAAGGCATTTTCTCAACTGAGGTTCCCTCTTTGCAGGTGACTCTGGCTGTGTCAAGTTGACACAAAACTAACCAGGACACACTTCCTTTCCCTAACCTCCTATCTCCTCATTTGCAAAGATGCAGCCAGTCCTAAAACAATAGCAGCATTATTCTGAGACAACTGAACTGGCAAAGTCCAGAAAAAGAGTAACATTCATAAATATCCAACTTGTCTGCCTTGATTCAATGCATCCTAACCATAGATATTCAAAGATATACAGCATGGGTGCTGATGACAGGCTAGTAAGTATCTAAGAATACAAAGGAGAGGAGGATAGAAAAGAAGTATCGTGCAGTACAAGGCTAGAGCGGAATGAAGCAACCTGTCCAATCCAACATGTGGGGGATAAGTACAGTTAGCCTAAGCAAAGCAGATCCCATAGCCACTTCCTTCCGTGGATGCATAACTCAGGAAATCCTCAGCCACCTGGAGTTATTCCTCAGGAGTCACTTAGACTCTATTGTACACACTATCAACAGCTATTTCAAGGAGTGAGGCGAGATTCCTTGTGAGACTGGGGGAGTTCCAAAAGAGAAAAGCATGTACTCAACTTCTGCCCTGGAACTCTGGGAAGAGCCCCTACCAACTAACATGCTGCTTGGAATTTCTCCTCTGACTCTTCTGAAGGTGTGGGACACATGGACCCTGCCCTCTTTCCCACATTTTATAACACAGGATGTATCTCACGACAATGAAGACTAAGTAAGGATGAGAGTCAAGCAAGGACGAGAAGAGAAAATGGGTGGCCCCATGTCGGTGCGGTGGTCAGAGGTGCCACAGTAGGAAGCTGTGTAGAGGAGCAAATGGAAGACACACAAATCTCAGAGACCATAGTAGGACAGGTAAGGACCAGGGGAGACCATAGTAGGACAGGTAAGGGACAGGGGTTGGCCACCAACTCTGCCCTTCCATTCCCATGAGACTGTGAACATTCTCAAGCTTTATACTGTCCCTGCGAGAAAGAGATTGTGAGCCAAAGGAGTTTAGAAATAGCGAGAAAACCAGAACTAACTTAGATGACATCATTCACGGGTGTGGAAAAACAGCACCTGTGGGTTTGTGCTTAGTTGAACTGTATTAAGTAAGGTTACATCTTTCATACAACCAAGACGTTTGGCAATCCTGTGTCAGGCATACACGCATACAAATGGTTCCCTCTGATGCTCGGCCCTCCCCGCGCTCGAGAAGGTGTTTGCCTTAAGCCTCCTACAGCCGCCAACTTTACAAGCCACATGAAAACAGTGACTTCATTAATTTATGTCTGGACCTCTACTTTTGATTACTGATTGTACAAGAAGAGAAGGGAGGTGGAGGGGGGAGGAAGGGAGTAAGAAACAAAGAAATGAAGGAAAGGGGAGAGATGGGAAGCAGAGGAATAGATGTGGATTTCTGTAACCCAGGCTTATGCCTAGACATGCTTCCTTCTGTGATTATTGATTTCCTTGCATAGTCTGCAACTGAAGACACATCTATAAACATCTTAGTCTAGATTACAGCATTTATGACAGAAGGTGGGAGGCAGGAGGGGGCAGAGGAGGGAAGGGAGGGAAGAGTGAAAAATATTCACCTGAATTGTGGCATTATCCGCTAGCCTTTTGACTGAATTGTAGGCACTCATTGGTCTCTTGAAATTTCCAAAATTCAACAGGCAGACATTCATTAGCTCCAAGAATTAAATACAACACACACACACACACACACACACACACTTTAAGAAATGGTTATTGTTTCTTAAATAGTATATAATGCATATACTGTTAATGTGATGACTTTAAAAAGAAAACATTTATCTGGATGTATTTATATATTCGTAGGAAATAAAAACTCAAAATATATCCACATTACTTCACAGTCAGAGCACTGATCTTACCTCATGTCTGAGCTAATTATCATTTCCCTTGGAGACACTTATCAATGTCTCTAGCTTCCACAGTGCCCTATATTTCTCCCAACTTTGTTTTTTATTTATTTGTTTAATCATTATTTTATCTATTAGTTCTTTTTAGTAGTGGTGGTGGTGTGTGTGTGTGTGTGTGTGTGTGTGTGTGTGTGTGTGTGTGTGCAGGCCACCAGGAGTATATGGGGGACAAAGGACAATTTTTAGGACTGGGTTTTCTCTTTCCATCTTATTTTAAAACTGTGTCTCTCCTTTGGTTTCTGTTGCTCTGCACTCCAGTCTAGCTGGCTCTTGGCTTCCAGGAAATTCTTCTATCTCCAGTCCCGTTGTAGCTGTGATGAGAGATGCATGCCACTACAGTGAGCTTATATGTGGGCTCCAGGATCAAACTTAAGTTGCCAGGCTTGCATGGCAAGTGCCTTTGTCTGCTGAGCCATCTCATTGGCCCTATATCTCTCTCTATTTGGATCAAGTCTCTCTCTCTCTCTCTCTCTCTCTCTCTCTCTCTCTCTCTCTCTCTCTCTCTCTCTCTCTCGTTCTGTGTGTGTGTGTGTGTGTGTGTGTGTGTGTTGTGTGTGTGTGTATGTGTGTGTGTGTTATACATACATGTTCACATATGTGTGGAGTTATGCTTGCCTATGCATTGTTATGCAGAAGCCAGAGAGGTTGATGTCAGGAGTTTTCTATCACTCCTCAAATTACTTTTAATGATTTATTTTATTATTATGTATATGTGTATCTGCATGGGCATGCATGTGTGTGTGTGAATGCGTGCACACGTTAAGTGCATGTGTGGGTTCCCAAAAAGGCCAAAACAAGGCAACTCTAGATGTCCCAGAGTTGGCTGTAAGACACCCAATATGAGTGCTAGAAACTGAGCTTCAATCCTCGAAAGCAGCCGCTAGTGTTGTAAACAACTGAGCCTTCCTCCCAACCCCGACTCTGATTTTGAGACAGGGTCTCTTGCTGGTGATCCTGGACGTTGTCTTCTCTGGTCAGCGAGCCTCAGCATCTGTCTCTGCTCCCTCACTCAGCACTGGGGTTAAAGATTTGTTCTACAACACCCACTTCTCGTAGATGCTGGGAATGAGAACTGAGATCCTCATGTTTGCACAGTAGCCCCTTACCCACTGAGCCTCCTCTGTAACCAGGCAAATCTTATTCTGGGAGCCACGACACTGCTACCATCACGCAGGAAAAAAGGGAAGATGAGAGGGCCTGGGTCTCACAGCCTGCTTCCCAAACATGTATCTTTGCATTTTCACAAGCATTACTCTTAATCTCATTTTTCATTCCCATCTTGCAACTGTATGCCTTCCTATTGATCTTAGTTCTGCTGCTTGGAGACGCCAATGAGAAATGCTGAGAACATTCAATAAATAAAAAATATCCATCCACCCAGTATGTGAATCCCTGCTTAGAAAATTGTGCAAGTAAAATTCTGTTATTTCTGCTGCCTGTTAGTTCTCAAGACAGAACTCTATGCCGTGCATGTGGAATTAACTCCTGGGATGGGCGGAGGTATTCTAAATTTCAAATCCCAATGATTCTGAAGCCCATCATTGCCTTAGAGAAGTTGCCTTGTGTAATTATTGATTACCTCAGCCACACTGTAATTGAAGTCACATCTCCAAGATCTCAGTTTAGATTGTAGCATTTGTGACTTCCTTTTTTTCTTTGAGTGAGAAATGAATTCATTTGCATCAGTTACATCTTTTAGAAGTTCTTAACCAGGAAAAAACTCTACAGTGCTGACTTCACTAGCTTAGACTTTGCCAGGCACCTTGATATACCAGTGAATATTTTATTCAAACAATTCTTTGTTTAAAAATATACACAAAGGCAGCCCAAGAGAAGAGTTTTTATCAAACAGGCCAACCAACCCAAGACTCAAAACTTCACCCTTCATCTCTGCTCTGTGAGAAATGGAAGTGAGTAGCATGGAGAAGAGAAAGGGATTTGTTAGAGCTCTGGTGGTTACGGCTTCTGGTTGTTTATTTCCTGACTCCCCCGTGCCCTTGTTTTATTTTGTTCTGTGAAAGTGAATGGATAGATAGATACCTGATTCTCCAGTAGCACTAACACTTTCTGGGGCTCACAGATGACACATAGAGATAGGTTTTCACAAGCATCTCCCGTGGCAAGGTTAGCGAGCTCTTAGTGCACTCAGGTAGTCTGTCCACTGGTGACAGAACGCCAGAGTGGATCCTAAGAAATGGCATTGGGAAGTGGCCTCTGCTATTGTGAGTTCTCATGGATGGAACCCCCAAGCCAGCTCAACGTGAAGGTAGAGAGCAAAGAAGCGCTTACAGCACTTCTGCGGCTACATGTACTCAGGGGAGTACATAAGCCATGCTTAATGATGGTAAGGAAAAGTGGAACTTATTAGTTCAAGCCACTGGAAAACACTACTATGGGCTGCGTCATATCCCTGCTCAAGTCCACACGTATTCCTTCCTTAGCCACGGTGTCGTTTTCCCTGTGATTCCAGTGACTTGTAGTCAACCATGACCCAAAAACTTTTCGTGGAAATATCACAGAAATAAACGATTAGTACATTTTAAGTTGGGTGCCTTCATGGGGAGCATGATGAGACGCCCTGCCATCCCATCTGCCCCTACATGGATCACTCCTTTGTCCAATGTATATAGGCTACCCTCCTGTTTGTCACATAGTAGGTGTCTTGCTTGTTAGAAAGTATACTGTGTTGTTGACGTGGCATTATTATACTGCTGTAGCATATTACTTGTGAGTGTTAGACTGGCATTTTAGTTTACATTCACCTTTCTGTACTGAGCACATTACAACGATGCTGGTGTTGTGCTGTGAGTTCAAGCTTGGAATATTCTCTCTTGGCTCACAAGATTCATGAAGCCATTCTCTCAGAAGTGACATAAGCAATAAAGAATTGGTGGAACAACTGGAAGTTGTTCGGGAAACTCCAGTGATGTCGCCTGGATAAGTTACCGCCCCCGCTGAGATGAGCTTTTCAGGCGTGGAGTCGCATGAGCTGCTGTCCTCTTGTCACCCAAGCTCCATAGTCCCTTAACCAGACAAGATGGCACAGGTGGCTCCAAATCCAACCTACTGCTCTCTCTGAAGGAAAGGGGACTTGGGCACACAAAGAGCTGTCAAAGACACACACAAGCAGAACAGCTGGATGAGAGACAATAAGAGCATAGCCATCTGCACAACGAGCAAAGAGGCTGCAGGGGAGACCAACAATGCCAGGACCTTGACCTTGGACTGCCCCAGTTACAGTACCTTGAAAAATAAGTTTCTATTATTTAATCCACACACTGTGTGTGTCTGTCTGTCTGTCTGTGTGTCTGTCTGTTTCTCTGTGTGTCTGTGTGTGTTAGGTGGTGGTGGTATCATTGTTTTGAGACCGCACATCAGGTTCCCTATATGCAGCTGAGGCTGGCCTTGAACTTCTGATCTTCTCAAGTACTGAGATTACAGGCGCATACAAACCATGTCTGGCTCTGCAGTGACTATTTAAACACCAGTATCAAAGCATGAAACTTAAATACCAGACATAAAAATTCTACAGTTCAGCATCTCATGTCTTATACAGGTGTGTGCATGCATCTGTTTATTAACGTCTCACATCTCACACACGTGTGTGTGTGTGTGTGTGTGTGTGTGCATGTTTGTCATTCCTACCCAAACAGCAGAACCCTAAGAAACACTCACTCACTGTTTCAGTGTCATTCTTGATACATGCCTGTCCTACCAACACTCCAAACAAAACTCATTGATAAGGAGAGGCTAAAAGCAACAGCCACTGTGGATTGTCGTTTCTCTTTCCTTCTGGGGCATCATTTTGAGCTGAATTATGGTTGATTAATACAGGGGGGACCACAAAGGACCAGACAGAGCTCTTCCGGTGTTTGTGTTCCTCAGAGGATCACTGCTTTCTTCCTGCATTCAAAGCAAGTTCTGGTCCAGAAAAAAATAGCCCAACACTGGAGCTCCAAGGACCCGCTTATGCTGCTGTAGACACAGCTTATTTCCTTTTTTATTCACATTGTACACTACATCTGGACACTTTGTGAGGTCCACTGGAGTTCTCTGCCCATGAGGCATCAAGAAAGCCATATGCAAACAGTGGTGAGGAATGGCAGACATTCGAATATCTGCCCCTCTTTCCTGTAGGATTCTCTTGAAAAACTTAAGTCTAAAGAGAAAAATGTATTTAAGCACAGCAGAAATGGCAAAACTGTATATACCATTGTGTTAATAGGACTTTGTTCAACTGCCCAAAACGGGGCCTGCTTCATGATGGGGTATTATGAGAAGCTTGCAATAACCTCAGAATCAGCATCGTCCTCTTCTTTGCATGGCCCTGGCTCTCCTTTATGATCAATTAATGACTACAGAAAACCATAGAGAACAAGCTGAGAGGAACTCCTTTCTCAGACATTCCAGCAATTTTCTTCATGTATCTCCTCAATTCAAAGGAGGTATGAGTTCATTTCTGGGTCAAACACTGTGGTCAAAGCAAGGTACCTTTCTAATTAGCCAGGACTAAGTGATAATGTAACCCTCCAAAGCAGGCAACTACAAAGGAACAGTGTACATGAGTAGAAATCTGGGAATAAAGCAGTCCTCCAGGGAAATGTTGACGTACCCTAAGTAGAGTAGATGGGAGCAAAAGTCAACTGTCTTAGACTGTCTCAGTGGGAGGGAGCAGTATAACTGAATAATAGCTCTTCATTTGGGGACTGGAAAAGTCACAGGACTTAGGATGGTGATTTTTCTATGTAGGTAAAGACCACTGAATAATAGAGTCCAACTATGCCCTGACTCATTTCCAAGAAGTTACAATCTATGCATTAATTTTGCTCCAAGATATTCCATTAGCATGTTTGGTGATGAGTATGTTCCCTAGTTATGATCATCTGGAATTTACCACCAAGTCGCCATCCTTGCCCCAAATAACTTCCATATCTCTCTTCTATAGAAGAAGGGATTTGGGTCATTACACTGATCCAGTCACTGTGATGCTGTTGTGTTTAGAATTCCTGAGATATCTCCCCTCTGTCTCACTTACAAGGTCCTAGTTGGATGCAGAAGTGGTTTTAAGACAGAGGCTGGGGGTGAGATGTCCAAGGCAGAGGAGGAAGACTGGAAAGAGAATACCCACTTATTGCTACACGTTTTACCATACCAGTTATGTCCTGGACCCGCTACTGTGAGAGCTTCCACCCTATTCATCCTGTCACTCTAAGGGCTCCTCACTCAGTCACAGGGTGGTCTTCTCTGTTCTATGTGGAATGCACCATTGTGGTACCACACTCATAACACACATTCCCAAAAGCTCTACTCAAGAGCATCCCCCTAAGCACGGTGGCTGCATATACCTAGAATTCAGCCACAAACCACAGAAGTCAAGCTGTCTACAGCTCCCACTGAAGCCTTTAGGGTTCTCTCATTTCAACGAGACCACACCTTTGTTTCCTGCCTTCTCATTTTGTGCTCTATTTACCAATACAACCAGCAAAACAGAGCAGCCAGGCGCTCTCAGATCCTGTGGACACGGTGTTGGGAAGAGGAAAAGAACCTAATGGACGACACTACTATGAACTCAAGATTCTTTCAACCTCCAGGTTGCTGTTAGGGCAAGCTTGGTTACATAGTACTCCCTCTTCCAAGAACATCCTCTTTTGGAGGGCAAGATCACTGCTTGATTTTTTGCCTAGGTAGATATTTGTGATGACACAAGCTTATACTCAAACTCATAACTCACAGGTAGTAGATTAATTCTCATTATGAATTTGCCCAAGATATGGAGAGCTTGTGGGCTTCTTCAGGCCTGTGCTGGAACTGAGCCACAAACACAGAAATGCTGTTCCCCACAGAGCCTTTTGTCAAGATTAGTTGCTTGGGGTTGCATTGAGAGCCTCTGAGACAGCATAGGATGGAGTTCATAGAAACTGCACTAAGTGTGAGCTCAGCATCACCTCATTCCTTCCCTTGTTAGTGACAAAGGGAGAAGCTCTGTTTAGCCACTGAACGGCAAGGCTGGCACTCTCAAGAATTCTTGCTTCTCTCTCTTTGCAGAAAATTCTGAAGACTATCACAGCAAAGATTAGTACCACTAGTATGGACACCATGGCTCTAATTCCTTCTGGATTACTGGGAATTTACCTACATACAATCTTTACCTCTTGCTGCTCTATACTCATATCGAGATTAGAGAGAAACTGTCAAAATCTGTTCCCTAGGTCTGTATGACAAAGACGTCTCTGTGTACATCTTGTTCCCTGTAGCAAGGATCACGTCCTCTCTTAGTCCCTCCTGCTTGGGCCCTCACCACATAACGGTTACTTTTTTGTTGCTGTAATAAATCCCATGACCAAGAGTGGCTTGCGGAAGAAAGTTCCAGAGGGAGATTCCATGATAGCAGAGGAGCTGTGGAAGCTGATGGCCAAAGCAAGAAGCTGAGAGATCACATCTCCAACCATAAACATGAAGCAGAGAGAGAGAGAGAATGAACTGGCATTGGGACAAGGCAACAAAACTCAAGCCCTGCCCCCAGTGGTATGCATACCAGGGGCCACGCCTCCACATAGCCTCCCCAAAACAACTTCACCAATCAGAGCCCAGGTGCTCAAATATGTAAACTTATGGAGGACATTCCTCATTCAAAACACCACACCCTCAAAAACAGAATAGAACTCCAGAAAGCTAATGGAATCACGTCTGATTAAGTGGCCGCAGCTCTTTTTGGTGATGGTCTCACTTCTGAGTATATAAGTCTCCAAAAGTATGGGTCACTGCTCCCAGGAAATGGGGACAGTAATAATGGAGAAACTGAAGAAAAGTCAAGTGAGAGCTACTCACAAGGACACCTCCAGTCTACAAATGGAACACGTGTGATCTTGTCCCTGGGCTACCAGACAGACCTATATATTATTTAAAGAGTAATCATGCTGCTGGCCCTATGATCTCTGTCTGTAATTAGGTAGAGAT
The DNA here is from genome assembly GCA_030556225.1 of Cricetiscus sungorus. Classification (NCBI taxonomy): domain Eukaryota; kingdom Metazoa; phylum Chordata; class Mammalia; order Rodentia; family Cricetidae; genus Cricetiscus; species Cricetiscus sungorus. The sequence goes on along the minus strand of JANBXA010000735.1, from coordinate 43,487,343 downwards.
CAGATTCCCACTGAGGGGTGTGTGTGTGTGTGTGTGTGTGTGTGTGTGTGTGTGTGTGTGTGTGCGCGCATGTGTGTGTGATGGCATTCAGCTCAAATCGTTTTCTAATTATTCATATAACTGCAAAGCGTCCTTAAAGTTGACTTGCTAATGTCACTTAATTCTGCCCTCTTCTTCATTCCTGTGACTAAATGAGAGCCTATGAGACCAGTCCCTAGGTCACCGTCATGAGTGATTTAGTAGTCAGCTTTTCTGCTTAAGCTGCCTACCTGGATCTCAATTAGTGCTAATTATTGTAGGGACTTATCGCCCAAGTGAGGAAATGTCTCCCTTGATAAAGATCTGTGCTACAGAAGGAGGAATTTAAATTTGCTGCTTCTGAACCAAACACGCCGCAGACTGTGAGGGTGAATACTTGACCTTTAGGAGGGTAAATGTGAGCGCCTACACGAAAGGAGGGTTCTTCCACGCTGCAAAGTCATGAAGGCCCAAAGCTCGTCTTGGGACTCAGAGTCTCCTGCATAAGCAAACAGTGGTTCTGCTGGCAACAGGCATAGATTGGTTAGAAGCCGTGGCTAGCTGTTGTCAGATGCACAGCTCAGGAGAGAGGCTTCTGTACCTGGCCCTGCCATGTCCCCCCACCAAGTGCCTAGGGCCTCCAGAAATTCTCTAGCTTCTCACCAACGCTGGGAGACTGTCTCAGCTGCACTGTCCTTCTGGGGCTCTGGCTTCCCCACAGGCAGGGTCTCTGGGCCTCAGCGTGGCAGGCATTCAGCCAGGCCCCTCCCTGCTGTGGCTGGGTGGTGCGCCATGGGATTTGCAGCCGCCCTAGTTTCTATCCATTAAGTGTCATTCTCACCTTCACACTGCTGGATTGTGAAAACCAAAACTACCTCAGTAAGCTGTCAAATCTTCCCAGAGGAGGCAGGAACACAACCCTGGGGAGAGCACCAGTCTCCCGGGGTGAAGCAGGCTCATTTGAGAAAAGCCACAGAGGATATTTTGTTTGTTTGTTTGTTTGTGGTGGTGGTTGTGGTGGTTGTTGTTTTGTTTGTTTGTTTTGTAAGCTTCTAGTGTCTGGGGATGTTTACAGAATTTGGTGAGGAACTCTGCTTTCACCTGTTACCCATGTTACTACCGAAGTGTTTCTTTCCCTCACAGAGTCTGAAGCCCAAGGATGAAAGTCTGGGTACTCATTCCTCTATGTCAATGTCGGGTTTTGGTTTTTGTTTCCTGAGAAGCAAGACAGAGAAGAACCATTAGATGCATTAGAGACATCACGCGCGGCAGCAGGACCTGTCTGCCAGTGAACCGGCGTGAGTGAAGGGCTTGCAGATCTCTGTCATGAATGCCTCCATCCACACCGTCTGGAAACCCATCTCTGGAAGCAAAGCACTGGGCTAAAGGTCAGAGTATGGACAGTGACATAGTGTACTGAGCTAGAGGTCACAGTACCGATAGGGACATCTCACACCGACAGGTCACAGAACCGACTGTGACCTGGGGTACTGAGCTGGAGGTCATAGTACGGTGGTGACCTCTAACACCGACAGCTCACAGTAGGCTTTGGGAAAATATAACAACAGCAACCAAAACTAGCGCTGTCATCTCTCCCTGCTATGCCACTCCTGGATGTAGGCATGAGTAATGTAAGCTGTCATGCAGCAGACGCATCCACATAACCATTTATTATGGTGGTATCGACATGTCTAAGCCATATACGATCAGCCTAGGTTGCCCATCAGTGGCTGAGTAGATAAGCACAGTGTGGTGTGTATATACACAATCAGGCATTAGTTGGCCCGAAAAGGACCAGAACTTTGTAGTTTCCAGAAAAATGGATGGAACCAGAAATCATGATGTTAAGTGAAATAAGCCGGACTCCAAATACAAATATTAAGGTTTTTCTCTTCTCTCTAGAATTTTCATTTAACAACAAGGAGTGAAAGATGCAAGGAGATACTTGGGGAGAAGGAAAGGACAATCCGGAAGGGAAAGAGAAAAATAATATAGCGCAAGGGAGTAAATCAGATCAAGGGGTATATTGATATATAGATAAATATGTCTTAATGAACTTATATGCTAAGTTTTAAGTTTTTTTTTTCTGTGCTGAAGTCCTCTGACCTCTATGTGAGATGCCATGAGCATGTTCATAAGCATGTGCACACACAAAAACAAACAAATAAATTAAACAAATTAGTGAGTACAGAAAAGTAGCAAACAAAAATCACACCTCATATTGTTAATAAGTAAAGGCCAAGAATATTGTTAATTAGGAAGCCTATGCTCTCTAACTTCCTAAGCGTATGGGAGTTCACAGGCTGAAGCAAACCATAGGTGCTTGTTACCTGATGATGGCAGAAAGTTTTCATGATTCCTCAAGATGACTGGATGCAGAACTTATTACAAAGATCACGTGTGCCTTGCTTGCTCCCCTCTTTCCTGAGCCCTGTTTCCTGCCCCATCGCCCTTCTCCTAGGAGAAAGATGGTGCTGTTTCTTCTCAGCATGCTGGCCAGTCTTCTCCCACAAATACAAATGACTCAGCTATCGTCTACTGCTGTTACTCAGAGTTTGGTCCAAGAAACACCTAAATATGAATCATCAATGGTACTTGTTTAAAAAATATTTTATTTTCCAACAGAAAGAACGATGACAAATGTCTAAGGTGGTAGCTATGCCAGTTGCCTGATCTTATGTTTTGTGTGGGTACTGAAATCCCACACAGTAGTCTATAAATGTGTGTGATCACTATGCGTTAGCCAAAACTAGGACTGTTTCCCTACAAGAATCCATGGGTCCTAGCAGAGATAGCACTGAACACAAATATCTAGAAACGAAACCCAGAAACTCTGCCTTGAACCAACTTCTTGACTGTTCCAGGACACACAAATTTAAGAGCTTGGTTTAGACAGCAGGGATTGGTAAGTGCTGGTTACAAATCTTCAGGTTTGCAGGTCAAGGCATGTGTCCGAAAGAGGAGCCAGCATTGCTGGACTGATCGACACCTATCCTTTGCGTGTTTGCTCAGCCAGCTTCTGAACAACAAACACCTGGATGACACTGACACATGGGAGACAGTGTGGGCAGGTGAAGGCAAGCTGGGGACAGAAACAGGAAACCAGCACTAGTCACAGAATTCTTTATTCCCTGTGGGTAATGTCCTCCACTATTGGCATTTATGACACAACAGTACACAATTGTACTGTAGAATTGGTTTCCTTGGGACCAATGATCTTTTTAATATTTATGCGTCTACTTATTTTTTTTAATCAGCATAGAAAGCAATAAGTTTCATTGTGGCATTTTATACGCAAGCACCACACTCTCTTCTCACCTTATCCACCTTGCCACCGCCCTCCATCCTTCTCCACCCTTGCTGGACTATCATCTCCATCTCCCTTTGCTTTCCTGTTGTGTGTATTCCATTAACCTCCCTTGTTTATTTCCATCTCTCCTTCCTTAAGGTCTCTTCCTCTCCTCCCACAGTTCCCTTTCTACTGTGATGACAAATGCCCCATGCACCTAAATATAAAACACACACACACACACACACACACACACACACACACACACACACACACACACACCACATTAAGAAACAGCACATGCAGTATTTCTCTTCCTGGGTCTGGATTATTCTCCTTAGCATGATTTCCAGTTGCATCTCTTTCCCTGAAATCATCATCATTCACCCATCCTTACAGCCGATAACATCCCAGTGTATGTAGGAACCACATTTGCTTTATCGAATGACCATAAAGGCAGCAGAGCCCATAATTTGCTGCATGCAGAACCTTGCGCAGTTACACAGCAGGTGGGTTCTTTTGATAAAATATGATCAATAAAAGCTTTCAAATAGATGTCCAAAACTAACTTACAAGAGTAAAGCCCTGGTCGTGAATTCTCACTGAACAATTTTCTTCAGCTATCAAACGCCTCAGCTGTTTGGAATCAACCAAACCAAAGTCCATGGGATCCCTGGCATCCGGTTCATAGTTCATTCCGATCAGAAGCGCCTGGGTTAGCGCTCGTGCAGACTGACATTACTCCTGATAGCCATTCACTCACACTAAGCTGCATATAGAGACTTGGATGCCGGTGCAGAGACTACACAAACCCAAAGCCAACTCAGCTTCCTCTGTTGAGCAATACGAATAGGATGCTGGCAGTCAGTGCTCACGAGTGAGCAGAAAGACTCCCTGAAGATGAACCCTGGCTCTGTTCTCCCAGCAAGAGGCTGCGCAGGGGCTGCTGGGGATGCTTGCAGGACCTGCTTTTCAATCACAACCAGGTTTTATTGCATTCTCTAAGCAGATATAAGAGAGTTGGGGGGTGAAGGGGATGGAATTAGAGGACCAGACTTCCTCGGGAGTGTGGTGCACTCGATTCAGGGAGGGTAAGATTCGGTTTTCTGTGGTCTCTCAGCGTTCCCTTCCCTCACTAAGGAGCAACTGTGATAAATTCAGCAGCAGAGGAGCCTCCATCTGACTTCTGTGCCGCGGTGTGATGAAACTTGTACGCCGTGGTGTGATGGATGGCGTGAAGCTGCTCTGTCGCCGCATTGCATCAGGAAAGGAACTCGCTTCATTTCCATTTCTTCTTGTCTCCATAAATTCCAAGAATTAACTGAGTACCTACAGTACTTTCTTTTTAAAACGGTACCACTTCTCTGGTCTTTGGAGCTACTCTTTGGCAAGGCAGAGCGTAATTCTCCATGTTGGACATTCACCGAGAGGAAGCTAATACAGTTAAATAATTCTCATTAACTCTGAGTAGATAATAAAATGGAAGTAGTATTAAATCCTTCCTTTTTCCATTTTAACCAGACCAAATATCTTTTGAAGATTTAAAACTTCTTTTTCTAACTTTCATTGCTTCCAAATCCTTACTCAACTATTTTTCCCCCTCTAACCACTGGGCCCCAGGTTCTTGTAACATAAAATGTCGTATAAGTTTTTCAACAAACATGAGGAAAATAGTATTATCCCATCTTGTCAACAAGGGCCTGAGCTTTAGCGAAACTGCACGTTTGTTCAGTGTTACAAAGACTTAACTATGGTCTGCTAACAATAGCTCCCATAGGCAGCCAATGGTTGCACAGGGCCACCTGGTTAGGTCCCACTACTAAGAATGGATGACAGATCAAAATTCAGACCATGTAGCATGCTAAAGAATGTCACATGCTCATTTCTTGTATTCCCATGAGGTCTACACGTTTTTTTTGGTGTACTCTGAAAGGTGAGCATCCTTACTCCCCCATGCTCTCACCGTTCCCTACTGACACTCGCTTCACCTCTGGTGTCTTCGCACTTGCCTCCCTTTAGAGCTCTGCAGAAAAACAGGGTGTTTAAACACGTTATAAAAGTGAATACACAGCAATACTAAAGGACAAGACCCAACAAGTCCCTGACACACACACACACACACACACACACACACACACACACACACACAGACACACACACACACACACAGAGAGAGAGAGAGAGAGAGAGAGAGAGAGAGAGAGAGAGAGAGAGACCCTGAATTCAGCCTCTTCAGTCATTTCTAAGCTATTCTGCTAGGTCAGGACTAGGCAATGCTGCTGGCCACATCCAGAACTCTTGCAGGATCTGTCTGAACGGTCCTTGGGGAAATGCATTGTTTTTCTACCTGCCAGTTAAGAAACGGCATGGCTGCATTTGAGGAAGAGTGGAGACATCCAGTGGCCATGTATGTTGACAACAACTGAATTATCTGTATAAAGATAGGATTCGATTAGAGTCTCGTCCTGGAATGTCTGAGGAGATTTCTGGCTCAGTCAGGAAAGCGTTGTGGTATATGTGTACACGGTGTGAAGGGGTGTAATAAAAAGTGGAATTGTCAATAGCTAGGCAGGAGGAATAGGAAGGACTTCTGGGCAGAGAGAGAAAGGAGATGAATCTGGGTGCTAGCCCAAGAGATGGAAGTAGACACGGAGGAAGCAGGAGGAGCAGTAGGTGACAGAACATAGATTAATAGAAGTGGGATTACTCAAGTTATAAGAGCTAGTTAGAAACAAGCCTAGACTAAATCCGTGTGCTGGTGGCGCACAGAAAAATCTGAGTACAGGAAAAAGCTTGCCTGATGACCTTGAGGACCTGAGTTCAAGCCCCCAAATTGACATAAAGAGTCAGGTGTGGCAATATGCACTTGTGATCCCAGGGCTGGGGAGATGAGGACTGGCATACCCTGGGGTCCAGCCTAGACTACTCGGCAAGTTGCAGGCCAATGAGGGACCCAATGAGAACACTGCCTTTCTGAAAACAGTAACAAAGCAAGCAAAGTCCCAACATGGAGGCACAGGAAGAATAACACTTGAAGTTGGCCTCTGGTCTCCATGTATACAAGAACATACATGCTTGTGCACACACACACAGAATTTCCACTCCCCGCCATTTAGTTAAATATTGTAATGATGACCTTTCGGTAGCCAGTGCACTTGCATGTAGGCAGTCACTGACCAATCAGTGTATTTCCTTAGGCACCCTCACCTGCGAAGACCTGGGCCCTGGCTTTCTCCACTGCTCAAATGATCATTGTATTAAAGTGGTCAAATGTTCTCCAAAAGTAATCTAAATGTAACAGACTGTTGGACTCCTTCTACCTATATGCCATCCCAGTGTGCAGAATATACTAATATTAACATGAATCTACCTTGCATGCGTATAGAGAAAAATGAAAACGATGGAAGCCAAAAGGACCTATTGACTGCAGTACAGTTTTGGAATTGTTTCAGAGGAGAAAGAGCATGCATGTGTGTAAACCCTTAAAGTAGTAGTATTCAGAGTTACTCATTAATACTAAGGTAAAAGAATTTGCCCAGGATAGAATTATGTACAAGGGTTCACCAAACAATGATTATTTATTATTATTATAATTCTTCTTACCTAGACAGTAGAGATAACTACTCTTCCAGAGGCCCTGGGTTGAGTTCCCACCACTCACATGGCAGCATATGAGTACCTATATCTCCAATTCTAGGGGGATCCAGTACCCTCTTCTGGCCTCTGTCATCACCAAGCATGCGTACAGTGGGCATACCATAAATGTAGACACCTGCGCACACACACACACAAAATGTAAATAAATACATCTTTTAAAAAAATTCATCTTGCCACCATATGGAAAAACTTTAAGCTTAATAGGCAGTTCTTTAGCTGAATGGGACAAGTAGCCACTAAGGACAAGCTGAGCAGATAGAGAACAGGAGACCTCCAAGAACTTACCACTGGGGGATGGACTGAAGGGTCTGCTCTCTGGGCTTCTAACTCAGGGCAGCCACGCTCAAGCAAGTCAGAAAAGCATGCACACATCCTTGATGCTTCCTCTACTGGGGCTTTCCCTATGCCTTTCCATGGCCTCATCACAGAAGACTCAGACACTTCCTGTGGGCCAGCCAGACTTCCCCAACCTTCAACAGATCAGCAAACAGTTGGTACAGGCACAGCACCATGTGTGCTGTAGGAATCATAAGGAAAGCTGGTGAGCTCTTGAAATTCAAGGCTAAAAGAAAGAGCTGATCCCCTTAATAGGAAGATGTGTCTCCAGGTTAAGGTAGCATGCAATGGGGGCCAGGGAAATGGCTCTGTGTTCCAGACCACTCACTCTTCTAGGCAACTAGAGTTCGATTCCCAGCATTCACATGGTGGGTCACAACCATCCGCAACTCCAGTTGAGGGGATCCAGTGTCCTTGGCTGCCCTCCATGAATACTGTATGCACATGGTACCCGGCATGTGTGCAGACGAAACACCCATACACATACAACAGATAAATACACACATATGAGTAACAACTCGCAGCAGCACTGGGATTCCAGGCTGATGTCAGAAGCCATTCGTCTCGGATTTGTGAGGCCCAGCACACAGACTCTCCACTAAGAAGTGAATCTAAACTGTTTTATGTGAACCATAGTTATTTATGTCCAATTATCCAGTTTTTAGATATTTCCAAGCTCTGTAAATGATTGGGAGAATGGAAGCAGATGTAGACCTAGGTTCTGATCTTTGCTCTTTAAGAAAGTGTCATTCATATTTATTTTGCAGGGGGACACATTTGGGAAGGGTCAGGAGTTGGTTCTCTCCATCCAGCATGTGGATCCCAAGGATAGAATTCGGGTCATTAGGCTGGGTATCAAGAGACCACTGAGGCATCTTATGGGTCCCCTTTCACTCCTGTACTTTTGCTTTCTTTTGTTTAATTTGAACAATTTCATGTGTATATTGTGACTATATTCACCCCCTAGTCCACCGTCTTCTCCCCCTCCCACCTCTGCTGTCTTCCCATTTTTCCCTTCCTCTCCCCCCCCCCCGCCTTTGCTATGTGTGCAGGTCTTCTGCAGGCAGCTGCTGTGTGTTCACCATCCAAACAGCCATGTTAGATGACGGAGATAAAGAGCCTTCCACTCCTATCTATCCTCTGGCTCTTGGCGTCTTTGTGTTTCCTTCTGGAAAGTTCCTTGGGCCCTGCAGGAGATGCCATAGATGTTACATTCAGGGGCTCAGCGCTCAATAGTCACTTATTCTCAGAGATTTGAATGCCAGTCTTATTGTCACAAATCCATCTACATGAGCTTTGTCATTCTGGCATTGTCACAAACTCTTAGAGATTTGCTTGGGGATCACACATGACCTGCAGGCATTTCCCCTCTTTCCCTAGTGCCTGCTCACCTTGAACACAAAGCTGGTGTAGACAGTTTATCGGATAGAGGCTTCTGTAGACTGCACTTGCTTGACACCCACTTTCCTGTGGCTTTGAACCCGCTGAGGACGGGAGGTCAGTGTCACAGCCCTGGCTCCCATACTCACACAGCATCCGACTTTATGTCAGTGGACACACATTCTACGCTTAGCTTTCTGGTTCAGAACATTAGTAATTAGGTGGCTGGTAAGAGGCCACCATTGTAAGGCACCGGCTGTCTCTTTCTCTGCCCATGATTAATTGTTCTATCTGAACTACATTATGATTGCGCAAAAGTCAAGAGCCGCCTGGCACTTCCAGGTCTTTGTAAGAGATTTTCTTCTTCCAAAAACAAGTTTTTTTTCCCCTCAAGAAATTATTAGGAACACTTAGACTAGATGTATGTAGCACAGAAATGCCTCATGCTATATTTCCCTCTACACACCCCAAAGCCTTATTACACCACCCACATTCTGTGACAGGCCAGAGAGGGGAGAGAGAAAGGAGAAGCAAGGAATCCCAAAACCTGGTATAAACACCAATTCTTTTTGAAGAAAGTAAGGGTTGGGATAAGTTGCAGCTTATACTGATTCTCAAAGGATTCCCATGGCACGAATCGGAAGATCCGTCTTCTTCCTTGCCTGCCAAGCCAGGGAGAAGAGAAAGATGGGCAGTGAAGGAAGAAGCAAGAGTTTGCCTTCCTCTTCTGAAGCACAGCCTTTGCATTTCTCGCCTGAAGTTTAACTTGATTATGCATTCATTAAAGAGGAGTGATGGCGATGATTAAACAAAAACATCTTTAAAATGCAGAGTTCATTTCAGCCCATTTGGTTTTGTTACACACAAATTGGATTTGCATGGCATCCCGCACAGCAGGTACTCCACTTGAGAGCAAAGACAGATGCTTTTACGGGATTAAAAAGAAAACCGAGGAGGAGGGGGGGGCGAGGGCTAGAGATTGAGATATTTTGCATTTCGGTAATAACGGTCCAGAATGAAATAGTGAATGTCTTGCCGTATTATCCATATAAGTGTTTGGGCTATAATTAAAAGGAAACAAGAATTCCCATCATAACTTGAATAATTGTCAAAGAGGAACATTTAATTTGCAGGGGGAAAAATGATTTCTCCCATAAATGTCTAATAATACCTTAGCATATTTGAAATTTAATCATAAGTGGCTTAGAATTAAACCATGTGAATTATTACTGAAACATTTCAAGTGGTGACATTAAATGCTTTGTTTGAAATTAGCCATTAATTCAAAAGTCTCCTCGCGAGCTGCTGTGAGAGTCTAACTCCTTGTCTGTAAACAGGGGTTCTCGGTTCCCCCACTAGGTAATTAATCTTCATATCTCTGGCAGAGTCACATTGCTAGCTATTTGCTCAGATCCCTTTAGTTGGATTGCTCCGGATACTACAGTTTTATGATTGATATGATCTGCTGTTTTAAACATTTCCTACACATTTGTCAGCTTATTGGACATCTATTAATATTATTCAAGAAAAAGGAGGACCAGACTAAAAGTCAGACCTGTCAATCACCTTCTAATTAGATTCATTTATATGATGTCTTAAAGTGTGCCTGACTCTAGGGCAGTTATATTAGTGTTCTGCATGTACCCAGTGCCCTAACCCCAACAGAAAAATTGATTCTATCAGTGGCTACGATTATTTGCCTCTCTGTAGCTATGCCCCTATGGTATGGATTTGTCAACTTAAGAAAAGGTGGAGTCTATTTCTTCAGCTCATGAATTTAGGCTTGCTTTGAACAGTGGAATTTGGGAAAAGGTATGGCAACATGTGGGTTCTAAGTCTAATCTCTGGAAGCCTCATTCCATATTCCATGTCCTACATCCCACACTCCACATTCTACATCCCACATCCCACATTCTATGTCCTAGGTCTCATGTCCCATACCCTATGTCCCATGTCCCACATCCCACATCCAAAGAGGGGCCATATCAAGCCACGACTCTAACTAATATCTAACTTTCCCAAAGAAGCAGATTTGCCCAGCCAAGGCGTAGCTGACCACAACAAAGTGTAGAGAAATGCCAGGCTGAGTTGAATACATGAAAAAAAAAAACATTAATTTGATATAGTACAAAATTAAATTAAGATTTCATCTCATTCCACTCAGAATGACTATTAGCTGTAAAAAACAAACAGCAAAATGCAGATGAGGTTACAGGTGAACAGGGATCCTATTACTGTGAGTGGGAATAGAAGTTCATACAGATATTATGGAAACCACGATTGCAACACCTAAACTTGAACTACCACAGGGCTCCGCAGAAGCTATACTAGTGTGCTCCAGAGACACCTGCTTGTCTGTGTTTGTTATGGTACTTTCCACAATAGCCCACTTACAGAATCAGCCTAGAGGCCCATCTACAAAAGAGTGGCCAAAGAAAATGTGCCATACCCGTATAAAAGAGTACAATTAAGTGACAAATAAGAACAAAATAAGGACAGATGCAACTTGGAAATCATCGTGTGAAGCAAAATTAGCCAAACTCAGAAAAACAAATAATACTTTTCTATCGTATACAGAATCTACAACTACTGCTACTGCAGAGAGAGAGAGAGAGAGAGAGAGAGAGAGAGAGAGACAGAGACAGAGAGAGACAGACACAGAGAGAGAGAGACAGAGAGACAGAGAGACAGAGAGAGAGGAGGAGGAGGAGGAAGAAGAAGTAAAAGAAGAAGAAGAAGAAGAAGAAGAAGAAGAAGAAGAAGAAGAAGAAGAAGAAGAAGAAGAAGAAGAAGAAGAAGACAGAGTATTAGGGAAGAGAAAAGGAGACCAGACAAATGATAAAGGGAAATGGGGCTGGGGGCATAACTGAAGTACTTATGTCATAGTGATGCCTATCATTCTGTTCATTGAATACATGCTAAGAATTAAGGGGCATTAATTTGGGAAGCAGTTTGATACACATAAGGGAAAATTACATATGTACACACATACACATTTGATTTGGACTTTTGATGACAAGTATTTTTCTACCATTTCTATGTATATGGTCTCAGTAGATATCTGTGGATAGATAGCTGGCTGGGAAGAGATTTATTCATCTGTTTCTGGATGTTATTCAATGTGTTCTGATGAACCCCACCCCCAATGTGACTATATATATACACATCTGTTGTTGGTTTTCTTGTCCTGTCAGGTCCTGCTGTTCTTCTCAGGCCCAAATAAACACATGGATGCTATATTAATTATTAAACCGTTGGACAATGGCTAGGGCTTCTTATTGGCTAGCTTTGTCTTGATTATTAACCCATTTATATCAATCTATGTATTTTCACAAGGCCTTGGCTTACCGGAGAATGCCTGGACCTGTTACTCCTTTGTGGTCTTCTTCTACCTACCTACATGGCATCATCTTCTGCCTACCTTTCCCAGAATTCTTCTAGTCTTGTATCCCCACCTATCCTTCCTGCCTGGTCACTAGCCAAACAGTGTTTTATTCATTAACCAATAAGAGAAACATATATACAGAAGGGCATCCCATATCACACATCCTCTGTTCTGTGCTAAGTGGTAGGATGCTGAGGAGCAAACAGGATATTACTCTCTACCTGTCTCCTGAGTCACACAAAAGATGACCCAAGACTGGACAAGAGACTTGATAGAAGTACAATAAGCTAATCGTCAAGACATTTCACTGAAAAGTTCATCTGAAATTGAATCTAGATGAAATATATGAGTTGAAAATCCAAACAAAGGCAAATTTAGTGTGATCACTGATGGGAGATGTCATTCTGTAAATATGTTGCTCGTATTGGTTAATGAATAAGGCACTGTTGGCCAATAGGAAAGCAAGATAGGCAGGACTAGGAGACAAGGAGGAGAGAGGAAGTAGTAGGGAGGAGATGGAGGATGGAGAGAGGAGAACACCACCCTCTCTCTCCTGTAAGATAAGACCACGTGGAAGTACTTAGATTAATAGAAATGGGTTAATAATTAAGACAGAGCTAGCCAAACAAGAAACAAGTAACTAGCCAACAGAATTATATCAAATACAGCCTCTCTGTGTGTTATTTGCAGCAGGCATGGTGGTGGGACAAGACCGGAGGGAAAAACTACTCATAACAGATCACTAAATGTGTGGAAAAAAGCATGTGTCTCAAGACACTGAACGTCCTGAAATATCAAAGCAGATAAAGCTTTGGATCATGTTGATCATCCCCTCTCTTCTCACAGACATCTCTATTCCAATCTTTCTGAATGGTGCATTGTAATTGATAGCTAATGATGGATGTGCCCTTACTAATTCCTTCATCCTGTTTTCAGCTTCATCATTGTATGAGTTCTCCAAAAATTGTGATGCTAGGGAAGTTGATCTCTGAGAGTCTAATCACCATCTGTAGTTATTAAGCTGGTTCATGGCAGAGACAGGATTCAAGCTCTAGAATCTTCTCTCCAGACTTTGGTATGGTTTCTCATCACTAGCATCTAAAAGCATCCACTGAAGGGCAGGGGGAAATGAGCTCCTATATGATTGTGTGAGATTTCTCCTATCTTAGAAGTATTCCTACAAGAGGGAAAATATTTGACAACCTGTGTAATGTCACAGCTCCTGCCCAAAGCCAATGATTTCTACACAAAGCATTTGTTTTCAAATTTTAGAACTGCAAAGAAAAGTGGTTTTCTCACACCCCACAGAGCTTCAGCATTGCCATCTTTCTCTTTCCCTTGGTTTTCATTTTTCATCAGAAGTGGCTTTCTTGTTCTTCGCCAACCTGATTAGAATCATCTTACAAGTTCAGCCTCTCACTATGGAGACCAGCCATCTTTGCAGGCTAAGATATCTCATTTAACCTATGTTCTTAATATATAATTCATTTGTAGCGTGGTTGGTGTATTAGTTAATTTTTAATTTAAAAAATTACATAATTATTCTGATCATTCTTTTCCCCTCCCCTGACGCCTCCCTTATCTCCCCCAGCCAACTCCAATCCCTTCCTCTATCTTTCTCTTTGGAAATGCAAACACAAAATCAAGACACACACAGAACCCACAAAATTGGATACCAAAATATACAAGCAAACTACCAATGAGACATAAAATACCCAAACAAAACATCATGACACAGAAAAGCATACAAAAAAAAAACCCCCCACTGAATTCATTTTGTGTAGGGAACTACTCCTGGGCATGGAGCCTATTATACCTATTGAGACTCTATTGGGGAAAACAAATGGTTTCTTTGACAGCAAGTGTCAATAGTAGATAACTTCTTGTTTAGGAGTGGGAGCCTGTGTCCTCTTAGTTACTTTTCTATTGCGGCGATAAAATAGCATGATCAAGGCATCTTATATAAGAAAGTGTTTAATTTGTATTACTATTTTAGGGGGCTAGAGTCCGAATAGCAGAACAAATGAAAAGCTGAGTGTTCACATCTTGATTCACAACCAGGAGACAGAAAGCTTACTAGGAGTGGAGTGGGCTTTTGAAACCTCAAAGCCCACCCCTAGTGACACACCTCCTACACCCCCCAATCATTCCCAAACAGTTCCATCAACTGGGGACCAAGATTTAAAACACACAAGCCCATGAGGCTATTTTCAACAGAAAAAAAAAGTAAATAACTAAAACTATAGACACGGGTTCTGAACTGAACTCTGGTCCCTTGGAAAAGTAGTGAGCACTGACTAGACAATCTCTGTAGGCCCAAATTTTATTGTTTTAATTAGCTTACAAAATAGCAAGCTTCCTTCTGGCATACCCTCCATGTCCACAGCTCATTCTTTACCTGAGTGCCCCTCTCCATTTATATCCTTGTACCCCTAGCGTTCCATGTTTTACTTACACATCATACATGTTTTCTTACCCTCCAAACTTTTGTGACTAGACAGACAAGTAAATCAGACTCACGACCGGACTCAATTTCACTATTTGTCTATCATAAACACACTGAGCCCTTTAGAAAGTGATACAAATGGACTCCTTTTCCAATTGAGTTGCCCTTTGGATGATTCCAAATCTTTAAGTGGTCCAGCAACATCTCTTGCTGATGGCCCATTCCCAAGCCCACCTCTCCTAACCTTGGCATCATGTCTAGATCATGTCCTGATAACGCATTTTCTTAAGGTATATGGATGGTAGTTTTGATTCTCAATGTTATTGGATTTAGAATCACCTAGTAGACACACCTCTGGGAGCGTCTGGGGGAGTATTTCTAGAGATGTTTAACTGAGGAGAAAAGTCAAGCTCTGAATATGGTTAGCACCATCCCATGAGCTGGGGTCCAGGGCTGACTCAACAGGAGAAAGGGAGAAAGCAAAATGAGTGTCATAGTCATCTTCTGCTTACCCACTGTAAACACAAGGTGATCAGCTGCTATGTCATACTCCTGCAGCCCTCAAAAGGTACCTTTCTGATCAATCCTTCACACCACGATGGATGGATGCAACCATCCATCTATAAATCCAAGCACACCTTCCCACCACATATTACTCCTGTCAGGTATCTGTCACGGTGATGACGATAATTACCAACAGGTATGAGTATGACCTCAATGGTCACGGTAAATACTTCCTCTGTTCTTCATGTTTCTCTTGTTAAGACTGGCTAACCCCCATTGAAAACCCTGGGTGGTTATTTTATCAACAAGATAGCTGCTTCTTTCTGGTCATTTTTTTCTTGTTTGTTTGTTTCTGCTGGCACTGTATTACCATAGGGTACATTCACAAACTTATTTTATTTCTATTTGATTTTCTTCTCATATATCTTTCTTGTGTTTTATACACACAATCTTAGACTACCAGCAATGTCTTGAATTAGCCCAATATTTATTTAAGTTTGCTTTTCAATATTTGAATATTTCTTCACTTCCAAGTAATCTCATCAAAATTGAACTGATGAGCTCACACACACACACACACACACACACACAGAGAGAGAGAGAGAGAGAGAGAGAGAGAGAGAGAGAGAGAGAGAGAGAGAAGAAGCAGTATATTTCTTTTCTCACCTGAATTTCTTATTTTAGAAATGGCTTTTATTTGTTCTGATCTTTAAATTTTTGTATAAACTTTATAACCAACCTATTATATTCCATAAAAATCACTTTCACAATAAGATTTCCACATGTCTTCATCTCTCATCTAGTCAAATTAACTTGTGAAAAATTGCTATTAAATATATTCATTACTTCCACTTATGAACTTACATATTTTCCAAACATTTAGTTTTATTTTTACTTCTCTTGCTGAGATTGGTTGGTTTTCAGTAAACAGAAAAAGAATTAACTTCACATTTCAATGGAGAGAAAGGAAATGCTCAGAGAGACTGTCAGTCGTCCAAACTCACAAAGAGCATTAGACCAGGTTTTTAGCCCATAAGTGATGGGATATAAACCTCATGTTCCTGCCAGGTCATTTCAGACTCTATTCTCAGAGCAAAGATGGCAAAGAGAGTTAAGCCAGCCACCACTCACCAAAGCAGATTGCCCAAACTCTCGTGCTCACACCCCTAGATAGCCTGGTATCGTTATCAGGAGAACAAATGGACCCAGATGGCCTAGCAGCTTCCAGGGAGTTTCAGAGAGTCCATTGTCGTTACAAAGTACTGAGAGTCAATTGTCGTTATGAAGTACTGGATTTCTGTGTCAGGACATGGGGGCACCTATAGTATGGTCAGTGTCTGCTGAACACTTGGGTCAGGGGGAAAAGGCCTGGCATGCACAGCACTTCATGCCCACCCTCCTAACTTTCTTGTACGACAGCATTGCACTGTCTTCATGGTAACAAAATTGAGGCTGGGAACGGTGGCAGAATAGCTCCAGCATCATCCAAAGATGGAAAGCAGAAGTGTTGACTCTAGGACATTCACATTCATAAGTTCTGCTTATTGAAATAATTTTTATATGACTACCTCATAAAAACTTGGTCAAATATTCACTCAATGGACCACAGTGAGTATCTATGTCACTAATACTTTTGCTCTCAGAGAGCTGAGCCTTCCACAAGGAAGATCTGCACAGCCTAGCAAGAGTATTCTGTGAACACAGAAGTGATGTCTTGAGTATCACTGAATATCTAACTATGGACAATATTCATTTACAGAACATAAATGACATGAATAAATACATTAAAACTTAAAGTACCTTGTGAGGTGATGAGGAACTGCCATAAAAAAAAAGCACAAAATGTTGCATAAACTTAAAATGCTATAACTTTATTCCATTTCAAACAGAACTTAAATTTCAATTAGAATGCCATAATAACTGCTTACATAATACCTTTTTTTTAAAATTTTATCCTGTTTTTCATTGTATCCTTCTCATTCTGCAAACCATCAGTAAGAAGACTGAAGTCCCTATTTGAAGAGTTCTTTCATTCCTCACTGCCATATGATGGGGAAATTCCTTCTGTATATGTTTCTCTTATTGGTTGATGAATAACACACTCTCTGGCCAATGAGGCAGGAAGATAGTGGGACCAGGAGAGGAGAAGTCTGGGAAAGGATGCAGGAGAGCAAGCCAGGCTCAGTCGCCATGTAGGCTGCCAAAGGAATAGCAGGTCTGGACCCTTCTCCAGTGAGCCAAGACCATGTGGAAATACATAGATTAATAGAAACAGGTTAATAATTAAGACAGAGCTAGCCACTAAGAAGACCAAGCCACCAGCCAACAGTTTTATAACTAATATGGCATCTGCATGTTTATTTGGGCTCTGCGACAGTTATCTCAATCCACCCTACCCTACTACTGCCAAAACCCCCATGTGGAAGGGGCGGGGCCAACCTGGAGGCCCTTGCAGGCAGCCTTCTGTAGCAAGTACTTCACTCCATCCATTGTAGTTATCTGCAGATAGGTCTTCCTGTCCCTCAGATCAGTGTTAGTTAATAGTTTACTGACTAAAACTTTTCAAGCTCTCAAAATAAAACTCAAGTTTTAAAGCCAGATTTCTCTCTAAAAACAAACTATCGATCATCCCTGCAGAGTGTGGAGAGATAGCTCAGCAGTTAAGAGCATTTGCTGTTCATGCCGAGGACCTGAATCTGTTCTATTTCAAATACTCATATCAGATGACTCACAGCCATCTGGAACTTCAGTTCCAGGGGACCCGATGGCATCTCCCAGCCTCTGTGGGCTCCAGGTATACCTGTTGTATATATGCCTAAACGCAGGCACTCACACATATACATAAAATAAATGACTTTGTAAAAACTAAGTATTGTTTCTTTATGGTAATCAAAGCCACTACAAAGTTACTTGAATGTCTTTCTCTGAATTCATGAAACAGCAGGTAAAACCCCAGGATGGTCTTTTGTTATGAGCAGATTTCCCACCAACCTGGTCCCAGAGCTGCATCAGCCCCAAATAACACACAGAGAAGAAGCTGTATTAGATATAAACTGTTGGCCCGTTACTAGCGTTTTTTATTGGCTAGCTCTGTCTTAAATATTAACCCATTTCTATTAATCTAAGTATTTCCACATGGTCTTATCTTACCGGAGACAGGGTCGGGACCTCTGTTCTCTTGGTCCTACGTTTTGAATCCTACTACCTATCCCCAAATATTCCTTGCCTCCTAGTCCCACCTATCTTGCTTTCTTGTTGACCAACAGTGCTTTATTCATTAGCCAATAAGAGAAACATATTTACAGAATGGCATCTCCCATTAGCCTTTAGTCTAGGAAAACACAAGCTAACTGGGGAGAATCTATTAGAATGAGAATGTTCTGTGCTCAATTGGTAGACATAATTGATCAACACAAGTTTCTCTGTAAGAAAGCTCTCTGTTCAGACACTGTTGTGTGCAGGGTTTCTTGAGTACTTTCCACAAAAGTCATAAGACTTGGGATTTCTCATAGAATGCTTCCCTTAGTTAAAAAAAAAAGTCAAAACTGCTTGATGTCACTGCTTAAATAACAGATGGCCTTTGTGAAAGACAAAAAGTGAAGTCCAGTAAGGAAACCCCCCAATTGGAATGCAGGGCAGTCTGACCGAAAAGCTAACCCAGGCCACTGTGACCCAGTTCCCTGGAATTTGCTAACCACCCATAACTTTCCCTCACAAGGCCCTAAGATACCAAGAATTCAAACTGCCCTCCGGTCAGCGCGTCAGCAGGTGGTAAATAGGGTCCTTAAGAAGCAAAGAGATAGCTGCAACTCAAGTTTGCTTCAACAAGATTAATTAGCACACCCTGAGGTCTGCTGACCTGAACAGTGAGAGCATCAGGACTCAAAAAGAGAACCCATGACTCTGGTCGCGTACTCAACGGACAGAGGGCCACAGCATCTCCCTAAGCTTGTGGGGTTTTTTCTTTAAAAATACCCATGCCAGGAGAATGTTGCTTCTCTCTAGCCTGCGTGCTGAGGGAGCCCGTTTGTGCAAACGTTTCCTGTTCATTAAAGCCTCTTGCTTGTTGCATTAACTGGACTGGACATTGAGTTCTTGGGGGTACTGACCAAAACGGGGAGACTCCTCATTCTGAGGGTCTTACATTTGTTCCAAGTTTACCTCTTCGTGTGGTAAATCTGCTCGCTGTTATGTGGGATGTTTTTGTGCACACACTCAGAGGCTTCAGATGGTCAGCGTGGTGCTTTGAGTGAAAGCCAAAGCTTTTCTGCTTGAGCCCGTACTTAGAGTGTACATACCTATAGACATTTGGATTTCCCTCAATGGGGGGACAACACCAAAAACAATATTTGACTCTCAAAATTAAGCTAAATAAGGGTGAGTAGACTTTATTTTTTTAAAAAAAAAATATTAGTAGGGGAGGTGAAGGATAATAGTAAATGGTGAAATTGAATATTATATAATGGGATAATATATGAGTCATTGTTTAATTATGCGATGCTTATGCATCATTTCTTTGTATGCATGTGCCTATGTGGTGTCTATACATAAGCATGCAAGAGTGTGCAACCATGAGTGTAAATGCATCAGCTGTCTTGATTACTCTGCATATCATTCTTGGGACAGGGCCTCTGGCTAAACCAGAAGCTTGTCTAATCTTCTGCTAGGTCAGCAAGGCCATGGCTTTCTTGGGATCCCCACGTCTGTCCGCTAATACTGGAACAGGCACGCGCAGCCATGCCAGGTTTCTATGTGGCTGCTAGGCATGCAATCCCAGATCTCATGTTTGTACAGCAAGCCATCTTATCCACTGAGCCACATTCCAGTCCCCAACACTTTATTCTTTATGTAAATTCTAAAGGCCATCTTCTCAATATATTATTTTCCAACATCAAGGGATGTTTCTTCTAAAAATTACAATATATCAAATAAAAATTCCAGGATGTGATGTTTGGGGAGTTAATTTTCATGGTGAAATCAGTCACAGGGGGGGGGAAGGGCTCACAAAGAAGTTACAAGATTTCGAGGAGAAATGTTCAGTGGGGAGATTTCCACCCATGTGGGCAGGAGCTGTATGACAGTGCTTCCTCCCGATGGCCTCCTGTCAAGGCAGAGTTGCAGAAACATGACTGACACATCTCAGCTAAGCCCCTACTTGGCTGCCTTAGCCAACTGTCGCTGCTAAATGACTTAATCTTTCCTAAACTCCCGCGCAGGAAAAGCAGAGTCTTTGAAATTCACCCATGTACAGACCCAAGGCTCTAATGAGATCATTTGACATTCTGATTGATATGCACTCTACACTGTGTTTTGACTTGCCTGCCACCCTTGATAGGGTGTCTTCCCAGTCTGGGGGGGCGGGGGGAGGTTCAAATGTGATCGTTATTTCACAATGCAGCCTAATTCTGAGAATGGGGGGAAAAGAAAGTGCTAATTGAAGTTATTTGTTACAAGGTAAATTTTTAATCACACTATATACATACTTTTTTTTTTCTTAGGGAAAAGAATCGGTTAAGAGGACAGAGGGGCATACATATTTAATGTGGTCTCCTAAAAATAAAGGAATTGTGTGGGCTCTTTCATGAATGTATATTTATATACCTTAGGTGGAAGGAATGTATTCATGAGTGTTGAAATGCAAGACAGCACCAGTTAGAGCCTCTGCTTGAGTCCCTTGTAGATAAACCGCTTCCATTCTAAGACACCCGGAACTTTCTTACTGGGATTTCGGATCAGTTTGGATTTTGTGGTAAACCCACGCTTCCCAAAAGCACTAGTGTGACAATTCTCCTCTGCTGGATGCTGATCTCTTCCAGAATTCTGAATAGCCTTTGTGAGCAGGGGTGGGAATGAGAAGAAACCTGGGGAGCCCCCTCTGGACCACATCGCTAAATCAAGCAAATCCCATTATGACATTTACATATGAGGTGGGCAGGAAGGTCCCCCGTCTGCATTAGCTTGCAATGCTCTGTTTCCACCCTGGCTTGAGAAAGATAAATTGCCATCACCGGGAGAAGTAGGAAGGGAAATGTTTGGTTTATGTCACCAACAGCTTCTGTACCAGAGGAGACTGCCCTGTGCTTGTCAGTCACCCGCCAACCTGCTTAGACTCTGTGAGCAAATGTAGCAACTCCCAGGTTGCACTTTGGGGACCACTGTCTTCCCCTTTGTCTCCTCAGCCACCTCCGAAGAGGACATCAGTGCAGTCCCCTCTGACTCTTTGCAATGAATTCAAACTCACTGGGGCTCTCATCCCCATTCCCTCTCTACCACTCACCTTTTTTGAAAACCGTCCTATTAATTCTTCGAGAATTCCTTGCAATGTTATTTTGATCTTATTTACCCCTCACGCCTCCCCTTCACTCCCACTTTCTTTGAACTTTAAAGTTTTATATTGTCAGCTATCAGAACTCAAATAGAGATATGCACAAGTTTTTGGTCAACATTCTTAATCTGTACAATTCAAATTGCTTCTAATTTTGGCAAAATGCCCTGCTTTCTCCAACTTCCCAAGGCAGATGAGACACGAAAGTGATATAATTGATGGCCTCCTGCTATTCAAATGCCATGTTGATGGAGTCATTATTTGTGCCAATAAGACTCACTGTCATCTAATTTTAACCTGCTCCTCTCTTAATTATGCCTCGTATTTTTTTGTTCTCTTTTTTGATAGTCTTATATTTTCCATTTCATACAGTCTAAGCATACAGCAGCTGAATCTTTTAAATAATTTACTGAGGATCTATTGCATTCAAAGTATTTCACTTTTTATCTTGTGTGTGGGTTAAGTGGTATGAAAATAGGAACTAGTTATGCCCGGCACTTAGGATGGGCTCCATTAAAATGTGTGAAGGGGATGGGTAGGATAGCTCAGTGGGTAAAGATGTTTCTGCCAAGACTGATGACCTGAGTTCAATCCCAGGACCCACATGGTAGAAAGAGAAGACAGATTCCCACTCCTGAATCTCTCTCTCTCTCTCCCTCTCTCCCTCTCCCTCTCTTTCCCTCTCTCTCCCTCCCTCCCTCTCTCCCTCCCTCACACACACACACACACACACACACACACACACACACACTCACAAATGAGTAAAAGTAAAAGCAATGTGTGAAAAAAAAGAAACAAAGAAAGAAAGACAGAAAGAAAGAAAGGCTGTTAGGACAGAGAAGGGGAAAGGGGGGGAGGCATTCAATAATTGAGTTTATGTTTTTAAAACCATACATTTCATTTTGCCATTCTGATGTAATCTTTTCATAGCAGATGTTACTGCCTGATATTTTCCTGTTTGCATGTGTCTTTATTTTTTTCTTGCCTCAAATACAAAGACCATTAGAAGAATAAACTTGCTCAAAACATTGAGAGGGTTTTTGCCCAAAATTTAAAGAATGTCAGAGAAATGTTTAATTACATAATGCATGGATGCATGATAGATGGATGGATGGATGGATGGATGGATGGATGGATGGATGGATGGGTGGATGGACTGCTAGAATCCAGAAGGGTGAGGACTTTTTACACACATACCTCTAAGGCACTCTCCCATTCCAGAATCTTTAGTCACATACAGTGACCTAACCCTGCAATTGTCTATTGTGTATATTTTCAAATCTAGTAACTGAATGTATCCCTATTAAGTAATAATTCCATGCTGGAATTTGACTCTTTTTTTATCGATCTTTGCCTAGCAAAACTCCAATTTCATAATGTGTGTGTGTATATGTGTGTGTGTGTGTGTTTGTATGTTTTGTTTTGAATGTAACATATGTATATATGCCATATATGTATATGTTATGTTTTACGTGTGTCTATTGTGGGCATGTACTTTTGTGTCACATGTGTAGAGGTCAGAGGTCAATGTCTGCTGTCTTCCTCTATTTTTCTTTTCACTTGAGTGAAACTGGAGCTTATCAAATCTACTAAACTGGCTGGCCAGTGAGTTCCAGGGAAGGGTCTGTCTTTACCTCCTCTGTGCTAGAATGATTTGGGTGCCGGTGATCCAAACTAGAGGCATTGTGTTTGTTTAGCAAGCACATTCCTGACTGGGCCAAGTCCCCAGCCCCCAATTTTATGTTCGCTTAGCTTTTTTTGTTTTGTTCTGTTTTCTTAATTATTTATTTCATCTCTAAGCTCTGTCTCATCTTCCTGCCTTATGAATTCTTTCAGCTGCCTTCCTGCTTTATTATATGTCTGTTTTTACACTTATTTGTCTTACCCTAAACAGAAATTTACAGCTGCTGGGCAAGGCTTTGTTGCATCAGAGAACAGGCTGCTAACATCACTGCTATGTCCGAGCTATTCATCTGCATTCATTGCAGTGGAGATGCTCATGAACAATCCTTCATTCCTTTCTGCAATT
The DNA here is from genome assembly GCA_030556225.1 of Cricetiscus sungorus. Classification (NCBI taxonomy): domain Eukaryota; kingdom Metazoa; phylum Chordata; class Mammalia; order Rodentia; family Cricetidae; genus Cricetiscus; species Cricetiscus sungorus. The sequence goes on along the minus strand of JANBXA010000735.1, from coordinate 43,463,974 downwards.
AGGCAACATCTTAGCAAACTTCACATACACTCCCCAGACATCCTGTGAGAGCCCTTCTCTCCTTGATGGTGTTGCAATTAGCTCTTTGTTGTATATGGTATAGATAGATTTAAAAAGAAACAGATTCCTCTTGGGAGAGCTGAGTCAGTGTGCTTAAACAGTAACTTTTATGCAAAGTGTGTCTTAATACAATAAAAAAAATAATAATAATGTAAGAAAGCAGTAAAAGAATTAAAAGCATATTAGTGGTCATCCCAGATGGGCCTGGGGTCATCCACAGATAAGTTCATAAACCCCTCAGAGCCAACATTCAGCCCTCGGTTCTACTTCTACCTGCCCTTTCCAAGGCTTCTTCCCTCCGCTCCCGACTGAGGTAAGGTGGCATGGTAGGGTATTTCCAGGGCTGCAGCCCTTTCCTTCTTATGCTCAGTCTCTTGTCTCCTGGTTGTGTCAGATGCTTGAGATTTATCTTTCATCCCCAGGCAGAGCCTTTTCTTATAGATTATTTAATTATGTACGTGTATGTGTGTATCTGTGTATGTGTGTCTATGTGTGTATTGAGTATCTGTGTGTGTGTATGTGTGTCTATGTGTGTATTGTGTATCTGTGTGTGTGTGTATGTTTGTGTATGTGTGTCTCTGTGTATCTGTGTGTATATGTGTGTATGTATGTATCTGTGTATGTGTGTCTATGTGTGTATGTATGTATCTGTGTGTGTGTGTATGTGTGTCTATGTGTGTATTGTGTATCTGTGTGTGTGTGTTTGTATATGTGTGTCTCTGTGTATGTGTGTATGTGTGTCTATGTGTGTATGTATGTATCTGTGTGTGTGTGTGTGTGTGTGTGTGTGAGAGATGCCCTAGGAGGTCTGAAGAACACATGCCTTGCGTCCTGCCCCTGCTGTGCTGCTCCTGTCAGCATCAAACCTGTCCTAAAACCCATCCCATGTTTTATGGACACTGTGATAGTTTTCAAACCAATTAGAAACAAAACAAAGTCACCTTTGAGTGTCCTTCCTCTCTCCTTCTCCCTCCTTCCCTCCCTCCCTCCCTCCCTCCTTCCCTCTCTCTCCCTCTCCCACCCTCCATCCTTCCCTCCCTCTGTCCCTCTCCCTCCATCCCTTTCTCCCTCTCTCTCTCTTCCTCTCCTTCCATCCCTCCCCCCCCCTCTCTCTCTCTCTCTCTCTCTCTCACACACACACACACACACACACACACACACACACACACACAGCAAACAAAACAGCTGCTGAGTTGGTTCAGCTGGTAAAACCTGTTGTTCACCAAGCCTGACACCCTAAGTTCAACTACGTGGAAGCCACATGGTGGTAGGTGAGAACCAACCCCCACAGTTGTCCTCAGACCCCATCGCATGCACTGTGGCATGGACGCCATCCACTGACACACACAAATAAGCAAATATAACGAAGAATTTAAAAGAAACAAAACAGGATTTCCTCGGAGACTACAAGAGAATGGGGCTCAGCTGGTTCAGCGAAACCCTGCTCCTTCGAATAAGTTCTGGCTACAGCTGCAGGTCCCTGGGACCCACAGTAACTTGAGTAAACCCAGTCAACATTTCCCCAGGTCTTCCGTTCTCCAGCTGGGAGTTTGATTCTTGTCGTAACCAATTTATCAACAATCTGAGGCCAAGCAGCCTCGAATCTCAACATTCGCCTCCTTCTGCCTCTTCCCATTTAGGCAGAATCCTAATGAGATACGTTGATCAAATAAGCCTCTCGGATGACAATGTTCTTTTTCTTTGTGATGGGTCAGTGAACAGCAGGTCGGTGCAAATCTTACTGCATCCACACATTCCTGCCGCAGCTAACATTTCTGCTGTTTGTTTTTCTGAAGAAAACGGAAGCTGGCACTGCCTCATTCTTTTTATCCTCTGACAAGGGTGTCCCTGAGGAACACCTTCCGGACACTATCTGTCCCAGAAGGAACACAAACAGAAACGCTTTCTGGTTTTGAAGTTTATCACTTTAAAAACATTGCTATTATGATGATAAGCCCTCTAGAGGCCCACTCCTTTCTTATGGATATTGTGATAGTGTTCAAATCAGAACCAGAACAAAGTCACCTTTGAGTTTCTTTCTTTTCTTTTTGTGAAGTGTACTTCACTGAGAACTGAACTCATTAGCATGGAATGAGGTGGGCAGCTTGGGAAGTTGGCACAAAGCTCGGATCTCGGGTGCTGGGTGAACTCCACCCGTCTCCACAACACAGCCTGTCTAGATCAGTGCTTCTTAACCTTCCTGATGCTGCGACCCCTTGATACAGTTCCACAAGAAGGGGTGGCCCCCAAACATAAAAGTGTTTTTGTTGCTACTACATAACTCCAAAGTTGCTACTGTTACAAATCATAATGTTAGTATCTGAGTTTTCTGATAGTCTTAGGCAACCCTGTGAAAGGGTTTGGGTGCCTCCAGGCAGCTGATGAACAGACATATCAATAGAAGGGACCTAGCCACTCCCTGCAGGGACACTTTTCCACTCACAGACATCAGAACCAAAGCCTCTTGGACTTGTTCACCCAAGGCCTCTCGCTATCATCCCCCCCTTGGTTGGCAAGCTTTTGGCCTGAGACTAAAGGTTACAATAACAGGTTTTCTGGTTGAATTACTCACTTTTCTGGTAGCTGTGACAAAATACCCGATTTAAAAAAAAAAAAAAAAAAAAAAAAAACATTTAAAGAAGGAATGGTAAGTGTGGGCTCATTGCTTGAGGAGACTGAAGCAGAAAGGCATGGTCACACTGAGTCCATAGTCAGGAATGAAAAAGGGAGGGAGGGAGAGAGAGAGGGAGGGAGGAAGGGAGGGAGGGAGGGAGGGAGGGAGGAGGGAGGGAGGGAGGGAGGAGGGAGGGAGGAGGGAGAGGGAGGGAGGGAGGGAGGGAGGGAGGGAGGGAGGGAGGGAGAGCTTTCTCTTCTTTTCAGTCCAGGATCCCCACGTTGAAGGTAGGTCTTCTCTCCTCAGGTAACCCTCTCTGGAAATCCCCTCGCAGACATGGCCAGAGGTGTGTCTCTTAGGTGATGCTATGGCTTTCAAACTGGGACCAAGATACATAACCAGCATCCCTGTCCCCAGTTTTCAGGCAATTTGTTGTGGGTTGTGAGTCAACCCCCTATCTAAATCCCTACATCTACCCATTTTCCACCTATTAATCTCTGCCTGTTTACACCTTGCTGTTATACATACATACATACATACATACATACATACATACACACACACACACACAAAGAGAGAGAGAGAGACAGAGACAGAGAGAGAGAGACGAGAGAGAGAGAGAGAGAGAGAGAGAGAGAGAGAGAGAGAGAGAGAGAGAGAAATCCAACTAGTTCTGTTACTGGAGACTCCTAATGAGGCATTTCCTGTGACTGTTATACTATAAATAGAATGGCCCTAGATTTCCCTCATTCTTCAACACCAAGCAGTCAGGCCCCTTACATATTTTACAAGCCACTGTGTGCATGTGTGTGCGTGCGTGCATGCGTGCGTGTGTGCGTGTGTGTCCACGTGTGTTCCTATAGAGGCCCGAGACTGATATCAGGAGTGTTCCCCAGTTGCTTCTCCTGGACGGATAGTCCATCCATCTCTCTAGCTTGCAGGGGGACACCCTGCCTCTACCTCCCTGGGCTTGACGAGCAAGAGAGTCAGCCCCCATCCACCTTTAGGAAGGTTCTGGGGCTGTGACCCCTGGTCTTCTTTCTCGTTCAGCAAGTATTTTAATCACTGGACATCTCCTCAGCCCCATGCCACATTCACTGTTAGTTCTAAGTGCCATTTTTTCTTTGTTCAGATTAAGTTAACTAAAGGTCTTATGACAATACTACCCAGTGCTACTGAGGGCATAGCATAATAGCCACCTGCATATGTGACTGCCAAGACTGCAAACTGCTTTAAAAATGCAGAAGGCAGTAAACAAAAGTAACATTACGTATTCTATTCCTACCTAATAGAGGAAAGGCAGGAAGTTCACAAGTTCAAGGCCAGCCTGAATCTTCCTTCTTAAAAAAAGGTATTTTAAAGAACATGTATTTTTCATGCTAATTATTTTACTTCTAGCAACTTAAGCTAGCCAACAAGACACTTCATAAGAAAGTACTGAATAATGTTCATACTGTGGAGAAAGAGAAGAAACAATCTATGTTCTTCAGGAAACTCAGAAACCCATCTCAATTGCATGAATAAAGTCACATGTGTTATTCTCCGCCTTTCTGTAGGCCCACGATATAGTATTTATAGCCAGAGGATAACACAACTTACAAAAATGTCAAGAAATAGATCATCTCTTACTCTTCTCCCAGAAAATGTTTTTAGAAGAACAAGTAAATAATCTATTGGAGAATTCAGGTGTGCAGTCTGAATATCTGCACACCCCATTCAGTTGCTAACATTGTTTCAAGATTTGTTAATGTGTTCATTTATTAATGGTGTGTGTGTGTGTGTGTATGTGTGTGCTCCTGCATGAGTTTACGTGCCCCACATACATGACAAAGTTCATGAAGGACATCAGAGGATGTTGTGTCTCTTGGAACTGGAGATACAGGCAGTTATGAGAGCCATATGGATACTGGGAACTGAACCCCTGCTCTCTGTAAGTTACGTAGGTGTTCTTAACCATTGAACCATCTCTCCGGCCCCCAGTTTTCAGCCTTAAAACCAAGTTTCTATCAGAACAAAGTCCTTTGAAAATTACCTGGTTAGGAAGCCTCCAAATTAACGCATGCCCCCAAGAAAACGTTCCCACAAGTGAAGCTGCATGTTGCGAAGACAGACCAAACTAGAAGGCTCACACCACGCACCTATTTGCACACAGCAGCCCAGTGGCGCTCACCAACCATAAGGCTATCTAATAATTTTAGGCTTTGCCCAAGAGCCAATTTCTTCTCCCTTAGTGACAGTACTGTCCCCGTTGAGAACGGTCTGCATGGCTCTTGAGGGAGGAGGTGGATCGATTTCACGGGCGATGTTTTCAAAGCCACCTGGAGCCACAGCAGGGTTCTTGGTAAAGGACTTACAGCCTACACAAAGGGAAGTACATTGTCTTCTTAAGTATTTCCTTCAGTCAAGCTTGAGGTTTGTCCTAATTGTGTCTATTTCACTGGAACTTTTGAGGTGGGGATGAGAAATAAAACTTACAATGAAACAAAACTTGGTGACAGAAAAGCAACAAATGATTAAGTGAGAGATAAAAATCCATCAAATATTCTCCCCCACTCCTAACATCCCTTTGATGGGTCGCTATTGGCAATTCTATACATAGCCACCTGCTTCTCTGCCCCCCCCATTCTCTCTCCATCATTCATTCTGCATATAACATACACAGCCACATGTCTGTATCACTGAGGAAGGATCAATGGGTTTTCCCTATGCTGCTGAGACATACAATATTTATCACAGCTTATGGAAGAGAAGAAAAGAAAATCTAAGATATTCCCTTCAGCTGTGCTTCTGTTGTAGAATCAGGGGCACCGCAGCCCTCCTCAGCTTCACCCCATTGTCAGCCAAGTCCAACACAATCTATAACACAATAAGCCTGATAAAGTCAGATACCCACTGGCCATTGCAAAGGAAAAGAGGCCTGGTTATTGGTGATCTTCCTTGCTATATTAAACACAACTCCCATTAGGCAAACTCCTTTCCATTTCTTTAAACCTCTCAATACCTTGAAAATCAAATATTTATCAGCTGAGAACCTCTCTTCTGGCTCTCTGATGTTTCAGCTCTGACAAAGCTGGCCACTAGCCAGTTGGTGGAGAAACCTGCAAAAGCAAATCAGACACAAGAAAAAAAAAAAAGAAAGAAAGAAAACTCTTTCATTTTTATTTCACAGGAACAAACTGAGAACAACACCCCACACACACACACATGCACCTTTTTGGGGTTTTGGGATCTTTTCTGGGGTTTTTTTCCCTTTTGTGGAAATGTTTGCACGGAGTAAGCAGGCTTGTCCACTCACATAGTCAACAAATATTTACTGGACATTCATCACCGAGCCTATGTGACTTTAGACCCTTGCGGCACATATTAAAATTTTCTGAACTGCTATGAAGACAGCACAGATTGCTACTGACATGCATATCAAACCTTGAGATGGACAAAGGTGAACTGGGAATGATTTCATGGGCTTAGTGAAACAAGAGCTGATAGGGCTGCTTATAAAAAAAAAAAATGTGCTGAAGGAGAGAAGCCCTGAACCCTGACTTAAAACAGAAGAAACAGGAATCCATATGGTGAGTGGGCAGAGGGAGATGATCAATCTACAGCGGACTGCATGGCATACTTCCAGGAAAAGCATCATGCCAGAGAACACAATGTCGATGTCCCATACTGCTCTATAACCAAACAATCAGAAAGTGGCATGAAGTACCACTCTTGGTGTATCTACAAAAATTAAGTATCATGCAGTCGATGTAGTTGTTGGTTTATTGGCTTTCAAGAGAACATAATCAACACACGGGACACAGATCTTATTGCCAAGCATCAAAGTTTACCTTCTCTTTTGCTCTTTGACATACAACAGAATGGTAAGTGGTAACTTATACGTGTGTTTGGGGGGGGTAATACATTTTGTATACACGCACATGTGAAGGCCAGAAGTAGATATCAGGTGCCTACAAGATCATTATCACCTTTATTTTCTCAGACAAGGTCTTTCCCTGAATCTGGGTCTATTGAATTCAGCTATGCTCTGTGTGTGGCCAATAAGCTTGGGATCTGCCTGTCTCCTCTCCCCTCCCCAGAGCTAGGGGTTACAGGTAGGAGCTGCCTCCAGCTATTTATGTGGGTAACGGAGTTTTAAATTCAGTAGAAAAAAAATGAAAATGAAGAAATGGAAAACGGGAGTGAATTCTTGTCATTAGTCAAGAAGGCGGAGCAGAATGAATGCTCTTAAGTTGTGGAAGGAAAACTGGAGCCAGTGGTCACTGTGATGACACAGTTGATATTCCACACAGTGAGTCATCCTCCAAGTCTTCAAGAAAATGTGCACATGCCTGGAACTCCTCACTGGTAGTTCCTACCCAGTGGGTCAAGTGGTAGACTCGAGGCAACGTGTTTTTCCAAAAACTCAGCAGATGACTCTAACTTGTGTAGACAAAAACTGTGATTCTGCACAGTTTCTTAAAGCAGCTACATTGTGGGAATAATTAGTAGAAGGCTCTGGCATCAGCAATTCTGCGTACTGTTTTGAAATCTGGACCCATAGCCTACCACACGCTTTCCATTCTCAGAATAAATGTTCCCACTTTGAAAAGAAAAAAAACAGTGACCATTCTACTTCTAGACTCTATAACTAATAAATGTTGCACTATCCTATGAGTCCCTTTTGTACGACACAAATTTAAAAACTCCTACGTGGACTGAGGGTTCAACCCTTTGTGAAAGGCAAATGGCCGTCAGAAGATCCAAATATTGAGGCAAATAGTTGTTTGGTTTTGTTTTTATCATGTGAGTGTGGGGCATGAGAATGCGCATGTGTATACATGCAGCTGAACAACAAGAGAGGGGTTAAAGTATCCGGTACCTGCACAGCATTGGATGCCTCACTAGGATGCTGGGGAGATGGTGGTACAGGTCACAACATAAACCTTTCTTTCCCTCATGAATTTCAAAATGTTGCTGAAAATAATTAAGAAGATAAGACATTATGATGTTTGTAATTAGTTCTGGGAAGGAAAGCACGCCATGATTAGAGGACAGAGACCCTTTCCTAGTAGGGCAGTGAGAAAGGGCTTCTTGAACTCATGGCATTTAACATTTAAGAGTTCAGTTGAGGCTGTTGATGGCCACGTGAAAGGAGAAGGAACATGTTAGCAACATAAGAAAACTCAGGAGTGGACCAAAGCATCTTGGGCCGTCTGTAATATGTTGGAGCTAAGCTCTGGGTTTTTTAATGGTGCCCTCTCTTCTACAGTTCTACAAAGAACAGATCTAAGAAATTAACAGGCAAAGAGAAAAGCATCACAAAGACAAAAGTCATCCCGCTCTGACAGGTGTACTAAAGTGAGAGGTAGGATGGTTGATCATCTCATTCCCACTCTACCAATCTCTTACTCTCCACAAATAAGATGAGTCGCCTCCCACTCAACAGATCAACTAAATGGCATTTCTTGAACACGTCATCCAAATGGGGGAGACTTAATAGATAAAAATACATGAGTGTACAATGAAAAGAGTCAAGTATTATCAATAGTCAAGAAGATAGAATAGGAACACACAGCTTTTAAGCGGTGGAATGAGAACTCAGTTTAAATAGAGAAGAGTATCGCCAAATACAACTTCAATTCATTCCAAACCCTGTAATTTTGAAACAGAGAGCTGGCAGCCCTGGCCATATTTCAATAGGAATTTAACAGCACAAAGCTATCAAGCTGCTGAAGAGTATATTCTGCTACTCTTCGAAGTACCATGCAAAGATATTTGCTATGTAATATCATACACAAAATAAAAGTCCTTTATCAAAAGGAATGAGCTAAATACAAAGTTGGCTATAGCAGGCCTTCTGGGATTCTCCCTTTTGGTTGATCTCTCACTCTCAAAAATCAATAAACTATCAGGGGAGTTTCCACATTGCGGTGCGAATTATAAATCAGACATCAAAGTATCCCTCTCCTCTAGGTAGGAACAGATTTGTTTCATAAAGTTTTCTGTTATATTTATTTTAATTGATATATATATACATATAGGACACGGGAAGATGAATATTCTTGTAAAAAGTCATCTTTTCTATGTATGCAGGATCTGAAGAAAAGCAATACTTCAACAACAACACCAACAGAAAAAGGAAAGCTGTCGGACAGCATCTGAGAAGCCAACCATTTGTCCCCTTTCAGTGTTGGGAGGCTGAGAAGGAAGACCCAGGATGCTCAGCGGTCAGTTACCTAGACAACTAGGGAACTAGGCTCTAGAAGGGACCCTATCTCAAAAACTAAGCTGGAGAGCAACAGGCAAAGGCACTCAGTGTCAACTCTGTTTGCACAGGAAAACCCCACTCCCATATCAACTGGACACACACATAAGCAGAAAGTAAAGAAGACAGGGAGGGAGGGAATTTGATGAGTCTTGTGGGGAACAGGGGTGTTCAGGTCAGGCATGAGGGCTTGCGAGCCCTCCACCACAGAGCCCTCCTCTTTTCAGTGTCTGTGTTCTCTAGAAAGCCCCTTCTGGGCAGGCACCAGCAAAGCTTTTGTTTGACTGTCAGTCTGCCCAGATAAGGTACACCAAGCCTGTTAATTGCTCTCTGGTCTTTATTCATCTGTCTCTTATCACTAATCTCGCTGCAGCTAAAGTACAGGAAAACTCTCTGACAGCCTACCAGGAGCTTCCTGGGAGGCTGAGCTTCTGTCAGGGCCCGGATGCCCATTTAGGAGTGGGAGACAATGCCTTATCTGCTAAGTAAGGCAGGGAGCACTTCTTTTCCCCCATCCAAAGATGCTCCCTCGGTGGAGAAATAAAAAGCGATTTCAAGTTATTAGTTCTTAATCTGTAAACTATAAATCTCACATACCCAGTAATCACTGGGATGGACCAGGAAAGGACCAGACAAACGGTTTCACTTTCTAGAATGTAAATGAGCAGTGCTATGCTTAACACCCTGAGGGGGCTTCACAAAGGCATCTGTGTGTTCCTTCACTCCAGCCTCTCCTGTCTCCAATCCTTTCGTTATTCGTCTTTCCAACCGTCTACCCTCATCTTCCACAGGTGACTAACCACACAGGACACAGGCAGCCTTTTATCCTGTGAACACAGTATTGCATCATCTCAATGAATAGGATGAGAAACCTCACCTAAGACATAAATATTTCCAGCTCTTTCTAAAAAGGTATTGGTAGCCGAGAGGGATTGACATACGTCTCTGACTTCTGTATTAGATACCTACCAGGGCCAACTTTTTCTAGGTGTCCAGTTGATGCCACTCACCAAACCTGAGCAGGCCATAGCTCCCAATTTCTTGTCACTGGATGAGTGTAAGCAGCCCTGTGACCACTGAGAAAAAATGGTTAAATACTGGGTAAAGTGTGATAAAAAAAAAAAATCGAAGTGAGGGAAATAATATGTTGCCTTTTTAGGCACCCTTTGCATGCTCTTTGAAGGCTTCTCTCTGATTCATCCCGTGCCATCCTTGTGCAGTAATAATTATCCATCTGGTCAGTCCTTGACACCTCTGGCCTGCACATCACACAGCAGTAGGAAGCTTCCCTATTTTCTGCGATCAAATCCGGTGTTCACCATTTTAGGCCTCACACCTACACAACAGCAACTAAAGCAAATGCTGTTTACATCTTACAAAGTAGCAACATCAAGGCAAGATCCAGATCACACAGTCATAATGTGAAATAGCGCATGCCCACAGCCCAGAAGCCATAGTGGCATGAGTGCCAGTGTTAGGCGGGATCTCTGTGGAGCTGTAAGGAGAGCTCTGAAAAGCAGGGCCTTCCTGTTCCCTACACACCACTAGCACAGCAAGATGAAAGCAGAGAAACTTCCTGGCCTGGGGATGTAGGTTCAGTGCTGGCTCACAATGGTTGAGCCTCTAGATTCAAATCATACATACAAAGGAGGCAGAACGTTCCAGAACACAAATGGGTTTGACGTAAGTGGCATTCTTAACTTATTTTACTAACGTGTCTTCACATGTCCTCTGCAGCCTAAAAGGCGTTGACAAACTAGATAAAGCCCTTTCTGTGGCTGTTCAGGATAAAGTGATTTCTATGTCAGTCCTTATGATCTAGATTTGATCTCCAGAAAATCCATAAACACGTGTCTTTCACGTGGTGGACTTCAAACTACTTAAAACAGTAACGAGAAGCCATGTGTGTAGCTTGATGCCATTTGCAACCTTGGAACTAAGCCTTAGCCGTACAAAAAGCTGACTTCCACACAGCTCCGGCCGGGTGACAGCAAGGCTGCTTACATCTCCAGTGACTAGACTAAAACTGAAAGGAAAGAATGGAAGGAGGCATAAAGAGAAGGAACTAAGGGGAGGAGAGGAGAGGAGGGATAAAGAGAGGGAACTAAGGGGAGGAGATAGGAAGGAGGGATAAAGAGAGGGAACTAAGGGGAGGAGATAGGAAGGAGGGATAAAGAGAGGGAACTAAGGGGAGGAGATAGGAAGGAGGGATAAAGAGAGGGGGCAGAGGGGGAAGCAGGGAGGGAAAGGAAGAAGGAAAGAACGTAAGAGAGAAGGAGGGAGGGGGAAGAAGGGAGGAAAGAATGAGGGAAGGAAGGCAGCAGAGAGTGAATGGGAGAGGAATCTTCAGTCTTTATCTAAATACTCAGCATTGAATAAGTCATTTTGAGAACTAGCTAGCAGAGTCAAATTGCCTTTTTGAGTCTCGAAGTAAATTATCAGCCAAGTACAGACTCGGGCTAAGACAGATATAGCATTTAACTTCACGGGTGGCTATAATTTCTAGATTTGTGCAAGAGTGATTCCTGTTCGGTCTATTCCTAAAAGGACATGAAGTTTCTTAAAGGCCCTGTATAAATCAATTCACAATCACACTGAGGTAGTTTGAGTATGACTCCAAGGATGTCTGAGTTTCATTTTCTCCCTGTTAAAGATGAAACCACTGACATTCATTTTTTATGGACATTTCCAGCTAAAGACTTTTTTTTTTTTTTTTTTGTAACTTAAAATTTGAGGAGCATGAAAAAGAAATTATTCTGATTTATGATGACGTCCAATCAGGACCAATTAAGAGAAAATGAACCAGGGAAATTGGAACGGGGACGGGAAGTAAGGCCCAGCAAAGCGAAAGTGTTTAAGGGGGACTCTCCCTCACTTGCCTTCCTCTGGAGAGAATGACACAGAGGTGGCAACGGTCCCTGGGCCTTACCAGACCCAGACCAGCTCCTTCACCTCTAATCCTGCAGCAGGCACACCTGCTGTTCCCACGGCCATCAATCAGCCCCACAGAACCACTTAAACTAGATTACAACGTTCAGGAGGAAATGTAAAGAGAATTTGAATATTACCGTGAGCCCCACTTATTCCCAGCCAAATGTGTCCTGGTTTCAAGTTGAAACTCTAACTCCTCTCAAAATGTACATTTTTAAAATCTTTTTGCTCATGTAGAGAAAGCCTCTGGGCTGGGCTGGTGAGATTGACGGTCTTAATTGCCAGCTTGCCACAGTCTAGGATCGCGGGGCAGGGAGTCTTAGTGGAGGACTGTCTAGATCAGGCTACCCTGTGGTTAGTCTGTGAGGAGCTACCTAGGTTATATTAACTGATGTGTTAAGACCCACCCACTGCAGCTGCACCGCTTCCTGACAACTCCTGGTCTATCTGGGTAAAAAAAAAACGGCTGAGCCTTAGCCGAGCGGTGGTGGTGCATGCCTTTAATCCCAGCACTCGGGAGGCAGAGGCAAGAGAATCTCTGTGAGTTCTAGACCAGCGTGGTCTACAAGAGCTAGTTCTGGGACAGGCTCCAAAGCCACAGAGAACCCTGTCTGGGAGAAAAACAAAGCAAAACAAAAGTGTAAAGGCTGAGCAGTAACCATGTGTGTGTGCATTTCTCTCTGCACTGACTGTAGATGTGATGAGCTGTTTGGCATCCACCTTCACACTGACTTGCCTGCTATGATAGACTTATAACCTGGAATTGTAAGTTAAAATAAATCCTTTCTCCTCTGCATCGCTTCCGTCAACGTATTTTCCAACAACAGCAAAGATGACCTAAACTAACTGGTGATCTGAAATATTCTACAAACACACGCAGACTGACTGGAGACAGCTGCATTTCCCTCTTGGCTCTCAGGAGCAGCCTCGCAGCATGGCATGAGCTGAGCTCCAGACATCCTTCATCACCAACACCCGCTAAGACTTCTGAGAGGCGCTTCACCCTCTTCCCACACCCCCTTACAGAGAGCAGCTTCATCCAGATGTCAGAATCGGTGCCCCGCCCCCGGCCCCGGCCGCTTGATGGACAGGTATAGAGTGGGAAGATATCAGGGCAGAAACAATTTAGAGACAAGACAAATTAACTTGTCAACCTCGTCCTCCCAGGAAGCAAAGCCCTGACAACTGCTGCATACCAAGGTATTGTTTGTGAAAATGCTAACGCCCCCGTGCTGATCTTTGGGCTTGAAATCCTGGTTGCAGAGGAGCTCACCAACAGGTAGCGTTTGCAGCCATTGCGCGTGGCAGCCGCGAAGCCTTCTGCTTTCGTGGTTGTTTCTGCTCTAGCAGTCCTCAGACTCACTGTGTGCTGAAAGATGACCCTGAGTTCCTGACCCTTCTGCTCCCACCCGCCCAGTCCCATGGGTAGACATACCCAACCTTTATCAACACTACTTTTTCATTTGTGTTTGTGTATTTCTAAACGCTTCATGTCTAGCGGTGAGTGACTGTTCACAAGAGGTGAATTGCAAGTGCCTTGCTTTCAGGATTTCCTAGATATAATAATCTATAGCACCTGCCAGGCAATTGTGTTTAGACTGGTCTGTCCTGAGAAAGTTCTGGAAAAGGGCTTCTCTGTCAACCCCGAGGGTGTGTTGACTGGTGTTTATTTACAAGGATTTTTTTCTGAATTCGAACAACCTTCCTTGCATCATTGCTTTCTTCGTTTCATTTGTGTACGACAGTAAGCTGAAACGGAAGTAAAGCTTTCTACGGCATTAGACTGTACACAACCCCAGGCTTTGACGTCCTCAAACGTAGGTCTGTCGGCGAACGTCGACAGGATATGAGCATATTTCATTGTATGCATGCTTGAAATTAAGAATAAAGATCAATTACAATAAAGTGGTGCAGTTGCACAACGCTGTGGATTGTTTTAAATACTTAAGAAGAAATGACTTGCTGGTATCATGCATCCCGCCCTCTACATTTTCATATCCTCTGTGCGCTGGCTAACAAGTTCATTTCACTTCGTAGTTTCCCATCACAGCGATGGTACTATTTCTGTCACTCAAACTTACCAGCAGTACTCAGGAACTTCCCAGAGTTTGCACAGAGGAAAGAAAAAATAGACTGTAGATGACAGTGTGTGTGTGTGTGTGTGTGTGTGTGTGTGTGTGTGTGTGTGTAACTGATAACAATAGATTTGCATCTTAAAGAGTTCAAAGCCAAAATAAGCATGGCCAAGAAATGAAATTGTGGAGGGAGATGTGTTCCAGCGGGTGCATCGAACACAGGAGTTATTTCCAAAGCAAAGGAACATCAACCACAGTGGGCTGAACGGAGTAGGAGCATGGCTCTCTTTGATGGTACATATAAGCAGAGATGTGTGGCAATCTTTTCTTATTTTTTTATTCATTTTACACAACAACCACAGTTCCCCCTCCCTCCCCTACTCCCACCCCCAGTCTCCCCTAACCCACCCCCATCCACTCCTCAGAAAGCATAAGGCCTCCCCTGGGGAGTCAACAAAGCCTGGCACATTCCGCTGAAGCAGGACCAAGCCCCTCCCCCCTGCATGGAGGCTGAGCAAGGCATCTCACCATATGGAACAGGCTCCAAAATGCCAGCTCATGCACCAGGGACAGATCCTGGTCCCACTACCAGGAGTCCCACAAACAGACCATGCTACATGACTGTTGCCCACATGCAGAGGACCTGGTTCAGGCCTGATGCAGGCTCTCTAGCTGTCAGCCTAGAGTCTGTGAGTTCCCACCACTGACTTGTGGGAATCAAATCCGAGTGTGGGAGAGAATCCCTGGGAACTGTATCTGCAGGGCCTGGCTGGCTGGTTAGCACTTCAGTGATGCAGAGACTCAGAATGTTGTGAGTTCAGAGCCAAGCTAGCTTGGGGCATCTTTAGTCCCATATACAACCTAACCGCTTCAATGACTACCAGGTGAATCCTTCGGAATGTATGAACAGAGCCATGACTTCCGCCGCTGGCTAAGGGTGTGGTCAGAGAGACAGCAGCTAATGCCTACTAAGACCTTCCCCTATTTTGCTCTTACCCACCTACACGGCATACCCACCATTAGATTCGAACAGTGCGTATCTTTTGACTTCCTTTGTTCTGGTGCTATGAAAATGTCATGAAATGTACTTCTGATTGGAACGTGGTACTTGGGGAAAAACTGAACTCTGTGCTCCCAGACCTCATAGTTGAGTCTCTTTTATCCCATTGAGGTAAGAGTGGTTTCTTTCCTAGATGGGGCACCCAATGCATATTCACACAAGCAATGACTTCAGGCGGTGGAACGTTCCCAAGCATGCGCGGT
This sequence comes from Cricetiscus sungorus, assembly GCA_030556225.1. NCBI lineage: Eukaryota > Metazoa > Chordata > Mammalia > Rodentia > Cricetidae > Cricetiscus > Cricetiscus sungorus. The sequence goes on along the minus strand of JANBXA010000735.1, from coordinate 43,448,784 downwards.
AAAGAGGTGCTGCGTTCCTGAGTATGCTCCATTAAAAGTCATGGCCCACGCAGCGAAGGCGGCAAACGCATGTGGAGACATGCCTGGTTCAAGGTCATGAGGTGCGTGTTCACCAGTATGAGCTGAAATTCCCTGGGAAAAGCCACACCTGCGTCAAAGGTCTGAGTAACTAAAACTTTGTGAGTATGGAGAGTTGGAATGTTGCACATTAAAAGAAAATTATCATTTTGGGCCAATTTTAGTTCACTTAATCATTCATCTGTGTACCAGACCTAATATATCAAGCTTCTGGAATGTATTAATTCTGAATTAATTAATTTGTTTAACGCTGGCTTGCATCAGCTCCCAAACTAGGATGTCATCAGCATCTGAACTTGACAGCAAAGATTCTGTGCCTTACCAATCCACCTATCTGGTGTCTCCAACAACGTATCTGGCAAAGGCTTTGACTTATGGCTTCCATTATTCCCCCAGATACTAAAGCTCATGCAATCTCTTCCACAATAGAAAATGGCATTCAGGACAACTTGGTGCCACGTTTACAGGTCATGGTAACTCGTATTTGAATCAAAATAAGCTCCCCTTTGTGTCCTTTTGGAACCAAAATTGTGTTTTATCTCAACAAAAGGAGATTGGAGATTGTTTGGCTTATGTTAAAAGGAAGACAGTGAGGAATGCCTATAGGCACACTAAGAATGCGTCATAACTCTAAGCCGGGGACAGGAGACCTTCCAGATGCATTAAATAGAAAAACTTCCCCAAAGACACCTGCTTCAGTCAGTGGCTAACAATGCCGTCACTTCGTGCCACACTTAGCATGCTGCCTGAAGTAGCAGGGCTTGTTTCTTGCCAGATGTGCATCAGACCCCACCCTTCTCAGCCGTCCCTAGGGTCCCCAGAGAAAATGGTCTCTGTCCCCACTATCGATTCAATATAGAGCATCCTGTCACCAAACACATGATGAAGTGGGTGATGGTCAGAAAGGAGGGTGGGGAGGACTTCAAATCAGCAGTTTGTGTTCAATAAAACTAAAGGCCCCTACTGCCTCAGCTCCAGACACCAGGAAATACCAAACCCAGTCGGGAAGGAAGGGTGTATCACACTGTCCACAAGAACCAGCCTCCTGCGAAACTAAATTACTTCTAATAAGCCTAATCCATGTGTGTCATTGTTGCTTCGGTAGTGTCTTTATTGTGGTCAGAGCTGTAAATGACTTTCCAACCCAGTTTCCGGGGAGTCCCGACAGAGGCTCTGGTGAGCTTGTACCAACCCAGTGGGGAAATTTCCAGTCTGGTTCCAGAGCACCTCAGGAAGTCAATTTCCAAATTACACCAAGTATCTGACCTTTGTATGATGTATTCTCTGCCATTTCCACCCTGGACCACCTGGTCTAAAGGTACTTAGAGAAGCTTGTCTCCTCCAGTGATGGATTTTTTTTTAAAGTATGTCATTGATCTTTGATAAATTGGAGGGAAAAGAGACTGCCCTTCTAAAACAAATGAGCATACTGAAAAAAAAAATTTGTTTCTAAAGGCTTGGTATAAGCAACAGCTACAGTCCTACAATGCTTGCCCAATTAAGCTTTTTCGTTATGTGTTGTTTGTTTGATTGTTAAACAACCATTTCCATGCAAATTTTACATGTTCTGAATACTGCTGAGTACCACTCATGGGGCTTTGGTTCACAGGCATTCTGATGTTGATGTTCAGCTCGCAGTCCTTTCACAGATAAGGAAGCTGAAGATCACATCTAAAGTGTCCCAGCAAAATGAAGACCCAGCATTGAAACTCAGGTGTGTCTGAACGTAGACGTGACATCTTTGTGCTAGTCAACAAGTGTAGGACATGGCAGATATGGCTTACTATATCTTCCTTATGAACCACCAATAGCACCAAGCTGGGCGTAGTAAGAAGAACAGGGGAGCAAAGACAAGGAAGGCACTGTGTACCCAGCAGGCCTGAGAGGGACTAAGAGCGCTTCAGCAGGCCTAGCTGTGGGGAGGGCCAGGGACCAAGGTCAGCACTAGAGGAGCAAGCTATAAACGAGGAAACAGTTGAGGTTTCTTCCAGGACAGGCCTGGCTCTGAGAAGAGCCCTGAACTGAGGAGAAATTACTGGCCTGCAATTGAAACTGAGAACAGTAAGCCCAGTTGCAGAAAAGGAAGGAATGGGTGCAGGAGGAAACAGACAGCAGAGTCATGAACTCTTGGGAAAAGGAAACTCCCCAAAGTTGCCAGAGGCAGCCTGGACAGGGATCTACAACCACAGAAAACCAACTTCTTCACACACAAATGTGCAGCGAAGGAGAATAATATCAAATCCTATCTATGCCAGGTTGTTGTAAGATCAAAGAGTAGAAGGAGCAGAGCGAGTTCACTGCAACAGCGAAACCGTACCAGAAAGAGACAGGTCAAAACTGTGACCATCTCCAACTGAGCTAGAAGACATTAAATACTACAAAATGTAAAAGAGGAGGAAGACTCAGATCAGGTGAGAGACACGGGGAAGAATGTGTGGAAAAACCACATCAGAAACAAAGAAGAAACCGGTAGGAACACGAATGCACGAGAATACCTTAAGCGAAAGCGAGACTGAGAACTACTTTAAAATTCCCAAGCAACAAGAAATGAGAGAATGTTACAGAGAGGAACACAGAGATTGAGAAAATCTGAAGTTCGGGACATGAGAATCCCAAGCAGAAGGGACTGGAGGATGAGGACAGTAAATCAAAACACCCTCCTGAGAGGAAAAAGGAAAACAATACATGCACAGAAATATAATAATAATAGTAACAACAACACATGTCTGAGAATACCAACTCAGGCCAACCCATCCTAAGGCAGTCTGCTCAAAAGTTCCCAGATTTTAAAGGAGAAAAATGATTTCTCAAACATCTAATGGGTTAAAAAAAAAAAAAGAAGACGACGAACGACTTACAAAGGTTACTGTAAGACTTCCCAACACTATGCTTTATGATTGATGCAAATATATTAGCCTAATTAATATTCTTAAAGAAAGAAATGTGAGGAAAGCAATTTTATGCAGCCATACCGACTTAAAAAGAATACACACAAACAGTTAACAACACGCAAGAGCTCAAAGAACACTATTCCCAAGAGTCCCTCCTGGGGAATATTCTAGAAACACACTCCAGAGACACAAAGTCACTAGAGAGACATCGACAAGAGGACTGATGGTGAAACCAAATATATAAAACCTGCAGTTATTACAGAACTAAGATCAAATGAGCATTAAAATGGAAAAGCATAATATTAATGGCTATATGCTTAGGGAATGTATAGTAGAGTAATAAAAATTAACGGGAGAAAGGGGAGAGGCTATGCAAAAATTTTTAATTATTTTCAGTAATTATACTGCCAGTGATGGTATGTGTGTTGCTTGAATATGTAATGCTAGAATTAAGTAAATAATTATGCAATATTCTGAATCTTTTACCTGCTATGTCTTAGGAAATTGTGATTTTTCTAGTAGTTAAGAAAAGAAATACAGATGAAACATAAAACTTCAGTGACACGCTGGGGATGTATCTCGGTGGTAGAGCACTGTCCTACCATGCACAATGATCTAAGTTTCATCAACAGCACTACACACAATAAGTAACAGTAATAAGATAACATCTGAAAATCTTAAACTCTTGAGTTAAATTAAAACTGTCATTACGAATTAATAACGACATTTAGAAACTAAGAGCACCTCTAGCACACTGACGACAATTACCAAACATTTGGGGAATTCTTCCCCATTCATACCCGGAGAGATTTTTTGAGAAGTCGCAATTTCCACATCTGAGGGAAGAAACACGCAGGATGAGACTGGGCATGACAGACAGGAAAGGCGTTGGGAATACCAGAGGGTGGGCCAGCATGGCAGTGCACGTTCAGAACCCTGGTACTCAGGAAGAAAATGCTGTACAAAGAAGCATGCTAGGAATCAAGAGGGTACAAGCTGAAAGCTAGTCTTGGCTGCATCGTGAGTCTGAAGCCAGCCTGGACCTCAAACATGAGCGCATACATTGAAATAACAAAAGAACAGTTCAGGAGGTGCCTTGAAAGTTCTCCAGGACAACTTGAAGATACTTCCTATGCCCAGGGTCAGAATAACACGAGCTTCAGCCACAGAGATGTTTGAATGGATCCAGTGGGGCATTGCAATCTTTGTGGAGAAGATCAGCTGGATTTATAGAGAACACAGAAGTGAACCATCCCGGCCACAGGAGACTGCTGATCAATGCCTTCTATTCTTTTATCACCGGAAATCCAGACAATGAAAACAATGCAGAGGAGCCTACACCTATAAGAGCTCTGATGGTTAGCAGCACGCTTGACTAGGCCCTGGATTTGATCCCTAGCTCTGAATAAACCAAGATACAGTGGCACATGTCTGTAATAATACCAGTGCGAGGGAGGGAAAGCAGAAGGGATCAGTGGCTCAAGGTCACCTCTAGATATGCAAAGAATCTGAGGCCAGCATAGGCAACATGAGACCCTGTCTCAAAAATAAAATAATACAAAGTTAAAGTATTTAAAAGTTTAAAAGAGTCTAACATCAAAATGGCAATGCCTACGTATGCACATTTTTGGTGAAACTATGAGGGGGACACTAAATAGTGGTTATGTTTGAAAGACCAAAAGCAGAGTTAAGGAAACCCCTCACTTAAAATGAAGGACAGTCTGACCTAGAAAGCACCAGCAACTTCCTCACAGGACCCTAAGATAGCAGGACACCAAGAATTCGCACTGCCCCTCCCATCAGTGATAGCTGCATCTCCGGTTTGCCCAGACAAGGTTAATTAGCACACCCTGAGGCCCCTGCTGGGCCAAACAGTGAGACCATCCACAAGGAGAATAGCCCAGGACTGGTCACGTACTCAGCGGACAGGGAGTCACGGCCCCACCCTAAGCTTGTGGTTTTTTCCTTTAAATATACCTGAACCCAAAAATTGTTGCTTCTCTAGCCTGTGTGCTGAGGGAAGCCCGCTTGCACAACCGTATCCCGTTCATTAAAGCCTCTTGTGTGTTGCATCAACTGGACTGGACTTTGAGTTCTTGGGGGTACCGACCGAATCGGGGAGACTCCTCATTCTGAGGGTCTTACAGTTATTGTGAGTGGAGGAAGGGAGTCTTGAAGATGGGGTGAGGGACGGGAAGGAGGTTCTAGAGAAATGGTATCCAGTTCTAATTCTAAACCTGGATAGTGGTTTGATGGACCAGCCTAATTCCATCTTTAGATTAGGAACTGTTTTTTGTTACAAGGTCAGAGTGAATTGATTTATGTTCACTGTAAACATCCAGTTTGAGCATGCATTAACCTATTTCTGGACTTTGACATGCCCCCGCTCTATGGAGTTTACTCACACTTTGACCAAGCCCTGAACTCTACCCTGATGAGGTAAGATGTTCCGCCGAGCAATCTTGAGATGTTCCGCCAAGACATTCTATCAAATACTGTTGTCTGCTGTCAGCTTCTGTATCATCACTTGCCCAGTCCTTAGATCACCAAACCCCTCTGGATCCCCCACTTTGCACTTTTTCCCTATATTAGGAAGCCTGGAAAACCAGCCTATAGTGCTCTCTCAACTCCTGCTTTGGAGAGTCAGTCCTATGCACAGTAAATAAAGCTTGCTTAATTGGTCTTAATTTGGGGTAGTGGTATCAATGCTAGACTGTCAATTGACACTGACCGTGTCACATCTTGTTTATAACACATGTACAGGTAAACATTAATTATACTTAAGATGAAACTGTGAAGCTGAAAACATTTTCTAATGTCCGAACATCCTAATAAACAGCTATGCCGAGGGAAGCTGAAACTCTAGCTATTTGATCCTGTGTAAGACCCGCTAGAGCGTGGTCCTTCGCGCTCCCACTAAGGAAAGGAGGCCCCCCTCCCCAATCATTCATGAGAAGCGGTCTTGATGCAAACACATAAGGTTCTTTATGTTCCAGTATACTGGGGTCGTCAGCCATACACCATGCAGGGTGGTGGGCTCAGCATCGACCCCTAGCACAGAATTGAGACAGCTTTTATAGGGTCACAGCAAAGCCCGCACATCGTGAACCAATCACCTCGTAGCATCCAGTGCAGACCAATTACTTTAAAGTATCCAACCCCGCCCTTAGCCCAGGAAGTCTGCTTTCGCACAGGCTTCTGGGTATTCATTCACTACAGTAAACATTAAAGTAGGTGACCGTCAGCTTGGGATTTAAGACTCCCAGCTTCCTGGGTTTTCTGGGGAATTAGGCTAAATTTTTCCATCCTAACACCTGATGGACTTACATGCACGCATCGCCCATGCTACTAATCATTACTTCTTAGTAAGGGATCACCCTGTGTATACTTCCCTGTCTCCAGACATAGTACAATCCCTGAGGCATGGGAGGACTCAGAAAGCATGCTAAACAAGTGTCTTAAGGTGACATAAGCTCAGGGACACGAGGCACAATACGACTTACGCATGATATTAAAACTTTATCTTAGCTAACTTAATTAAAGCTGCTGGTTTGCATTCCTAACAGAGTGAACTCAGGAGAAGTCAGCTCAGATTTTCAGATTTTCATTTAACTGGCTTCAGATATTTTGTTTTTCAGCTATATGTTCTACCTAGTATTAAAGGAAAATGGGGACTGTCTCTCAAATTGTTTTTACCTTTCAAGAGAGCAATCTGGTAACAGCTATATGCATTTATATACTCACATCTAAGAACTCACTCCCCGCTACAAAACAAGCCTTCAGTGTACAGAAATGTGTTGCCAAAATGACATGAGTTTTTCCGCTTTTCTTTCCTGAGCAAATGAAACAAATCCTGGTATCTTTCGTCACTGTGCAGCCTCTGTTTTAGGAAGTAGATTCTATAAAGAGAAATGGTACATATCCCTGGGTGACCCTACACTGATCTTCCCTCTCTACTTCCCACGCACTCGGATTACAATTGTGAACCACCGTGCCCCACACCCACACTTTTCATGTCCCAAATTCAATACAATGTGAGCCCTTCAGAAAGAGACTTTTGTTAAGGTTATTGATTCTGTTTACCTGTGGTTTTTAGTTGTTGCTAATACATTTTGGGGATTTCTCTAGTTTCTGTAATGTGAACACATAAAAGTTCAGTTTTGACATATAATTTGATTTCCCACCCTAATTTGGTCTTTGCACCTGACCACACTTGTTCTCTTTGATGAACAGCAGAAATTTTATCAGATGTCTTCAAAAAGTAAAATTGAATTAAAAAAAAAAAAACCACCTCAGACTGCTGTCTAATGTTGGGGTGACTGGAAATTACACCTTAGGGTTCCTTTAGGGGGTCACACTAGGGAAGCTGAAGTATCCAAAGAAGGGAGACAGAGCAAAGTATCTGTTCTTCAGGGATGATGGGTACTGGCTGGTCATGTCGCCTCTTCCTGCTGCCTTTTAGCTAGAGAGAAGGGACCAGCAAAGCCCTCCTGAGAGCTCCTAGAACAACTTCCACTCTTAGGACCTTCTACCCTGGCTCGAGCCAACAGGACTACCTGTAAATATCCTTGACCTGAAAGCAAGCAGTCCTGTGTTCCAATCCCAACCCAATTCTCCCTACCCCACCATAAGCACTCCCCTGGTGTCTGGCTTACTGTGACAGCTACACTTGCTCACTCTCTTTATCAAAGCGCTGGAGGCAAGGCCTGACCCTTTGGGTGAAGTGATGGTAACCTATGACTTGGGAATAATCATTGACGCTGTACAGATAAAAAGGTGTGCATGAGAGATTTCCTTCATCTCATCAAATAAGAGCAAATTGGTCCAAGTCTGGAGATAATTTTCTGTTGGAGAGAAGACAAATGCTAGAGGATTTACTTAGATGAGTGCTAATTAATCCCCAGAGTAAGCCAGGGGGTTGCTTCATGCTGCTCCTAAGAAAAGGCCTCTCTTGGGATAACAGCATTTGTCTCCCAGACTCACAAGTTCTGAAACCATGTGGAGGGTACCAAGGCAGGCACAGTTGCACTGAGGGTAACCCCTTACCTGAATGTGCAGAAGCTTCCTCATCATTCTCCTTGACCAGCTAACAAATGCCCAAGGTAAGACACTGTATGTTGGGACAGGGCATGATGTCAGGGAAACAGAAATTTCAGAATTAGACAAAACCAAAGACATACGTGGGCTCTGAGTGACTCAGGGCACATGAATGTGCAGCTTTAATATATTTTCTTCTTCATCCCATGCAATCAAAAGAGGTCATAAATGATACAAAACTTCAGAATCATGACCATGGAGCTAAATCCCCCATTTCTATATCTATATAAGTATATAGATATAGAAAAGCCATGTGGAACTATAGAAATAGTAAAATGTATCCTGGAATGAGAAGAGAGAACTCCTCTAGCAGTATTGCTTGGTGAAAAGAGAAAAATGATGAAATCTCCATGGTATCAAGACCATGGATGTATCTTGATATAAGGAAAAGAAAAGTGGCATGGAGTTTTTTGCTTGGAAAGACTACTAAACACCAAGGTGAGAAGCACATTGGAGAGACAAGGAAGCACTTGGAAAATGTCAGAAGATTGAGTCGCCAAGAAACCTGAAGCATGGGTAAAGATGAAAGGAAAAAGCTACCCGAGAACAAGGTTGGATAAAGGAACAGAGACCAAGCATTGAGGACCTCTATCAAGAGGATTTGGGGTTTTATGTCTTAGCCAATCACCCAACCACGTATGAAGATGTAAGAAGCTACTGTAAAAATGGAGAACTGTAATATACCGCTACCAAGTTAGGGTCAGCCATGTCCTCACAGTGACCATGAGATCCCATCTCTTCACTGCCTCCAGCCTACTAGAAGCCCGCAAGTTCAAAGCCCAGCACAAACAAGAAAAATCACACCCGATTGCTCCCTGTTCTAAGTCTTTAAAGTGCAGATATTTGTAACTGTGTCAGAGGGCTACTGTGACAACTGAGTTGCTAAAATAAATAATGGATAAGATATGATATCCACCAATACCCAGCAAATGTTGTTTGCTTTTCTTTTTTGCCTCTTTTAATGTGTCTGTGACCATAATCTTGTTGGATTGAACTTTTATCCCTTCCATCTAGTCAAATGCCACTCAGTCTGTTTGTTCCTTTTCTTCATTAGTGCATCTATTCAATAGTAGTTTTTATTATTAAGTGATTGTCATGTAGCAGGAAATGTGAAAGGGTTGAAGATGAATCCATAACAGTCTACCTTATTGGAAAGGAGCAACAAATAAGTACACAAAGGCAATATAAAACTAATGTTAAATCTTCCTTGACGGCTCAAGTTGTGATTAATCTTTCTTCTGAATCTTTATGTCACTTTCATCACTTATGACAAAATTACCTAGAAATGTAGTTAGCTCTTCAAGTGGCTATGATTCATCTCCCACACCAGATGTGAGTTCCATAAGGCTGGATCACATCTCTCATCATTTCTTATTCTCCTCGGGGTCTTGGTCATGAGAATTCAATAAGTAGATGCTAAGAACAATGACAAGATGGAGAACTAGGAGTTCCATCACTCACATAATCCATGCGAGTAAATTCCCTAACAATGCTCTGCTCCCATCTCCCTTGGAATAATGGAATTAATAGAAAGAATACAAGGCACACATTTAAATAATTCCAAACCCAACGTCACCCCCTTCTAGATGTACAGACCCTTTTATATTCTACGTCCACATAAGTGTAAGGGATTGCTTAGATGTTTCTCTCGCCCCATCTCTTTTGTTCTCTACATACATATAGTTTGTCCAGCTTTCTCTTTTCTCTCCTCATCCTCTGGATCTGACTTGCCTCCAGAACTCAGTATATTAAGACCTTTTTCAAATGGGTACTTCCTTAGAACGAACAACCATGTTCAAATATCTCCAATTAATCAAAAAGTAGGAACTATAAAGGGAAAGAAGACAAATGTCACTTGATTGATCCTCTGCCTCTCCTCCATCCTCTCTGTGACCCAAGCCTTGCTTTCATGCTCATGGCCTTTCTGATGACTCCTCCTACCCCCCTCAAATAAAATACAACTACATTTTTAATGCAGAGATCTTGGGAAACATTTCACAGGCATGACTTTCCGCCAACATAATTTTAACAATGATTTTTTTTAAAATCATATAACTAAATCATGAATTACTTAATGCCTTAGATTTGAACACTAAGCCTGTTCCCTGTTTTAATTATCATAAACAATGTTTTGACACGTGTCTGTATACACAGTTTTTCTTCATTTCTTTAATAATTTCCTTAGTTGCCAGAGGCAATTTCTTGACTAGTAATTGTGCTTGGAGTGTGAGAAGAGTTACTCATCTCAGCTCTGCTGCCTTGAATGAGGTCACTTCATACCCATGTTCGTTTCCTCCACATTAAGCTTTGGTACACTAAAGTGGGCTTTCATGTTCATCTCTGAATCTGTGTGGATCATCCTCCAGTAGATACTAGGTCATTCTCTCTAACTCTTCTAAAGCATTTGGCACCATAGACAATTGCTCCTGCTTTAAGAAGCATGTGTGTGTGTGTGGTGTGTGTGTGGGGGTGCGTGTGTGTGTGTGTGTGTGTGTTTGTGTGAGTGTGTGTGTATGCATGTGCGTGTGTGTGTATGCATGTGCGTGTGTGTATGCGTGTGTGTGGTGTGTGTGTTTGTGTGTGTGTGCATGCGTGTGTGTGTGTGTGTGTGTGTGTGTGTGTGTGTAGTCACTATGCCCTTGTTTTGCCTCATCTTTGAAGGTCCTGGCCTCCCAGCTCTCTTTTTCTCCACTGCATCACTACCTCTAGAGTCACTGTATCATATGTGGTCTTTTCTTCATGCTATCTAATACCCTGGGACACTATCATTGACAAATGTTACTCCTGAGACATAAATTCAAAGTCCGGATCCCTCAGTCCAGATCTGTATATCCATACACCAAGTAGCCATTGCCTTCAAACTCACTCTTTCCAAAATAATCTATTTTACTTTTAAATGTGATTTTTTTTGGCCTGCATTTTATAAACTCAGTTGTGACATCTTTGCTCTTAGTTGTCCCCAATAGAAATCTTAGAACATTGTCTTCCAATAGTTCATCAAATGCTACTTCTTCCTGTAACAACTGCAAATAGTAACAAACCATGCCAAGCTTTTGATACTGCACTTTACACTTAGAACCATGGTCTTCTGTGATTTTCTATGCCATATTATTCTCTTTTTCATTTTGTTCCTTTTGATAAACAGGTCTTAATCTCTTAATGTCCCTTAATCTACAGCACAAGCATCATTTTTGATTGGAAGAAGTGTAAATTAATTGCTCGTGTCCATCATGAGAAACCATCCTCACTTCATGATAAGAGCACCAGAGACTCTGAGCAGGAAGAGTGAAGCTGTCCATTACATCACCATAGAATGACATCAGCGTGCAAAGTCTGCATCAGCCTAGAATGACATCACAGTGCAAAGTCTGCATCACCATAGAATGACATCGCCGTGCAAAGTCTGCATCAGCCTAGAATGACATCACCATGCAAAGTCTACATCAGCCTAGAATGACATCACCATGCAAAGTCTGCATCAGCCTAGAATGACATCACCGTGCAAAGTCTGCATCAGCCTAGAATGACATCACCGTGCAAAGTCTGCATCAGCCTAGAATGACATCACCGTGCAAAGTCTGCATCAGCCTAGAATGATATCACCGTGCAAAGCCTGTGTCAGCCTAGAATGGCAGGCACACTGAAGGGTGCGAAGAAGGGTCTCCAACCTTTAATGCTTGGCTGTCCCCCCTTGTTTTTCCTTTGGTAGTCAGGAGGGCACAATGTTGTCCGACATCTGGGTCTTATCTTTCCCTCTGTGCCTACCTTTGTCCTTTTGTCCTCTGTACCTTTGTCCTTTTGTCAGCAAAAGTCACGCCTGAGCCCCTGTCTCCATTTTCCATTCTGCTTATTTTAAAGCACATTGTGGGTGTGACCTCGCAGGCAAACTTGACTGTTGGTGACTTTCTACTCTGAACTTCTGCTCTGGGGACAGGAAAACAGGTGACAGAGTCGGTTTTGTGGGAGCCTGTCTGTAGCAGCCCCACATTGTGGGGCCAGTGTCTGTCTTGTCCGTGTGTGTGGGCCTTTAGTCAGATCCAGCCGACTTGCCTGGTTCATACCTGAGGTGGGGAGTGTGGATTGAGAAAGGGCAGGTTAAGACACTAAGAAGAAGACAGAGACACAGGACAGAGGCAGGAGGGCAATCCAGTGAACACTGAATGTCCGAGTTTATTCTTCAACATTCTTAAATACCCCAACCAAAATGAGGGCATGGCAGAAGATTTCTATTATCATATATAAGGAGCAAACAGACTTTCCTTAATCCTCCAAACATTTGGTAATCACACTTTAGACTCAATTTCCCGTTACCCGGCCTTAAGGGTCAAGCATAACCAAGACTGTTGTTACTTAGATAAGACATACAGGACCAAGACCAAACGTCCTACAGTAGCCACGCCTTAGATCTTTAGGTCTCATGACTTACTAAGGACAGTTTTAAAGTCTTTGACCTTGAGCTGAGATAAAAACAGAGCCATCATTATGGGCCCCAACAGATTTAGTGTTTTCTACTTATTTGTACCTAGAATTAAAGTGCCTTTGAAAACAAACCACCAGATCTATTTTTAACACCTACTACTTTTTTGTGAAATAAAATACTGAGTCATAATGACATTTATTCATGGTAGCAAGAGGGCAAAATTCTATATGTGTGTATGCATGTGTATGTGTATATGTATACATTATATGAATATGTATATCTGTGGGTGCATGCACATGTATGTGTATGTATGTGTGTATGTGTGTGTGCATATGTGTGAGTACATATGTGTATATGTGTATGTGTGTATGCATGGAGTATGTGAGCATATATATATATACATATATATATGTATAGACACACACATTCTCTCTCTCACACACACACAGACACACACTAAATAAATATAATTTTAAAATTAACTTATTTTCATTTGAAAAAAATATGCTAAGGTATATTTTAATTCCTGTCATCCACTGTGCGGAAACCATGACCACTAGCTCTTGTCTAAAGGATGAAAATGAGGTTCCATTCCCACGCTCTAAAATGATCCTTGTGGAACAAGGTTCCATTATGTCTATAGACCATATATCTCATTTTCAGAAACAATTATACCCTTTATCCAATAGTTTAAAAGAAGAGAAAATTACCTTCAGACATGCTAATTCTATGCACAGTTCCTACACTGGGTCATTAAAATCCCCGTTCAAAGCTTTGAAGGTATTTAAGTGGATTTTAAAGGGAAGTGAGGGACAGTTTGTATTTTGAGAACTGTGTAATACCAAGCCAGCTTAGTCATGTTTGTTTTTATTTTTATTTTTTTCCCCTCTCCTGGCTCACAGTGGCCCCCAGCTCTCAGCAAACAATGTGTTCACAGTAATGCTGGGAGGCACAGCAGTCTCTCATTTTTCCAGCACACAGGTCTCTGATTACCCACAGCTTAAGACAATGTTCTGCCCCAACACACTGGGGTCACCCCAAATCACCACCGTATTCATGTAACGTTGTTTCACTGGAGGGAAGAAAGGAATTGCGGGGTAGGATCAAGGCTCTTGAAGTCTCACATCGTTTCATGAAGTACATCTCAATCCAAAGACATTTAACGCTGCAGACACTATAAGTTTTACCTCACTCTCTATTTCTGCTAGAATCTGCTGAAATATATTTTCTCTAATTCCCATGGAAACATTAGTATGAAAAATTAAAGAGTTCCTGTCCTGCCAAACAATAATGCGCTATTTCTCTGGCGTCTGCACCTGCTTCTTTCTGTTGCTTTATAAAGACTGGTGAACAGCATCACTGAAAGCTGTTGCTATTATCCCCAGCAGCAAGGTGTGGTTTGCAGGAGACAAATAAAGCTCCTCTTGTTCTCTTCCCAGGCATAGCTCCTCTGAAGTTTCTACTCCCAAACGGAGTATGTCACTTACTGGCGTGCATCAGGCTTGCTATCAACTGTGTTCAAGGAGTTTATAGTATTACCATTATCCTCACCATTTACCTCACAGGATTATCTGCCAAGGGCTTTTAAATCAGGTGTTATAGCCCCCTCCACCGGGAATGGAACTTCATACCTACCTCTACTTTCCACTCTGGGATTTGGTCTGGCTTGGGTGCAAATCTTGTGTGTGTGTCGTCAAATTCACAGTGAGTTAGTTCGTGTGTGCAACTGCCCTGCTGTGTCCAGAAAGTACTGTTTCATTGTAGTCATCTGCCTCTGGCCCTTACAATCTTCATGCCCTCTCTTCTGCAATGATCTGTGGGCCTTGGGAGACAAGGGTATGATATAGATGTCTCCCTTAGAGCTAAGCACTCTGTAGCCTTTTTTTCTCTGCACTTTGACCAGTTGTGGCCTCTGTGTTAGTCTATTGCAAAAAACAAGCTTCTCTAATGATGTTTGAGAGATGTAATAATCTATGGATATAACAGTAAGTCATTAGTGCCCCTACTAGACCCCAAAGGCTAACAGAAAAACCTTAATGGCAGGAATGGCTACCTCTACTGGGGTTGCTGACCAGCGAGGTCCCCTAGATCTCAGAACATTATAGTTTATTGCCTTTGCTCTTGGTTACACTCCAGAACGTGATAGTAAGTCTTCATTGCTGAAGGCGCCACATACTGTAGTCATAGATCATGAAGAAATTAATCTGGTACTGACCTGGAAGCTTCATCCCTATAAGTTGGCTTTTGTATCAACAGATGATGATACTCACACCACCACAGGAGAAAGCAATCATCAATGTTACCCATCTGTGGACTCTGTAAGCTATAATAACGACTGGCCTGGCAAGATATACCCACTGGTACAGTAGTGACACAAATGTCATGGGGACAGCCAATTACTTTCTGATTGGATTTGAGCCTCATTCCACAAGATGAAACCCATACCCCACACTGTTGTCAGGGTCAAGGTCCCATGGCTAGAAATGCCATAGGCCATAGAGAAGAGCCTACTACTATTATCCCACTAAGAGTGAATAGCATTAAACTGACTCCTAATGTCTTATTGTTACAATAATAATGCATTGCTCACTCTTCATTTTTCTTGTTTTTATCTTGAAACAGGGTCTCACTAAGCTGCCAGAACTTAAACTTCTTCTATAGCTCAGTCATTCCTTCAAACTGTGATCCCCTGCCTCAGCTCTCAAGTGTCTGAGACTCCAAGGCTTGTATCACTAGGCCCAGTTAACCTATTTTCAAAATACAGAAATATGATGTAAAATGCGACAAAAATCCATAACCTAGGTTTACTAGTTGTTAGAATTTGCTTATGGTAGATAAATGGACATAAAAATGGATGGATAGATGTTTGACAGATGATAGCTGGCTGAATCATAATTATAGACATAGTGCCTCATATTTATTTATGTATATGTTTATCTTTTTAGTTAAGATCTCTATACGTGACCCTAGGTAGCCTAAAACTTGCTATGGCTAGTACTAGTAGTAGACCAGGATGGCTTTGAACTTTTCACTACCCTCCTACCTCTGCCTACAGAGAGCTGTGTGTACCATTGTTGACCACTGTACCAGTGCTAGAGGTGTAGCTTGATTGGTAGGGCACATGTGTCTACCATGAATGAAGCTTTGGCATAACTCCTCAGAAGAACATAAACCAAGCATGGTGGTGTAAACTGTAATCCTAGCACTCAGGAGATAGCGGCAGGAATATCAGAGGCTCAAAGCCATCCGGAGCGATACAAAGAATTTGAAGCCAGTCTCAGAAAATAAAACCTTTCCTCAAAATGAAAACTATAATCATAAACCCAGAGAGCTTAGGTAAAGAGAGAGGGATCTGGGGAAGGGGGTGCAGGGATGTCCCAGGGAGGAGGAATAGATTTTTATGGGCAGGCTGGGTGCATGTGGAGACAAGAGTGGGGGGAATTTAGCTGGAAGAGGAGATGGAGTAGAGGGAGAGAGTGTTGAGAATGAAGATGAAGTGACACCCATAGATCCATAAGGAATGGCACTATTAGAAGATGGGGCCTTGTTGAAGTCAGTGTGGCCTTGTTGACGTAGGTGTGGCTTTGCTGAAGGAAGTATGTCAGTAGGAGGTAGATTTTGAAATCTCAGAAGCTCAAGCCCAGGGGCTCCCTGGTGCCGAACAATCTTCGTACACTGTAAAACATATATTTCATTTACCCTCATCAGTTACTAAAGAGCTGATGGGCCTGTAACTGGGAAGGAAGAGATTGAGCAGGAGAGCCAGAGCAGGAGGACACCGGGAAGAAGGGTGGAGTCACAGAAGTTGCAAGCCAGATGCAGAGGAAGCAGCATGTATAGGAAATGAGATAATCCAGGAGCCATGTAGTAGAACTTACATGAGAAATTATAAGTCGATTTAAGTTGTAGGAGCTAGTTGGTAACTAGCATAAGCTATTGACCAAACATTTATAATTAATATTAAGTCTCTGTGTAGTTATTTGGGAGCTGGCCAGAAGTCGTGATGAAAAACTCTGCTTAGCTCAGTGTCCCTGCCTGCTGCCCACAGATCCAGATATAGAACTCTCAGCTGCCTCCCCACTATCATGTCTCCCTGCATACCAAGATGATTATGGAAACCTCTGAACTGTAAGCCAGCCCCAATCAAATGTTCTCCATTATAAGAGTTGCCACGGTCGTGGTGTCTCTTCACAGCAATAAAACCCAAACTGAATCATGAGGAAATCTAGCACAGTGATCCTAATGAGGACTCCTATTAACCAGGAATACAGAATCTCAACTGGCCATCTCTTGCAGGCAGGCATGACTTCCAGTGGTGGGACTAGGATGCATTCACTTGAGTTTTTGGACAACGGGGTCCCACAGAAATCTCCAAATTACCTAGGCTGTTTCTAATACAAAAGGCTGATCTCCAGAAACTAATGGAGGGGGTCATTGCCAGGGACAACACCCACACAATGGGGCCCTCTTTGGTGTGGTGTGGGAAGGAACATTGTGGAATAGTGAAAGAGAAACACAGACAGCAATCCAGCCATAAAATCTTTGACCTACTATCTGTCCTGCCGGCAAAACACACTAAGGCAATGGTGGCACAAATCAAGTGGGAGGAGCCAGCCAATGTCTGATTTGCTCTAAGGCCTACCCCACAGGAAGGACTAAGACATACCTGACACTGCTTGGGTAACCAAAAACCACAGACTAGATATCCCAGAGACCTAGTGTAAAACCAAACACTATTGGTCGGAAAAACAAAAAAAAAATAAAATCAATAAAATGATTTCTGATGATATTCTGCAATACTCATAGGTCAGTGCCTTACCCAGTTATCATTAGAGAGACTTCCTCTGGTAGCAGATGGGAACAGATACAGAGACCCACACCCAAACATTATGCAGAGAGAGAGAGAGAGAGAGAGAGAGAGAGAGAGAGAGAGAGTCTAAATTGAAGGTCTTCATCAAGTCCCTCCCCTCAGAGCTCAGGGAATCCTGCAGAAGAGGAGATGGGAAGATTGTAAGAGTCTTCGAGGATGGAGGACACCAGAACAAGGGCCTCTGAATCAACTGACCAAGGCGCATGCGTGCGCACACACAACCTACTGAGTCAATTCAGTGTTGCCCGAATGCACACAGGTTTGGGGTTGAGCACTTGAGATGATCCACAGGTAGTCAATGGGCTGTCCTCTCAAATTTACATTTCTCAGTCTCTATCCCTGCTACAGAATGTGCATGGTCTAGTGCTTTTTTTAAATTGTTAAGAATTTCAAACCAGTAAGAAGAAAGCATTTAAACCAGGCACCAGGCTCCTCTGAGCCCCTGCTGCACAGGCCACATGTCTATGAAGCCATGCCTGTCCCTGCTATGCTGGAGAGACGTTAAGGAAGGGACACACACACACACACACACACACACACACACACACACACACACACACAAAACCCCCTGCATTTTATTTAGATGAGAATATATTTTTAGTATGCTGAGTCCTTAGCATTTGAGGGTTTCCTGAAGTGGTAGCTGCCATTACCTTAACTCACATGAAAGCTAAAGTAACAAAAATCTAAGCTGAAATTCTGTAGGAATAGAAACAGAAGTTCTCCATTCCTCCCATATGAAGTCACGATCTATAATTCAATTTTGTTCTATTTTCTATACAACTTCAGACTTATCTACTGTTAGAGAATGCTCACTGTTTAAACCAATACTTCCTGAGTCAGGTACTTCCACGTAAGGTACCAGGAACCAGGAATTCTTCAATGAAACAGAAAGCTAACACTCACCTCCATGGCACTTACAAGCCCGGGAAATACTCTAAACCACATGTGGTATTTCAGGTTTGTCACCTCCAAGTTCAGGAGATGGATGCAGGAAGACACCAAATCCAAAGCCTTCCTAGGCAACAGAAGGTATTTCAAAATCAGCTCTGGCAGCCTAGTGAGAGCCTTGCTGAAAGGGGAAGATAAAGAGAAGTCTGAGGCTGGTTCCTGCTGGCATGGGGGAGCCTGTCCAGAGTCTGCCAGCTTCCTGGTCCTGTCTCTACTCACAGAAGGGGCCTGCCTTCCAGGGCCCTGCTCAGAGCCTCTGAGGACTGGGGACTGTGCACAGGGTAACCCGTCCCAAAGAACCAGCCCAGGCGGAGTCTGCCATCGCCCTAGTCCCACCTCCACCCACTGGAAGAGGAGAGCCATCGGAGTACTGGACCTGCTTGCACCCACCAGAAGAGGGAGAGACCCCAGTGGTATGCACTGGGATAGGTAGACACCAGTATAAGAACACAGTCAACAACAGAAAGATCAATATGACACCCCCTAACTCTAGGGACTCCACACCAGCAAGACTTAAACATCCCAACACAGATGAAGCAGAAGAGAACGACCTTAAAAACAATTTCATGAAGATGATAGAAATCCTAAAAGAAGAAATAAAAATATCCTTTAAAGAAATGGGAATTGTTTAAAAAAAAAAAAAAAAGCAAGAAATCAACAAATCTCTTAAAGAAAGCAAGGAAAGCCAAGAAAAAACAGTCAAACAGATGAAGCAAACAACTCAAACAGTTCAAGACCTGAAAACTGAAATAGAGACAATAAAGAAAACACAAACTGAGGGAATGCTGGAAAAGAAAACCTGGGTAAATGATCAGATGCAAGCATAACCAACAGGATACAAGAGATTAAAGAAAGAATCTCAGGTGCTGAAGATAAACTAGAGGAAACAGATTCATCCACCAAGAAAATCTGAAGTCCAACAAATCCCTAACACAAAATATCCAGGAAATATGGGAGACGATGAAAAGGCCAAACATAAGAATAATAGGTATAGAAGAAGGTGAAGAAACCCAACTCAAAGGTGCAGAAAATATATTCAACAAAATCATAGAAGAAAACTTTCCCAACCTAAAGGAAGGCATGCCAATAAAAGTACAAGGAGCTTACAGAACACCAATTAAAAAGTGGGGTATATAACTAAATAGAGAACTCTCAATAGATGAATCTAAAATGGCTGGAAGACATTTAAGAAAGTGCTCAACATCCTCAGCCATCAGGGAAATGCAAATCAAAACAACTCAGAGATACCATCTTACTCCTGTCAGAATGGCTAAAATCAAAAACACCACAGACAGTTTATGCTGGAGGGGATGTGGAGAAAGGGGTACACTCCTTTATTGCTGGTGGGAGTGCAAACTTGTACAGTCAATTTGGAGATCAGTATGGCAGTTCCTCAGGAAAATGGTAATCAGTCTACCTCAAGATCCAGTAATTCCACTCTTAGGCATATGCCCAGAAGATGCACATTCACACAACAAGAACATCTGTTCAACTATGTTCATAGCAGCATTATTTGTAGTAACCAGAACCTGGAAGCAACCTAGATGCCCCTCAACTGAAGAATGGATGAAGAAAATGTGGTACATTACAAAAGGAGTACTACTCAGTAGGGGAAAAATAGAATAGGATCTTGAAATTCACAGGCAAATAGAAGAAACCACTCTGAGTGAGGTAACCCAGTCACATACATGGTTTCTAGACATAGAGCAAAGGATTATCAACCTACGATACATACTGCCAGAGAAGCCAGGAAACAAGGAGGACTCTAAGAGGCATTCATGGTCCCCCAGAGAAGGAGAAAGGGAGAAGAACTTCCAAGCAAATTGGGAGCATATAGGGAGGGGAGAGGGGGCTAGGAGGAAGAGGAGGGGAGAGGTAGACATGAAGGAGCAGTAAGATTGAGTCAGGGAAAGAATAGAGGAGAGCAAGAAAAGAGATACTATAATAGATGGAGCCATTATAGGTTTTAAGAGAAATCTGGCACTAGGGAAATATCCATAGATCTACAAGGATGACCCCAACTAACAATATAAGCAATAATTTAGAGGCTACCTTAAATGCCCTTCCCCAATAATGAGATATGCTGTCCTAGAGTCTTCACCTCGTAGCTGATGGAAGCAGAAGCAGACACCCACAGCTAAACACTGAGCCAAACTCCTGGAATCCAGTTGCAGAGAGGGAGGAGTGATGAACAAAGAGCTCAAAATCAGGCTGGAGAAACCCACAGCAAACAGCTGAATAAGGGGAGCTCATGGACCCCAGACTGATAGCTGGGAAACCAGCATAGGACTGAACCAGACTCCCTGAATGTGGGTGTTAGTTAGGAGGACTGGGCAGTCTATGGGGCCTCAGGTAGTGGATCAGTATTTATCCCTAATATATGAATGGACTTTGGAAGCCCATTCTACTTAGAGGGATACCCCCCTCAGCCTAGACACATGGGAGAGGACCCTGGCCCTGCTCCAAAGATATGACAGACTTTGAAGTCTCCCCATGGAAGGCCTCACCCTCCCTGGGGAGCAGAAAGGGGATGGGATAGGGGTTGATAGGGGAAACAGGGGAGGATGGGGAAGGGTGTGGGAAGTGGGTTTGACATGTAAAGCAAGCTAGTTTCAAATTTAAATTTAAAAAAATATTTTAAAAGAGAAAGAGAGAAAATCAGTGGTGTGATTATCTAGACTCAGTCACTGTATTATGGGGTTGGGTTGCTGAGTAAATGGATAGTGAGGAGAAAGGTCCTAATACCCAAAGCACTGTGGTGTTTTATTTTGACAAATTGTCACAACACAATTTAGAGTCACCACTTTCCATTGAACCCATGTTATGCCACCATAGAATTTAACCACCTTTAGCCAATAAATGCCCTAGTAAATGGATGACAAACAAGCCACTGGCCAGTGAGCCTCCATCTGTCAATGGCAAGAGGCAAGCAGTAAAAAGTAAGGGGAAATAGCCATTCTCTTTTTAATCCAAAATAAAAGGCTTGTAGATGTGCCATTTAAGAGGAATCCATGTTTCCTGATAACCAGATTCCAATCTACCTGTCAGTTGGTACCCTCACCTTTGGAGGATAGGACCTCTTATACAATAAAAAACAACGAGCTGAGTCATTTATTGGGGAAAAATATGTAAAACAAGGAACCACCGTATGTTTTGAAACAAACAGAGGTCAGAAACACAAATATTGCATGTTTTCTCTAATTTGTAGATTCTGTATTTTATATAGCTAGATAAATTACACATATATACATATATATTATAAAAATTGATACAGGACTATCTATGAAAGTGAAGAAGGTCAAAGTACATGATGTACTAGAATAAAATCTTTATGAAACCCAATATACAGGATGAATTTATGTCAATAAAATAAATTAAAACTCTTATTTCTAATAACTGGTCTACATTTAATTTTCTTCAGTTATGCAAAAAGTGACTTTGATAAGATACTTGTCTGAGGTGTACATAAACCTTTCCTTTTGGTTAAGTTTCATCTCTTTAAATTTAGGGTTATATACCTACTTCTCTTTTCCCTGTCTTATTTCCTTTTTGAACACTCTGGACTGATTTGTGTCTTATGATGCCTGCACTGTGTCTACCTCTATGATGTTGCCTTGGTGTGGTGTGGTGTGCCTTGGTCATCTGTATTTCTTCTACACTAAAGTTTCGGTTACCTCTACAAATTCAGGGTGAACTAGGTGACAGGCGAATGCTGTGTGAACATACATCCAACACAGATTCATATGGACAACACAAAATCCACCATGCAACAACTCCACCATTCTCCATGGCCATTTCCAAGAAGATCAGTGGCAACAACCAACACACCCTTCAGTTAGAACTGAAGATGCTCGCAGAAAGTCGGGGGAGGGGGCTCTTGTTAATATGGCTGTGGAAGTTTCTTTGTCTTCTTACTTTGTGATGTTGGGACTAATACCCATAGCTGTTGGGGAGCCCTCTGCTGGTAAACTGACTCTGGACTCAGTGGTATTTCACTGGAACCCTCTCTTCCCAAGTCTCTGGATTGGCCGCCCTGTTCTGACTGTCCTCTCTTATCTTTCAAATCCATACACTAAAATTTTAGCACGTTGGTGGGCGGTGCTTTGGAGTTGTGATTAGGTCATGAAAACAAATCTTTCATGAAAGGATTATTCCCCTTGTAGGTGAGAGTTCTGAAGCCCCCATTTCTCCAATATGCAGCCTTACAAGGAAAAGCTGTCAGCAGGACCTTGGCAGAGGATGAATCCGGGTGATCCTTGCTCGGGGGCTTCAAAGCCTCCAGAACTGTGAGAAATCTGTTTACTTGTTTGTTTGTTGACAAAACATCCACTGGAAACACTTTGTGAAGTTCAAAAGAAGAAGAAGCAAGCCTGCCCACCAGGTTGTTCCTGCCCTGATGTGGGATGTCTTTCTGTACACTGTGGATATGTGTTGCTCTCATTGGTTGATAAATAAAGCTGCTTAGACCTATGGCGAGGCAGGATAGAACCAGGTTGGAAATCCAAGCAGAGATATAGGAGAAAAAGGGCTGGGTCTGCAAGATGCTAGCAGCCACCCAAGGAGCAAAATGTCAGAGCGCCACAGGTAAGCCACAGGCCACGTGTCAATACACAAATGAATAGAAATTGGTTAATTTCAATATAAGAGCTAGCTAGTAATAAGCTTGAGCCACTGACCAAACACTTGTGCCTAATATTAAGTCTTGAATGATTATTTAGAAATGGCTGTGCACTGTTCAAATGTACTAAGGTGGTAATAGAACAGAATTTTTAAAGTCCCACAGGGAAGTTTTTATTATTTCCTTGTTATAGAAAGGTAGCTAGGAGGCAGAGGCAGGTTGATCTCTGTGAATTCCAGGCCAGCAGGAGCTACAAAGCAAGTTCCCGGACAGCAGCCAGAGCTGTTACACAGAGAAACCCTGTCTTGAAGAAAAAAAAAAGGAAGGAAGGAAGGAAGGAAGGAAGGAAGGAAGAAAGAAAGAAAGAAAGAAAGAAAAGAAAAGAAAAGCATCCAAGTCTGGTTTTGTAGTTACCATTCATTAAAAACCTGTACCTAGCCACTCTACACATTTCACATCTATTAACACAAAATGAGGGCAGGGAAAATGAAATCTGAGGGTCAATAGTCAATAGGGACACAATGATGCTTATGACTGAGGTAGCTTTCAAATGTTTTGTATCTCACAAGAGTATGTATTATGGGAAAAGATGCTATTAGTCTGTATGTGTGGGGAAATGCTGATATTTTATATACCAGCCTACATCTTTTTTAAAAGAATCTGCGTTTCATCCATAAAATGATCATAACCACAAATATGTCATTTCTTGGAGCTGGAAGATAAAATGCATTAGACTAACTAGGTTGTTTAGTGGGGAAATGAGGGATAATTAAGAAGACAGTGACAGCAGCCTTCTATAGAAGATCCTCTCATATGTACTATGACTCAAATAAGTTTTCTGACCCACTTATAGCATCTCAGAAGATCAACCGGAATTGGAAGACTGAAATTTAAATTCCCGGTTAGCTACTTTCTGGTGGAAGACAGGTGGAATCCCTCCCACTCCCCCAGTTCTCTACTTATAGGAAAGCCTGGCTGTAGTTCACAAAGGGATCCATAGAGGCCTGGGAGAGAAAAGGGCTCAGACATGACAGGGAAGTGCACCCACGAAATCTCAACAGTATGGTTACCTAAACAAGACCAGCATAGGAACAGCTCTGTTGGCATACCAACAGTTCACAGGGCGACAACCTAGATGAAGACAATCATTTCTCCAGGGATGTGCCCCTTGATAGGTCACCTGAAGCACAGAGCTGTAAGAGAAACACGAAATTGGTTCAGTGTGTGTGTGTGTGTGTGTGTGTGTGTGTGTGTGTGTGTGTGTGTATGATGGAAACAGAAGAAGAGGGACACAGAGGTGTTGGAAGGGGAGAAGTGAAAATAATATAAATACAGCATCTGTGTGCAAGCTTCTCAGTAAAACTTTAAAGTTAAGAGAGATGAGAGAGAGAGAGGGGGAGAGAGGGGGAGAGAGAGAGAGAGAGAGAGAGAGAGAGAGAGAGAGAGAGAGAGAGAGAGAGAGAGAGAGAGAGAGAGAATGGGAGGGTCTCGCATTCACCATATGAGCAGTTTTGTGGTTCCAGTTTTGTAGTGAGCACTACACGCTCACTTCTGTTTGCCGGCACAAAATCAAAAGAAGTAGATTCATCCGCTTTCTCTGAGCATCTCAGAGGGTGCTCTGTCACCCTGATAAAATCACCACAGGTGTTTCAGATAGCCTAGGAGAAAAGCAAATTGGAGCAACACACACACACACACACACACACACACACACACACACACACACACACACGCACACACACGCAGGATCCCCATATATAACTCCTGTGGAAGCTGGGATAAATGGCCCACTCAGATTAAATACACTTGGGCATGAAAATAGTTAACTAAAGGCCAATGAACCTGCTTAGGTTGATACTGGTTTATTCATCTACGCTGTTGCGTCTCGCTCATCATTTGCTTTACTTATTCCTGATGTGTACTGCCTCTCGCATTGCCAGCTCCTTCAAAGGCAAAGGAATAAGCAGTTGTCATAACAACAAAGGTCTTCATTACCCTGGGAACCTTCGACAGCTTTATTTAAAATGAAGGAGAAAAAGGAACCCTAACCAATTAGCTTTATCAGTATGATTCATGTTCTTCTTAAACTGATAACTGTTTCCTGAAGAGCCTAGAGTTTGACGGGAGATGTGTCATGAATATTTATGGTAACATAAAACTCTGAGAAAAATTGGCAAGCTAATTATCACTTGGGAGGTGTTTCTGGTCAAATTCCTGCCCAGTGATCCATTTGATTTTTCTTAATGGCTTTTATTAAACAAATCAAAGAATTAGTGAGACCTTTGCCAGTATCTATCCATTGGTTTGAGAACAGCAATGAGTTGTATTCCTCTTCAAACTTTATCGCCCTCACTAATTTGATTTGTGTTCCCTTTTCAATTTCGTTAAACCAGAAATGTTTTCTCCTGCCGTCCATCCTTCCTTTTAGTGCTAAAAACACAGTTGAAATCCTCAGACACTTTTAATTCTGCCCTTCTCTACTGAGTTTTTTTTTTTTTTCAGCTGTTTTCTTCTGGTTGCAGGAGATAAGACTTAGAAGCAATTATTGTCTTGGTCCCATATCCTACAGGTGTTTTCCTTCCTGCCCTGTGACCATAGGAAAAATAAACAGCAAACCTGAAAGGGTCTAGCTGGGGCACTCTTCAAGTTCAGCCTTGGAGCCAAATGTTTGCACACTTCATGGAAGTGAAAGATTATGCAGGACTCAGCATAATTATTTCTGCAAAGGGTTAGATAGTAAATATCTTTGCAGGATGTAGGCTTTGTATTGAAACTCCCAGGCTCTGCCACTGTCGTGCGAAGCAGATACAGACAGACAAGATGGGAGCCAGATTTCACCCAGTTGTGGTTTACTGACTTCAGAGAGTTTCCAAGAAATGAAGTCTGCCCATCAAGGAAGTGGGTCCCTATGCCATTCAAGTAAGCAACAGTAAACACTGCCGTGGCATAGCTAAGAGAGGGTTTTCACGCTTCTTATTTCATTTAATCCTGAAATGCAGGTTATTCTACAAGGAATTCTTGTGTTCTCATCTCACTAGTGGGGAAACTAAACACTTAAGGTGCTCAGGTAACTTCCTTGCTTTCTGAGGTCAGATGGCTGACTGGTTGGTGTAGTTTAAATGCTCTTTCTATCACACCTGGCTCATAAACAATGCAATTTCCACAGCTCAAGAAGAACTGTGTGGTTCTCAGTAGAGTGTCTGGGGCGGGATAGGGATAGGGTGACTCCATCCATAACCTCCAGTTCTGTAGAACCAACCATGGTAAGTAACAACCTGAAGCCAAGGTAAGGGGGGGGGGTGCTAGAGAATTCTGGGTCCTGAGTCCTAGGGTCATAGTTCCTCTAAACTTCCTGTCTTCCCAAACTAAATCTAATGAAGTGTGAGAACCAAAGTTACATTTTAAGCTTTAATTACTGTGCCTTAGAGATCATGAAACAAAAATGCCTCTGATCTGTAAGCCCCTTGCCCAACGACAGGTAGTTCCTGAAATGCTGGCGCCTATCAGAGATCATAAGTCATATATTTTTCTCTCCCCTAAACAAGTTGTTTTGATACATGCTTGATCATATGTGGGCGGGTGGGGGGTATATAGGCACAAAATAGTTAGGATGTATGCTTGCCCCTG
This sequence comes from Cricetiscus sungorus, assembly GCA_030556225.1. Classification (NCBI taxonomy): domain Eukaryota; kingdom Metazoa; phylum Chordata; class Mammalia; order Rodentia; family Cricetidae; genus Cricetiscus; species Cricetiscus sungorus. The sequence goes on along the minus strand of JANBXA010000735.1, from coordinate 43,422,232 downwards.
ATTGGAACTGACTGGAAACACTGAACTGTGGGGTTTTGCCTTTTTTAAGCCTCTGCAACCAAAGACTTGGTGCTATTTTATGGGAACCCAAAGGTGGGCCTGACCAGAGCCCATCCACCTGGACAGTATTTAATTAAAGCTTGCTTCAAACTTAGTTTTAAACTGTGGTAGCAGTCTTATTCTCACAGGTGGGATTAACTAAAGCTCTTTGGGATCCCACGTAGAAACAATCCCCTCCCCTCCCCACCCCCACCATCGGATTTCAAGAGCTGGTGAAGCTCAGGCTCTACGTGCACTAAAAGGCATGCTTCAGTCGCTGAAGACTGTGCAGACAACTATTACTTAATTATGACAACTCTACCCAGGCAGGATATTGCATTAGAGAATGCAGATGTGCCATCTGTTAAGAGATACGATGGAACTTTTATTTTTTTTTTTCCACCAGAGTTTAGCCCTGTAATATTAACCCTGTAGTGTTCAGCTGAATGAAAAGTCTCCCTGAACAAATTTGACACAGGCTTTTGGAAGTGGGTGCTCTCCAGTTCAAGGTTACAAGCATTTCCAGAGTAATGCCTAAGAAATCAAATGTCATTGGAGGATACCCCACCTGCAGAGATTGCGTCAACAGACCAAATCTGTCCTGTAAGTGAGCACAGCAAAGGCAAGCTTTCCTTTCAGGGGGGATTTGATCATTCGTAGGCTCAGAGAAAGAAAATGCATGAAGATGATGAAAAGGGGTATTTTCATCTACTTGTGCTGCTGTAAGTAAATGCTATAGAGTTGCAAACTTCAAAACAACACAAATGTAGTTCTTGCAGCGCTGCAAATTCCAAGACCAAGGCCAGCAGACTCAAGGCCTAGTGAGGGGCTTCTTCTTTCTCAGAATGTTCTTACTGTCACTTTGGATGATAGGCGAGAAAGCTCTTTGCTGTAGTGATAAATTGTTTATGATTTATTAAAACTTGCCTGAGGATTCAGAAAGCAAAAGTGGCCTGAAGCTAAAGATATCAGGCACATGCCTTTAATCCCAGGACTCAGGATTAAGAGGTAGGTAGATCTCTGAGTCCAAGACCACCCTGGGTTACCAGAGAGTGAATCAGAGAGCTCATGCCTTCAATCCCAGGATTGGAGAGGTATAAAAGGTGGAAGCATTGGGCCTGACAATTGGTCTTTAACCACACTGAGACTGTCTTTAACAGTCTGAGTGACTCTGAGGAGCAGTGAAGTCGGGAGCAGTCTGGGGATCGCCCCTTTGGTCTGAGCTGAGGTAGAGTAAGAGCTAGTGGCTGGCTGCTTTGCTTTTCTGATCTTCAGATTGAAGCTTGAACCTCAATATTTGTCTCTGGATCTTATGCTACACTCTGCACTTTTGTAATTCTGTTTGTGAGGGCTCTACCTTTGTGACCAACCACCACTCGTGGCCCCCTACCTCCAAGGATTTCAATACATGAATGGGAATTAATTCATGTTGAATATATTCCAAAGTCTGTTTAATTTTTTTTTTAAGGAAATTCTTCACATTTCCTATTGATTGATTTTTGAGGTTCACTATAAAATACCAATGCATCTGTTGGTTGTATAAAAGAATTCCTTTCATAACATTTATATATGCAAGTCAGCTTCTTTGAGTAAACATTGTCTCTAACAATGCCTATTTTAGTTTATACATAAAATTAATTTTAGATCCATATAAAATTTTGGTCACTTGTGGTTTATAACTTATGGTTTTTTTCTAATGACCAAGATCATTTCGTGTAGCTTCTAAAGATAATTAAATTTACTCAAGCTGTCTCAACTTCTCTTTAGAGGTTGATTGACAAAAGGTCTGCCTATTCAGTCACGGCTGGGTGGGCTCTCACCGTTCGGCCCAGGGGGTAGCCTCCAACTCATGGCCGCATCTCTGCCACAGCCTCCGGAATACTCACATTGCTGGCATGCATCACTATGCCCATCTTTCTCAATACTTCTAAAACTAATGTCACTGAATGGGCATCTCATCTTTTAGCCTGTTTTTATATTTTCTTTTATTCTTTTCCCCACACTATTACATTTTCCTTCCGAAGGTCATTAGTTACTATCATATTTATAAAATGCCAAGCTTTGCATTCGGGCTATCAGCCAAGAGTAATGCTGTGTGAGAAGGTGGCTGTGTCACATAAATCGATCTGGCAGGCCCTTAGGAGTGCTGGCTCTGTTCATGTCTTCATTTTCTGGAGTATAATATTCCAAACTGCTCTCCGTGGGGAGACGGAGACAGACCCACCTGTGATCTTCCGGATCTGTACTGTGATTTCTTCGCTTAATCTACTTCAAGGTTTTCTACCTGTACCTACAACACATTCAGTATCGTTCTTCCCCTAGTTTCCCATCCTATGTAAGTGTCTATATTTCATGCTTTTTACAAATATATCCACTGCATTTATCAAAATATCACCATTTTGAAACTTTTTTCATATTTACGTTCATGCATACGCAATTGAATGGGGGGGGGTTAAGAGTCCTAACAAACAATTGAGTCAAATTCCAAGTATGCTACTGATACTCAGAGTCTCATTTATATACTTCTTCTCATTTCTAGCACATTCTTGGTTTAGGTATTATGTTGCTCTAACAACTTTGGAATTGGGTGATTTTTACATAATGATCTGTAGGCTAAAGTTATTTCTACATAAGAGAAAAGACTCTGAATTCTAAATTACACATAGTGGAGGCTGACAACATGATGATGCTGAGTCGGAAAGTGAAATCGATTATCTGTTGTCAATGGCCTTGGCACACATTTTATATTGCCATTTTACATTGTATTTAAGGTTTATGCTTTGTCTCCTCAACTGAATTCCCAGTGCTTGAGAACAGTGTGTGTGTGTGTGTGTGTGTGTGTGTGTGTGTGTGTGTGTGTGTGTGTGTGTGCACATTCCTCTCTTGAAGATGTGTGTATGTATGTTGGACCAAAGGTTGACAAGTATTTTTCTGTCCTTTCTCTGGCTCCATCTACTTTGGTTTTTGGTTAATTCTATTTTGTTTTTTCTGTTGCTGGTGGTTTTGCTTTTTGTTGTTGTTTTTTAAGACAATAATGGCCTGATGCTCACAAATTAGGGCTCATCTGGCTATGAGAGCTCCAGGGAGACAGATACCTAACCCCACCTCCCCAGGGCTGGAATTAAAAGCAGCCAGCTTATTTACAGGACCCACACACATGTCCTCATGCTTGCATAGCATGAAATTTATGAACCACTGTCTCTGCACCCTGATAGCAAATTAGTAGTTAATTACATTTCCACAGATGGGTATACAAGTACTGCACATATATTGATTGACTCATGTTCTCGATACAACTTTGTGGGGTGAGTGTCGTCCTAACCCCCATGTATACAATAACTCAAAGGAAGAGACTAAGGCTTTGTGATGAGTAACCTACAGGATATCTTAATGCCAACTAGAGAGTCACTAGTTGGAGTTCAAACGTGGGCACTCTAACCACAAAATCTAGGTTTGGTAGCTATTCCAGCATAAAACGGGTTTTGCTGCGTTAGTAATGAGATTTTGGGGCACAGAACCATGCCAAGCAATTCTGTTCATAATGCTTGACCCATGCAAGCCACCGTAGCATCAACTCTACTAGCCAAGTCTTCTACATTAACAGTGTTGTAAAGACAGCTAACTCTGGAATCTAAGAACTTCATAATGAATGCTTTAATCTACATACAAAAATGAGATGGGTGGACATTTTAGTGTCCATTTGATGAAGATGAATAATAGACACTCCTACAGGGGAGACCACATCATCCTTTCCTCTGTGACCCCTAAGCTAAGCTCTGCTTTCCTCTGGCGTCAGGGTTCTCTGCTCCCCTCACTGCTCCTTTGCTCTCTTGCTCTAGGATAATCTCAGTTACTTGGAGGTAAACTCTTGCCGTTTTCCTCTACAGGTACCATAGTTGCCTTCAGGCCTCACTTCTAGGAGTTTCTCAGGGCCTCCCTCTTCCATTGTAGAGCCCTAAGTACTTTCTCCCCGTTTGTTTCTTGCTCAGTCAGAATTCTTTGTCCAGCTAGAAGTCTCTCTGGCAAGTTCTGGCTCTTTACTACAGAAGATCAAAGTACAGATTTGAAAGTCCTTGCCCACTGGTAACAAGAATCGTCTTTCCATATTGAAAATATGTCTCCCGGGGTCCCACCCATCATTCCAGTTTTGTTGGAAACAAGGGTTCAGGAGATATTACGTGGAAACTGCTTCCTACTCAGAATTTTGTGAGCTCCAGGTCTGCCTTGTGAACCACCATTTACATCTTTGAATCCTGTGTGTCCCTTAAGACTTTGCTGAGAGTCCAAAGAGAACGGGGCATGAGGTCTCTACTGTGTGGTGTTTGCTATCTGCTGTTTGTTCCTAAGAACAGCAACATACATGTTCATAGTTCTCATTTTTGTCTACAATTAAAGCATTCCCCAGGGATTTTTTAGTGAAATCTCAAACCATGTCCTTCGGGGAGATATTGTTAATGTAAACAGCCAAATATGAAGTGTTCTGAATACTTCGTTCTGAAATACAAGTGGGAATATTTGTGATCGGAACTATTTTTCTGTTTTTTTTTTTTCCTGTTCCTAACAACTTGTATGTGCTAGAGAAATGACAGTGAAGAAGATAAGCCAGGCTCTGCACCCGTGGAATTCACATTCTGACTTTGTCAACAGTTCATACTTATCAACCGCATTCGATATGGAAAACATATGTTAGGTGTTCAGGAACAGCCAATAAATAACATCCTCCTGTCCCAGTCGAATTCAGAACCAATTTAGAGATAGAAAAGATAGACAGATGGAGATCAATCCAACAGCTTTATGACTGCTAAAGCTGATTGGAGAATGTGGCTTTGGAGTTGTTTCTATCTTGGAATGTAAAACACTTTTTCTTCCTTATTCATTGATGTACTTTGACAAGCTGCATGCTATTCTCCCAGAATCTTATCCATTAGCAGGTGACAGGGGACTGAGAATATATGACTCCAGCTGGGTGACACAAATGCCTGTAAATCCTTGCACTCAGAAGGCCAAAGCAGGAGGATCTCCAGGCTGTGAAAACTATTCACTCTTCCATCAGAACAGGAGACCGTCTTGCTTTCAAAAATGCAAGTGAGACTCTGAAACCAAACACAATCATTCCAGGGAAGACATATCTGTCTGCAGAGGACTAAAGATTTACAGAGGGAGACGTATGAGAACTCTCTGATAGTTGTGGGTCCACTGGCAATGTTTCTCTGCTGATGATCATAACACAAGTGTCGATTTTCATTCATAAAGTTGTACGTGAAGGCAAGGCAAAGATATGGATTTCAAAGTCTGTGTGTGTCCTAGGCACATGTGGATAAAAAAGAAAAATACTGACTTAACATACAGTCTTATAACAGTGGAGAGTAATTATGACAGTGAATGGGGGGAATATTTTTAATGAAGCGTTACGTGTAGAGACAAGTTGTGTGAATAGGCCTATCATTGAAAACTCAATATCACCTCCTTGCAGGTTCCCATGTATTAAGCTGTTTCCCAATATAATCTAAGAAGAAGCAGTAGGCTTTCAACTGGAACCAGAATAACCACCTCCAAGACCTCAAGTAACGTGGGAGGAAGGTGCTCCCTCCTAAGGATGCTGGGACACAAGTCAGTCCTATTGCAAAACTAGGGCTTGCTGGCCAGTCAAACTGTGGGTCTTCCCAATTTATTTAAATCTGTTATTTTGTTTCAAGCGCTAATTGTCTCCACAACAAACAGAGACTCCTCTCAGCTGCAATTATTGGCATTACAATAGATAATCAACAGGAAAGCCTGAATGCATACCGGGAGGAGTTGCCGTGGTTACCAACCCACAAAGCCTGAGTGTTACAGTCCCAGCTATGTTTCTACATTTCTTAGCATCCCCCACCCCAACCAGGAGCAAAGGGTGGCATCTGAGCCAGCTTAAACCAATAAAAAAAGACCCCACTCTCACACAGGTATTCTATGGAGCTTTTTCAATAAGTAACCCTGAGAAAGGGGCCTTCCATTTACAGTGTTTGTATATTCATGTTCATGGACTTTTAGAGCAACAAGATGAAGTCAGAGTTGCTGCTTTATGCTAGAGTAGCACATTATTGTATTTGCTCAATCCACAACCCCGCAGTGCAGCCATTATTCTATATTATCCTCTCTCCTCCCTTTTCTTAAAAGCAGATGGAAAAATAAATCACCTACGGGGCCGTATTTCATCTCATGTGGTAGTTTTTTCTCTCTCTCGCTTGAAGATTGCATAGGGCTTCGGGGGCCAAAAGGTTTACCGCAGCTCCACCAGTAACCTTCTTGCTCTGCAGCCCCCCCTTGATCTATTTAGTAAATTGAGGTTTTTAAAACTAAGATGGTTATTCAGATAAAGATCTATTAATATCTCGAGCCATTATAAAGAGGTAGGAAACCCATACAACATCTTCCTTATCAGCTCTGATGGTGGCCAATGCTATCTCTTCCTTCACTCATTAATCCTAATTACAGGGGACTTTTCTTGTTCTTTCAGAACACCATGTGTACCCCTCTCCCCACCAGGTGAGTGACGTTTCACTTATCGCTGGAAAAATATTAAAAAGCATAAATCATAACTACCATATAACAAGACCTTGATTAAAGTGTCAGTAATCAAACATAATTAAAACTTTCAACAAGATGGGCAGGAATGACGGCTCAATGGTTAAGAGCACGAGCTGCTCTTCCACAGGACCCAGGTTCAATTCCTCGGAGCCTTCTAGCACCTCCATGGCAGCTTGAAACCATCTGTAACTCCAGTCCCAGGAGACATAATTCCCTCTTCAGACCCCCATAGGCACTGCATGCACACACATTCATTCAAACACATAAAATTAAAAAAAAATTTTCAAAAAAAATTTAAAACATTTCAACAAGTTTCAGATTGTCTACAATATACAACATCAATGAAATCTCAATTTTGTATCAATACAACAATCCCACCATGTGAAAACTTTCATCCCAGCTAATGGAGAAGGGATCTAAAGGTTACAATATAATTTGAGGGGATTCCTTTGGCTTTCTTTCCTTCTTTCTGTCTTTTTTTAAATTAGAAACATCTTTCCTAACAATGAAGACTGAAGATTAAGATCCAGAAGAGTGGCCCAGCTCTGCCACTCAGGCAGCTCAGTCCCTCTCTGTGAGAACTGTGTAAGCAAATACCGGGAACCATTCAGAGCAAAGCCAGACACAGGGGAAGTACCCAGTGTGGACCCTTCAAATACATCCAATATTGAACAGCTTTTAAAAATGATTAGCTTTTTGTCTTATTTACGTTGCTGCAGTGATTTCTTACATAGTAGCTCTGGTAAGTTCTTCTTTCCTGGAGTCGCCACCTGTTATAAACTGTCACAGTGTCTACTGGATATTGTGTTTCTTTGCCCCTGCTCAGCACAACCAGGTAAGTGATACAGATTTCAAGTAAATAGTAATTACAGTGAAACTAGAAGTAGAAAGTCCTGTCTGCTCTCCCTTCTGTCATTTACTCTCTGGACTCTATCTGCTGTCTCTTAGGGCATCAGCACCTGTGCTCAGGCCATGCAGGGGGCCCTTCTGCCCATAGTGGTCATCACAGAAGCTCCGTGTCCACCATCAACACCCAGTTCTACGTAACTGTGTCTTCTCCCATGAATTAGGAGGGCATCACCTTGAGATCTGAGACATGGAGATTCCCTTTTGAGTTTACAGAACACCTGCCATTCACAGACAACAAAGCTCTCCCCAGCCTTGAAGACAATCCTGGTGCTGAAAAAGTAAGGTCCCTTTTCTGTCTGCACAAAGCCACCACTATTCATTAAATCTTGTCAGACATAACATAACATCTCAATTCTTATCCATATACCTTTAGATTAGTGCAGATCTCAAGCCTCATTGGACATGTTTCTTGGTGAAGTTGGGTGGGGATTAATACAGAAACTCAGAAATGGTCAGTGTACAATGAATCAGTGTCTGTAGAGCATTTACCCACAAATGTGAATGAATCATCTATCACACACACACACACACACACACACACACACACACACACACATACACGAGAGGGAGAGACAGAGACAGACAGACAGAGACAGAGACAGAGAGAGAACACTACTGCTCTGGGCCCAAGTGCTGGCTAACTTTTATGCTGACCTGATACTATGGTCATCTGGGAAGAAGGAATCTTAATTAAGAAAATGCCTCCATGGGATTGGCCTGTAAGCAAGTGTGTTGGGCGTATTCTTGATTAATAATTGATGTGGGAAGGCTCAGCTCACTAGGGGTGGTTCTACCCTTGAGCAAGTGGTCCTGGGTGATATAAGAAAGCAAGTTGAAGAAGCCATGGAGAGCAAGTCAGTAGGCAGCCTTCCCCATCCCTCTGTCAGCTCCTGCCTCCAGGTTCCTGCTCTGCTGAGTGATGCCCTGACATCTGTCAGGGTCACCTGGAGGTATAAGTGTGAAATGACCCTTTCCTCGGTAAATTGTTGTTGGTTGTTGTAATTGTCACAGAAATAGAAACACCTGCTGAGACAGACATCAAAGAAGAAAGGATAAAGGCCAGAAAGGAACATGCAGCGTGTACTCTAGAAATGGCAGGATTTGTACATGTGAGCTCATAGCTGCTCATACATATGATCTTACAACAGCCATACATGTGAACTCTCAGCAACTCAGACATGCGACCTCACAGCAGCGGTGGCTGACTGCACAAGACCTGCACAAGATCAATTCAGCTACCATTCCAGAAGAGATCATGAGCCCCAACCCCCAGCTGAGGAGCTATTGATGACAGGTGACAGTTTGAGAGAAGGAAGAGTCAATTTTCTATGAGGGTGTGGCCCCTAGTAGGTGGACCATGGATGCTCAAACCCAGGAGTATATGCCCAGTACAGTAATAATAAAAAGGGATGGAGTTGAGTGGGGTGGGGTGGGGTGGGGTCCGATGGAGCTGGGAGGAGTTAGGGAGAAAAGTGGGGAGTGAATATGATCAAAATACATTACATGTAATTCTCAAAGAATTAATTAGAATATTATGTGTTGAAATTATTTCACTTCAATGGGAAATGGGAGTGATGGAGGAACCTCTAGCAATAACAGATTCTGAAAGGGGAAAGTCCCCATAGGATGTGGCAAAGCACTAAATAAGGAATACATGCCTACAAGTGATCCTGTCTACCAGGCCACAGGCACAGAGCATGATGGGGTGCACTGAACGCCAGAGGAGCTTGCTGAGGACCAGCAAGACCACAGCTGTCTCAAACCACTGTCTGTAGAGCTGGGAGGAGAGTCCAAAAGAGAGAGAGGTTCCACAAATGCCAACAGAAGCTGACCCAGGAACAGACATTCTTCCTCCAGCACTCTCTACTGACAAGCTTAGGCTAGTGACATTTGGGTATTCAAGCCTCATTAGCTGGGCTGTGGACAGTGGATCTGTGGCTTAGAGTCAATAGACTGACAATTAGGTCCACACAGATACAAAATAGCTTTTTTTCTAAGACACACACCCTAAAGGAATGTCTATTTGTATCTGTGCAGAAGCACACTGTGGCCCCTGGGGATTGCTTAGTCAGAGTCCTGAGACCACCTGGAGGCACAGCCGGCATTCAACCCTTGTTTCCAGTCAGCTCCGCCTTAAGCAACCCCTGTGTACCGGTAGCCACGTCTCAGAGACAGCTGGCAACAATGTAACGCTTGCTGATTTCTCTGAAGATGCCATCAGACAGCACTTAAAAACCTCTTGATTCTGCTACAGATTTCACACTTAATATGAAGGGGTGAACTCACATAGGTGGAAATAATATCCTGCCCTAGAGGAGTTCATTCTTGTCACCCAGGACCTGTGGCCAGCAGCTGGACACATGAACACCTTGTAATAAGTATCGTCCTCACAATTAATTGTATGTGTGCCAAAACCTTTTGTAGGACCGAACCTACTGAAGAAAACCCAGTTATCTCATCAATGCAATTTATCTTGATATCTGTCAGGGAGAGCTGATGTTTTGTGACATGATAGCACAATCGTATCCTCACCGACAGGGACACGGCAGCAGTGGAGAGTTGAATACAGTGCCCAGCATGACATGTGGCTTCCTGTTTGAATTGCTTTTCTATAGAATTAAACAGCAGCACCCATGGGAGCCTTCTCTGGTTCAGTTTTTTTTTTTTTTTTTTTTTTTTCTGGGCAGATTAATTGTATGTTGAAGGAAAGCATTCAGTTCCTACTGACTCAAAGACAAGACAGAAGCCCCTCAAAGAAAAACCAGTTTCCTTAAGAGTCACTTGATTTTATCTACCAGGCCTTCTCTTGCATATGTGTTAGAAGAAATCAAAAGGGTTTTAGTGAATGTCCCACGGGACTCATCTGAGAATCTTTCGAGCCCTCTTCACATCTCCCACAACAAGAACTGGAGAGGAAAATATCCACACCGAAGCTGAGTCTTTCTTTGTCACTCTAGTAGACTCATGTGGTCCCTGGAGCCCGCTACTGTCTACAGCGACTTCTCCCTGGCCAGACTTCTGCTGGATGAGGTGCCTCTGAGCCACTTCAAACCTAGGAAGAATCCAGAAGTCTTGGCAGAATGCAAACATTTGGCCCAATCCAGCCTACTTCTGAACTGCCCTTAGATCCAGGGACTTGTGGCTATTTAAGTCAGAGAAAGTGGGCAGAAACAGCTGGCTTTGTGGGGAAGTTGATAAATTTCTAGCCTACATCAGTCAGTATCAGGAAGCTATTGGCTCATGGTTTCACAGGGGCCCTTTAGTGAGATGATGGGTTTTTCCGTGCCTCAGTTTACCCAGGTGTGAGGGGGAGATGACCAGTTTTCCTATGAGTGGCTGATTATGCGATTTGATCCCTGTGTTCTATATAGAATACATTTTACTTAGAATCATTGCTGTTGTCACCTGTTGTGGACGCCTAGAATATTTGAAGATGGCCATCTCAGGGAACATATTTCCTCAAGCTACAGGATATCTTTCATTTCTTGAATGCAAAAATCTCAGAATTTGTTGACTTGGGGATAAGATTACTGCGAGTTTCCTGGATGAAAGAGAAGTAAATGGTAGGTACCACTGAGGGGACACTGTCATCCTAGGTCACTTGGAACTGTTCTGCACAGAAGCAGGCAGTGCCCTGGGGAGGGCCGTGGACGGAACTACTCTAACGGGAGCACACAGCAAGTTAGCTCCCTTGAACTGAAGATTGGTCGCTGAGCCAGCCGTGGTGGAAGTACTTCGAATGTGGGCATTACTGAACAAAGCAAAGCACCCCATCAAAACAGACCTCAACATGTGGATCAGGGTAATCTTCAGTAGACTGCTCCACTTTGAACAGCAAATACTGTCCTTTCAAGTCTTCATTGTTCGAAGTTTTCTTTCAATTGGGGGAAGAATGTATTCTTGTCAACTTCCTCTATCACCTAAACGAAGTCTTCACTCCATTTCCCAGCTCTTGTGTGGGATAGTTGGTATTCTAATTCTAGTCCGTTCCTGGATTTCTTTTATTACTATTCCTTCCCTGAAATCTAATGATTTGCAGGCTGGCTTAAGAAATTAGGTCATCAGTTTATGTAAAGAGAAACACGAGGCTTCCTCTCTCGATAGACAACCACCTCACCCCCTCCACCTGCGTGGGTTAACCGGCCAGTCTCTCGTTCATTTTGTGTTCTCTTCTACTTGTCAAAAAGGTGGAGGGGGGATTTTTTTTCCCTTTGGTCCTTTCTCTGTGCTGTCACTTCAGATTCACAGTTGCTAAGTATTCCAGGAGCCCACCAGAGACACTCTCTCGTGGTGTGATTTGCAAACTTTGAAATAACACCCACCATCAGAAACGCCATATGCTCCCGAGTTATAGTCAGCTGACAAGAGCATGTCGTTTGTCACTGGAAATTCAGAAAATGTCAGCATTTTCATACCCAGCAATTGCCTACACGTGTCTCTGGTTAGCAAGAGTTTATGCGCGTGTGAAAATGTGAGAGTTACATTGTGATTCTAGAGGAGTAAAAATACCGCACTCACTATGGTGACCCAGGCTTCGTGAGCATATGGACAGACAGACCAACCTTCTCTACTTCCACTCTGTGTGTGTGTGTGTGCGTGTGTGTGTGTGTATATATATATATATATATATATATATGCATCTAGGTGAAAAGTCAGGTTAACCGTATTTGGGCTAACTGTGTTTTGTGTGTGATACCAGTGACTCAAATGTTTTAGTTATAAAATAGGATAGCAAAGACTATCTTTTAATCCACTAAAGGCAGATTCAACATAAAAACACAAGCTGTTTCCTTTGTGGCTAAATTGTGCGCAGCTGCATGGGCTCCCACAGAGCCAAGAGAGAAAAGCCTGGCAATCCTTCCTGATTAAAGGATGCTAATTACTCCTAAATACAATGTTATAGGGGTCCAACTAAATCAATGTTTTTATGGTTCTAAAAAATTAATAATGATTTCAGATCTACTAACTGTGGACAAACGAGCCATTTGCCCATGCTTTCACATGAGCTTATAGTGAACTAACTGTCTGAGCTGGAGTTAGATGAAGAGTGAGCCTGCCTCATCCAGTTCATCCTCCCTATAGTGATTAGAGCGCCTGATGGCATTTCCTCCTTATATCCTGTAGGAGAAACCATGGCCAGCCTACCCTAGTGCCCAGGCCAGCCCAAATGCACGTGGGCATGTGTGACAGGTACTTCCTCTGCCAAGCCTGCATCTATTCCTACAGATGCTGATGGAGAGACACCTGACCCAGAGACACCAGTGAGGAAAGGACAACGCAGCAGTCAGCCGCCTGAGCCAAAGGGACCTTGGGAGGGGGTATAAAGGCAGGCCTAACTGATGGGAGATGTTATTCTGTAAATATGTTTTTCATATCGGTTAATGAATAAAGCACTGTTGGCCAATAGGAAAGCAAGATAGGCGGGGCTAGGAGACTAGGAGGAAAGAGGAAGTAGTAAGGAGGAGAGAGGTAGAACATCAGCCCCTCTGTCTGGTAAGATGAGACCATGTGGAAATACTTAGACTAATAGAAATGGGTTAATATTTAAGACAGAGCTAGCCAATAAGAAATGATAGTAACTGGCCAACAGCATTGTATCAAATACAGGGTCTCTGTGTGTTACTTGGGGGCTGGCGAGGCGGCAGGACCGACCGTCAGGGAAGAACCTGCTCGTAACACCTAACGTCCTTAATAAACCAGTCTGCAGCACGCTCTGCTACTTACTGACTCCAGTGCCTGGGCCTTCTCTCAGACATACACCCCAGTGATGACGTTGTGATAGAAGTAGAAGCAGACATTCTGTGAGGTGAAGAACGGAACACAATCGCCTTCACTCTGCACTCATGTTAGGTAGTGCAGCTTCCCTGAAGCAGAGGGTGGGAATCTAAGTTCTCTGAGCGACCCATGGGGACGGGGCATCTCAGCTGCCGGGCATCCGTATTTTCTCCTATGTCACAAAAGTCCTCCAAAGTAAATACAAAGACCCTTTTCAGCATATGAAGAGTTTGAGACTCAAACAAAAGTTGACCAGTTTACCCAATTAAAACAGCAGAAAGAAACCAAAATATGGGGCCAGCAAGATGGCTCAGCAGGTGTAAATATTTGTCCCCATGTCTGATAACCTGAGTTCAGTCCCTGGGATCCCACATCACAAAAGGAGAGAACCAACTTCTGAAAGCTATGGTGTGAGATTCACATGGACATCATAGCATGTGTGTACTCACACACACACACACACACACACACAAGGAAGAAAAATGCATGTAAATCCTAAAATAACAGTGTTCATTCCACACGCTTACCACTAAATCATGAGTCTTGTCAAGTAAGATTTTTAAACTTCATTTTATCCAAGCTGGGGTTGAAGTGCTTGACACGCACGTGTAAGAATTGCAACTTAGATTCCCAGAACTCATTAAGTAGTGGGTAGGCAGGGTGGCCCTCCTGTAACTCCAGCTTCAGAAGAAGGTCAAGAACGTGGATACCCAAAGCAATCAGGCTACCATGAGGCACATGGGTGATCTCTGGGTTTGATTGAGAGGCCCTGTCTCAATGAATTACATAGTGAACAGTGGAGGATGATTCTTTCAGCAACTTTGAGCCTCTACATGTGAGCACACACATGCACGCATACACATGCAAAACGTACATACGTGCACAATACACACATACAGGAAAAGAGAAAAAATAAACACTTTTTAAACTCATGTGTCTTTATGACTCAATGTTCTCCATAATCTATGCTGTCCATCAGTTATACTAGATTGAAGCCTTGGTCTCCAGTGGGTTGATGCAGAGGTGGTGGGATCCTTGAGAGACAGAACTTCCTGAGACCATAGGGGTGTCAACTCAGAAAGGGTTAATGCTGACATCATGAGATTAACTCTACACAGTTCTCTTTAAGACATCTTAAATTGGGGCTGCGCCCCCCCTATGGATTTGAATGGCTAAGTGTTTGGGTCCAAGGAAATTTGGCAACAGTGAAAGGATTTTGAGCCCAAAGTCAAATACAGAACTACTCTGTGAACTTTCTGACTGTGCTCGAGCATCATGGGACTTCACAGAAGCTTTGGTTCTAACCACGCAACATGCATACTCTATACTGTGCATGCTGTCAAGCCACCACCAGCAAATGCTGCCTGTCACACTGTAGTTTAGCCTAAGAGGTACAACATTTTTATTGTACATAGAAGGTTTTCTGCTCTTGTGAAAACATAATGATTTAATTACAGAAAACAAAGACTTGTAATATTTTCCTACTGTCATATAAGTATCAAATTAGCATATCTTTAGATTGTATTGTGCTATCATGTTTGATTTCAAGAACTGCCGTTCGAATTGCTGCCTCATCAAAACTCATTAAATAAGGGTTTGGGGTAGTGGGGAGCCTGGAGAGATGACTCAGCAGTTAAGAGCACTTGCTATTCTTGCAGAGGACCCCAAATTCAGTTCCCAGAACCCACACGGTGGCTAAGAACAAATAAATAATTCTCTTTATGATTTATTATCAGTACACACGTGTTTACATACCTAGTTATGTGTGTGGTGTTGCATAAGAATTACTTATATGACAAGAGCTGAGAAAGGGAAAAAGTTTAAGAATTCATAGTCTATGACTTCAAGGCCATTACTGTTGCAAACCAAGGCCAGGCCACATGTTTGGTCCCTTCCCCACATGTTATGCAAACAGACACGAGGCCTTGAGGCCAGTTAGATGGAGTCACCTGGTCTGTGTCTGTTCTTTGTAAACAACCCCGCATCTGGTATTGTGCCATGGCATCACGGAATGGAGTATATAAGCTGTTGTACCAATGTACCAGAAACTGGGTAATTTATAAACACTGGGATTTTCACAGTTGTGGAGGCTGGGAAGTCTACCATCGAGACACTGGTAGCTTCCATGCCTGGGTGGGGGGCTGATTCTCTCAGCTTCTAAGACACTGTCTTGCTACTGCAATCCCAGATAACAGACATCAGGAAGGCGAACGAGGCAAACCGTTCCCTTGTACCTCTTTCATCGGGTCATCTACTCAAGAGTTTTATTGAGGTTACTTACAGGAATGTGGGGAAGGGGGAAGGGTTACTTAGTGGAATAGCTGTGACTTAAGGTCAGCTGCATCACAAAAGCCCTTCTCAGCATGGGTGACCGCTCACACAAGCTGTGGACCTGAAAGCCTGCAACCCACAGGCAGCTCAATAGGATAGAGTGTCCTTCCTGGGTGCTGCGGCTAGTCTGGGCCCTTTCTAGACACCTCAGCTGGTCTTGGGTTCATCTAGCCCAGTGGTTCTCAACCTGTGGGTCATAACCCACCGGGGTGGGGTAAATGATGCTTTCATAGGGATCACACATCAGATATCCTGAGTATCAGCTACTTACAACTCGTAACAGTAACAAAATTACAGTTATGAAATAGCAATGAGAGTAATTTTCTGTTGGGGGGTCACTAGAATATAAATAACTGTATTAAAGGTTGAGACCAATTGATCTGGTCAGTTTGCCTGGTCTCTACTACGTTCAGCCTAGCTGGAAGTCCTCTGATTCTGCTTTCAGCTTTAAGTCGGGGCTCTCAATACTGTCATGCTGCTGTTGATTAAAAGTAAATGTGTGTTCTGGAGAATGCCTTCAGGTCTTAACAGTCACAAAAGGAAGGACTCATGCCTTGGTCTTCCTACTCTTGGAAGGTGGACCGGGATAAGTCACTTCCTACCTTCCCAGCTTCAATCACCTCACTAGCTGTGGCCATTAATCTTTATTATCAACTCGAATGGATTGAGAAGTGTTGTTGGTTGTTTTGCTCTTCTTACTCTTAGCCTCTTTGCTCTTTGGGGGCCTGCCACCCACTCCCATATAAGTCATATACACTGGCTTATTGTTACTTATAAATGTCTGGCCTTAACTTGGCTTGTTTCTAGTCAGCTTTTCTTAAATTATCCCATCCACCTTTTGCCTCTGGCCTTTTTCCTTTTCTTACTTCTATATATCTTACTTTCCCTCTTACTCCATGGCTGGCTGGGTAGCTGGCCCCTTCTTTTCTAGCTCCTTGATCTCTCTTGCCTCTCCATCCTCTCTTCCCAAGATTTCTTCTCCCTTTAATTCTCTCTGCCTACCAGCCCCACCTATCCTTTCTCCTGCCTTGCTAATGGCCATTCAGCTCTTTGTTAAACCAATCAGGTGTTTTAGACAGCTTCACAGAGTTAAACAAATGCAACATAAAATAATGCAACACATTTTTGCATCCTTAAACAAATATTCCACAGAATTAACAAAGGTGACACATCTTGAAATAATACTCTACACCAGAGAGTGACGAGCACACTTCTAGGTCTGTCTAAGGAACTTGTAGAGGTGTAAGGAAGATCTACTGTGAGTGTAGGCACACTCACACAGGCTGGACTCAGGTAGAATAGAAGAGGGGCCGGGGTGCTCCAGCTCTCTCTCTCCTTGTAAGGATGGAAAAATTTAGCCTAACTCTCCACTGACCCCAGGAAGCTAGAAGATAAAATTCCAGACCCTGTCCCCTGGCAGTAAGTAGGCAAAAGGTCACATTCTTTGCTGTTTATGACAGCACCTGTGAGTGAGTGAACACAGGAAATGAGCTTTGTCACCCCACCCAGGAGCCTGCCCAAATGCAGACCTCCAGGGCTAAGCGCGGGCTTGGATGGTTTAAATTGATTGGGCCGCACCGTGTGGGCTCTAGATGCTATGAGATGATTGGTTTGAGATGTGCGGGCTTTGTTGTAACCCTATAAAAGCTGTCTCAAATCTGTGCCCAGGGTCCTCAGCCCTCTACCCCTGTGTGGGTATGGCTGTTGATCCCAGTGCACTTGGAATATAAAAGACCTCATTCTTTTGCATCAAGACCGCTTCTCATGAGTGATTTTTTTGGGGGGGGGCTTTCCTGAGTCGGGTGTGAGGGTCCATGCTCTCTTTCATCCCTCTCTCCCTCTCTCTCTCTCTCCCTCTCTCTCTCCCTCTCCTCCCTCTCTCTCGTCTCTCTCTCTCTCTCCCCCTCTCTCCCTCTCTCACTCTCTCTGTCTCTCTCCCTCTCTCTCTCTCCTCTCTCTCTCTCTCTCTCTCTCTCCTCCTCTACCTCCCTCCCTCCCTCTCTCTGTCTCTCTCTGTCTCTCTCTCTCTCTCTCTCTCTACCTCCCTCCCTCCCCACCTCTCTGTCTGTCATCTCCTCATCTCCATTCCTGGCTGCCATCAGCTGAGTGGCATCTCAGCCTGCTCTTGCTGCAATGTTTTGCCCCGTATGGGTCCCAGATGCCATGGCACCAAGGACTACCGACTGAGAACTGTACCAGGCCTTTTTTTTAGGCCAACCAGCTCCCAAATCATACTCATATTAGGTGCAAATGCTCGGCCTTAGCTGTTTCTTGCTGTGCTTTCTTTCTTTATTTCTTCCTTTCATTCTTTTCTTTAACTTAATTTGACCTCTCTCTTCATCTACGTTTCGCCTCAGGGCTTTTTACCTCTTCTGTCTGTATGTCCTACTCTTGTGTCTCCTGGCTGAACCCCAGGTGTCTCCTTCTGTTTCTCTCCCTCGTTCTCTTCTCCCATCTTATTCTTTTCTCTCTTCTGCCACCCTACCTATCCCTTTCCCGTCTAGCTATTGGACATTCAGCTTATTGTTTTTAGAACAATCAGATGCCTTAGGCAGGCAAAGTGAAACAGCAATACATCTTTTCATAATTAAACAGACACAGCATAAACAAATGTTTACATTGTCAAACAAATACAGCAGAAACACACATAAAGCATCTTTCCACAGTTAAAGTCAAATCCTGCAGCATAAAAAAATTTAACACATCTTTACACAGCTAAATATTCCACCACAGAGAACTCTGAAACTTTGAAGCAAATTGACCCTAACCCACAGATCGATGCTTATTTTTGTTTTTTTATTTTTTGTTTTTTTATTTTTATTTTTTTTTTTTTGTTTATATGTGTGAGTATTTTGCCTGCAGGTATGTATGTGCATTTCATCTATGTTTGGTGCCTGAATGCAAAGGTTTGAAGTGGGTATTTGATCCTGTGGAGCTAGAGTTACAGTTATGAGCCACCATACGGGTTCTGGAAATCCCTGGACGCTCTGTGAAAGCAGCCCCTGCTCTTAAGTAGGTGACTAAATAGTCAATGACTACAATTGGCTGAATGCTGATTTATCCCTGTACTGAGCAGTAAGGAGGGTGAATTCCGAGTTCAGAAAAACTGACCAGTGATCAAATCCGCACACCTTTAATTTCCCTTTATTGAAACTGGATTTGCTTTGTCTGACCCACACTGGTGTCTCTTGTAAGAACGGAAGAATGGGAGAGTGGCCCCCACCCCCACATGGCTCACACGTGACCGTATCCTCTGCACCTGCTGGATTTACTTTTTTTAAACTTGTGTTGGTTTTTCATTACCATGGTAAAATGTCTGAGCAAACAATGTCAGGGAGAAAGAATTTATTTTGGATTCAAAGAACTAAAGGTTTCAGCCCAAGCTGTCAGCACTTGGTGCTAAGGCAGTATATCATGGAGAGAAGGCATGGAAGGGCAAAATTGCCCCCCTTGTGGTTGTAAGGAGAATGCATGTACTCACTGGCTCTCTCCCTTCTCCTTTTGTTCCAGATGGGCCTCTGACATAGCTACTGAGGCAAGTTCTCCTCCCCTCAGTTAACCTTCTCTAAGCTGCTCTCACAGAACTCCCAGAGCATATGCTACTAGGCAAGTTACCTCTCCATTCATAATTCAGTGGACAACTTCATAGAGCCTGCATTGAGTAGCTACACTCTGTGTGTGTGTGTGTGTGTGTGTGTGTGTGTCTGTGTGTGTGTGTGTGTGTGTGTGTGTGTGTGTGTGTGTGTACCTCAACTCAACAGCTCAATAATCCCTTAACAGAACATAGGCATGCCCCCATTCGCATCAAATTCCAGTGGGAGTCATGGGGATGTCTTCTGTACTTATGTTTCTCTTAGTGATTGATGAATGAATCAGTGATTGATGATTGATGATGAACTGTGGCCAATGAGGCAGGATGATAGGTGGGACTAGGAGGCAAGGAGGATTCTGGGAAGTGTAGGCAGAGAGCAGTTGAAACGTAGGACACTGAAGGAGTAACACCATGCTGAACATCTGAGATAGCCACAGCCGTATGGAAATACATAAATTGATAGATATGGGTTAATAATTAAGATAGAGCTAGCCAATAAGAAACCCTAGTCATTGGCCAACAGATTTATAATTAATATAGTGTCTCGTGTGTTATTTGGGGGCTGAAGCAGTGGCGGGACCCAGGTGGCTGCCAGGAAAGAGTACACATAACATGGGAGGTCAGTTAAATGCAAAGCAAGTACTAAGAAAGAACATTACATTTGTGACAGGTGAGTGGGTGCTTCCGTTACTGAGTTCAGGAACTAAATACCTGGCAAGAAGCAACTTAAAGGAGAAAGGGCCTACTTCAGCTTGTATTTTGAGCGTATTGTCCATCATGGTGGCAGGAAAATGAAATAACTGATCCCTTTGTGTTTGCAGTCTGAAAGCAAAGAACACAGGAAGAGGGGCGGGGCTTTCTCAAGGGTTTCCATCGATGACATACTTCCTTTAGTGAGGCTTCACCTACTCAAGGTTCTAAAACCTTCCAAAACAGACCACCAGCAGGAGACCGAGTGTTTAAACACACGAGCCTGTGGGAAGCATTTCACACGTGGGCTTCCCTTCTTCATCCTCTCCCCTTCCCAGCAGGAATCCAAAGGAAGAAAATGTGAGTAGAGCATGAAGGTAAATTTATTTAAATGTCCAAGTTAGCTTTGTGCGGCCCCTTGGGAAGCACGGGCTACTATCAATATGTCATTACGAGGACAAGCGAGGACTGCACAGAGGGTTCAGTGGCTAAAGAAGCTTGCAGCCAAGCCTGACAACCTGGATTCGATCCCCAAGACCCACAAGGCAGAGTGACAGAAGTGACTCCTGCACACGGTTCACTGAGATCAAAACATGTAGAGTGGCATGTGTATGTGCACACATGCACACCACATACACTACACACACACACACCACACACACACACACACACACGCACACACACTTTGAGAGTATGAGAAAGTTGAAGTTATTCTTGCAGAAGCAGAACATTTGTGCTCTGCAGTCAAACTGCATGTGTCTGAATCCTCTGCTACCATTCACTTAAAAATTTTTTTTGTAGGTGCTGAGACCCAAACCCAGGTCCTCTGCAAGAACAGCAATGCCCTTAACTGCTGAGCCATGTCTCTAGTCCCTGATACCATTGACTTAAATTTTTTGCTCTTCTCCTGTGGCCTGTGGGTGTGTTGACTTTTCCCCAGTGACAATACACTCAGGATACCCCGTCCAGTGGTGTGACAATTCTCTAGACTATGAAGAGCCTCAGATCATGACACTGCAGGCATCCTAGGACTTTAGCAGTCAGTTGAGTCCAGACACTGGACAACGTCAACGTCTCTAGACGATGGGTCTCAACCCCCTAAACACTGCAATCCTTTAATGCAGTGCCTCATGCTGTCATGGCCCCAAACAGAAATTGCATTGATACTTCATAACTGTAATCTTGCCACTGTTTTGAATTGCAGTGTGAATATCTGATATGTGACCCCAGAGGGGTGGAGATCCACAAGCTGAGAACTCCTGCACTGGCGGCTAGCTGCCAAATCTTTGCAACTCTTAACTTTTGTTTTTCTGTTGTTTTGCCAGTAAGCTCTGTTAGGACCAGGTGTCTTAGGTATGTGGCAAAGAACTGAGGAAGCACTCGGCAAAAAGCAGAGTAGCAAAGGGTTTGATTCAGGAACAAAGCAAAAGCATGGAGCAGATACACTGACCGTCAGCAGTGGGATATGCGGAGACAAACTCATCCAGGGCTTCCTTTGTGAGCTTGGGAGGTAGAAGAGCCAACTACTGAGGAGCAGGCAATGGCTGGTTCTCTACTCTGATGCACAGGCTTGGGCCGTGTCAGCTCCTGTTCAGTGCACATGTCCTTTCCCATGATGCATTTGACTGGGGTCATTTGCATGCCCGATTACGCATAGGCATAAGATGGTAAATAGATTTTTTTTTTTCTTTAAAATTTCATTTTGAGAATATAGGTCATCTCACTGGGCTTGCACTCAAAACCAGTTTAGGCTTGGCCAGCCCATGGCCTCTAGTTCCAAGACAGGCTCGTATTTGATCACAAAAGGGGATCATTAGGGGATGCTACAGATCAGAGTGATGGTCAGCCTTTGTTTAAAGAGGGGGTACAGGTGCCTCAATACAGGTGGGTGTCCACACTGCTAAGTGCTTTATGAGGGAGGTGTGTGTGTGTGTGTGTGTGTGTGTGTGAGTGTATGTGTGAGTGTGTGTGTGTGTGTGTGTGTGTGTGAGTGTGTGTGGAGGGTGTGTGAGTGTGTGTGTGGTGTGTGTGTGTGTGGTGTGTGTGAGTGTGTGTGTGAGTGTGTGTGGTGTGTGTGCGTGGGTGGTTGTGAGTGTGTGTGTGAGTGTGTGTGTGTGTGAGTGTGTGTGAGTGTGTGTGTGTTTTTGAGTGTGTGTGTGTGTGTGAGTGTGTGTGTGATGTGTGTGTGTGAGTGTGTGTGTGTGAGTGTGTGTGAGTGTGTGTGTGTGTGTGAGAGTGTGTGTGAGTGTGTGTGTGAGTGTGTGTGCGTGTGTGTGCGTGTGTGTGAGTGTGTGTGAGTGTGTGTGTGAGTGTGTGTGTGTGAGAGTGTGTGTGAGTGTGTGTGTGTGAGTGTGTGTGTGTGTGTGTGTGTGTGTGTGTGTGTGTGTGTGTGTACGCATGCTTGTGTAGCTGAAGTTATACAGGTTCAGGGTTCTCTTCTTGCCGTCTTGTATTGGAACACAGAGATGGCCACTAATACAACTTAGGGAGATCAAGGAAAGAAGTTAACAATTGATCAGTCCCTTCAACGTTTCACGGTCATAAGTTAGTGGCTATGAAACCCTGGCTCCCCAAAGAGCTTGAAAAGGCCTGTACCATGTACTGATTTGATGGTCAACTCATAGTCCCCAGAGCCGCCTCCCAGCTTTCAAACAATGTTTGTAAAGCTACTTAGGCTAGCATGCTTTTGCCCTTATGTTCCAATTTACACCTCACAAACGCCATCAGAAGGACAAACAAAACGCTTTAAGAACATAGAGTTGACAAAGTTATCGAAGATCCCTTCGCTGGTTTCAAGAGAGGAGCCCCCAACAGAACCATGTGGCTACTAACATACAGGTGTAGTCAGGGGCCAGTCAGCCCAGCCCTGCAGCTCTTGCCTCTTTGGGTGCCGACTTTGACCAAAATATAAACAATAAAATAAAGAAAAATTTAGATTACGGGAATAAGAGCTGGAAAAAATGTCATCAGCATAAAGATGGGAAAGAGGTGTTGTGCTAGGCTAATAAAGGGATTCACAGAAGCCCCTGGAGTCATAAATCCTCCTTGTGGCTTTTAAAATTGGCTTCCTTTGTGGGATTTGGGGATGGAGCATGGACAGACTGCCTTTTCTCTCTTCTCCCGGAGTGTGGTAAACCTGAGCTAAGCCGACCGACGGAAGACAAAGTACCATGTAAGTCCCCATCTTTACTTTCTCTTCTTCCCACGGTGTGCTAGTGCTTTGCACAGCAGGGTACATTTCTCTTACAATCTAGTGTGTGTTTTAGAACGAACTAATAGAGAACACCGAAGATCCTGACAGAAGATGCCAAATATTTAAGGATGGAAATACAAGTAACCACACTTGATTGTTACACACTGTCATCACAAATTGGATCGTCACGTTTTCTCCATAAATACACACAGTATTATGGATCAATAAAAAAACAAAAATGAGAACTGGAGAGGAGACGGAGGAGGAGGTGGCTCTCCTGGGCAGTTTTGTTACTTTTCCATATGTTTTGAGTTGAGTTCCCAGGTCCCGGAAGTGGGTGGAGGATGTGGTCCATGACCTCTTTTGGCCTCCCTGGAACCTACATACACACAGCAGACCCACACAAATACACATGAATACAAGTAAATAAATTAATTAATTAAAAAAAATAGTCCAGAGGATCCAAATGGAGCAGAGATCTGAAGCAAGAAGTGATTGGAGCTATCAAGCCTCAAGCCAGAGCAACAAGTGGCAGGAAAGTAAGGGACACAATACTTTCCATGGAGGGACAGAATTGTAAAGATGGTATGTTCCCAAAGCTATGGAGACACCCAAAATAGCCACCCCCACCCACAAAACATTTTTATTGTTGTCAGAGTGACATTGAAGTAGACGCACAGCATCCCAAGATGCCTCCTTTGAGAAGAGAAAGCATCTAGTTGGGCGTGTGCATTCTGACACATTTGCTAAACATCAGATGTACTACTTTAGAGCAACTCTTTAAATATGCAGTGTGTTTGGATGCAGAGAGCAGCCAGGAACACTGGAGTTTTATTTCTTTGTGGCTAAGGGTCTTATTTCTCCTTGTGTTGCTTTTTCTCCAAACCCAGAGTCTGCTTATTTGAAAATATTTATGTGTGCATGAGAGGATAGGTTTTGTTCATTGTCCTTTGAAATTTGCTCCTTTTACGTTACCGAATTCTCACACATCTTTTTCTGGGGGCAGAATGATGTGTTTCTTTACAACCTTCAGTGCACACACCCACAGGGATTCTCCAGGGCTCATGATAGCTTTCCCATTCTGAAAGATGGGGCTGGGATCTATATTAACTTTGTATCAGCCGAAGAAGTGAGCTAACTTTATTTGAAGCCTTTATCACCCTATGAGAGGTAAGTCGTTTTGCTCAGTTACAGAGGGTCTTGAGGCAATGACTGTGATTCAAGTGACAGTCTGAATTTCGATGATCTTCTCTGAGATTTGGGATAAATCTTTCTGCTGTCTGGAATTTCAGTTTCTTCTCCCACGGCTTCCTACCCACTTCACAAAGATGTTGCGAATGTTAACTTCAAAGGCTTTAAGCACTTCTGAAGAGAGACATGCTCTAAAGACGAGGCATTAAGCAATCAGAAAGGCTCTACTTTGTATCATTGTATAAATTATCAGGAGGATTTCTATCAGTGCTAAATCCGGCTAAACAATAGAAGCAAGAAATTGCACAGAAGAGACAGAAACTAACATAGCATCCCATGGCAAAGGGATGCCTGTAATTGTGCTTCCAACTGGGTGGAGATAAAGAACTGAACGTATGAATTGTCTAAGGCTGCTATGCCTAGATTGTTGATGTGCTTGGTTGTATGCGGTAGCATCTCCATTTGGCTGTTGACATTTAGTCAAGTGAGCAAGGCAAGTTGCCCAACAGCGTTAGTATAAAAGAGAAAAGGAAGAAGGGAGGGAGGGGTGGGAGGGAGGGAGGGAAGGAGGGAACACAAATTTGGCCGCAATGAGATAACTATACACCGTCAAATGAATAAAACTAAAAAGACTGACATCGCCAAAGGTTGGTGATGATGAGAGCAACCAGAACACAGGTATTGTCGGCAGGAGTGGGGGAAGGAACAATTACTTGGGAATCAGTATGGGAGTTCTTCCAAAGTAAAAGCATCACCCACACAGTGATCCCTTGACGCCACTTCACAATGTTTACTCAGGAAAAGTGATAGTAAACATTAAAGACAGGCTTTTAGAGCCATCGGCATGGCTCAGCAGGCACTTGTCACCGAACCTGGTGACCTGGGTTTGATTCCAGGGAACTACAGGATGGAAAGACAGAAACGGCCCCTCAAGGTGTCCTCTGACCTCCACGGGCATGTGTATGCACACACACATACGTGCCCACATGCGAATGTAATCATTTTTAAAAGGTGTATACAGTATTCCTATTCTTATTCATCAAACATTAATACTAAAAATAATTCAAATTTCCATTAGCAGTCAAGTGGGAGAATGATCTTTTATTATGCGATACTACTCAACTATAGAAAAGAGCAAATTTTTGATATGCGGCACCATGGGTACATCTCACAGATGTAATCTTGAGCAAGAGAAATCGTAAAAATATGTGGGAAAAGGAACATTTTTCAACGTGTTCGTGATCACTCAACTTGAAGGTAACTGCTGCAGCTGCTGTCATGATGGGAGATGGCCTTCCAGAGGTTTCTCTCCTCTTAACTACAGAGGTAAGAGTACCTACATTGTTCTCCCAGGACACTATGTCTTCACCCCCGTCCTGAGGAACGTGGCTCCAAGGGGTTCATCATATAAAGGTAGTTATTTTCCATAACAAAGAAACCTTTTGAATGATGACTGCAAATGACGACTACAAAGTCTTGGGGAAGTATCTGGCCAAAGATGTTACACAGTTGCTAGAATGGTGGGTTCACACAGACAACAGACACCTAGCTAGTGTGATCAGATTTTCCCTGGGGAGTTTGAATTTGGAGCTAGAGAGATGGCTGACACATTCTGTGCAGCATTCGGAGCCCGTGTGAAGAGCTGAGCGTGGTCACACAGATACCTGCAACGTCAATATTGTAGGAGGTAGAGACAAGATCACTGGGGTGGATAGGGCACCAGCCTAGCTGAGGTGCAATGAGACATACTCTAAGGGAAGAAGGGGAGAGGAGGTAGAGCAGGCCACTCAACACCTGCTTCTTGCCTGCATGAGCATGCACACCTGCACATATAATACAGCTCTCTCTCTCTCTCTCTCTCTCTCTCTCTCTCTCTCTCTCTCTCTCTCTCTCTCTCTCACTCACACACACACACACACACACACACACACACACGTGCACAGTTTGAATTAGGTAGATGAAAACAATAATACAGGTCAAACATTCAAATACTGGAAGATGCCTGGGTAAAGATGCTGCGGAGGGACAGGGAATAGGAAGCAAAGGCAGGAAGCAGAGAAAACAGTTACCAAGGAGTAGCAGGAAATGGAAGGTAGGCCATGAGAGGAAGATGTGGGACCATTGCCCCGGGGCCTGATTTGATGCCATGATGCCCGACTGCACGGCTATAACCAGCTCCCCTTCTTATCTCAATGGGCAGAAGCAGGGAACACTCCAAACTTGACATGAGTCTAGTTTTTGTTCTCTATAACCAGGAAGCCCAATGCATCGATTAGAATCATTATGCCAGCACACACATTATTCTTATTGTTTTGGTTTGAACCACAAATTAGTAGTTTTGATGTTTGGCTCCTATTTGTTGAAACTACCAGGGGATGGGCGTTTCTGGAAGCTTTTGGAGGGAGGGTCCAACTTGAGTTGATCGCAATGGGCAGAGATACAAGCTAGAGAAGGCCTAGGGTCCTGCAGACTTGGTGGATGCTTCTTGTGGGAGTTCCAAAGACCAGGATGCTGACACATACATGGGGGCTTCAGGAGGAATAAAGTCTCTATTGGGGATGGGACTAGAGACCATTCTTACTGGACTCTAGCCAAACTCTGCCTACATTTTACCCATGGCTTAAAAAAAAAATGGAGTCAAGTTCAAAGTAGTGGAATTTGGCTAGAGAGGTGGCTCTGTGGTTGAGAGCACCCGTTGCTCTCACAGAAGACTTGGGTTATTTCCCGGGACCCACTAGGGGTTTCACATAGCTCTAGTTGCAGGGAATCTGACGCCATCTTCTGGCCTCTACAGGTACTGTACACACAAGGTGCACACATATAAATCCACATAGGCAAGCACTCACGCACATAAAATAAAAATAAACAAACCTTTTAAAATGATGGACTAATTTGGTGGAAGAAATTTCAAGGCAGTGTAACAGTCAGACTGTGCATTTATTCATGTTTATAGTGAGAATCAGGCATGAAATCTGGAGCAAAGCAAAGACACAAATGTGCCATTCCAGTAGAAAAGGAGCCTGGTTGATGGTGGACTAGAAGGTCATATTTGTTAACAAGATCTATTCCTTTCAAAATAAACAAGCAGTTTGTATTAGGACAATAGGAAAGTTGCCTTGCAAGCATTCTAGGAATTCATAAAAACCACAGGATTCAGGGTAGAATACTGGGTGTAGCTATTTTTTTTTGTAAGTTTCAAAGAGTAGGCATCAAATATGAATTGTGCTGATTTCTTATTATGAGACCTCCTAAGACTCTTGCCTCTTTATAATAGCCACCTGTCTTCCAAACATTTTGATATCAGGTATTCTTGAGACTCTTAACATTGTTTTTAATTCATAGTTAACGTGCTGTACATTGTGTCATATACTTATAAAGTATAGTTAAATTTGCTACTTAGTGTATTAATAATAAATCTAGCTCATGTTACATAATTTTGAAAGATTATAAAAAATGATGGTGAGGCACATGACATTGCATTTTAGCAAGTGTCTTCACATTCTGTCTTTCAAATAGACACCTTATGGAACAGAAAATTTTATTTCTTGTATCTTCTGCATTCAATCTATTGCTTCATACTCCCCCTGGAAAACCCCATGCACATTCAGGAGAGAATAAAGAAGAGTATATTAAGTCATGAACACTCTTACAGGTGATTGGGTTCTATAGTGACATCTGGACTGTTAAGAACCACCAGGTCCCACACATAAAATCTAATTCTTAAGCATATCATACAAGCATGTGGACTCCCACTCCTGCTCAAATACATAAAATTTTCACTCCCATACTCGTTCTTAGTGCTGTTGTGTCTTCCAACAACGCCTGTCACAGCATACTTCACTGGGACTTGAAGGGTAACTCACTAAAAATCAACTTTCTCAAAACCCTGAATAAAACCAAAACAAAGTGAATGGTGGAGGGAAAAGATGACAAAGAAGGAAGAGA
Source organism: Cricetiscus sungorus (assembly GCA_030556225.1). Taxonomy (NCBI): domain Eukaryota; kingdom Metazoa; phylum Chordata; class Mammalia; order Rodentia; family Cricetidae; genus Cricetiscus; species Cricetiscus sungorus. The sequence goes on along the minus strand of JANBXA010000735.1, from coordinate 43,394,000 downwards.
AGAGAGGGGGGGAGAAAGACGAATATCACCTCTGTTCTTAACAGCCATGGTTTTTGAGTCATTGTTTCCTATAAGGCACAATGGGTTTTCCAACATTCTACTCAGACATTCTGCAGATCCAGTATTCTACTCATGGACATTCTGCAGATCCAACATTCTACTCATGGACAGTCTGCAGATCCAACATTCTACTCATGGACAGTCTGCAGATCCAACATTCTACTCATGGACAGTCTGCAGATCCACCACTGGGGACCTGGCAGCAATGTGTAAGACTCCCTGAATGAACCACCACCTCCCTACTGAATTTTGATAATGGAGTAAGCCAGGTCTAAAGGGGAAGAGTGGTTACACAAGTGCCCAATTTTTTTTATCTTTCTCATCTCATAGCCCCAAACAAGGTCAATCACTGTGTCTTTCCCAAGGGGTGGGGGAGACACAAAGAATCTAGCAGTGTTACTGTAATGGCTTCTCCTTGTATGAAAGGCACAGGGATGGCACTACAGCTCTTTCTACCCAATACCCCATGCCCACACACAGCACAGCTCATATCCCACACCCGGGCACCTCTCATATTGATCAAATAACACCTGTTCAGCTTCCTGACTCATTCTCCTGTCTTTTGGTACCTTTAACATCAAGAGATATTAAGGCCATCACATTCACGACATCAAGGGTACAAAGCACTTTTTCTGCCTTCGGAAGGTTTTCATGATGGATCTATGATTTTGCTTTCTAACCTTTCCTTCAACAAGTTTAGAAGCATGGGGACATAAATATATTTATCATATCACTAGAATAATTTGTGCACATCCCTCCACCCCTGAAATCTAGACACCTGTGACCTTCACACATCTTCCAGCATTCATTTTGGCCCTGAAACTTTCCTAAACAATTTTTGTTTCCTGGGGAAACAACGCCAACAAGAATCATCCCAACCCCAATGCTTCCATTTAAATCCTTCTGGTTATTTCATTACTGGAAACACTCTTTTGTGGATCCATGTTTTATTTCCAGCTTTAACAGTAGAAGCCTGCAGTGTCAAGGTCATTGTGTAAGGATATGGAGATAATCCTGAGCCAGATTTCATGTGATGCTTATCCCAAAGGAGGGCTGTGGCTTGTCCCTCCCTGGCACTATTCCTCCCCATCTCCATGCCAGGCCACAGAGAATGGATTAGAGGGACTGACTTGGGCATGCGGCTATCACCCTTTGAAAGTCTTGGAAGTATGATACAATGCCCCCACTCGTCACAGTAAGTGACACATAGTCTGCAACAAGAGGTGAAAGCACATACACCATTCTCACTGCAACTGGCCTCAAATCCCAGCTCTGCCTGTGCGGTGTGAGGACACTTTCATATCTCTGTAGTGAGTGTTCAATTGAGACCCTTTAACAGACTCTGGCGGCTCCATGTAACACTTCTCCAAGCCTCCATCCATCAACTCATTGGTAAAGTGAGGGTCATAGTGCATGGACTTCACAGGTTTACAGGAGTATCAAATAGCTCACACAGATGGACTCCTGGGAACAGACTCACTGTACACTACATGGACCATAAACTATCCATTGCTGTGGAGCAAATATGGCCCCAGTAAACTTGAAATACACATCCAATAGGCAGTCAGAATGAGCTAGATACTGCTGTTGGGTATGAATTTTATAGACCACACATAAACCTGTTACATACTGTTTCATCTAAGCAAAATGTTTTTCCAAACTGGAAAGGCACTGCGCCCAATTTGAGACAAGCAGCCCAGGCTGGCATCAAATTTGCAATCCCCCTGCTTCAGCTGACTAAATTCTAGGATTAAAAGTACAAGACACCATGCTCAACTGGAAAGACATTTTAAAAACTGCAGTATTAATACCAAGCATATATGTACTGAACTTACCAAGTGAAGTTTTTTTTTTTTAATAAGACCAAGGTTGCATGATTCTATTATATTATATTCCCCAAATATTCAAGCAATTTTCAAAGCTCACATAAAGCATTTATACAACTGTAATACCTTGTCTTTGCAAAACCTTGCTACAGGTGTGTCAAATGCTATAATCAGTCCACGACACAGATACTGCCTACGGTTTAAAAGACAGAATTTAATATTGTATTTTGGAGTTCCATAAATCTTGGAAAGTGAAACTAACTCACAACCATAGAACGAAGTGGATTTTGCACTGTAGCTTTTAATTCATTCCAAACACATTAAAGCATATTTCAAAGATTTCAAATATACAATTACTTTTGCTGTCATTCAAAGCATAGAATCAACATCGAAAGAGAGACAGAAAGAGAGGGAGGGAGGTGCTTTTATTGGTTTACGTGAATGAATAACTTTAATGAATAAAAATGGTTTTCAAAACAATTTTTCTATACATGTACAATTGGCCTAAGCAAGATCAGCAATTAAAAGAAAAAAAAGGCATGGGGTAAAGTGGATCATTTCTCCCATCTTTTCTTCTGAATTAAAATATGGCAAACCCCGGGGTCCCCACACTGAATGGACAATAAAGCACACAGAAATAGGAGCAGCTGTTTGGAGTCCAGCCCTTCACAGACCTGGATCTGATGTGCTGTCCCCAGGCCTGGACCTCATGTGCTGTCCCCATGAGGAAAGATGCACAAAGCACCCAGCCACTGGATTTCCCAGTCCTACTTCCCTTGCTTGCTACTAGCTCCAATTTTCTTATTCTGTGACTGCCCAGGTTCAAGCCTGGACTCCTACATAGCTATATCCACCCTAGGCATGTGCCTAAGCGTGTAGATGCACAGAGAGCCCTTACCGATGGGTTTCCTCTCCACTGGATGCGAGAATCCTAGACTTGCAACCTTCCGGTTTAGGTGTCAGTCCTTCCTTCCAGGCAAAGGAAGTCTACTGCTACGAGTCAGATTCTGCCTTGCCCTGCCTCCTGTGGCATCATAGCGTGCCTGCTAAAGGAGGAAATCGGGAAGACACAAACCAATGACTGTATTGTATTGACAAGAAGAATGACAGAAACCAGTTGCCACAGAGTCAGGCATGAGGGATGTCTGTTGATTTTGAACCTTCCTTTCTGAGACTGCTTATTTGACAGATGAGCTTAAAGGAGGCCCAGCAGGTAGAACCCGGGGAGAAGGAGCCTGTGCACAATACAAAGAATTAGATTTGTGTGTTGGGGCGATGACTTGGCTGGTAAACTGCTCTTGTGCAAGCATGAAGACTTGAGTTCGATCCCCAGGAGGCCTGTTTAAGAAAAGAAACGCCTCGCATAGCAGTGCAGTGTAAGCCCGTGACCCAGGCACTGGCTGAGCCTGGGGTGGGAAGAACCCTAGGGTTTGGGACCAGTCAAACCAAATCACTGAGCTCCATCTCCATGCTCAGTGTGAAAACCCAGACTCTAAATAAATAAGGTAAAAGTTAAGTGAGGAAGATACTCAAAGTCAACTTCAGACCTTCACCTGCACACATACACCTGTGTACACAATACACATACAGAGAGAGAGAGAGAGAGAGAGAGAGAGAGAGAGAGAGAGAGAGAGAGAGAGAGAGAGAAGTAGGTCAGCAAAATGCCAGAGGTTTACTGGGCAAACTAGATAGCCGTGTTTGGTCCCTGGGACCCACGGTGGAAGGACAGCATTAATCCCCAAAGCAGTCCTGCACTTCCACTTGTCGCTCTCTCTCTCTCTCTCTCTCTCTCTCTCTCTCTCTCTCTCTCTCTCTCTCTCTCTCTCTGTTGATTTTCATTGCTGAAAGCCCCCCCCCATTTTTTGGTGCCATTATGGTGGTCAGGAGAAATTTATCAAACCGTTTCCACATACCACGCACTTGCCAGGATCGGTTTTATTTATTATTCCCCTCCCCATCCCAGTGGGAACGATAAGCTTTATCTGATGGGGAGACACTGAATAAACAGATGCCCGAGGCTCAGCAGCCTCCACACCGTTTCTTAGCATGCTTGGCTTTAGAGTTGCTGTGGCTTCCACTATTCCAAAGTGAACTGGAATCTTAATCATCTAACACGTAACCCCTCTCGCACACAATGTCTAACTCCTTGGCCCCTAAGGCAGCACATCAAAGTAGGTGGCATACACTATGAAGATCTGCTTTGGATAGGCCTACAAGGGAGGGCTGGCTGCAGAGATTTCTCCTGGACCCCTCTGGCACCGTAGGAGAGAGGTGGAGCTACAAGGAATCATCTAGCAAGCTGTGCAAGCAGGAAGCAGTCAGCTATTGAGGATGGGCTCATGGTTGGTGAGCTGTCATGGGTTTCTCTCTGGCAGCTGGGGATAGCTAAGGTACCAGGAATGCACAACACTACATCACTGTGTGTCACAAGGAGGATGTCTGAACACAAGAATTCCTACTAGGACAAGATGCATCCCATACACAAACTTCTAACTCGCAACTGGAACAAAAGGTCAAAATGGACATAAATGCAAAGCCACTATAAAGAAATCAAGTATGAAACAAACAGAAGGGGAGAAGAATACTCATCAGAAAAGACATCTTCGTGGCAAAGATAAAATTATAAACAAAAAATGGCCTCAAAAACAAAACCAAAAAAAAAAAAATCCAAATAAAGCTATATTGCGTATAAAGCAAGAGCTCACATCAAGTATACAAGGATTGAAGAAAGCTATGGCAAGACATCAGGAAATGAAATATAATCTGGTAGATGCCAGGGAACAAGCATTAAATCAGCAACAGGCAGCAGGCAAGACAGACAGGAATGAGAAAAGCATATTAAAAAGCACCCAAACATCCAGAAGAATTGATTGAAGTAAATAAGGGGGGGGAAGGGGTTAGAAACATCCAAAGGGGCAGAGAGATGGCTCAGTGGTTAAGAGCCTGTACTGCTCCTACAGAGGACCTAAGTTCAGTTCCCAGCAATCACAGCAGGTAGCCCACCAGTAATTCAGTTCCCAGCAATCACAGCAGGTGGCGCACCAGTAATTCTGGTCCCAGGGGATCTGCCTTCTTCTGGCCTCCATAGTTCCCTGAACATCACACACACACACACACACACACACACACACACACACGCACGCACGCACGCACGCACGCACGCACGCACGCACGCACGCACCCACGCACGCACGCACGCACACACACACACACACCATGCTTAGAATCCCTAAGAGGTTAAAAAGAATAAAATAGGCAATTGTTAAGTACATGCTTTAAAGTGATTTTCAGGATACAGGCCATTGAACCCCAGCCAAAAATGACAGGAAACATACAACCCTGAATCAGACTTTACCAAGAACAAAGAGGAAAACTTGTTGCTTGCCAAGATATCAAGTTTAGGTCTGAATGTTGCTCTCCATGGTAGTCCCGAAAATTAGAAGGCATCCGGGCAATGACAGTAGTCATGGAAAAGTTTAAGCACAGGGCACCACTGAACGTCACTAGAGTATAAAGACAGACATTTTTGAACTTTCAGACACTGAGGGGATGTGGTGCCTAAGCCCTTCTTGAGACGACCTTGAAAGTTAGGGAACAATGAAATAAAGAGTTAAACATTTGCTGCCTCCACTGAGGATATAGTACAAACAATTTCATAAACTATGATCACAGAACAGAATGTAAACCTTAAAATTTCTAATGAGGAGTCAGCAGGTGAAGATGCTTGGGATATAAGCCTGATGACCTAAGTTCTCATGGTGGAAAGGGAATACTCTTTTTGGTTTTTGGAGACAGGGTTTCTCTGTGCAACAATCCTGGCTGTCCTGAAACTCACTCTGTAGACCAGGCTGCCTCAAATTCGCAGAGATCCATCTGTCTTTGCCTCTCAAGTGCTGGGATCTAAGGCATGTGCTACCACTACACAGCAAAAGCCTGCTTAAAAGCTGTCCTCTGGCCTCCAAATGTGTACCGTGGTATTTATGAGCACCCATGCACGTATGCTCAAACACACTTTTTCAAATAATAATTAATAATAATAAACCATTTTAAAAGACACGATAACACGGAAATGGGATAGCAAAGGTTTGGAGGGAAAGAAGACAGGGCAATGGCTGGCTATGCTGATTCAAATATCACCTGGCAGAACAGATGTGGAAAAATCATGAAGTCTAGCTTAAACTCACTTCAAAGTCTAATGAACTTAACATAAAACCTACAGAATGATCAACAGTCTGGTGAGTTTAAAGAAATGGGGTGGGGTTGCAGAAAAAAAAAAAAACTATTACTCTGGGTCAGAAGGCAGCGGATAGCTGTGTAAAGAAGTAAAAATGTAAACATCACTGATAAAGTCCCCTTAAAAAGGATTCCATAAGGCTTCTCAGAACTTAACTGCATGGGGCCAAGAGATGAGGGGCAGCTTTAAGAACTCAGCTCCAGCAATCGGCAGTGCAACTGGGCCACGAAAGCATAAGTCTCTGCCCAGCACCACTGTGCTACACCATAGCAGATGACCAACATTAGAAATACAATGTGCTTCATCCTCGATCAACATTAGAAATACAATGTGCTTCATCCTCGAAGCAGCAGCTGGCATGCACCTCCCCACCCTCCTGGGTTGCTGGGATACAGGCCGGTGACTCAATCCCTAACACTGGGCTGATGACCCCTAAACCTGGTACCCAACAGAACAATGATGAGGAAGCCATCTTTGGCAACCATGGCAGTTCTGGGGCCAAGCGCCCAAGGCAACCCCTGCAGTTTGAAGGAATGGTTTGAACACTGTTCTTAGCTGGCTGCCTCCATGTCCAACATTCTGTACAATGCTCAGCAAACTTTAAACACCCTTTCTGCACATGCCCCAGGGTAGAATTCCCTTGTTTAGAACTGGGAACCATTCACAGCTATGCACAGCGCTGACAGAGCACACGCTAAAAAAGCAAAAGACAAATGAAAAACTCTCGTGTTGAACACACTAAGCGCCTAATATTTCCATACACTCTGGGGAGGGGGGGGGTGAGTTCCCTACCGAGAACCTTCAGACGGAGAGCTACCCATCTGTGAAGCGTGGTATCCCTAGAGTGTGTTATCTATCCCAAATGTAAGTTAAAGAATGGTGCCTGTTAGGATAAAGCTCAGCTTTAAGCACCTGACTACACTTGAATCATCAAAAGCGAAAGCATTCCAAATTGGGAAAATGAAGTGCAGCTGAATCCCACTGTGCTACTAGGCTGGGACTCTTTGGAGATTTCAAGGATAATGACTCTAAACACGTCTAAAGTGTTTACTCTCGGCTCCAATGCTTGCTTTGAAAGCCCAAAGTGAAATCAAGTGCACTGCCCACTGGGAAGGGATTAAGGGACGATGCCATTACCACTGCTCCGTCTCCTACTCTTGGCTAGGATGAACTGGGTAACACCCCCAACACTGACTCCTGGAGTTGGCAGATAAAGCCCCCAACCAGTGGGTTTGGCTGGTTCAAGGATGCACCCGCTGCTTTGAGATCTCAGAGTCGAGGGCAAGCTCTCCCAGGCAGGTGGTTCTCAAGTACAAAGCAGGGTGACTGCATCTCTTGGCAACTCCTCAGTTCCCAGTGTTAAACTGCATGCAGACTCTTTAGTTGGGGCCCCCAACCCTGTCTTGCGAAAGACCAGTATTTCTGATACTAGCATTTGACAACCACTCTCTCTGCAACATAAGACACCCCAATAAAAGGACAATCTACTGGGGAGGGACAGGAACAAGGAGCACCTCTTCTCGATGACACGTTTCAGAATTCATCTAATTCCATTTCCCTTGCTGAACTCGAATACAGAAGTCTCCTGGGATCATCAGGTATGAAGGAAACGTGGGTCTCCTCAGGTGAGAAAACTCCCAGGTATTCCTTTGTTCTGAGACAGTATCTCACACAATCCTGGCTGGCATTGAACCCTGGATGTAGCAGAGGACGACTTTCAATTTCCGATCCTCTTGCCTCTTCTTTCCCATGTATTAGATGCGCGCACACCACCAATCCTGGTGTGTGAGGTACTGGGAATTGAATCGAGGGTTTTACAATTGCTAGGCAAGCATGCTACCAAGTGGGCTACATACCCAGCTCCTTTAGCTTTAGCCAAGTTTTCAAGCTTTCTCGTCCCTGTCAATCATGAGAGTAAAGTATAACATTATATTAATGTAGCATCATGTTATTGCTCAAATGAATTGAAACCATTTCCCAAATTCCTCCAGAAAAATTAATACCATAGAAACAAACGTTTTTGGCTTGTTTGTGTTAAATGTAATGTGTAAGGTGTTTTGCTTCATGTGTATCTGTGCATGTGTGCAGCTGGTGCCCATGGGAGCCAAAAGAGGCCGTTGGATTTCCTGGAACTGGAGTTACAGATGGTTGTGAGCCACTGTGGATGTAAAAAATCAAACCTGGGTCCTCTGTAAGAACACTGAGAATTAAGAACATCTCTCCAGCCTAAAGACTTACTATTTTAAAAATCAAAGTTTAGGCTTGTCTTCCCTACAGGTTCCTCCTCCTTGCTCTTACTGCTTTTGTTTTAGAAAGTTGTAGTTCGTTGTAAGGTCACCGTATCTCCCATATACTGCATTGAGCATTTGATCCTCTTTTGACCTATTAAATAAGAACAGACCAGATGGATGCTCTTCCACTTTCTCTCCTGAGCAGGTTTCAGGCAATTAAAAATGATTATTTTTACTATGTATTTTATGTGTCAGCCAGATGTTATCTGTGGTCATTTCTGGAAAGGATCGCTCTGTGGAGGTTATAAAATACACATTTTCCTTTGGGAGACTGGACTTCAGTGATATGAAAAGCACAAGAAGTTGATTTACTCTTTATTTATTCTTGTTCCCTTGAAAAAATTGGCCTAATAGCTCAACATCTTTGAGGACAAAGATCTATTCAAAATTTTCCTTCTGCATTCTGCCCATTTGTGTTGTGTAAAAAATAACTCACAAACATATCTAGTCGATGGAAGAGAAATGAGTATCAGCTTCCCACTGTACTTTGAGTTTTCCAAAGAGCTAATTTGGCTTTTGTAAAATGCCTATGCTCGACATAGCTAAGTGTTGGCTCACTCAAGACCTTGAGCGCCGCTATTTACCACACAGACACACTTCCAGAAATCAAAATGTTTCTGCACAGCTCGCTCTTACTGTTTTTCATGCATGCTAACTCATCTGCATTTCCCATTAGTGTTGGAATGGTCCAGAATGGGGCAAAGAATATGTAATTATAAAACTGCTCTGTGGTTACACAAGTCATTTTCTCACTATGCATACCCAAATTAGAATCCAAATAATTTTTTCTAACCAAAACATAATCTCTTAAAAAATGTATATCTATATCTATATAGGACATTCAAAATTATGACAAGATCAACAGAAAAACTCAACCACATGAGAACATAATTGAATGGCTAGGTAGAGGTGGCTTCTAAAACCCCGTATCTCTGACTAAACTTAATTCAGTTTATGATTTTGAATGGGATGAATCAACAGACAAGAACAATTCAGTTGCAAAAGCCTGACCCTGTCCTGTCAAATACTTCAAGATGTGGTGATGTGGACTCTGGCTGTAGTCCTGACTACGTAGCCCAGACTGACCCAGAGCTCTCCATTTGATCCCCACATAGGCCAGGGTGGTGTCCAAGTCACTGAGACCTGCCTTAAAGGTATTAAAGACACGCACCTTAGGTACATGTGAGCACGAGCATGCTCACACACACACACACACACACACACACACACACACACACACACACACACACACACACACACACGGCTTCAGCTCTGGCTTGAATGTAACCTTGATGAAGTAATTTTTCTACTCGAGTCTTCTCTCGTGTACAGGGTTGAGCTCCACCACTCTCTGAAGTCCCCTGAGTCCCTGGATAGTCTGAAGAATCAGTTTAGGCCCACCATGCTTTAGGACAACACTACAATCATTTTAGGGGAAGAAGGAGGTTGTCCCTGTCCACTGAATCTTTCCACACAGAACCTGGTTATGCAAACATCTGTCCCTAACGCTCCCAAGTACACAGATCTCCCAGAAGCAAAACATGCTCACCCCAGAAATGACTTCTTCCTCATGTTTAATAGCAGCCTCCATCAGCTAGGGTGTCCCTATTAAAGTCATCTGTACAATGTGTAGATGAAGAGTTGGGTGAGAAGGCCCAGGAGTGCCTCCTGAAGAACCCCAAAGTCCTTGGAACAAACTGTCCCTCAAAATATAACACTATTTGCCTTCGGATCAGGCTACACTCACCAGCTTCTAGTGGGTTTGAGAGATTCACCAGCCTTAATCTTCTGCCCGCATCTGCAACTGTCCACAGGTCTGTTTCTATGGATGCCTCATATAAATTAAAACTGAAAATAACGATGTTATCTTCACTTGATCAACCCAAATGACCAGCCGGGTTTAATGGGAGGAAGGGAGAAACCCCACTGAAATTAGAATAACTCCAAAGGTGACAGGATGTAATTATTTTTCCGTAATGCTTCTTCTCCAAAGGTGACTGGCCAGCCACTGAGCTGGCGAGCACCAGGGTGAGCACATCATGAAGTCGGACACGGCACCCGAGCTCAGGCACAGGGCAGGCGTCAGCACTTTGCTTATGGCGCTGGGGAAAGCACCGTTTCTTTTTCTGTTCTTATTTGAGTTGTTTCCTTTACAGTTAGTGAAGTGCTTGGAGGGAATTGCTTAATTGACTCCCGAGAGGCAAATTCTAATTTAGATCGGTACAAAGTGTTTTCTCTTTCTAGCCATAAAACATTTTCGTGGATTTGTTCTAATTATCCTTGGGGTGATGTGATCTTGGGTCTGAAAGCACCGTTAAAGTCACCTGCCCTCACCCCCCCTCACTTCACAGAGGCAGACACGGAGATCAAAGGATGCATACAGGCTGGACCCAAGGTAAGAGAAAGGCAGAGGCTGGGCTGCAGATGATGCAGGAGACTGACTCAGGCTAGGACTTTTTCTCATGATCAACAGGAAGGAAAGGAAAGAGGGGGAAAGAAAGAAAGAGGGGGGAGGGGGAAGGGAGGGAAGAGCAGAAGGGAGAGGAGGAAGGGAAGGAGGGAAGGAAAGGAGGGAAGGAAGGAGAGAAGGTAGGGAGAGAGAGAGAGAGAGAGGGTGGGGAGCTGGGAAGGAGGGGAGGGAGGGAAGGAGAAGGCCATTTTAAAAAGCTCAGGTTCTTGATGAAAAGGCCATTTTAAAACGCTCAGGTTCTACAACATGGTAGAGGCATCAGCAAGCAAGAACACTGGAGGGGGAGGAGCCACGGAGCCACAGAGCACAGAGCATGAAGTGGTCAGTGGTCAGTTATCACCGCTCTGCTCCCATGTCCCTTGCTGCTTGGAGGTGACTCACAGAAGCTACCGCAGACTCAGCAGCTAGCCTCGCCTGGCCTGATGATTATTTACTTATTTTTGTAGTCCTGGGTATCAGGTCCAAGGCCTCTCTCACAGGCACACAAGCATGCCATCCCCATGCCATGGCTACTTGGACTTGTTTGTGCACGTGCACACGCGTGTGCAGGTCAATGCATGGATGTGTGAAGAGCAGAGACCAGCCTTTGTGCGGTGCCGCAGACGCAATCTGCCTGGTTTTTGGACAGAAGCCTGTAACTGCGCAGTGAGTTGCATGGCCAGTGCCGGAGTCACAAGCAGATGCCACCACACCCAGCTTTTCCTTCCTTTTAATAATTTCAAGAGACTAAAACAACCATCACCAACTCAGGCAGGTGGTATTAAAGCTCCGGCCCGGAAACCCTGTCCCCCCAAAGTTGACTAAATAAATAAATAAGCAGAGACTTTTGCTTTTAAAAATTTAGTGGTATTCACATTTTCTCACAATAATATCAGAATCTCATTAGCAAAACAATTAGTGAAATAGTCTGTCCACCACAGAAACTCAGGTGGAAAGCCGGGGAAGGGCTCCACAGTCCCAGGCAGCAGAGGCAGGCTGAGTGTCACATTTTAATTTCTATTACATTTTATTTATTTGCTATGTGTCAGAGGTAGGGGGCACGGATGTGGGGTATCACAGGACAACTTCCGGGAATCAGCTTTCCCCTCCCACCATGCAGTTTCAGGGAATAGAACGTGTGGTGAGGTTTGGTAGCAAGCCCTGTTCTGTGTCGCGCCCTCTCACCTGCCCTAGAATCTTGTGTCTATTGGTTTGCTTCTTTTGTTTTTTTGAGTTAGTTTCAGGGGAGATTTTAATGGAGAAAAGTCAGTTACCTATTCTTAAATTACATAACCTTGGCAATTACGCAAAAGACATCTTTTTTATTTCACTTGTTGCAAGATGTTTTTCTGGGCCGGCTGCTGGCCTACGACATCGGAAGGTCATGATAAGCTGCGTACCGTCCGGTCACGTGATGGTATATCTAGGAGGAGAAGCAGTTTCAAGCGTTACTAACTAAGCAAACAAACGCCCAAGGTAGTAGTTATCCCACTGCACAGCGGCGATTCCACTTGGCGCTGCATCTGCAACCCGGTCAGCAGAACTTGCACCTGACTTCCAGCACATTCCGGTTTGCTTGAAGGAGGTGGAACCCTGGTTCTGAGGGTTCCAAGGACAAGGTATGGCCACTCACCTGCCTCTCGATGTCTGAGAGCAGAGAACTGGCCCCTATCCGGAAGAGGTCAGGTGTCAGCCACTCGTCCCCCAGCTCCTCCTTTATAAGAGAGAGCCATGCAAGAGACTCCTTGGCAGTGCGGATGCCTCCTGCGGGCTTAAAGCCTACCTGTGGGGGGAGGAGAGACGAGGAGCCATCATCAGCAGGCTGATTGCAAAAGCGTCACCGTGAATAGACAGGCTGGAGTCAACTTTCCTTCCCAGTGCGCTTCCCTTCGGCAAACGTGCCTACATCAGTAGAGTGTTACTCTACCTGAAAACAACTCTTCCGAGACAAACAGGGCCTGGGTCACTGCTTCGGAGGGGACAAGAATGAGGGTACATCTCACCTTGTAAACTTCCACTGTCTAAAGGAAAGTGTCAGTAAACAAGGAAATACACCACAGGTGTCCATTGCTCTTCACTGCTTCCAACGACCCTTCATCCTGAGGTGCAGGTCATTTGTACCTAGGACTGGATCAGTGTGGCCACAAGGTCAACCTAATCTAACCGGCCGCTGTCCAGCAGGGAGAGCTGAGGGTTGCTTTAACTGACCTAATTGCAGGCTTCTTCTGTGAGGCCGCAGGTACACAGAGTTCTACAGAGCAGGCAGACCGTCGACATAAGCTTGGGAGAAGAATGCCATATTGCTTTTGAAAGTTTCTGGGGAAGGCCAGAAAGCAGCCAGTCTGTGGTTGAGAGGCTGAGAGGCACCTGGGACCCATGCTTTTCTGGAGGACTCAAGTTCAGGGCTCAGCACTCACGTTGAGGGACTCTCACTGCAGGGCATCCTGTGCCCTTTTCTGGCTTCCACGGGAACTCACACACACGGTGCACACAAATACAGACACACACACACACACACACACACACACACACACACACACACACCACGCGCACGCATGCATGCATGCATGCATGCATTCACAAATAAACTTTTTTTTTTTTTAAAAAGACACAGTCCGAACCAGCCAATAAATGTTGATGGTTTCTACGTGACGTATGATAGCCAATAGGAAAAAGCACGGGTTCCCATGTGAAGAACCTCATAGCTCCTGGATTCACTTGTCTCGGGAGTGTAACTATGCAGAAGAGTAGACAAGTCTTTACACACAAGCTGCCAAACCACACTGTTTGTAGCCCAAGTGCTCAGAACTCTTTCAGATAAATCCCACTGGCAGGAGGCAGAAAGAGGCAATGAAACAAAGGTCCCATTAGCCACCAGGAAGCCCCACTGCGAACACGGCCATGCCATTGTGTGGGTACTCCGCGGCCACCCCAGCCATTGCAACCATCACACAGGCGTGCTCCTGCCAAGCCTTCCTTCCTACCCTGGGACATCCCACATCATACCTCTTTCCGCCCTCAGCCCTTTCGTGGAAGTGTCATGAATGGTCTCCTGAGTGGGCCTCCTGCCTTAACCACACATGAGCTAGCTAGCTCGGTAGGAGCATGATACTTGCAGCCACTGTTGAGGACTGGCAAGCAAACAGACAATCAAATGAAGTGTCTGAGCTGACAGGAAGCACGCACAGCTTCCTGCTGTTGGGCAGCGTTCATAAAGATTTCCTATAAACATAAGGCAGAATCAGCAACTCTATTCCAAAAAAGAAGTTCTTGTGCAAGTTAACACGAGAGAAGATAGCAAACAGATCTGCAGTGAAATCAGCTATGATGTATTAAACTCCAGTTTCTCAGTGGTGGCATCAGGCATGGCCTGGGGAGGTGGGCTTTACACCATGTAACACGGCTTACACCAATGAAGGAGGAACCACAGTCTACGGCCTCCTGGGCTTGCCGTCACCAAGTCAAAGCCCACGCCTGGCTTGCAGGTGAACACCCAAACACACACAGGTTCTCCTTGCTGGAAATGAAATGCGATGATGTGTCTTGCACTCAGCCTTTGCTTAAAACACCAAGTGGGCCATTGGCTATTAAGTGGGAAAGAACAAAACTATTAAAAAGGATGCAAAGACAGGGGAAATATATCTCCAAACTCCAGCCTGGACCACTGAGCACTTATGTTCTCTGGGTTCTGTTTTTTGCTGTCTGAGAGCTGTCTTAGGAGGGGACATGCCTGTGTTTACACCCGAGGGTTAACACAGGTTAGCACGGTATGCCATCACCTACTCGGGAACTATTTCTTTGGTTCCCAATAGCGTGTTTTACCCCCTAAAGGTGGAGTTCATGGAACAAGGATGCCAAGGGACTCTTCTAGACTCATGGCTATCAAGACTGGGAGCCCGGGAACTCCACATGCATGGCAAGCTGAGTATCTATCCGATTTTGATGCTCTCAGGCCAGTGCCTTATCAGAGACCTTCTGTGATCCAGCCGAGTCCATTTGCTAAGTGACTTTAGTGATGAGTGGCCTGGGCCTAACAGCCACAACTGAAGGAAGATGAGCTGCTGCTCACACAGCTTTTCTTTGAGAACACAACGATGTTCCTTAAATTGTTGGATTTGTATCAGTGCGGAGAGACCACCCAGTAGGAGGCCCGTAAGGCGGGCCGAGTCATCTGAAGGTAATAATGTGTTTTCCCTACCTGCACATAACAATGTGAGCTCACTCAGAGAACACTCTAAGAGGCCATTTCCTCTCACAAAGGGCACGGTCCATGTAAGTCTCCAATTCCAAAATAAATCTAAGCCCCAGTCACTCACAAAGCCACAAAGACATCCATTCCCTAGACAAAAGGTCTTCTTGAGGGAGGTTCTAGATGGCAGAAAGCAAGATACTGGTTTTTAAAAGATGCCCCTCAGAAAGGGAAGTCTGTCTCATTATATGAACACATTCATTCACACACACACACACACACACACACACACACACACACACACACACACCTTTTCAACTATGCAAAAAAAAAAAATCTTCTTAGATAATTTGTGGCTAGACAAGTAACTTGAAGTGGAAATCCAAATCCAGTTTTTAAGAAACACTTCGTATGCATTTTCCCTTTTAACTTTGTATGTTTCAAAAAACTCTGTGTTATTCTTCGAAAAGCTGACAAAAGCTAGCATATACCCTCCTCAGCTCAACACTCTCCCAAACAGCACATCCAACTGCCATAAAACGTTAAAAAAATGGATATTTAATTCAAGAGCTATAGGACGGGAAGCTACCATTTCCCTGCTGTTTCGTGGTATTTCATTATTCTGTTTAATAAGTTCATCTCCTCGAGAATTTTCTCTTCACCTCATATTATTAAAAGTAATAAGTTTTTCTGGACCGGGGGTTTCCCAACAGAAAAACCAATTTATGTGTGTCCTTCAATAATGACAGGAAAAGATTATTTCCCATTATACTGCCTACTTTTCATATCACCACCACAGCTTATCATTCAATAAATGTTACTCCGAGATTCTTTCCATTCCGTGAGGAAGTTAAATTTCTGCATTAACCTGTTTTCACCGGCCAACGCCTCACCAGAGAAAGCTCTGTGTCGCAGCACAATTAGTTCCTTAAAGAACCCATTTAGGAATCTCTTGTCAGTGATAAAACTGTCTTCAGTTAATAAAAGGACAGAGTGAGTGTACATCTTGATTACACACACACATGCACACACACACACGGCACACACGCACAGCTCCCACACTCACACTTACTGTTAATCGCACACCCCCCCCCCCACCGAGGTGTTCTTTTGTAATGAAAGGTAAATTAAACATTTATCTTAATAAAGGCGACTCATTCACACCTTCTGCACAGGGAGACGTAATTGTTATCGTCCGGGCTGTGAGGAGGGTTATAAATAGCATTCTCTTCACTTTGAAGCGAGATTTGCTGGCAATACCGTACCTTGTTTCCAGTTTTCCAGAAGAAATCTCTAATGGCCCGTAGCATTACGATTGCTACTGGGAACATGGCATTTACCGTTTCTTTTCCAGTAGAAGTCTTAATAAAATCTGATCCTAAAACAAAAGCGAGAAAAACTCTCAGGTTAATTAAAAACTTACTTTTATACTTAAATCACTGAAAGAAGGGAATTATGTGCAACACCCCAATCTCCCAGGGACGACTTTACTTTTTTTTTGGTAATTATGTGAAAAAACTAAAATGAGCGTCTACCTTTTAAATATTTCTGTTTATATAAGTCAGAAGAAAGGGAGAAGGTTTGCAAATTGCCAACTTCTGAGCACAACATAGGAACCACAGTCATATCCCTCGGCAGCAGAGGTTGTCACTACCAGGCCTGTACAAGACTGAGCCTGTCACTAATCAGTCACATGTGGGGCTCTACCCCTCCCCATTGAACTTCTTGCTACTGGTGGATTCTGGGGAAGGGCGGTCGTTCTTCGGTTAGATGCCCATGGCTAACCCACCAGGCTCCAAGGGACAGTTGTAAACCCATAACTGCATGGCCCTGCTTAAAATCTGTGGGTCACCAGACAAAACACAAAGACACAGATGTAGGAAAGAGGCATGTAAGCAAATTCAGATGGGGGTCTTGGGGGTGTTAGGAGGGGGGGGAGAAGGGTTGGAGGAGAGTGATCAGAACACATCATACGCATACGAAATGAACATGAAAAGAAAAAAAAAGAAATATCAAGAATTTCATTTTTCTTCACCATCAGTTAAATTAAATTAGCCAGTCGACGGTTTCTCATACTCTGGTATTCTTGTCTCCACATTTCACAGCCAATTAAAATCAAGTTGGTTTGTTTAATGCATAACTGAGATGAATAAAAACAATTTTATGCCCTATGCTCACTACCATGTGTCTTGACACTCTCCCACAGAACTGTGCAGCGCCTCCCCACTTCCCCTCGCTCTCTCCCACCCGGTGGGGAGAGCACACGGCACAGTTGCGACAGGCCCAGGACTGTCACAAGCTGGTACTGACGAAGTAGTAGGCCTCCCAATCGGATGAAGATTTCCTGACAGATGCTGCACTCTCAACAGTTTGCAGATGTTTTCAACAACTCCCTCTCTTGGATCTTCTGTAGATTTTATTAGAACGGCATGGGGAGATAAATGATAACTGTGGTAGGGAGGGACTAGAACCTAGGTGCTTCATGGGAGGCAGAAGAGCCAGGCCTTACCACTATTACTAAGTACTGACTCTTCCAGAGGGCAAGAGGACGATGAGGCACCAAAGTCACATGGTACAGTCTCTCCCTAACACCCCCCCACCCACACTGCCCCTGTGTGTGTGCTTGCGCATGTGTGTGCCTGTGTGGTTTTAGCTAAAGCGGGCTATCTTAGTTTGTCTTTTAGAACTCCCCCAATTATCTGAGGCCACACCATCAGCCCAACACAGAGCAGCCTCCTTCAGGTGGTACCTAGCCCAGCAGTAAGTATTTGAGACCCAACTCATCCATGCACAGTATGGGATCACAAGATACTGCTAGAGAAGGAAGGTCTGGAGACTTGTCTCACAGGAGGGTGGAGACCCACCAAGATGCCACACGCGGCATCACATCCACACGGTTTTAAAAACTGGAGTGTGAGCTTTGGATGCTTTCACTATGAAGAAATGACAAATGAATGAAGACATATTCACAGGGATTTGACTATTACTCAAGGAACATACATACTGAAAACATCACATGCCCACCCCATTAATATGGTCAATTTTTATTTATCAGTTTAAACGGATTACATTTCGGTGTCCCCACAATAGGCTGGCTGACTCAGACTTTAACAAACATACATGAGGTTGGCAGGCACACTTAGGTACAAATACACAGCTTCCATCTAATCTGTAGAACAATGCTTAAAATTAATTTGAGTCAGAATCTATCAAAGAAATGTGGGACAGAACATAAATGAAGAAACAACCTAAATTTTCCTTTGTAGTTTCGGTTTGGAAAATACTATTCTGTGCACTGAAAGGCTCAAGTAGATACAGCTTTATTACACACAGGTGAAATTTCAAGTAGATACTCCTTCATGACACACTCCCCGAAGGCTCAAGTTGACACAGCTTTGTTACACACACTGTGTAACAAGTACATGCAAGAAGATACTCCTTCATGACACAGGCATGGAGGCACTGCACGGGTAATAAAGACACAGTAAACCCACACCCTTGCCTTCCAAACCACAACTACCCTAGAGGAATCACACAAAGGGTTGGGAGTAGGCCTAATATCCAGCTCTGGCTCTCATGGTAGCCATGCAAATTCAACCTTACCCCTTTCTAGAAAGAGTCGAAAAAATACCTAGGTGCTTCACCGAATTACACAGGCATCCAAAGGGAAAAATCTGTGTGAAAACACCTAAATCCCTCAAGGACTATACAAGCACAGATGGGGTGGAGGCCTAGGTAGGACCTCAGTGGAGGTGTCTGTGGCTGTGGCCCACAGGAGCTCACAACGCTCTAAGCACCAGAGGTCATGGGCCGTTCTGAAGGGAGCTCAGAAAACCAATGCTGAGAGAAATGCAAACAGCAAAGTGTGATCGTGGGGTTTCCCAGGGTCACAAAGGCTCCTGGGACTCGTGTCCTGAAAACGTAAGGAAGGCTGGATTCCAAAATCATTGCCTGATGTTTTTGGTGAAAGAAATTCTGGGACAGTGTGACATGCAGGGTGTGGCATGGCCATTATTCACTGCATTTACTCAGATTTACAGGGAGAAAGGGAAGAAAAGTATAGTGGGAAGATAAACAACTTAGGCACGAAAAGAGCTTGAATCTGCTTAAAGTGAAGGACGGTGGGAAATAAGGCAATGGTATTTATAGCTCTGTTAAGGAGATTTACAAAATCCACCTAAAGGGAGTGGGTTGGAAAGGTGAGTCTTCAGGGTTCCCAACTGAAGAAGGGTTTTGACAGGTTTAGTCACTAAAGCTAACAGAGGCCACTGCAGCTACAGGTGTGTTGCAAGGGGGACAAATGGCATCTCACAGTAGCAAGAGATGAGGTGTGTGTGTGTGTGTGTGTGTGTGTGTGTGTGTGTGTGTGTGTGTGTGTACGCGCGCGTGTGTGTGCACGCACACACGTGCGCGTATTTGTATAAGTGTGCCATATGCCAGGGTTGACATGTGGCAGCCAGAGGACAACTTGTGGGAACTGTTCTCTCTTTCCATCACGAAGGTTCTCAGGATTGGATGGTCAGTCTTGAGGCATGCTCCCTTATTCCCTGAGCCATCTCCCCCTAAGAATAGACTTACTGAGGACTCTTAGGCCTTGCTGAAGTAACCGTCCATTTGCTGTATCCAATGCCTTTCCTTTCAGGATGCTCTTGAGATCGGCTTTGTGTGGTATTAATGCAGCTACTCCTATGACTTAGCACCGTGTTCCTCTCCAACCCCTTGAATCTTTATAGTGGATTTCTTATAAACATTCAGTACGGGCTTGGCGGGTGGTTTTTTTTTTTTTTTTTTTTTTTAAGACTCTTCTTTTAATTGGTATATTTAGACCATTAACATTTAAAGTGATTACTGATTCTGTTGGATTAATATCTACCATGTTTATACCTCTGCCATCTGTTCTATTTTTTGTTAATTTTCACACCCCTTTTGGGTCTTCTCTGACTTATTTGAACATTCTACATTATTTCGTTTTATCTCCTCTCATCACAGCAATTATATTTCTCTCATGTAATCATTCAGAGACCACCCTGGTCCTTTTAATACACCACACAACTAGGTGTGTACTGACAGAGCCGTCACCTTTGAATGAAGGGTTCCTAAATTCTTCCTTCTCTTTGTCAAAGTCCTGCTGTCACTCAGTCAGAGCTTGTGGTCCTTCTCCCCACAGGCCTTCTTTCAACACTTCCTGTGGGGCAGGATCTCTTGCCTGCCTCGCTCGGCCTTCGGCCTTCATTACAGACAAGGACATCACTGCACCAGAGAGCCACTGTTTTAAGGATCAGGAGAAACAATTAGGCCGAATAGATGTTTATTCAGGGAGAAATAACTCACAACATAGACAGATGAACACCAGCAGGTTCCTGGTCCCAAGGATGCCTCCAGATGTACTCCTGTCCCAGTGCTGCAAGCAAGAGACCTGTCTCCACCCCCAATGGGCGTGGTCTACGCCACAGGTGCGGACAAGGTGAATATCTCACTACACGCCCACTCTTGATCACTTCCCTCCAAGCACTGCTGGTCTGGTTTCTGAAGGGCAGTCCCCTGGGACTTCCTTCCTCTGTTGAGGTCATTTTCTTTGTCTTGTTTTCTTTCTCTGGCTTGTTTCCTGTTTGCCTTTGGCTTTCTCCTGTTTGCATATGCTATGATGAGGGACTGTCTTCTTTTTCAGTCTTCCTTGGCATCCTCTGACTTCCCTAGATCTATGAGTAAGACTTGCCCTTGGCTTTGGAACATGTGTGGCCTTGATATTCCCTTTATACAGTCCCTCTCTTTCTCTATTCTTTCTCTATGCCATTGGAATTACACAGGGTTATTTATAACTTCCGAAATTCTCCTCAAGTTTTTAGAGGTCCCGTCTTTCCTAACCACTCTTTACATTTTAGTCTGGGAAGCATCCACTAACCTATCGTAGTGGTCAAATGGGAAAGTAAGACCTGGGAGTAGTAAGTGTCCAGCCAAGTTTGTCCTTCCTAGAAATAAGGCAGGAACTGAAATCAGAACACATAACGGTATGTGTACAGGAATACTGTGCAAATATGCCAAATAAATAGGATGATCAGAAAGACCTACAGAGTCCAAATTGACCCATTTAACTAGAAAAAAATGTAGGGAAAATGCGTGGGTACCATTTGTTACAGACCACAAAAGACAGGTAAAACTGAAAGATGGGAAGGTGGGTGAGAGAACCTGGTCATCAGACAAAAACATCAGACGCACAAAGGATGAGGCACAGCCTGTACTTGAGGAAGTCTTTGGTGGAACTGATTCTATAAGCATGGGCTTTTTTAGGGCTGCTGCTGTTGGCCTGGGGACGACTCAGTGGAATCCTTACCTAGCATACCGGGAGGCCCAGGTTCCATCAAACCTACCGTTAACATTTGTTACATTAAAAACTCTAGAGGGCTTTGAACTTATAAACATCTGTTTCTGTTCTTGGGGACCCATGAGGTCTAATCACATGACTCTGGGGTTTGCAGATGCTACATTTACTGTCTTGGATTGGATATTACTTGTTTTGGATATCAGGAAGAACAACTGAGAACACCCAGCATTTAGTTCAGGCATTTAGGAAACTGACTTTCATTAAAATAAAAGAAAAATCAAGATTACACAGAATAATTTAGAAAATGTATTCCTCTGGTACTTTACCACTGCTGGAGAACACTGGACTCTCTGGTGGGACTAGGGAGCCACACTTTTGTTTCATTTCTCATTTTAATATTACTTTTCCTGCTCTTTGCTAAAACAAAATTACCTCAGAGAAATACAGCTGCCTTCAGAATCACCAAAAGCACAGAGCACCATTGCTTCTCCTCACAGCACATGTGAACTTGGCCATAGCCAACCCTACATCAGAGCATGTGTGAACCCAGCCACAGTCAACCCTTCCTTAACATCTGTCAACCCAGACACAGTCAACCCTTCCTTAACATCTGTCAACCCAGACACAGTCAACACTACCTTAACATCTGTCAACTCAACCTTAACATCTGTCAACCCAACCATAGCCAACCCTACCTTAACATCTGTCAACCCAACCACAGTCAACTCTACCTCAGAGCATGTGTCAACCCAACCACAGCCAACCCTACCTTAACAAGTATGAACCCGACCACTACCAACCCTACCTTGATGTGCTTAGCTTAGGAGCCAAAACTTGAGGAGAAAATATCTCACCATCAGCATAAGCAAGCCATAGAACCGGTCCACAAATTTGATGAGATGAGCTAATGACTAAACTAGGCGAGGAAAGGTCTGAGATAGAAGTACTACGATAAACAGACTCAACTGTGAGGAGTTGGAATTAAAATTAATAATAAATGTGCTGCGTTACATAAAACTGTATTTCTTATTTTCCTAATTTGGCACCTTTAGCACAATTCTTTTTTTGTGGTCTAAGGCTAGTCAAAGCTTTTCTGCGGCCTGTAATTACAAGTCTCCATGGTACAGTTTCATTAAAAACTTTCATTAAACAACAGCTGCCCTTGTATATGGTCTTCTAATCAATTTGGTCAAACAGAATGACTTCTAATCAGCTGTTGATAAAAATAGAAGATGAAATTTTAATTCTAATAGATTAACCACAAACTCAAGACAGTCTTCAAAATCCATCTAACTCTATTCTCCAGTGGATTTAATGACTATTCAGCAACTCATTACTAAATAGAACAAGACGAACATTTTCCAGTTCATTAAAGAAATGTACTATGTATTTTTGCATTGTCCTCATGATTCGTTACAGGGAGTCTTAATTACAAGATAATGGATAATGGTTATTAAATGCAGACTGCAGTAATGAAGCCCTATTCATTTGCGAGCCTCAGAGACTGCAAAGAGAGGAAAATAAAATTACTAGCTTCAAAAGATTAACGGATCAAATTATTATTCAATTTTCAAAATCTCATTCAGACTTCATAGAAACAAGAAGAGATTAAAAACTAGTATTAAGACCAAAGTAGTACATTTACAAAAATAATATCTTAGGGCTATTGCTGCATAATAAGCTTCAGCTGTGATTATATTTTAAAGTATAACTAACAATGGAAAAACATACATTTTTATTTCCTGAACAAATCTTATTTATGATACAGGCAGTTTCTAGTATGATCTGAAAGCCTTGGTGACTATGGAAAATGTGTTTCAATGCACAAAAGGACAACACAATGGAAGATATTATTAACATTGTATGCTTTACTAATGAAAAATAGGATTTAAACTCAGCGGCTGCTGGAGAAAGCTTGTCCCTAAGTGGAAGTCGCGTGGACCCTAGAATAAGAGCTCCCAAGCACACTGCTCATTAGCCCCGTGCTTTCCACTACTCCCTGAGAAATCACCCATTAAAGGTAGTGGGGAAGTTTTGTACGGTGATTCTAACACTAATTTACACTTACAATCTGCAATGAGATACTTCTTAAAATAAACAGAATGCGTAAAAATACAAGGCACCAGATTAAAACCTATTAGGCTCGTTTGTTCCATATGAGCTTAAAAATATTTCAGGGTGAGATATAAAGATCCAGTTTCGTGGCTGAAGAATGTCTAAAGATGCAAGCTGGAAGCAGCCGTGGGATGCTCATCTTCAATGTAAGAAAGGTTGCTCCACAAAGACATGTGTCTATGATCCATATATCTTCTCGTGAGAGAAAAAGAGAAATGTTTTGAAAGAGAAAGACAGAAACAGAGGTAGACAGAGACAAAGAGAAAGAGACAGAGAGCATTAAAGAGAGGTAGACAAAGGAGAAGGGGGGGAGAAGGAAAAAGAAGGGGGAGGGAGAAGATCTTTTCTCTGCAGTTCATTCTTTCTCTCTGAATACACAGCAGAAGTGATGCTTCCCACTGTGTCCAGTCCATCACAGGAATGAGGCATGGTAGTGAGTAGTAAAGGCATATTCAAACAGAAAGCAACCGCAATGTCACAGTTGGAAAATGCCTCTGACACACCAAGGGCATGCTTAGCTCACGGTACCCACACTCCTTGCAGTTGGTCTGCACTAGAGTGATGCAAGATGGTGCGACTCCACATGGAGTGTGGGGTGGGGCAGCTGACTGGCATCATCCTTGGTAACTAACTGGCAGCGTTGCGGGAGGCTACCTAAACAGCAGCACTAACCGTTCAAAGAAGGCCGGCGGCAACAGTCTGGCTGGGGTGTGGCTCAGTTGGTGGGCTGACTGCCTGGCATGGTTTGGTCCCTAGCATCAGATAAGGCCATGCCCAGTGGCACACACTTACAGACCAGCACTGGGGAGACGGAGGCAGGAACATGTGGAGGAGAAGAGCCTCTCTGGCTTCACAGCCATTTTGTCTAGCATGAAATCTCGATGTCCACATCCACTTTGAGGGGGGGGGGGGGGTTTTAAGTGATAGCTTTATATACCAGAAGCATATTTTAATTTAAAATATTTGGTTTGTTTAGAATAAATTTCAGAACTGTAACAACACTGGGAGAGAGTACGTAGCCAATGCGAGTAGCTCCTAAGAATGGGTTTCATGTGCGTAACCTTGCAAACGGGGCTGACTTTTGTTGTCGTTTCACAGATTTTGAGAAAGAAAAGCTTTACTTAACTCAGTGGCCAATTTGATTTGCTCAGCTTTTTGAACTAAGAATTGCAAGGGCACACACCAGCTGCCCCTCAGACTTCCTTTGTTCTACACGGTCGCTATGTATGTATGTATGTATGTATGTATGTATGTATGTATGTATGCATGCATGCATGCATGCATGCATATTGTTAACAGTCCAGAAAATATATTAAAAATCTATAAAGAATTGTCAAACTCAAACATCCGAGTTCCAGACGACAAATGCTGCCACTTTAGGGTCTCACTCTCTTTGTCCCCTTCTGAGTAAGGCTGTTGAGGAAGGACAGTCCTGAAGAAAGCTGTGACAAAAACACAGACCCCCTCCCAATTTCTGGACATGCGCCCCTGTGCGGACTAATGAAGAAATTTAAAGTAGAAATTTAAGAATGGAGAAAAGGGTGAGTTCACAGGGAGAAGTGAGGAGACAAAGGAAAACAGAATTGTGATCAAAGACCCTTCCAAGGCCATCAAGGCTAGTGTCTGGGAGCCTCAGACAATGGGACAACTCACCATCTCAGGCCCCTGAGCACTTAAAATGAGTTCACACACACTGAGATGTGAAGTAAATGTAAACCATACAGGGCTTTGAAAACAGTACAAAAATATACTGAAAAATTTCTCAGTAACGTTAAAATTGATGACATACTAAAATCAAGGTGGCTGTGAATTAGCTCATAATGTCTGTGGTGTTTTGAATAGGAATGACTTCTATAGACTCATGTGTTTGAATGCTTGGCCCACAGGGAGTGGCACTATTTGGAGCTGTGGCCTTGCTGGAGGAAGTGTGTCACTGTGGAGACGGCTTTGAGGTCTTAGATGCTCAAGTCTAGCCAGTGTGACACAGTCGCCGGCTGCCTGCAGATCAACATGCAGAAGTCTCAGCTCCTTCTCCAGCACGTGTCTGCTGGATCAGCGTGGTGTGTGTGCAGGCGTGCATTTGCAGAGCAAGTGTTGGGGGTGAGGGGGTAACTTTGAAGCTGGTTCTCTCCATCCACCATGGGTTCCCAGACAAAATTCAGGTTTTGGAGGCAAGGCTTATTTATACCAGTGAGCCATCT
This sequence comes from Cricetiscus sungorus, assembly GCA_030556225.1. Lineage (NCBI taxonomy): Eukaryota > Metazoa > Chordata > Mammalia > Rodentia > Cricetidae > Cricetiscus > Cricetiscus sungorus. The sequence goes on along the minus strand of JANBXA010000735.1, from coordinate 43,368,313 downwards.
CACTAGCCCCACAAGATGATTCTTTGTGGGACCCCACTGCATTAGCGGAGGTTCCACTCATTAGGATACTCTGAGACCCTTGGACTGAGACCCAGGTTACAAAGACTCTTTGCCTCTACCGTGTTACCACTTTTTTTAGAGAAAGCCTCGGCATTGCAGAGGAGAGAAAATGGGAGTCAGGATAATCAGATCTGTGCCCCCTGATTATAATAAAGGTCCGAATGCCTGAAGCTTTATTATATAGTTGTGAGAGTTGGGGGCTAGGTACACGGCTCAGAAGTACTCAAACTGCTCTTCCAGAGCTTTGTTCTCAGCACCCACTAATCCAGGGGAGCCAATGCCCTCTTCTGGCGTTGAGGGCACCTACACTCATGTGCACATGCGCTACACAGATACACGACTAACAATAAAACAAGAAAGTGTTTTAGACCATCACAGAATGAAAACACTGGCCTATACACACCAAATTTCAGGTAACAAATGTTTACAAATCAAAATGCTATGGCTCTGGCCAGCGCCCTTGAGCTGACCCACCCGGCCGTAAGGACTGATTAGGACCGGCAATGTCCCCAGTGATAAGATGGTTTTGAAGACCTCTTAAAATGACAAAACCATGTCTAGCCCATCCCCCCCCCACACACACACATACACACACATTTGTGGCAAGGGAAGAGGGAAAAGGAATCTCCATGCAAGGCGAAAAACAACGCGGTTATCACTCTACTGTGGTACAGAAGAGCAAATGAAGGCACATTTTAACAAAATAACGAGCAGGCTGTGCTTCAAACAACTGAATCTCATTCTGATTGTGCTTCCTACTGTCATGAGCGAGTTTGGAATGTATAGTATATATTAACATTAAAAGTCAGGTATGCTTGTGTGGAATCTATTAGCTCGAGAGAAAATTACTCAAATTGAAGAAATAGCTGCTTAAAATGGATTTAGAAATACATTTTACTGAACAAAGCAAGCTGGAAAATTAGGCTACTTTATCAGGATTAGAAAGTGCTATGAATTTTAAACACAAAGCTTTTAAAAACAATGCGGTACATATTTGAGATTATCATACCTCAATGTCATCATAAATCTTTTTCTCCCCAATACCTGATGGGGAGTCTGGAGAGTTACTTTACACAGTGGCCTGCCTGCCTTTCACAAGGAAGCTGTGTTCACCTTGCTGTGGGGAGCTCTATCCCAGGGCCATGATGCTGAAGCACCTACAGAACTCCTAGGCCATTAGCAGATCTGGAGATGGGTGAGCCCCGCAAAGGCTCCCAGAACAAAGCCCTTGCTGTACAGGGCTCCCTGGAGGCCACCCGCCTGGTCCCACTCGCCCGCCATTCACAAAGACAATGCTGACCCCAACTTATTTTCAAGTCAAAAACCCGCGTCTATTTTACAGCCGTTATCTGCATTCCTTTGCTCTCGGCTACCACCAGAGACTGTGGCCCTCCCGGAAAAGAGGGCCATTCAGGTGAAGAAGGAAGTGGGAGGGCCCTGAAAAATCTCTTCTAATGGATGGGTACAATCACCAGAAACTCGTGACAGCTGGTCCGATGGATCACTTAAAAAATCATTCCAAGATTCCTGAAGACAGGCCTGGAGAGATGGCAAAGTGAGTACATATCACCCTCGCTGGGGACCCAAGATCAGTTCTCAGCAGCAAAAGGCAGCAGACTCACAACTCACAACCTGTAACTCCAGCTCCAAGGGACTCGTGGCTACCTTCCTCGTCGGTCTTCATTTTACCTGCTGATAAGCACTTACCTTCTGATATACACTACCTGTAGGGCTGCTGTTGAGCGTGGGCAGTATTTCATCCTCTAGGGTACATGCCACGTATTCAGAGCCATATCTCGGTGGCTTTATCAATGTCAACGCCCACAGAGTATACACGGATAACTTCTTACAAAACCCAGTGAAGAAAGAAAGTCAACTGCTAAATTTCTCGTCAAGATGGGAAGCAAGATTTGCAGCAATAACCTGTGATGGAAAAAGGGCTCTCGGATGGCAGACAAGCAACACGGCCCCGAGTCTGGAAGCCCACTGCCTTGTCCTTTGGTCACGAAAGGCCTTGAGAGGATTTTCTGTGCTGCTCTGGCCCAGAGTTTTTCTTTATATATCTAATGCCTGGAAAGTAATGACTGTAAACCTTTATGAGCACGAAGACCGAAAGAGCGCCGTAAGCTGGGCAGAGTGGTCCAATTGTGACCTCTTCACTGCAAACCCCTCAGCTGTGTGGCTGCGAAGGCGGCTCAGCGAGTGACACGCTCCTGTGCAAGCAGGAGGATCAGAGTTCTACCCCTGAGCACCCACGATGCAAATCACCTGTGGTGGCCTGCGCCTACGGTTCACTGCTGAGGGGGCAGACGGATCCGTGAGGCACGCTGCACAGCCAGCCCAGCTGAACTGGGGAGATGCAGGTAGAAAGTGAGAGACCCCGCCTCAAAAGAACATGGTGGGAATGACTGAGGGAGATACCAGAGGTTTGCTCTGCCCTTCACACGCACACACACCCTCACAGAGGCAGGCACACTCAGGAACACACATAGAGGCACACACGCGCCTGGGACCTCCACACTCAGATGTGAATTTGAACCTGACACTCTACTGTTCTAGTCTGCCTCTCACCAAAGCATCGCAGACCCTAGCTAGCTCTGACAACGCATCAGGAAGCGTCACCCATGTGGGAGCAGCACAGCACAGATGTCTTTCTGAGAGCTGTGCCAGAGCACGTGACGTACACCTACTCTCACTAAAGCCTTGAGGGGCGGCGGCCAGCAGCCATCACCGATGGAAGATGCCAGCACCCACAGTCACTGGAGCTGAACGCTCTTGTAAACTTCTCGTCACGAGTGAGATTTGAACAGAGGCTTCTTTAATGCAACGCCTAGGCTTTTAATACCACAGTTCTTTCTGCTTCCCACACCAGACAGCTTGCTGCTCTGCAGAAACACCCTCCATTCTGTCAGCTCTGGGCTCTAGTCCTTCTCTCCCTGTCAGGATCCTACCTGGGCCAGGGCAATTGCCATGGTGCTCTTTCTGTTTTTAGAGTAAACACAAGACTAGAGCCGTGGCAGCCAGCTTAGCACCATGAGGGAATTACCTAGAGAATCAGAGCAGTGCCACACCAGACACTGGCAGTGACTGCCTGCACCTCCAGGCTAGCTCTGGAAGCCGCTCTGGTCAAGTCCTGTGTGACATGAAACCATAAGGGACCATCCATCTGCTGGACCATCTACTTTTGTTCTGCATATCTGGAAGTTCACTGACTCAACATGGGGTCACTCACAATAGGTGCCACATTCTGGAATTGTGTTCACAATGTTGGTACCCCTGGCACACGTATGTTCTGCTCTGCCTCACTCACGCAGGCCCCCAACTCCCCACTCTGTCTCCATTGAGAAATCAGATAGAAGACGCAAGGTACAACTGAATAAATGATGGGAGGGAAAGCAGACGGCAGGGGCTGAGAGCGCTCGTAATGCAGTATTGGGGAAGGCTAGCCGGCAGGAGGCACAGTGCAGCGGGTTTGCAGGGGATCCACTGGAGAGCAGAGAAAGGAGGCTCTTCAGAACCCTCTGTATGGACAGCTCCTCCAAGCCGCCAGAGCTGCTGATGAGCGGGGGATCCAAGGCTCCGCATCAGCAGAAAAAAACGGAGGAAGAAACTAAGATGGAGTCTGCAGAATCCAAGCGAGGAGACCCTGGACCTGAAGGACCTGAGACTGTGCATCTCACTCTTGGAAGCTGCTGACTCCTCACTCCCCATCCTGCTGCAAACCACAGAGCCCAGAGGACAGGATGACCTTAGCAAATACTCACAGGGAGAGTCTCATACTAGGATGGCTTCATCATTTTGCTGAGCCAAGTGTAAGCTGGACTTGGAAGGGCTTATATCCCTTTGGCCTTTCGTGCATAAGATTTAAATTTGAATGTATACACCTGTGTTTGTGTGTTCAGGACCGGAACGTATACTGGGGTGGAGAGGAAGAAAAGGTCTGGGGGGAAAGGGTGTGATGGAAAACAAGCAGCGTGAAAGAGGGAGGGGGGCAAAGACGAACAGACAACTTGGGGAGAGGAACTAGAAAGCAAGGGAGACAGGACAGCAAAGATGGGAAGACATAAGAACAAAGTACAATGAAAATGTCACAGTGAAATCCTTTATATGGTATACCAGCTTTAAAAAATAAAATGGCCATAACGGACACAATCCTTGACCCACTCTATAGGTACAGCTGTGCCCTTACGTAGAAAACTGATTTTTTTTATAATTACTTTATTAAGCACTTAGCACTCACTATGTAGCAAGCACTGTTTGAGAAGTTTTGTAAATGACTCTGCACACCTTTAAGTAACAACAACAACAACAACAACAACAACAAAAAACAAACAAACAAAAAAAACAGTCCTGTGACACACTGCGACTCTACTACAGTCATCTTCCTAGAAAAGCCTCCAAGCACCCCAGAGAAAAGCCATCTATGAGGCTAAGGTAGACAGGAAGGAATCTCTAGAAACCTGGTGACTGTCCCCAGCTTTGGGGACGTTTCATGATCCCTTCTGCCCTACTAGCCAGTGTGAGCCCGTGTTACATCCTCAGTTTCGTACTCGGTGATGATTGACAGGTCTCTGGCCCTGGATGGGGCTGAGAGGACTGAGGGACGCCAAGCCACGCAATGAAGACCCAGAAAAAGTCAGGCGACATGTGCAGGGCACCAGGGCGGGCTCCCGATCCTGCATGGCCAGCAGGGCTGTGTGTGCTGGCTCCACACACGGCGAGGGCTGCTCCCTCAGACACAGGTCTGCAGCCCTGACCCTCACTCATCACATTTTCAGTGGATGCAGCTGAACAAATCTGGGCAACTCTCTCCTCTCCGTCCCTGGCGCTGCCAGACTATTTCCGTGTCAACTGTGGTCAGTCCAAAGGGAAATGCTCTGTTCCTCTTCCTCTGAGTGAGTGAATGCTGCAACCTTCCTTCATGGGTGCGAAGAGGCAGGGAGAAGGAAGGGTCAGAACCTAGGGTCTCCATTTAATGGATGTTTGTTGTATGAGACAGTTCTCTCACCATAACAAAGGTCGGCCACACTGGCCTCAAACTCATGACAATCCTCCTGCATCAGTCTCCCAAATCCTAGCATCACAAGCTGATCCGCCATCCTTGCCCAGCTAGGACTTTCTAAAAATTATTAATAAAATATGTTTGAGTTTTACACAGCTACTGTTGCACACTAACTGAACATGCTATCTCCTCCTAACAGGTGTAAATTCTAACAGACTTCAATTATGAGGCTCGAACACACAGAATTTCAGACACAGCAATAGGGAAAAACATTTAAAGCTACTACAGGAGGGATTTTCTAAAATTGTCCCACTTACAGCTACATTACACTCTTAAGAGTTATGAGTTCACTGTAATCGTGTCTGCTCGAACATTTATCCTCCCACGGAGCACAATTTTCTGTCTCTAGGACCTGACAGGATCTAGTGAGTTTCGACTCTATTCGTGGGTCTGGTATTAATAATGAGGACGACAAAAACTTTGTCAGTCTGAAGCAAGTTGGAACGTTGGGCTTACACAGAAGGTCACGGATTCATATTTCTACAAACCATGTCTGCTCTTTGAAGTGTCGCTGCATTTACTTATTTGTTTATTTATCGTTCGTGTGGAAGTCAGAGGCTTTCTTCCAAGATGTGGGTTCTGGGGACTGAGCGTGGTCACCACCCTTGGCAGCAAGCACCTTTACCCGCTGAGCCCTCTCAGCAGCCCCATAATGCACATTCTTCCACAGAAGCAAGTCTACCCTGGCTGGCAGGGGCATATGGTACTTAGCAGCCCTGTCCCCAAAGTCCATAGCCCCTGACAACCTCCGTTAGGAAGGATGGTGCTGGAATATTGCTTAGTCAACACAACACAGTAACCGATTTCAGCTGGAGTCCCCAAACACATACGCTTCTGTCTGCCCTTGACTGTGGGGCACTGATCTTCAGGGGAATCTCTCTGAGTCTGCTTTCCTGGGAGCAAGCCCCGGTCATCCAAACACAGGCGGTTGACTTTACTATGGCTGTGTTCTCAAGCAGACTGCTCGAAAAGAAAGAAAACCAGATTTCAACTTCCAATCTGTCTTTTAGCAAATTGAAATTTGAGCTCCATAGAGCAGGAAACCAAATTCTCAGCTCCTCTGTTTCTTCTTTAATTATCCCCATGCTCTAACTCTTAAAACAGCTTCACACATCCCATTAAGTTATCAGAAGTCCCTCCCCCCTGTCCCGCCCCTGCACTGACACACACACACAAATGATCCTTATAAATCAATGGTTCAAATCTTGATCCCACAAACTCCAGAGGTAAGCTCAATGTTTACCTACAGTAGGATTTCCTTTAATTCTTAAAAAAATAGAGACAGCAATTAACCTCGATTTTCTGAAACAGGGCTTTTATGGAGGAGAGCCCGTTACCTGTTGTCATTATATGAAGAATCTATTTCTAGACATCCTCTTGTCTTAAAGGAAGACAGGCATGACTGCAAAAGCTGATAAAACGTGAGGAGGGCCAGCATTCCTTCACTTTCTTAGCACAGAGGACGACATTGAGGGCCTTCTCTTATCTTCACTAGCTTCTAGGTTTCCTTTTAAATGTATTAACAAACATTGAGAACTGTAGTATTTACCAGTAATCTTCTAATAATGGTTCCAGGAAGCAAGAGACTTCTGGGTATATAAAGTAAAGGAAGAAAGGGAGATTTGGTGGAATGAGGTTGTCACAGAGCAGTAAAGCGTTCTGTGATTTTATTTGGTTTGGTTTGGTTTTCTGTGGCGGTGCCCTTCATCTTACATGAGGTCTCTGGGGGAATTATGTGAGGTTTTTTATCTTTTCTCTATTTGTATCTTTGAATATTCGGTGTTAGACTCAGATCCATGTTATCTGCGTGCATTAAACTGCTAGTTGACAGCACAGATAAACCAAGTGCATTTTTCTAACTTTAATTATTAAGTTGAGCAGTTTAATAATGCAGTTCTCCAACCGAAAAATGGATTGTGTTCCAAAGTTCATAAATGCATGGTTGGCTGAAATCAAAATGTATTGGTTGAGATGCATGCCAGGCAAGCCCAGAATCCAAGTCCTACTCCTAACAGAACGTAGTGCTCAGGCCACAAAGAACCACAAGCACCCGTGGAGCTTTCAGCAAAAAGGCGTCTACTCAGGACACAGGGTGTCAGCGGAGTCCACCTCCGCGGCTGGTCAAAACACTGTCACTGACAAGGCTGGGGCTGAGGCATTCTGAGTTTCATAATCCCAGCCCGGGTTAGACCACACTTCTCCTGCAGCACACAAGCCATGTGTGGCTCTGGGAAACAGGACACAGGACACGTCATCTTTAAGACCCTCTTCACACTGCCCTGCCCTCCTCAGCAAGTTCCTCCTCTTGACACCATTACTCCTGCATAGCCTCCCCCAGAGCAACTCTATTGTTGCTGGGTTACGCATAGGCACAGTCAGTCCAGAAATTACTGGGGAGACTGCTGGGGTCCACCTACAAGAGGATCAAACTATGGGCCACTCGGTGTCAGTGAGTGAGGACACATTCTTCTCTGGCCTCTGTCTGAGCTGTTCTTTTCTCTGAGCCGTTTGCTAAAACTAAATAAACAAATAAGTAAAACAAACAAAAAACAACAATAAAAAAAAATCACCATACTTTTTCATTCTAGCTTTCAAGGACCAAACAAAGATTAAAGTCTACTCGAGAATAGGGAGGAACTCGGTCACATTCGGGGAATCTGGTGTTTAAAATCAAGGCAGGAATAGGATAAGCCTGCCTGCGTGTGTGGTGCTGGCAAGAACATGAAATGAGAAATGAACTTCAAACATAACTTCAGCAGAAAAATATACTTAATAACCTTTCAATTTAGGAAATGCCAACTGTACTGGAAATACCTGAAAGCAGTTTTAAAGATTTCTGTTCCATGGCTTGGAAAGGCATTACAATATCGAATACTGCAGAATAAGAATGCAGAACGATTTCTAGCCATCTGATGTGCAGGCTAAGAAAAAGCCCCAGCACGTGATGGATGTAACGATAGGATCATCGCGAAAGGCAAAGTAATGCACATGCTTTTTCCTTTTATTAAAAAATAAACAGGCATATTTTAATTATTCACTAGGATGCTAATATCAAACCAGTGTCATGACAGTGAACATTCTACCAACAGCTCTCCACTACTCTAGAGCAACATGATCTACGTTCTCTCCCATTCCGTTGACTATCTGGAGCCTCCTCAGTTGTCCCTGCCCAATTTAGCAGCTTCTAAGCCCAGGAAACTTACTTTCCCATGTCCTGGTTGGTGATGAATTTTTCACAAAAAGCAAACGAGTACATTACTCATTCTTGGGTCACTGGTGAGAAAACATCGTCCTGAGGATTGGAGTAAAAGCGTGGTCCGCCTCTCCCTCCTCCATCACTAGAGCACTGGTACCAGATCCTCATGTGGATTTACACACTGGACCGGGCTCATGTATTCTAACAGAAAAATAACCTCCTATCTACTCTGATGGCTTTTGCTAGATTTTTAAAAAACTATTACTGTTTTCCCTTGTTACATGAACAGAGAGGTAAAAGGATGGCCAGTCCACACCACCCACATTCTTGGATTGCAAACAAGCTAGCTTCTCCCAGATTCCATGTCCCAACAAAACCACACTCTGTGATGTCTTGCCTCTTTCTCCTCCACCGAGCATACGGCCATTCATTCTCAACTCCTACTGCTTTCCCTTCTAACACATCTGGGATGGTTAGTTTCCAACTGCCAATTTGACATTCTCTTCCCCGCCTGGGAAAAGAATCTTAAGTGAGGAGGTGTCCAGATCAGGTAGGCCTGTGGGTATGTCCTGGAGTGAAGTGTGTGTGTGTGTGTGTGTGTGTGTGTGTGTGTGTGTGAGAGAGAGAGAGAGAGAGAGAGAGAGAGAGAGAGAGAGAGAGAGAGAGAGAGAGAGAGAATGTGTTTATGTGGCAGGGGGCTGTTTTGATTGATAAATGATGCGAGAAGACCCAGCCCCTGGTGGACAGCACCATTCCTGAACAGGTAATTACACACCACACGGGACTGCATACATGTCTTTGACCCCACTCTCTACTGTGATGGATTACAACCTGAAACTGTGAGCTGGGCAAACCTTGTCCCCACGGCTGTTTACTGTAAGGGTATTTTATCACCACAGCAGCCAGCACAGCGGGACGACGCCCCACAGCCACCCCTGCCAGCCACATGCCACCTCTTCCCCACACAAACTGGAGTGGCTCTGGCTCTGGTACATCGATACATCACAGATCCAGTGACTTTCCACTTGAAAGGCCTTCCTTCACATCTGTCCCTTAAAACCGGCTCAAGAGCCACCCGCTTTGTGAGCTCCTTTGACTCCCTCAAAATGGGGTAGCTGGAAGAGGTGCATGGAAAAGATGTCCCTGTGGCCCCGTCATCCCCACTCAACAAATCAAGCACTCTTTAACTTCCATACCAAACTAAGAGATGGGTGCCATCTTGCATGCCAGGTGCCATGACACTTATTTTTCCTTCCCCGTTCTCTCTTATGAGCCTTGTCTCTGTACTAGAGTAGCAGCTCGCAAACATGGAAATTTCATTAAACATTTTCTGGATAAACCTTAGGAGGGAAGAGCATCCCTAGGTGTCTACATGGCAGAAGGGTATTGCCTTAGGGTTTCTATTGCTGTGAAGAGACACCATGGCAACGCTTATAAAGGCAAACGTTTCGCTGTTGTCGCTTACAGTTTCAGAAATTTCATCCATCACCACCATGGTGGGACATGGCAGACCGCAGGCAGACGTGGTGCTGGAGAGGTGGCTGAGAGTCCTACATCTTGCAGGCAACAGGAAGTGGGCTGTCTCATTGGGCATGGCCTATGCATATATGAATTTCCAAAGCCCACCCCCACAGTGACACACTCCCTTCAACAAGACCACACCTACTCTAATGAGGCCACACCTCCTAACAGTACCACCCCCTTTGGGCACCATTTTCTTTCAAAACACCACTGGTATCTCTCCACCCTTGACTAGACACCTTCCCTCCTCCTACAGGATCAAACCCTCACGTCCCTGCAGTCCTCAAACAGCTCAGGACTGGGCAAGACCCTACACAAAGCCCACATTTAACATGTACAAGATGGGAGGAGAAAAACTTGTCTGAGTTTACTGAAGTGAAGGTCAACAAATTACCTTGCAAAACTGGAAATACGAAACCATGCCCTTAACAAACAACAGCAATGAAGCAAAAGACCTGTATTGCCTGTGTTGTTTAGAGTCTACACTGTATCATAGAAAGGCTGGTGTTGCCTAGCCCTTGGACTGGCCTAAAGAACAGCCGACCCCTCAGGACCGTGCGTCTCAAGGAACAATAGTTCAGCCTGCCAAGCAAACAACTTACGAAAGATGCTTGTGGACGACTGACTTGTTCCCAGCCTGAGATCTCTAACTGCTGAAGTGCAAGGCCGAGAAGGAAGACTCCTGTCCTGTGTTCCTTGGATTCTAAGTAGGGGGTTTGAGGTCCTGCCTGCCCAACATCGGCACCCAGGCCATTCTATAAATGCTTAGGAAGCACTAACCATCACCACGTCCATTTCTACCCAGGACAAGATGAAATCAGAATGTCTGCAGTTGGACTCGTCAACAGTAAAAGTGCAAAGTCCTGCCAAAGAATCTTGGTCTAGATTGTGTCCTCTCGGTAGTTTAGCTTCGATATGTGTTTATATATTTTAGTTCATCGTGAGTTTGGCCATTTTTTAGTTTCAGGTTTTCTCACTATAGAATGAAAGGTTGGAGGTTAACAAACTCTTTAAAAAAAAACAAACAAACAAACAAAAACATTATTTTGGCAAATATTTTCTTCTGATTAAGATTTATTTTTATTTTACATGCATGGATATGTCTGTGAACCATGTGCCTGCCTGTTGGCCTTGGAGGTCAGGAAATGGCACTGGAGCCCCTGGAACGTCAATTATGATGGCCATACACCGCCGTGTGTGCGTGCCGGGAAGAGCAGCGAGGCCTCCTAACAGCTGAGCCACTGATCCCACCCCGAATTTTCTTATACGCGGTTTACAGCCCTGACACTTTCCCAAGCATTTCAACCTAACTATCCATCTACTTACACAAGCAGGGACAGAGCTCAGAGCCTTGTACAAGACAGGCGCTCCGACCAGGGAGCAGGGAGCTCTATCGCCTGGCAGGGAGCCCGTATCGCCAGGCAGGGAGCCCTATCGCCAGGCAGGGAGCTCTATCGCCAGGCAGGGAGCCCTATCGCCAGGCAGGGAGCCCTATCGCCAGGCAGGGAGCCCTATCGCCAGGCAGGGAGCCCTATCGCCAGGCAGGGAGCCCTATCGCCAGGCAGGGAGCCCTATCGCCAGGCAGGGAGCCCTATCGCCAGGCAGGGAGCCCTATCGCCAGGCAGGGAGCCCTATCGCCAGGCAGGGAGCCCTATCGCCAGGCAGGGAGCCCTATCGCCAGGCAGGGAGCTCTATCGCCTGGCAGGGAGCTCTAATGCCAGGCCCTCACACTTAACTCAAAGCAATTCCTTTCGTCTCCGACTGGCAAATCACAGGAAAACTAAAGAACAAGTAAAGATCTTTTTAGTGACTTAACACACAAAAATGTTGCAGGCTCCATTCCAACCTGAAGACCATATTTCCCATTTGCCTAACTAGCTTCTGGGAAGACAAAAATTACATACAAGATCACCGAAGTTTATGGACTTTTTTTAAAGCCACGTTAAAATTTAAAGAGAAAAGAGTCCCTCGTGATAGTTCCCTCCTCCGATCTGCAGTGTCAGTCAATCCAGTGTGTGTGTGTGTGTGTGTGTGTGTGTGTGTGTGTGTGTGTGTGTGCATGGTCCCATTAGGGCCAGGGACACAGAAGTAAGCTGTGATTTCCAGAATGGCCCCCTGACTACCTAAGTCGTTTTACTGAATAGCTGGCCAAGCAATTTAACACAGAGGGGCCCTCTTTTCTTCTAGAAATGCCAATATAACCTTGGGCTTGTGTCAGCCAGTTTTTCCTTCATTAACATAACTTTCCACATTTGAAAAAAAAAAATACATCTCTTTTCTTGTGAAGTGAACCTAGAAATCTTCAAGTGTTTTTAAGCCAAATAAAGAAATATTCATCCACACAGAAGGAAGGGGAGAACTGGAGAATGTCTGGCTCTACTTTATAATATTACAGCACGTGGTGCAGTCTGGTGTCAGTATTTATTTCCAGTCATTTAGTTTATGATCGAGAATAACTTTTGATTACTGATGCTCGGAGTATTTCTCACTCTGTCTTGGACTGTTTGAGGATCTGTATTTTTATTACAAAGTCCAATAAAAATAAAGTGAAAAACCCACAGGTCCCAAAACTGATTCCTAGCTTGGGCTGTATGTCACTCCTTTCCAATCTAAAAGGCATTTCCTCCGCCCGTAAGTCTCTGTCGCTGCCTCATAAGCAAATTTATCTCCTAATGCCCCATTCTTTATTTTAGCCATTAATCTCCCATTGAGAATCTTACCAAATGCTTTTTGCAGATAAAAATATTTAATGTTTACTAGATTTCCCCATTCCACATAACATATATTGCTGGGGGCGGGGGAGGTGATCAATCTCTTGTCCCTGAATTCGTTTGTCAGTTTGAGTCTACATATTTCCCTCAGAAGCAAGAAACCCTTTGTCTCTCGCTATGGATTGAATTACTCGCAAACAGAAGATGTCAAAATCAAAACCCTAGATTCCTTAGAAAGTGAGCTTATTTGGAAATGGGGTGATTGCATGTGTAATCGGGTAGGATGAAACCACCCCGAGGAAGGTGGGAAGACACACAGAGAGAGGATGCCATGTGGCGGCGGAGGCCGAGGCTGGAGTGGTGTGCCCACCAGCCAGCGGAAGCCAACAGCTACTGTCTGTCGTGGGGGTGGAGAGTGGGAGGGGTAAACAGTACTGTCTGTGTGGGGGCCTGCACTTAAATGTCCTCCCCAGATGGGATGGCGAGTTAGTTTTCACTCTGTAAGCGGTCTATCTTCGGACCTCGTTTAAATGTAAGTGAAGGTAGGCTTTGAGGCCCTGACCCCGCAGGCCCCTCCTCGTTTCTGGGCCTCTAACTAAGCCAGGCAGCAGTTCCCTTTTGCTTTGATCAAAATGCCAACCCAACCTCCCTTCCAGAGGTGGAAACACAACTCTGGGTCAGTTACAGGCTGTCAGCCAGGGCCATGCTATTGTAACCCAATGTGACCACAGCCTAGACGACAGTGATTTGGTGCCCAGAACTAAAGTGGCAATTTTCCAGATTCTTGTCATCGCCCGGCTCCATAGCTGACCCAAGCAAACCTGTATTAAGCATCACTCATCAATCATGTGACCAACACAGACCTCCAGTGTCCCTCTGAACCCTGTAAGGTACAAGGCCCAACTCTTGCCATGTGGGCTGAACTGTCCTGCCGGCCCCTGCAGTGCTGCTGTCGGTCTGTCCATGCCTCGTAAATCTTGTGATAAATCTTTTACGGCAAACTGGAGGCCTCCCACAAAGCATCTCCTAAGCCAACACAGCTCTGTGCGCTCATGTTTTCCCCAGTGGGAGATTCGCACTCGTGGCCTGTCTTTTCTTGAGTTAAACACCTTCGCTTATGAAAAACAAGTCTTACTTTAAAAAGAAAAATCCAGGCTGGCACGCCACAGGGATCAGAATGCGCCATCTGGATCAATGTTCCTTGAGCAAGGAACGCTTGTGGCACGTGACACGGGGCTCAGTGTGACGTGTGACAATCTCCCGTTGTCATTTACTATTTGGATCATACAGTTGTATTTCAGCCTTAGTTATTAACTGATCACCGCGTGATTTTGATGCTTCCGCTTCTTATGATCCAAGTGGGTTAGTTTCCCATGACTTTCCCCGTTCTGTTATCACTGAATGGCCTCACTTACATTATTTTCCTATGTTTCTGCTTGCTCACTGTTCCTGCGTCACTCTGATCTTATTAGGTTACATTTTGAATCATCCATCCCCTGGCTCCTGCTTTTTTTTATCTTATTTTATTTTTTAAACTTTTATTTCCTCCACCTTGCCAAGTTCGGAACTCATTGTGCATTCCTTCACGGTGCGCTCCCCTCAGCCCCGTATTTCTGCGAATGCTCCGCGCACAGATCCGCATCAGCGGTTTGAACCTGATGCCACTGCGATTGCATCTTCGCTGCATCGCCACTCCGCACTTATTTATCATGTCTGTGTTGTTCCTGAAGATAAGGTCTAGAATAACCTGGAGCAGAGCTTGTTAGCTGTTGCCAGTGTGCGGACAGCCCTGCGTTCCCAAAGATAAAGGCAGCTCTACATCCTCGCATTCTCCAGGTGTGCGGTCGCTGGGCTCTGCTTCCCCATTCCCTTTTCTGTAGCGCACCCACCGCGTGTCTCCGTTTATCGGCTGCTTGCTGAAAAGCACACGCAGCTCTTCCCCTGCCCCATTCTCTTCCCCTCAAATTGCTTACTGCTCTGAGCTCTTCCTTCATTCAGTCTCTCACCAGATTTCCACTAATTCACTCACAAGCCCAGAGGAACCTCTGAATTCTCACTCTTAGAGCCTTGCACTGGCCATGGGCTTGGAGTCTCTGGAGCAGGTGTAAATGAGCTGTTCCTTTTACCTGCTTTTTAAAGGTTTATTTGAGGTGACAATGGTGCGACTGGGACAATACATGAGGCCACTGGCAGTGGGTCCCAGACCTAACACTAATGCACAAACGGACTTAGTGGAGCCCATTCTAAATGGAGAGATACCTTGCCCAGGCTAGACAGAAGGGGGTGTGTGGGGGGTGGACAGGTGCCTTGGTCCTGCCTCAACTAGATGATGGGACAGCCTTAGTAGACTTCCTAGAGGAGGCCTTACCATCTCCAAGGAGCAGATGGGAGGTGAAGGAGGAAAGGTAGAAAAGAAGGAGAGGAGGGAGGGAGAATTGGGATTGGAATGTAAAAAATATATTAAGGGGAAAAAAGTTTATTTGCACTTTCCTATCTGCTAGAGCTTCTAAGGTACAGAAGTTAAGAGAGGTGACAGGTATGCAAGGCTAGGAATTGTATCCAAAATATAACTAATGGATCATAATTAATGGTGATTCCTAACCAGGTTCCTTTTATAGCTCTCTTTTCTAATGAGTTCATATTAAAAAAAAAAAAATTAACAATCCTCTAAATACAAGCTTTGCAGTGGGTACAGAAAAGCACGAATCTCCCAGATCCAGTCAAGTTCTCTTCTTTTTTTTTTCAAGTTTTTAAATTTAGATTTGAAACATGTCAATCCCAGATCCCTCACTCTCCCCTTCTCCCCTGTCCCCCCACCAGCCCCATTCTATCCCTTTTCTGCTCCCCAGGGAGGGTGAAGCTTTCCATGGGGAAATTTTCAAAATCTGTAACATTAGCAGCAGGGACTAGGCCCTCCCCCGTGTGTCTAGACTGAGAGAGTGTCCCTCTATGTAGAATGGGCGCCCAAAGCCCATTAGCATATTAGGGATAAACACTGATCCACTACCAGACTGCCCAGGCCTCCTAACTGACACCCACGTTCAGGGCTCTGGGTCAGTCCTATGCTGGTTCCCCAGCTATCAGACTGGGATCCATGGCTCCCCCTTGTTCAGGTCAGCTGTTTCTGTGGGTTTCTCCAGCCTGGTCTTGGCCTCTTTGCCCATCATGCCCCCCTCTCTGCCACTGGATTCCAGGAGTTCGGCTCAGTGTTCAGCTGCAGTCCAGTGCTTCTGAAAAGCGATGCCCTGAACGCCTGTCACAGCTAACAGAAAGATTCAGTTGTGCCCTCCTTCCTCACTAACAGGGCAGTGTGGGAGGCTGCTGAGTTGAGATCTCAATGCGGACTTACAGTTTACAATGTATCCTCACACCTTAATTCCATTGTTTGATAGTCACAATAATCGACTTGCACAAGGTCAAGTCCAGCAGGAAAGAAGGAGAGCCCAGCTCCTCCTATGCCTGTGCTCCTCCACCAGAAAGACCCTGAAGGAATACTATAAGCTTCACACAAAAGGTAGCACACACATCATCTCGTTGACTCTCAATCTCCTTTCTGGGGTTGCCATGGGATACTGTGCACAGCACTTAATAAATACAAGTTAACTCAGCTCACGGGTCTTGAGGCTGGGATGTCCAGGAAGACAGCATCGGTGAGCACCTCAGTGCTGCTTCGCCAGGCAGAAAAGCACAAGTGCACATAGCAGCCAGAGAGGGGAGCATGAGGGAGTCAAACAAACGCCACACCAGCTCACCTGTGAAAATGGCATTAATCTACACATAAGGGCAGATGTGAGAACTTCTCAAAGGCGCCACCCCTTAATTCTCGTACTTAGAAGACTCCACTTCCGCCCAAGTTTTGGAGAAGACATTTGGAGCATAGTGCTGACCCAACACACAAATGCCTTGCTTAGCTAACTTATAGTGACCAGCGGCACCACACTCACACACTTAGGTTTCTCCACTTACTCTTTCCCCAGAAGGAAAGATTATTGCTTTTGCAATAATCTAAATGGCCATTAAAACTGTAAAATTAAGGTGGGTGTAAATCACTGACTTGTAACAATTTAAAGTGATGGGCAAAAGTGTTGATGGAGGACTCCAGACTTATCAGAACATGGATGGACTTGCTTACTAGTAATTAATAACTAGAAAGCGGCATGAAATGTGTTCAAGCTTTGGAAAGTTGGTAGCTGAAAACACAGAACCCAAGAGAATTCAGAAACACGAGTTAGCAGATAGGCTCTTTAAATCAGCTGTTGTAAATATGTTCAAAGATACACGGGAAGACGTGATTTCAATGAGTTTAATTAGTGGTTCAATAGGCGAGAGAAAACGCACAGTCTCTGGTTATTATTTTGGGGAGCAGCGCAAAAGAGGGTACCTAGGATGTGAGCTACGTGGTGTTCTTCCGACAAGGCCAATGAATGTTGACAAAGTCCGATGGATGCTCTTGTAGCTGAGGAAGCAGGTGGAAAACCAGGAACTGGGTGTGAAGGGGCTGGGATGGTTTGAATGGAAGGCCCCACAGGCTCTCGGTCTGAGCGTTGGGCCCCTGCTACTTACTGTTTTGGAAGGAGCGGGAGGGGTGGTCCCGTCAGAGGAGGTGTGCCACTGGGCGGGCTTTGAGGTTTCAGAAGCCCTTGCCAAGCACAGCCCTGGGCTCCCCTGCTCTGCCTCTAACTTGCAGGTAAGATGTAAACTCTCGTTACTGTTCCAATTCCCTGCCCGCCTGGCTGCCACCTTGCGCCCAGCCGAGATGACACCGTAAGCAAGGCCCCAGTTAAATGTGTCCTTTTATAAATTGCCTTGGTCACGGTATCTCTTCACAGAAATGGAACAGTGGCCGCAATGGATTCACTCAGAATCCACCTGGGTGATGGCAAAGCTGTACTTCTCGACTGTGGTAGTTAGTTTCAGGTGACCGCATACTGTCTGAACTGCTAACACTGCACACTTAACACCCAAATGTCAACGAATATAAATTTATCAAGGAGGTTAACTTTCTCGAAAAAAAAAATTTATTTTTAATTTGGGATCATTTTGTGCATTATATATATATATATATATATATATATATATAAAACTAAAGCTAATATATATATATATATATATACATATATATGACTAAATTTTAAAAAAGACTTGACAAATACCTCAGCTCATTTATACATAATGGCAGGATAAATACAGATTGGGAAGTAGGCTAGATGCTTGCAAATACTATAGCACAAAGTCAGTGTCCTTTATGAGAGTGAGCGGATCTTAAGAAACAGCTACATTGCAACTGAAAAGTCCAAAACCCAGAGCTCCCATACTGATGTCAAGTATGTGTGAGCTCTGAAGGCTCAAGAAAATCAGTGAACTCCAGGTTTCTTCATCCACCCCAGGGCTGGTGTGAAGACGAGGGGTATGAAAGCTGCTATGTCAACAATAGGGCTAGAACTCAATGGAAGGGTACTTGGCCATCATGGGCCCAGTTTGAACCCAGTTTCAAGCCCCAGGGACACACACACACACACACACACACAGACACACACACACACACACACACAGACACAGACACACACAGACACACACACACACAGACACACACACACACAGACCCACACACACACACACAGACAAAGACACACACAGACACACACACACACAGACACACTCACACACACAAACAGACACACACACACAGACACACACACACACAGACATACACACAGACACACACACACAAAGACACACACAGACACACACACACACAGACACACTCACACACTCACACACACAAACAGACACACACACAGACACACACACACAGACATACATACAGACACACACACACACAAACAGACACACACACACAGACACACACACACACACACACACACACACACACTAGAAAACCTAGTGTGGGCCTGTTGGAAACCAGTAAGGGGGCTCCCAGAAAACTGTGCCGTCCAGCTGTGTCACTCCTGGGTATAGACCCAGAGAAATCAAAGCCGACACAAACAGAGACACCAGCCTGTTCATGCTGACTCACCACGGCCAAGAATGGAGCCAGACTAGGTATAAAAAGAAAAAAAGCAGTGTAAGGGTACATACACAATGCGACTTTATTCACACACATGATTCCTCACACTTATGAAAGCAGAAGAGGAACTATTAATGTGTGAGGTAAAGAGGCTTAAAAGACAAGTTAGGTAAGAACAAGAGACAGTAAGTCTCATGCATCGAGTGTGTGTGTGTGTGTGTGTGTGAAAATGTGTGTGTGAGTGTGAGTGTGTGTTTGTGAGTGTGTGTGAATGTGTGTGTGAGAGTGAGTGTGTGTGAGTGTGTGTGAGTGAGTGTGTGAAAATGTGTGTGTGAGTGTGAGTGTGTGTGTTTGTGAGTGTGTGTGAATGTGTGTGTGTGTGAGAGTGAGTGTGTGTGAGTGTGTGTGAGTGAGTATGAGTGTGTGTTTGTGAATGTGTGTGTGAATGTGTGTGAGTGAGTGTGAATGTGTGTGTGAGTGTGTGAATGTGTGAGTGTGAATGTGTGAGTGTGTGTGTGAGTGAGTGTGAGTGTGTGTGTGAGTGTATGTGATGTGTGTGAGTGAGTGTGAATTGTGCGTGTGAGTGTGCGTATGTGTGTGAATGTGTGTGTGTGAATGTGTGTGAGTGTGGAGTGTGTGTGAGTGTGTGAGTGTGTGTGTGTGAATGTGTGTGAGTGTGAATGTGTGTGTGAGTGAGTGTGAATGTGTGTGTGTGTGAGTGTGTGAGTGTATGTGTGAGTGTGTGTGAGAGTGTGTGTGTGAATGTGTGTGTGAGTGTGTGTGTGATGTGTGTGTGTGAGTGTGTGAATGTGTGTGTGATGTGTGAGTGTGTGTGAGTGTGTGTGTGAATGTGTGTGAGTGTGTGTGTGATGTGTGTGAATATGTGTGTGAGTGAGTATGCGCGTGCGTGCGTGCGTGCGTGTGTGTGTGAGACGAGGCAGAGGGGAGAGAGCTAACTAAGGAGGGATGGGAGGGACAGGCTGCATGGGAGACAGGACAGGAAGAGTAATGGAGAAACCCAGTGTAAACAGAGTCCAGTGACAATGTGGCTGAAAATGTCATCGGGAAGCCCAGTATTTTCTACACCCACTAGAAGGGCAGGAAGGTAAGAATAACCTGAAGATGAACCTGCTGGCGTGCGTCACAGCTATGCTCGTCCTCAACAGGTAGGTAAGTAAGGAAACAGATGAGCGCTGAAGGCAAACTGACCGGGAGGCGAGAGGGAGGGGCAGAGGTCTAGCCGGTTTTCCGGAGTGGAGTGGACGGAGGTGGCCTAGTGCCACCTTCCCTCTGTGAATGGCGGTGCAGAGAGAGGACCGGCTGGCCTTTCAGAACTCAATACTTTCTTTGTGATGGTGTCACAGCTGGGGTAAGCGGCACCTCAAAGGTGGCCTCAGAAAGCGTTTCAGTCTCGTAGGCATGCTGACAGGGCAGCACCCTCAAGAGGCGTCCCACAAGTGGCTGCTGGCATATCCCCTCGGGTGTCCCACAAGTGGCTGCTGGCATATCCCCTCGGGCGTCCCACAAGTGGCTGCTGGCATATCCCCTCGGGTGTCCCACAAGTGGCTGCTGGCATATCCCCGCGGGTGTCCCACAAGTGGCTGCTGGCATATCCCCGAGGGTGGCCTCAACTTTTACTTTGCTGTCTGGACTAAGTCTAAGTCTCCTGCCTTGTCAAAGAGCACTAAAGGGTGCCACATGTCCAGCTCACACACTGAGGGCCTTTACGTAGTCATGTCAACATCCCCTCCACCCCCGAGTTACGGTGAGCGTTTTGCTACTGTGGACCTCTGGATACCAGTGAGCATCCCAGTGAGCTGCTGAACAAAGCACTGCATTCCACCTTAGCTTTGGATTTCTAGAGATTCGGCGATGAACTGGCAACAGACAGGGGTGGCGCCCGACAGCAGTGACCAGGCCCAGGCCCAGGCCCACTCACACACACACTCACTCACACACACACTCACACACAACACATTCACATTCACACACACACACTCACACTCACACACACATTCACACTCACTCACACTCACACTCACACACACATTCACACTCACTCACACACATTCACACTCACTCACACACATTCACACACACTCACACTCACACACACATTCACACACACTCACACTCTCACACACACTCACACACACACATTCACACCTCACTCACACACATTCACACACACTCACACTCACACACACGCACACATTCACACTCTCACACTCACTCACACACACACTCACACTCACTCACACACATTCACACACACTCACACTCACACACACACACTCACTCACACACACACACATTCACACACACACACACATTCACACTCACTCACTCACACTCACACACACATTCACACTCACTCACACATATTCACACACACTCACACTCACTCACACACACTCACACTCACACACTCACTCACACACATTCACACACACTCACTCGCACACACTTACACACACTCACACACTCACTCACACACATTCACACACACTCACTCACACACACTCACACACATTCACACACACTCACACTCACACACACTCACTCACACATTCACACACACTCACTCACACACACTCACATTCACACACACTTACTCACATTCACACACACACTCACTCACACTTATACACACATTCACACTCACTCACACACATTCACACACTCACACCCACACACACACTCACTCACACACATTCACACTCACATACACATTCACACTCACACACTCACACACACTCACTCACATACACACTCACACTCACACACACATTCACACTCACACTCACACACACACACACTCACTCACACACACATTCACACACACACACACTCACACACATTCACACTCACTCACAGGCTGACTGTTACCGAGTTCCAGGGAGCCATGCACGAGGCCTGACACAGCACTCAAGAGGAACCTACAGGGTGGGCACAATGGATGTCCTGAGCTCTGCAGGGGCCTCAAAGGCAGCTCCCTCCCCGGCACAGTAAGGCCGCCAAAGGGCAAGGGGCTCACGAGAGAGGATGGACCACGCGGTGGAGAAGGGGGAGGTGCGGGACACTGATGTAAACGTGCTGAGGACAGCCACTTTAGCAGAAGGCCTTCTAGGCAGGTGCCCCAACATTTACTAAGGAAAAGGAGGTGGGTGCCAGCAGATTGAAGAAGCTTCAGTCGCTCCACAAGGCTGACTCTGCCAGGTAAAGGGAAAGTGAGGTGGCAGAGGGCACAGACGAGAAACCAGGGAACTTACACCCCATTGGAAAGAGAAGGGAGCTGACTACAAGACTCTAATGAAGCAATGCCACGATCAAACCGTCACTCTGAAAGCATCATTTAACAGCACGGAGGTAATCCAGATGGGAGGGTTTGCCCAAGACAGCGGCATCTCTGCAGGGCGGGGAGAAGCATTAGGCATGGCATCGGGCGAGACTGCAGAATTGCTGGCATTGTGGGAGTGATAACGTACAGCCCAACTCCAAGGCTTGGGTTGTAGGGGTCAGAAAGGACAGCCCAACTCCAACTAGAAAGCTCGCACGTGGATACATCTGCTGTGTGTACAAAGCAAGGAGGCAACTTCCATGTGAAGGCACGGAAAACACCACGGCACTAGTCCTTATTTATATTTGCAGGAACAAAAGCAGAGGCTGCCTCAGAAAACACAGAGGCAGGTCTCAGAGAAAAAAAAAAAAAAAATTCAACTCTCAACTCACAGAGAAATCCTGCCCAGGGTGTGTTGATGACTGAATAATCAAATCACGCAAAAGGCAAATCGCTAACAAGAGCGCCATCTGCTGCTATCTAAGGATAGTGCAGCAAAGAAATGCCACAAACAAACAGGAAAGGGAGGGAAGCCCCAGCGTCTGACCGTTGGCTGTACTGTGTGTGTATTCACATCTCCCTCCCACAAAAAGACGCCTTCGGTAACACGCAAATGCTTTCATTTGCCCCTGTCTCCTAAAACCTTCAATCCAGGAGGAACCCTGTCTGAATACGTAAAGCTCACCTGCCATCATTGCTACCATGCTGGCTTTGTAGATGTTGGTGAGCGAGCCCAGTTCTCCGGTGGCTAAGATGGTTTTGAGATGCGCCTCCCCGCAGGCCTTTCGAAACTGACTGATCTCATCGTAGAGTGCTGGAGAAGAAAACATCGAGGCGGTTACAAATCGGGCAGCCAAGCGCTCGGCAACCCTCCAGAGCCAGAAGAGCCCACTTCAAAATTAAGAAACGGAAGACGGTTGTCACTTGCTAAACGTCACCCCAATTTAACATCGCCCACAGCATCCTGCTGCAGTTCGCGCCCTGCTCCAAGGAATGCTGGCTGGGCTTGCCACCATAAAATTGCTTCCAAGCCCTGGCCTAGGGCTCTAGAGTCCTAAAGCTTCTTAAATATCATTATAAGGACATGCAAATTATAAATAATTTCTACCTTTTCCATATGGTTGTGACCTGGGGGGGAGAAAATAAAACCAAATTTATCTGCCACTCATATAGTTACTACAGCACTTTTCAAGCTGGAGAAAAGAATCCCGGGGTTCCTATTAATTCGTTCAAGAGGTAACAGGTTCTCTGGTTGGAATGTAAAGCAGACCTTTCTTGGGAAATCATCCGTGATACAGGAAGAATAGCCTGCCCAGTACTGAAGAGAGCTGACTAGGAGGGCCTGGCCAGGTAATACTGGATGTATATGAAGAAAGTTATCTGCAGAGAGAGGTGTGCACTGATGTGGTATTCCGTTGACCCTAACCCAAATCACTTCAGGCTTCTAGAGCCCCAAAGAGTCCCTGAAAAGAGCCTGGTAAGTAGATTAGATGGAAAGACAGATAGACAAAACAAGGACATATGCATATATACACATATGGCAAAATAAAACCCAGGAAAGCAGTTCAAGGTAACAAAAACCAGTGACCAAACAAAACAGAAACAGCAACATAAATATAAAAATACATAAAACAAAAAATACTAGTTAAAAAAACAAAACAAACCAAAAACGCTGGTAAAGAAAACCAGTATGTGTATCAAACTTTTCAGAAAAACTAGCAACCTTCCGTCAATAACAGTGGGGATTTTAGCTATTGCTGTCACACTGCCCACATGACTCCCTAACCCCAGGAAATGAAAAGCCCTTCCACAAGGACCAAGGCGGTTTTGTGGTATGTCTTAGGGGAAGCTGTTCGACACAAGGGTGCCTGGTAAGACTGGAGTTTTGTCACCACCAGATCGTCCCCACAGAAGGTCTGAGGTGACACCACCATGACACCTGTATAGGAATGTCTTAAATCTTAACCCTCCACCGAGCAGTATCAACTGACACCCTTACAACGCAGGAAAGTGACTCTAGGTGATGTTTTGTGATACTGAATCTAAAGAGAGAACACTGTTCTTGAAGAGCAATAGGCAAGGTGCCTTATCACCTAAAAATCCAAGAGAGCTACCCAAAAACTAACGTTCGACTTAAGATCCTATAGTAAGCTACTGCCCTGAAAGCAGGCAAACAGAGGAGCATTGAAATTGGAACTGCGTCACTTCCGGTAGGACCTCCGGAAACCGTAGTCCTGCTCTGGAATGTAATACATACCTTACAGCGTTATTTTATGAAGATTACAGGTGTGTGTAAAGTATGTAGCTGAATTAATCAGAAAAAACTCAATGTATCCCATTACTTCAGCAGAGAAGGTATGATCTTTAACTCCAAAGGGGTCACCTGAGCCTTGGTTCCCTTCCATCCTCAATGTGCCAATTTGCCTCACCATTTTACTAATTTCATGACATAACAGTATCATATGTTCTTGGCAAAATATCTTTATAGTTCGGTTTTATTATCTTTGCGTACACATGGTGCATGAGTAGGATGGTGGAAGACTCCGGGCGTCCCTCTTTCTCACTCTCGGTCTTATTCCCTTGAGACAGGGTATCTCAGGGAACATGCACTGGCTGGCCAGGGAACCCCAGGTATCAGCATGTTTCTGTCTCTCCAGAGCTGGGATTACAAATGGGTACCACCATGCCCAGCTTTCTCCTATGGGTCCTGGGACTCGGAAGGACTCGCACTTGAGCCCTCCCTACCACTCTCCCACTCCGATCTGAATTCCTTCAAGAGCATAAAATACAACTACTTTGGAAAAAAAAATCTAAGAAGGCAGGCAGTCTTGGGAAAAGTTCACGATATATACACACACATACACACACACACACACACACACACACACACTTTTATTTGTTTATTAGGCTTTTATCTATCGTATACCTATGTACAGGTAGAGGTCAGAGGGCAACCTACAGAAGTTGGCTCTCCACCGCTTTGGCCCAGGAATTGAATGTGGTTATCAGGCTAAGCAACACTCCTTTATCCACTGAGACAGCACTCTGTCCCATACATTTCTTTTCTTTTTCATCTGAACAGAAAAGATTCTAAAGACAGCACAGCTGCTGTTACGTATGAGTTGTGTGTGTTAGAATATTGTCCATTTCTCTGTATCTCTGGAACATTCAATAACACATGGGAGAACTTCACTACATAATCAAAACCTAGATTCTACAGAGGCCAGCTCTTCATCTAGCTTAAAAATGATTCACTTTATACTTGGGCACTGAAATCCTGGCTTTCATTCCAGAGTATGGAAAATGCCAAAGGTCATTAAGAACATAAAGTACTTATTTTTTGTATCCTTCCATGGTCTATCATTTCTGAGGGCTAAAGAGATAGCTCAGTTGATGAAATGCTTGCTACAGAAGAATGAGGAACCAAGTTCCAGAATACACAGAGAAACCAACCAGGTGTGGGGGCATTTGCCAATAACCATCTCAGCACTGGTAGAGACTGGAGGGCCCCTAGGGTTGCTGCCCAATTATCCCAGAAAAATGGGCAAGCCAATGCCAGAAGGAGACCCTGTCTCAATAAATAAAGTGGATAGCATCCAAAGGAAGGTACCTCTGACCTCCAAATGTACACACACACACATACACACTTTCATACATGCATGCACACACCCCATTCACATGCACCCCCCCAACATACACACATACACACACACATACACACACACATACATGGATGCATACACCCCATTCACATGCACCCCCCAACATACACACATACACAAACACATACACACACGCATGCACACACCCCATTCACATGTGCCCCCCAACATACACAACACACATACACACACACATACACAACATACACACACACATACACACTTACATACATGCATGCACACACCCCATTCACATGCGCCCCCCAACATACACACACACACACACACATGCATGCACACTCCCCATTCACATGTGCCCCCCACACACATACACACGTTTTTAATTCTTCTGCTGCCCTCTGGCAGGACAAGACCCTGCAGTGTTCACGGGTTTCTTTCCAGGCCCCGTGTCTGCTAATTAGTTATGTCACTTGACAAAGTTACTGGAAGTTCCCAAACTCCATTTTTCTTCATTTCCCAGCCATTTTTCACATTCTGAGGATAGGTGCAAAAGCAATTATTTGGATGATTATGAAGGTAATCAGCGAATTAGGCTTCTTTCAGGCCCACTTTTAATAACAGGCACATGGAAAATGAAGATTAAGCTCTGGTTTGCTCTAAAAGCTTAAGTCGTTAGAACAGAGAGTGCTGGACTTGCCACCAACAACTTAGAGCCAACTCAGAAACTGCCTTGTGGCAGAGCTCGGAGATGGCAGAGGGAACAAGGCATCCTCAACCGCCCGCACAGCCTTGAGAGCAGAGACGGGCAGGGAGCTAATATGTCAGAGTGGAGTTGGGGCACCTTGAAGGATGAGGGAGGCCTTGGTCTGTCTGACCAGTGGAGGGCACTCTGTGCGGTGAGTGCGCGAGCTCTGTGGCAGAGTTGATGCAGCCAGCAGTACTGGGCGGGGGAGATGTTCAAAGACCTCAAAAATATTACATACCATGGAACTGACAAGCGGACATTGAGCAAACGGGGGACTACACTCAAGCTCTCGGGATGCGAGGGTAACCTGAGGTGCTGGATCATAATACAGATTATCCGTGAATTCAAGAGCTCTAAGATAGACAGGCACACACATACATGCACGCATGCATAGGAACAGGCAGGCAGGCAGACAGATGGAGACCCAGGTACAGATGCATGTTCACGAACGCTGTGTCTATGCTTACATTCATGCATTTTCGAGATCTGACCTCTGAGTACAACCTGGCAACAAATTATTTATATGCATAGGTGCTTTGCCTGCAGGTATGTCTGTACGAGGGTGTCGGATCCCCTGAACAGGAGTTACAGACAGCTGTGTGCTTCCATGTGGGTGCTGGGAATGGAACCCGGGTCCTCTGGAAGAGCAGCCATGCTCTTAACCCCTGAGCCATCTCTCCAGCCCCAACAACGGCATCTTAACAGTAGTGAGTGCTTCTGGGGCATCCAGATCTATCTTTCTTCAATGAACAGGATCAGAGCTCCTCGGAAAATCGGGTAAAGGCTTTAAAGAAAGTCAAAATAAGCCCATTTGTCTTTTATCACAAAGAAAACTTCTAAAGAACAATGGAAGCTGGGCGGTGACACACTCCTTTAGTGTCAGCACTCCTGAGGCAGAGCAGGTGGGTCTCTGTGAGTATGGGATTTGGGGCCAGCCTGCACAGAGAACCCCCGTCTCAAAAAGCCAAAAAACCAAAACCAAAAACAAACAAACAAACAAACAAACAACAACAACAACAACAAAAAACCAATGGGAAAATGGGAATACTTAAAGGACACAGAGCTGGTTTGGAGTAGCTCCCTCCCTCCAGCCAAAACTCAGCATCAACAATAGTAATGATAGTGGTACTATGCCATGGAAGTGGAAGGAAGCAGGGCTAAGGAGGGAGGAGAGGAGCAAGGGAGAGAGACGCGTGGTTTCTCCATGGAGTTAGAAATATGTCCTGAAAGCAGAGGGAGACTAAGGGGAGGGAGTGGTCTCGGGGGGGGGGGAGGGAGGGGGGAACTGTGCGGGAATATGAGAAGTCTGAGTGTATTATGAAAATGTTGGTGACGGTAAAAGATTACTGCCAAGGAAGCTGAAAAGAGATCTATGAGTTCTTACAAAAAGGAAGGAAGGAAGGGGAAAGAGAGAAGCAGAAAAGGAGGGAAGCAGGCAGAGCAGCAAGCTTAGACGAAATGATATAACTACAAATTACCATTTGGCAACAACTACTGGAATACTAACTGAAGAGCACCAATGGATGGTAAAACTCTGAATCAGAGCTGGGTTAGAACTGTGAGACGCTAACATGGTCTGAAAAATCTCTATTCACAATCTGTGTTAACTACCTACGAAATGAGAAATACTAATTTTACGCTGGAGAAACCTGGCAGAGAGCATCCTAGCCCTTACGGTCCTCAGGAGCCTCACAGATCAACCCTTTGTGGCTCCCAAAGAACAGGGAGACACTTCAGCACTGCTCACACAAAAAATACACAACGTGAACCTAAGAAAAGTCCGAGCAATCTGAACTTGGGGCTCTGTGTGTCTGAAACAGAGTCTCATGTAGCCCAGGCTGGCCCCCAACTTGTTATACAGCTGAGTATGACCTTGAACTCCATCCTCCTGCCTCCCCCAATGTACTAGGACTGCAAGCATCCATCACCACTCTTGTTTTATGATAATGGAGATCAAACCTTCATGCGTGCTGAACAACCATTTTACCAACTGAGCTACATCTGCAGGCCCTGAAATATAGTTTACCAATTATTAATAACAGAGGCCTGCACTGGTCCGACATGACATAGTACTCTGGCTTGGTGTAATCTTGCCTTCATTTCTTTTTTTTTTTTCATTATTATTAATAATATAATTTAAAAATTTTACATGTGGATCCAGTTTCCTCTCCCTTCCTCCCTCCAACCCTCCCTCCCTCCCTCCCTCCCTTTTACCCTCTTCCCCGTGACATGCGCCCTGGCCACCCTCCCCTCCCATCCCCCCACCCCCATTCCACTTGTAGAGTTATGCTATCCAGGTTGGGTCATGTAAATCTGTCAAGTCATTTGAAGTAGGGACTAGGACTTCTCTCCTGTCTCTAGGTTAAGGGGGTATCCCTCCATGGGGGATGTGTCCACAAGGTCCTTTTGTGCACCAGAAATAGATCCTGTTTCTACTGTCTGATGTCCCCCAGACTGCTCAGTCCTTCTAGCTGAGACCCATATTCAGTGGGTCTGAGTAAGTTCCATGCTGGGTTCCTAGCCATCAGTCTGGGGGGGGGGCAAGTTCCTCCTTGTTCAGGTCAGCTGTCTGTGAGTTTCTGCAACCTAGTCTTGTCCCCTCTCTCTGCATCTGGATTCTAGTTTGACTCAGTGTTTGGTTATGGGTGTTTACTTCTGTTTCCAACAGGTACTAGATGAGGACTCCATGATAGTGGATAATTTAGTTGATGATCTCACTATCAGGGAAGGGCATTTATGGTAGCCTTTCCATGGTTGCTCGAATTATTAGTTGGAGTCGGTCTTGTAGTTCTCTAGACCTTTCTTTAGGTTCAGTTTTCTCTTCAAACCAATAATGGCTCCCTCTTTCATGCCCCCCCCTTCTCTCTCACCCTGACTCAATCTATCTAGTCACACCTGTTTTCCTCTCCTCCCCTTCTCTTTCTCCTAGTTCTCTCTCCATTCACTGCCCCTCATTTCTTAAGAATTCATAGTAAAGTATTCAAGGGTAATGAGCCAACAGGTATATAATTGGTCTCGAGTAGCTTATAAAAATAATACATATATACCATATACATGTAACATGTATGTGTATGTGTGTACACAAGCAAAAAAAGAAAACAAAAAGCCCAAACAGATAAATAACAGGATTTTGTAAGAGAAGAATCTGCGTGATGCACAAACCTGAGTTCAGAACACTATTTTTGTAGTTTTCTCTAAGTTTCATAAAGTTCTCATAACTAACACTTAAAGCTGAATTTGATATTTTTTATAGTTTGTTTAGAATATATTTTTCTGGGGGATGTGTGTGGAATTTTGTGCCCACCAACCAGCCTATGGTGCTGAAAGTTTTATATGGAGATATTTTATACCCTGCTTACCCTCATGCTGCAGCTTTCTTCCTACGTTTTTACATATAGGCCTAGGACACATCTTTAATGGCCATACAATCTTCCATCATACAGATGCAAATTTTACTCAATCACGTTCCTGTTGTTAGAAGCCTAAGGGTCCAGATTTTTGGCTGTGATAAACAATGCTTCAGTGAGGCACCGACAGCCAGGTCTTTGCATACCTCGTCACTCTAACCCCAAGAGTCTTTATTATACGTTTTTCTGCTCACACATTTCCAAGTAATGTATGTTCACTGTTAAAAATTCAAACATTACAAAACCGAGGATCCCCCCATTTAAAGAGAAAGGGAAGAAAGAACAATTCTTGCCACGAACCAGAAAATAATAATTGGAAGGCTATTATAAAAGACGACTGACAAATGAAAATGTAATTCAAACAGCATGAGTGCAAATTAGTCAGAATAATGCAAAATTTAACAAAACACAGACACCAGAGAAGTGGCTGGCAGAGTGATGTCATGTAAAAATCTGATAATAAATGTTTTGAGTTATAATGAGGTTTTCAGGATTTTGAAGGGGGTGTACCAGAAGCTCAAGATGTATCACACTGCAGGTACTTAATCAATATTGTCGCACAACTCACAGGAGTCATTTCCAGCCCATCCCTGGCGTCCCCCCCACCACCACCACCATGTTGACGAGGCGTGGAAGTCGGAGCCCAACCTCTGCCCACCATTCCTAGTTGGTAAGCAGGCGAGGCTGTGGGGGCGGGCTGTCTATGCCAGCAACCAGAGAACTCAGTCTCTCCAGCAGAGGCCTGTGTGCATCAGCAGCTTGGGTCCAGGGGATGGACAGGAAGCAGGAGTCGGGTTGTTTTGTTTTTTTTCTTTCTTACATCTATTTTTTAAACCGGTAAGTAAGAATATGAAGATTGCATCAGTTAATGGGGTACCATGAGATATTTCAATGTGTGTATGTTTTGTTTGATATTTATGTCAAAGCAGACATACCTATCTCCTTTGACACTTGCCTCTTTACAGTGAAAACGCTGGAACAATTTTCCTTTAGCTCTTGGAGATGCAGCCATGCAACAGCTCACCACGGCTTCCTGCTCTTTAACTCCCTAACCCTTGATGAACCTTTCCCTCAATCTGATGACAGGCTCTACTTCTGCAGGGCTGGCCCCCCACCCCCTCACCCACCACCACCAATCACCAGGAACTACAGCATTTTCTTTTCTATTGTCAATCTCACAGCAGCTGGGAATCCATAGCATTTTCTAGAAAGGCTGAGCTCTACCTGTAGAAAACCACACTAGTATATCTTGCACATATGAAACTATGATTTGAGGGAGGTTCTAAGTTTTTAGACACCATGACTCCAGCCTAAGTCATAAAGCAATTTTTTTTTTTTTTGGTTTTATGCTATTCAAAGGCAGTTTAATAAAATAATTGCCAGCGAACATATCTAAGCAATTATTTTTGAGTGCCAGAGAGATGTTCAACACTGCACAAGAATGTCCTGAAAATAATGCTTAAGATAATTATATGTACAGTAAAACACTTAATATAAGATTGTACAGCAACCTTTCAGACCCAAAAAAAGGCACAGAATGTTCAACAACACGGCCTCATCCACCAGAGCAATTAATTAAACTTGTAAGGGTAAAATAGAGACGGGCTTTATAAATCACCCAGCAGTGAAAGAACCCACAAGAAATAAAACACACACATTTTTGCCAATACTATCGAAGTGTTGAAGAATCATCACCTAAAAACAAAAGCCATGACAGCATCCAGCTGCACTAAGTGTCTCCAGACTCTCTGCTATAAACAACCTGGGGACAGAGGAACTCGATTATAGATTATGTGATTCCACTCCCAGATAGTATCTATAGATTTAGAAATAGCTTTTCTGATGAGCTATTATTATTAATAGTTCTATAAAGGAAAACAAAAATAAGTTCTTCTGGGGGATCTCCCATTTTTCTTGTGTTTACAAAAATAAGTAAATAAAAAAAGGCAGACTAGTGACCAGATACCAGATATTCGGGATCCGGTTCATGCGAGGAAACAGAAGACATTCTGGCTTTGCTCTGGGAATTTCATTCTCTCGCACTGAAACCAGAAAGCTGTTAAGTGAGTGTGCTACAATCTAAGCTCAGAAAGCAATTGAGAGGTGGAGATGATGAGGCTGTGGTCAGACGTGATGGACAATACCCCCAACGGAACACACGGTGCCAAAAAAACCATCGGGTCTGGACCACTTAGGTGCCACAACCACAGATGACCATCCCATGGGTACTTGGTCCCCAAAGCCAGAGAAGGCAGCTCCGGTCCTAAGCTAACAGAACTAGACTCCTGAGCAAGGTCTAAACTTGAGAACATCTCTATGTCACTGGTAAATATATTAGGTTTACCCGTGTAACAGAAACAAGACCACCCCTACTATATCAAGTACAGAAGGCATGTAATTATCGAAGCTGCTCATGGAGTGCATGGATGATGGGGCCCTTGTGGCAAAAGCTTTCTCCAAGACATGCAATGCAATTTAGGTGTCAATGTCAACACATGTTCGTACGTACGTTCGTGTGTGGGTGCGTGGGTGCGTGCGTGCGTGCGTGCGTGCGTGTGTGTGTGTGTGTGTGTGTGTGTGTGTGTGTGTGTGTGTGTGTGTACACATAAACCACAGGACAGGAGTATTACTGACACTAAGAACGCCAGAGGCCCCGGGAGACTCTCACAGGAGCCTCTTACTACTTCATATCCAGCTCTCAGTTCTGGCTATACCAGAACTGGCTCCGGAATGTGAGGGAAGGGTATATCAGGCTTTCTTGGACCATGAGGCAGCTCTCAAATCATGACATGCTGACTGCTCAGCCTTAGCTTATGCTTGTTTCTAGCTAGTTCTTTTAACTGTCCCAAGGCTCCTGTACCTCATCTATATACCACCCATCCTGATTCCCCACTTCCTTGGTGTCTGGCTGGCTGCCCCCAGCTGGCTGGCTGGCTCCCCTTTTCTCTCTGCCAGCCCATCCTATTGCTCTTCTGCCTAGCTATAGGCCATTCAGCTTTTTCTTAGACCAATCAGGTGCCTTAGGCAGGCAAAGTGAGACAGTAGCACATGTTTACATAGTTAAACAAATATTCTATTCCACAACAGAAGGGAGCTGGATCAAGAACTTGGGAAATGCTTGTCAGGTAATCCCGACAGCCAACAAGTACCCTCCTCACTCTGTCCCGGGTGACAAACAGATATACACTTGTCAGCATGAGCAGGAGACAGGGGAGTAATGTCAGGACAGGGCAGTGAGAATGAGCTAAACATGGCTTAGGATGGGAAAAGGCCTAACAGGATGGGACCATGTTACAAGGCCAGGGTAAGACTAAACAAAAAGTATTCTGTAATGGAGACCACAGCAGCCATCACTGCTCAGGTAGGGTGAATCACCTCGGGGATTTCAGTGTTTCCCGAATGCATCACCACACTCAAGGAAGCAAAAACACCAACAAAATTATCCTCCGTAAACAAGAAGGCACTACATCTAATAAGGTTTCTTTATTGCATTGTTAATAGAGGGAAAGGTAACTACTTTAATGCGTTTTTTTTTTTTTTTCTTTCCCCCACGTGGCCAGATTCCCTGATTTCAAGACGACTCATGGAGTCTGAGTCTCTGCTTCTCTGAAAACAGTGCTGAGCAATACAGTTGAGTGGGAAAGTGGACAGGAGCCTAGAACACACAGGACGACCAAGCAGATGAGGACTCCAGTGCTTAGGGGTCTGGTAGCCAACATGGAAGACAATGTGGCTGAACCTGGCTCTCCCTACAGGGGTAGAGAAGTGACCTAATGCCTGTTTCTGGCCTCCTTGGGCATGAGACATGCGTGCGATGCATATACATAAATGGAGGCAAAACTCTGATATACACAAAAGATAAAAGGAGCAAGAAGATAAGAATGGGAGCGTGGTGGTCTGAGCAAAAGTGGCCCCACAGACTCCGATATTTGGATGCTACAGGTGGTGCTATTTAAAAGGATTAGGAGGTGTGGCTTTCCTGGAGGAGGTGTGGCTTGGTACAGAAAGTGTGTCACTGAGGATGGGCTTGGAGGTTTCAGAAGTCCAAGCCAGGCTGAGTGGCTCTCTCTTCCAACTGCCTTTGGATCCAGATCTGGTTACTTCCATGTGTCCAGATGGTTCCAGCTACCAAGTCTGCCTGCACACCTCCAATCTCCCTGTCATGATGTCACAGACTAGACCTGTGAAACTGTATGCAAATCCCAACGAAATGCTTTCATTTACAAGCGTTCCCATGGCCACGGCGTCTCTTTACAGCAACAGAGCACATACGCAGTCTCCTCAGAGCGCAGAGCACCCAAGGTAGCCGTCTGCTTCTGGGTCATGAGACATGGACAGGGGCGCATTCGAAATGGCTGGGTCTATTTCTGTTGTGCTTCACAAAGGGTAACACTGTTGTTCATCTTTACTGGCACCCACTCGCTGGGATCTAGGCTCACTCTAGAAAGAAACATGTGGGCACATCTGTAAGAGAACGTCTCGCCTGAGTTACGGAGGAAAGCAGGACGGCCCTGAACGTGGGTGGCAGGAGCTCTCCTGTGCGGTCCCAGGCTGAATTATAACAGGAGAAAGTGAGCCAAACACTGCATTCACTCCCTTCTGAATCGGGACTTGAGACTTTGATGTCTCTGCCAGGATGGGCTGTCCCAAGATTGGCCACTTCTTCCTCAAGCGGTCTTCATTGGGCATTCTGCTACAGCAATGAGAAAAGCAGGTAACACACAGAGTAACGTACAAAATTGAGAGCACAGAGGAGAGGGCCCACGACACAGAAATGTAACCGCCTGGTGGGCATTCCCACCAGTGCATCCCACAAAATGAATATAAAACTCCTAATTCGGTAAACATCTAACATAAAAACAGAAATAACACAATACATAATCAAGCTGAGAATCAAAATTAAGACAAAATGCTGCAATGGGGAAAAGGCTTAAAAGTCACTGCTGGTTTCTGTTTAGAAATGAATTTCTAGCATTAAATGCTCCTTTTCAATTTGGTTTGGGTCAAGAGGTTATTAACACCATAAAAAAAAAGTTAATGGAAAAGTATGGTCTAGGACAAAAATGTGTTATTATATTTTGTGGAAATGCCTACTTTGGGGAAATTATTATCTCAAAAACAGCCATTCCTGAGTCTGTTAAAGGCTAGCCAATTACATCAAAACCCATCTCCTATTGGATTTTATTTTTCAATTAGAAGAAGTTGAGAGACAAGAGCACAAGTTATAATACAAACTGCTTGTCTCTGTCTCCGCCTGCTTGAAAAAGACATAAAGGACGCACATTTCCAGATTTATTTAAAATACGGTGCATATTTACATTATCCACAACTCTGCAGCCTGTGACCAAAAGCAGATCAGCAGACTGCATAAGAACAAGAACATATATAAAATATGACTTTTAAGAAAGATTAAGAATACCCAAAGCACACACAGAGCACAGTACTAGAGGCAGCACAAATTTAAAAAATAAAAAAAAAAAGGTTTGTGAACCGCCAATAAGGGAAGTATAGCTAAGCGAGGGGAAAGACTGGAATGTAGCTCATACTCCAGCTGAAAACCATGTTTTCCAGCTTCGCGTGTGGCCACTGACAGTGACCTTGTAAGTGACTCGGTTCAAGCCAATAGGATGCAATAAACAGGGTATGGAGATTTCGCATGGGGCAGGCCCTCCTTTCCCTACTGTGGGGATAGACACACATGTTTCAGAACTGGAAGATGCTACTGGTCGAGGTCTCTGGCATAACACTCTCAAGACTTCCTCTGAGCAGCATGTAATTAAACTAGTGACTGAATCTCTGTTACCAACTAACAAAACGCAAATGGTTCATATGTGCTGAACAACAGAATTGGGTTTCAGAAACAAACGTTTACAGATAGATGTCAGTCTTCTCTCTTAGACCTGGTTTCAATATCTGTTGTCTCAGTTAATAGGGATTGACTTACAACTGAAATTACTGAATGGAAGGCGCAGAAATAAACAATTCATAGGCTTCCCATGGCACCGGTGGTGAAATCTCAGGTTGTCCGGCTTTGTCCTGCTCGGGGAGTGGAACATCTTTTGTCCAGCATGCCCACACTGTCACACTGTATATGCTTCCTGCCCCTTAGGCGCTAAAGCCATCTCACTTACCTGATGGATACATCTCAGTTAACAGTGATACATAGTAGCCAGCAAGATGGCTCAGGAGCTAAAGACACCAATAACCAAGCCTGATGACCTGAGTTTGATCCCCAGGACACACATGGAGGAAGAGGACTGACTTCTAAAAGCTGTCCTCTGCTATTCACAGTCAAGCCTTGACATATATACGCACCCCCCCATACACACACACACAAAATAAATACAAAATAAATTAGTGACCAACTGATCCTCCATACTTAAAATATGTGGTTTACTTGATATGTACATCTATCAATAAACTATATATTATCTTAATTTAGTTTCATTTAAGAAGTTAGTTATATTACATGCTATGGTAATTTTTTTTCAGACTGTACTATAGTTATTTTAGTTATTATTAATGTCCTCACCTTTAGGATATAAGATATATATATATATATGTATGTATGTATATATATATATATATATATATATATATATATATATATAAAAGAATAGGTAAAATCCATTTCATTATTTAAGAGCTCATTGTAAAAACAATATCCTGTTATTGGAATGACATTGCCTTATTGCAATCCGACATGACAGTGAAACACTAACCCTAAAGATGAATATGCAATGACATTCACGGTACTAAAACCACACTTAATCAGCTTACTAATAGCACACATCCTCAAAGTCCACAAAGATTAATGTAAAAAGGGTGACTTCCCCAAATACACTCAAATAAACCTTGCTTGGAAGGCTTACCTAGAGTGATTTATGTTTTGAAAAACAAAATAGTACAGAATAGTCATTAAGTCTTAAAGGGGAAGCAAATTAATAAAATTTAAGCTGGTTTTACTGCACAGAATAACTGTACACCTAATTACACAGACAGACATAAGTTTCTGCAGACAGGGAATGGTCTAGACTTATAAGAACTTCAAGAGCAGCTAAGCCATGTCTCCTCTGACCTTTGATTTGATTCCCAAGTCATGCTGCGTCCTTCCAGATCTGCATGTAACCCACCAGGAAGGGCTGGATTCCCTGGGTGCAAGGACCCGCACCTACCTTCCCACTGGCCGGTCAGCACCAAGGCCCTGTTAATGACCACGTCTATTTCGGTGGCTCCATCCTCTACTGCCAGGCTGATCTCTTCCAATCGTGTCTTTAAATGAGTCTGCCCAGCTGGAAAGCCAGTGGCCACTGGGAGAGAGTTAAAAGAAAGGGAACGGGGAGGGAAGGATAAGGGAGGTCAGTTGGTAAGTGCAGCGGTTAGAGATGACAGCACGAGTGACTTTAGGTCACTCGGGAAACACAGGGCAACATGCATGACCGAGTGCAAGCGAACACCGCTCTGGGGGAGACGGTAACAGGGTCCTCTCTGGAAGATCAGAGCTCAGCTGTGCAGAGATATTTGCACAGCACACTTAGGAAGTAGCATCTAAGTAAGCATGGCAGACGATAGCATAAAGCCACTGGCGGGCCTTTACAAGACGGGCACAGGTGGAGTGAAGCTGGCTGCCCTCACTCACACATTTGCCCCTGATTGGATCTCCGCTTCCTCATGAGTGGACCCAGTGAGCTAGAGCAACCGGGTTCGGAGACAGACTCCCCAGTGTTAGGAGACAGACTCCCCAGTGTTAGGAGACAGACTCCCCAGTGTTAGGAGACAGACTCCCCAGTGTTAGGAGACAGACTCCCCAGTGTTAGGAGACAGACTCCCCAGTGTTAGGAGACAGACTCCCCAGTGTTAGGAGACAGACTCCCCAGTGTTAGGAGACAGACTCCC
The DNA here is from genome assembly GCA_030556225.1 of Cricetiscus sungorus. Taxonomy (NCBI): domain Eukaryota; kingdom Metazoa; phylum Chordata; class Mammalia; order Rodentia; family Cricetidae; genus Cricetiscus; species Cricetiscus sungorus. The sequence continues at coordinate 43,330,724 of JANBXA010000735.1, read as the reverse complement.
CAGTGTCTCCCAGCCAGCAGTGGCCGCCAGGGAGAAGCCAGGCAGGGGGGGAGCATCTGTCACTGCAGGGGGGGAGCTCCTGTCACTGCAGGGGGGGAGCTCCTGTCACTGCAGGGGGGGAGGGGGAGCTCCTGTCACTGCAGGGGGGAAGGGAAGCACCTGTCACTGCAGGGGGGAAGCTCCTGTCACTGTGGGGGCGGAGCTCCTGTCACTGCAGGGGGGAGGGGGAGCTCCTGTCACTGCAGGGGTGGGGGAGGGGAAGCTCCTGTCACTGCAGGGGGGGAGAGGGGAAGCTCCTGTCATTGCAGGGGGGGGAGAGGGGAAGCTCCTGTCACTGCAGGGAGGGAGGGGAAGCTCCTGTCACTGCAGGGGTGGGGGAGGGGGGCACCTGTCACTGCAGGGGAGGGCCAAGAACACACAAAAGAAAAACACACACCTACAGTCTTGAAAACTAAGTTTTTCCCATTCACCCATCTCTGATCCAAACCATGCCTGTGTCCTTTCCTACCACTATAAACTCCTCGGGTCTGCTGTCACAGACCACACACATTGCTCTGTTGGGAAAATGAGAAGCTAACGCATTGAGATGGAGAAAACTAAGGACTACAGAGAGAGAGCTGTCCAATATGGTGGCCATCCTCCCACACAGGCTGTACACAAACGCAGTGCCGGGCTGCAGCAATGGCTTGGTACTTAAAGCAGGGCTCTCTTGGGAAAGGCCCAACTCCAGCCCCAGCACCAGCTGATCTTTGTAAATTTTTCTTTTCTTTTCTTTTTGAGGCATGCTCTTTCCATGTAGCCCAGGCTGGCCTTGAACTAGTAGCAATGCCTCTGCTTCAGCCTCCTAAACGCTAGAATTATAGGCATGTTCCAACATACCTGACTCAGACTGTTCATTTGAAGTCTTGTAGGACATTCTTGTAGCCTTTTTAAAAACTAGAATCTAATACGGTCTGTCTCTACCTGACCATCTATCTATGCACTGACACATGCATTGAGGCTTCTTATATTGTTGTATTTTTATTTTCATTTATTCATTTCATGTGTCTGCCTATGTGCACATAAAGTCAGAAGACAATTTGAGGGAGATAGCTAGCTGTCTCCTTCCACTGTGTGGGCTTCGGGGATCTAAGTCAGTAGCCAGCTACGTCAAGAGGCTAAATATTTCACTAAAATCATGAATCCACACAACTACACTTATGAAAGCAATGCAATCACAGTATAAATGTGTGGAGGACACTCCAGGCTGACTGTGCTAAAGAACCCCAGGCGATAGAAAACAGGGGTAAAAGCCGCGGAAAGTCTTACCTGATGCCACAGGGATACTGCAGCCTGCGGCCTTCAGCGCCTTCACAGCATCGCAAACGCGGGCAGGATAGACACAGACCGCAGCCGTGGTGATGCCTATGAAGGGGGAATAACGGGCTACTTTACATGCAGTTCGGCAGAGACACTACACCTTGAATTATCATTTCTAGGACGACACTGGCAGAAATCAAACGATGGGGAAAAGGCGTCCCCACGCAGGCCACAGCAATCTGTGGGAGTCAGAGGGTATCTCTCAAATGTGGGTTCTCTCCTTCCAGCCGTGTGGCTTCCAGGGATCAGTCTCAGGTTCCTGCACCATCAGGCTTGGCAGCAAGCCCCTCTCCTCTCCGACCTTCTGACCCCTGGGAAGCTTTGCTCACCGCTGTTTCCAGCTCCTGGAAACACAGATGGGTTCTTGATCTTTCTAGTTACAGACAAGTTCTGAGACACCGTTCTTTGAGGCTATTTAACCTAACTCAATAGTTCTCCCAATTCCTAAACAGCATACTTAGTTGAAAATATTTTATTTCGTGCACATAACAAATCTACTTTTACACGGCATTTGGACAGCCAGTAGATGAAGAAAAATACAAAGGGAATTCAGGGTAACTCAATAAAATGGGGTACTTTCTATGAACAGTAAGATGCTGTGGTGATTTCAATGGTGTGATTGCACTGGGCTAGCTCTGCATTTTACCTGCACTCACAGAAACTGGGCACTCCAGAGCCAAGAAGCATCCATCTACGGAGAGGAGCTCTGCATCCCCAAATGGGCAAGTGGGGCCCCGGCAGCACCTCCTGGCTCCCCGGGTCTTTTCTCGTTAGAAAATAGAAAGATTGGAGCTGGAGAGATAGCCCAGGGGTAAAGAGTGCAGCTAGCTCTTCCACAGGTGCTGAGTTCAACTCCCAGCAACCACATGGTGCTCACAGCCATCCAGAATGAGATCTGGTGCCCTCTTCCGGCAGATAGAACACCATACACATAAAATAAATAAACCTTAAACAAGGAAAATAGAAAGATCACCACCAATGTTGCCATCCCCAGTCTTCTCCATGTTTCAAAAACACTCAAAACTCAGGGCAGCTTCTTAGCATTTTTCTCTCAGGGACACTAAGAGAGTGACAGGAGTCTTTGCTGGTTTTTGCTCATTCGTTTGTTTTTTGTAAACTCTAACCTAATGGGCAGTACTTCCCATTCGCGTTTTATTCTCAAAGGCCTTTCATTTACTTCACGCATGTGATGTGATCAGTTAGTAATGACACTGGCTTTCCTCTCGTGGCCAGGGACTCAGAGCCTGTATTTCAGTCACCAGACAGAAAGGTTCCCAAACCTTTCTGTTGTTCGTTGAGGAAACTCTCAACCATCAACTTCAGGTCAAAGATGCAAAGCCTGCCCTGAATCCCAGGCTTGGCATCTCTTCAGTCTTTGAAGGGGGGTCTCAGTGGTCCGTGTGCATACACAGATCAGAGGTCCAGCAGGGACTGGATGTCATAGCACATCAGCAGATGCTCGTCAGGTCCCGGGGCTCCAGAAATTTCCACTATAACCAGGTAAATGCAGCCAGACTTCACCCGCCTCACCTTTGTCATGCATATTTAAGGCTTTTAAGAGGTCTTGCCGGATTGGGTATTTGGCTTTGTAACAGAGCCGTTGAACGTTAGAAAACGTGTCATCCCCGGAAAGGGTGGTAAGGTCTATGCATGTAACAGCTTTCAGGAGCCACGCAGCCTAGACGGGGTGGAGAAACAAGGAAACAGAAAGAAGGTGAACCTTGAAGCTTGTAGAGAAATGCGAGACAACGTATGAGTGCTAAGCGCCGAGGTCACGCTCCTATAAAGCGTTTCCTGATGCAGAGCTCAAAAAAACGAACAAGAGAGGACATCAAGATAGCTCAGCAAGGAAAGGAGCTTGCTGCCAAGCTTGAGGACCTGAGTTCTATCCCCAAGGCTCACCTGGTAGAAAGATACAACCAACTCCTACAACTTGTTCTACGCCCGCATGTATGCTAGGGTACATACACACACACACACACACACACACACACACACACACACACACACCAATTTAAATATCATTAAATTATTTTTAAAACAAAAGAACAGACTTCATCTTTTTGGGTTTTTGTTTTGTTTTGTTTGTTTTTCTACTCCACCAACTCCTGCCACTCCTGACTTCTCTAGTTCAACAGTCAGGGACCAGCCACAAACACGGTGTTATGGGATCTACCTTCGTTTTCCTTTCTTCCCCAGGAGCCAAGGTCATGGTCATACAATGTTTTCTGAACTTTCCAAGTTCCTGGGCTTTTTGTTTTGTTTTGTTGTTTTTAATTCAATTTCATTATTAAGACAACCCTCGTATTTTCTAACTCACTCTAAAACAATTCTTTTTTCCTTTTAATCTCTTCAACCAGGATGAGCAGAATGGGAAATGTTACTCGAAAGGCCTCTGTCCCAGCGCTCTGCTTCTCCTGTGAAATGAACCCCGACGGCCTTTGGGGGCTGCACAGCCCGTCTCGGTCTGCCAGGCACCAAAGATGCTTGACTGGAAAGGCGGCACCAAACAGCGCTTTTGGAATTTTCAGGAAAAGTGGTAGTGAAGTAAACTCCCCTGCCTCAGCAGTGGACACACCAGGTGTAGATGTTTATAGCTTTAAAATTAAAAAAGGCGGCAGCTGAAGAAAGCACGGCTAAGAGCCTGGATAAATCGTGTTGAGGAAATGTGCCGTTTAATCCGCTCATGAATAAAGATGCCTCAAATTCATTTGCGGTTTGGCCACTCAAGAGTGATAAGATCCTTAACTTGTTTGGATAAATGCATTATCTTTCTCCAACCCATCATCATCATATATGAATTATTAAAATAAGCCGTGGACAGCTGCAATCCTTTAAGTTGAGATGCATCCTGAGCGAAATTCAATACTGTGGCCTTGGGGGAAGAGGCGTTGTGAGGTGTGGGGACAGAATGCTCAGGGGGAGGGTCTGTACCTGCCATTCCTTCTTCACGCTTCTTCGAGCCTGGATCTGTCCTGCCCGCCTCAGAACAGCTGCCTGATTCACTTGAACTCTGGAGATCCAGCTAAGATCTAGAAGGAGAAGAGTGACACTTCTAAGTTTTAAAAGGGACGTACCCTTCCTTCATTACCACTGTCCTTTTAGAACATGTATGTCCGGGGGTGGCAAGATGGCCCAGTCATCTTGCTGTGTAAGCCTGATGGTCTGGGTTCAACCCCTAGGACCAACTGCAAGATGGGGAGAGAGGCGCAACTCCCTAAAGGTGTCCTTTAACGTGCACACACACACTCTGTGGCACGCATGAGCCTGCACATCACACACGTACACTTTTCACACAGTAACAACCTTGTAGCAAACCTGGTCATCACAAGACACACCGCATGTAAACTCAGTGAGTCTGAAAGAAACTGCAGGTAGCCATGCTGATTGATTACAGCCCTCAGCACAGCAGTGGGTGTGCCCTCCTGCCCAGCACACGTGTCTCCCCTCTGACAGAGAAGACTTATTTGTGAGTGTCGAGTCCAGGAGAGCAAATGATTAATACAAACTTAAGTGAATTAGTGAATACTTGCGGGATCTTTGATCACTACCCACTTACTGACAAGATTAATACCCGCTAGATGCTGATGATACAGCCCATCAAAAGAGAATTTTTCAAAATGTACTAGAAATAACAACACTGTAGCAGACATTCAAAACAGGGAAGGGGGGGAACTCACTCAAAGATGCTTCAACGTGGCCCCTCCTCTGTTGTCTATGTTGCTTTGACACTAGCTATTTATGTAGCCAAAGGACCTTGGTGGAAAGTCAGCCAGCTTCCCACAAAATGGTACATTTAGATGCATCTCTTCCACAGAACTTAGATGGGGTTTTTGAAGAGTAGAGCTGGAACTGCCTTCTGTACCTAATTCAGTGTGAGGCATGGTCTCGCCTGGAGAGTCCAGTGTCTGGTGCCCATGACTTTCAATGCCACCCATGCATCTCTGGCAGCAGGCAGCCTCACCGCGGGAAGCAGGATGTGCACCCATTCAGCTATTGTAGCTGGCCTCGTTGCTACACCCCTGCCCCTTCTGCAGGAACCTCATGGTTTTGAATTAGGGTCTTAAAAAGACAATGACGGGTGAAGTGTACTCATTAGGAAATATGTGTCAATCACACAGCTCCCTGACGTGCTGGAGAACTTCTGACTGTAGACTGTACTGTGTACAGGTCAGGTGAACTGTCTCTGTGACCAAACACCCACGGGAAACAACTGAGGGAGGAGGATTACTTTAGCCTGTGTCACACGGCCCTGTGCATTCGGAAACAACATCCCTGCAGTGGGGTCGTGTAAGGAAGGAAAAGTGTTCACCTCATGGCCAACCAGGAAGCAGAAAAAAGTCTAAGTCAGAAAAGGACCCAAGATTCTTGAAAAGGCTCAGGGGGTAAGGGTACGATTGCCGCCAACCATGACAACCTGAGCCCAACCTGGGAGCAAATGACGGAAAAAGATAATGGACTCTAGAGATATGTCCTCTGACTCTATACATAGATACCTGCACACCAATACATGCTAGCTTGCACATGCGCATGCGCACACACACACACACACACACACACACACACACACACACACACACACACACACACACCCCAGTATGAGGGACCGGGGCATGATACTAAGCTGCCAGTGACCTACTTCCCAGAGAGCCCACCTGCTACCTTTGACTACCTATCATTAATGCCATCATAGGAATTATGAGCCCACCAAGGGATTTATTCATTCATACATGCATGCAGGCATTCCTTCATAATCTACCTGTCTCTGGAGAGGCCCGCTTAGACACGCCCACAACTGTACCTCATCAGTCCTTCAGGCATCCCTCAATCCTATCACACCGATTAGTATACAATACTAAAGCGTTCACTCTTCACAAAGATGAGACCTGGGTCCACCAGAGCAATCAGTAGGTCTCCATCAAAAACATTCTTTCCCATTCCCATCTATGGGTTCTTACAAGTATCAATACTAATGGTGCAGAAATTCCAAATTTGAGTAACAGTAAGTTACAGAGATATTATCCAAGATCACTAAAGTAGAAACCAAGTTTGTTTTCCTTTTTCATTTCTGATTAAATTATTTTGTTAGCTGAAATCATTTCATAAAATAGATTTTCAACATTTGAGTCCATCGGTTCTGCTCCTTATGATATCACTGTCTTGATTCTTTGCTGAGGCGCCTCGACAGAACACAGACGCCTGGACCAGGCAGTCTCCTGCCCTTCTTTCTACTCAAAGGTAGTGGATTTGAGGCAGAGTCCCGGGGAGCAACACTCAACAGACCCAAGGATGCATACAGCTCATTTAAGAGTTAGAAGAACCAGGTGGCAGTGATGCACACCTTTAATCCCAGCACTCGGGAGGCAGAGGCAGGTGGATCTCTGTGAGTTCCAGGCCAGCCTGGTCTACAGAGTGAGTTCCAGGCCAGCCTGGTCTACAGAGCGAGTTCCAGGACAGCCTCCAAAGCTACACAGAGAAACCCTGTTTCGAAAAGCAAAGAGTTAGAAGAACAGGACTCTGCCTAAATGGAGGGGAGGCTTAAAACAAACACTAACCACCTGACCACGACTACAGGAGATGAAACTCATGGTCGTTTCAGGTAAAGCCAAGAGTTGTATAGAATCATAAGGTCCATGGTCAAACGCTGAAGCCAATCAACCTGGGGCTCTTTTCTCACAGCTCTCCCTCTTCGCCCCTCACACCCACTGAGTTCCACCGCTGACGGGAGACCTCGGCAGGCCCCAAGGGCCCCCACCCCTCAGCTTTCGCCAAACATCCCCCCTCCTCGCCTCTAGCACTGGGCCTCGGTGATCCTACACAAACAGCGGTTTCCTGATTTGGTGTTTTCCGGTCTGTCTCTGGGTCTTGTGTCCTATTTGTTCCTTCTCCCTAGAATGTCCTTCTTTACCTAGTATGAACAGCGAACTCCCTGCTAAGATTCAGGCCAGGGACTGAGGACAGAGCTCTGCCCATCAGGTCCCTCGACTGGCTGCCCAGAAGCCCATATAAACTATCCATAGTGAGATAAACGTGGAATTCTAGCACTCGGAGAATGAAGTGCATGAGGTCATCCTTAGACAAAACAGCAGATTCAGGGCTAGCCTGGGCTACATGAGACCTGTCCCAGAAAAGAGAGGAAAGGGGGAGGAGGGGAGGAGGGGAGGGGAGGGCAGGTCCCCTTCTCTGGGAACCTTTCTAATGCTCACAAGTTGCACACCCTTTAGCTCCGTCCTTCTAAATGGCTTCTCTTTCTACTTTCAGTCCCGCGCCTTCACCTGGAGCAGCACTGACAATGTTAAACTCGTTAACACCTCCAGTAGGCACTTAAAATCTCAAGCACAGCATATGACAGTGGGTGGCACTCAAGTATGATGAAGGGTTCTGCAAGGCCAGAAACTGACTCATCCCATCTTCCCCAGGTCACAAAGGACTTTGGACTTGAGGGAGAGAAAAAACGATGGATGTCTAGATGGGACGCTTGGGCACATTCCCCTTAAACAATACTTTCCAATGCAGTGCGCATCCCACCGAAGAGTAGAACCCACGAGGCCAGCACTCACACGGCTTCTACCGCTGGCCACAGTAGGGGCCCTGTGAGGCTCCTCCTGGAGAACGTAACAGGAATTACCTCTCCCAGTATCAGCTTCAGCTGCTAAAAATATTATTAACGGTCATAAAATTACCCGGCCCCATATTTAATCCAGCTGCAGAATTTGCCTCTGTGACCTCCCATGGCAATGAATTATATAAGTGACGATCTCATTTTATTAGCACTTCATTTGCTACCCTTTAATTTCGTCAAATAACCCTTGTTCTCCTATCACGGGGTCTGGGGAAGAAAGGATTGTGTGACCTTTGTTATGTCCTCCATAACTCTTAACATTCCATTCAAGTACCCTTTAGCGTCTCCTCCCCGGGAGAAACGACTCTAATGCACACACTCTCATCAGGACCATAGAATCTTCTGCATCGGAGGCCACGACGGGTTTCAAGTTCATGTGTCTTTGGGGACAACAGACATGAAACCGTAATTGTTAGGCAGCAATGCCCCTACTTACACTTTCTGATGACAAAAACTGGACTGTTTTTCCTCAAAATGTCACTTTGGAAACATCCGGGCCCTCTGTCTGTTATTAATTTGTTCTCAAATACTTGTCTCCTCTTTTTATTTATTTTAATTTTTCTGGTTTGAGTCGCAGTGGACAGGGGAGCTTTCTAGTCTCCCTGACACTTCATTTTAGTTGGTTTGGGGTCTTTCACATAGTTCCCGACCCCCATGGTATGAAATAACAACCCTACCTGAGGAGAAGCATGCTGGCTTCACCTCTGTTCCTAAGGAACAAAAGTCATGACACTCGATTAGACCCAACATTCCCCCCACAGTGGAGAATTTCCATTCTTTCTAAAGGTTCGCCTAAGCTGAGCTGGCTTCCGGTTCTGCCTCCAAACACATCAATTTCCAACGTGCCCTTGTGTATTTCATACCCACTCCTGATCCCAAGGACCCGTCTTAGCTGTGCTCACACAGCTGTCTGTAATTTCAGTATTGTTTGTTTTCAAGTCTAATTTGCACCCTCCCAGGAATCAGCCACACCCTCCCAGCTGTGCAGGTGAGGCGTTCAACACAGAAAGAGCTCACCAATAAATTCGATGTCAGCACTCTTTCTATCCTGGCAAGCTAGCGTGGTTATCCGTCACTGAAACAGGTCGAGGATGTCATGAGCATGCACCTGATCTGTCAACCTTCACCTTGGAAAGGGGTGGCTGGCTAGGAACAAAGACATCAGGGTGCTACTGCTAATTTCAAATTCAAATCCCACAGTAAATGAGAAGACATCACCTTGCCTAGTTTCTGTCCCCAAAATAATGGAAATCAGAAGCTTCCTTGCCAGCCCCATCCTTAACTGAGGGCAGGTAAACTCCATCAGTATCCTTCTTCCAACAGTCTCCCGTATTTGGGGGGGGGGGTGCGTGGAGCCAAGGACACCTGTGAACTTTCTGGGCCCTAGGCCTGTTGAACTGGTCCTGAGAATCCAGACATTAAAAACCCAAACACCTACAGCACACCACCACAGCCCAGAAGGACCTTTCTGATGGGCCAGCTCCCACTGCTATTTGCAACTCACCTCAAATGTGTCTTGTATCCACAGCTAGAAAGGTTTTAACACTTTCAGGATCTCATCACAGTAGAAGACCTCCCAAGGCCATGGTAGCTGCAGGCTGGCACCTTGTACCTTGCTCAGCCTGGTAGCATCGTATCTTAGTTAAGATTTTCCTGCCTTTCTTTGTCCTCTACTCTAATAATAAACTACAACAACCAGCATTTAACAGCTATCTGAGCAGGATGTCCCGGGTACCACCCCAGCCTTCACAGGAGCAGCAGTCAACACTCACGCCCAATCATGCAAAAGACAGACGTGTCTGAGGCCCCCATTGAGCAGGGTCAAGCAGACAGACTGACTGTGGCATGTGTAGGCAGGAAGCATGAATGAGCACCGCTGGTTTCTTGCGGGCTAAAGGCCAGGCTGTTACCATCCATTTACCCTGTAAATGTGGAATGAGTTACTTCAGGCCAGGCTTTTCAATATCGAATACACACACACACACACACACACACACACACACACACACACCTACCAGCAGCCTCAAAAAGTGTGTTTCATGAAAAATGGAACTGCAAATTTCCATTGCTCAGGAAGATTGATTATCTGTAATTTGCACAATTTATAAGCTTGTGCCTCCGAAAGCAAAGGGCTGACACTGACTACAGGAAGACTTAAGCCGTTGAAAATCAAGGTAGCTATTTCAAAACTGGCCTGTTTGTCAAGATGGAGCCTAAAGAATTGAACACATATTCTGAAGATAATAACCACCTAAAACTCTGAAGTACAGCCTTCATCTAGATAAACGACCAATTTAAATATTGCTCATTCTCACATGTGCCTATCCAATGACCACGTAAGAAGCAGGAGTTGGTAACAGAATTAGGAAACTGTATTTGTATTTCCAAACATGTAGGGTTTGTTGCTGCTGTGGCTTCGCCTTGGAATTGCAGATTGGTATGTTAGCAAGTGCTCTACCACTGAGCTACATCCCTAGCCTAAATATGTAATCCTCCCACAAATGCACTCTAGGGAAATTACTGACAGGAGCTTCCCCAAGTTTCTAAATGTGGTGAGTGGCCAGGAAAAATTGCCAGGCCAGGCTGGTGGCACAGGCCTTTAATCCCAGCAATCGGTTAGCAGGAGTTAAGCAGATCTCTGTGAGTTCAAGGCCAGCCTATTCAACATAGCAAGTTATAGGCTGGCCAGGGCTATGGAGAGAACTCTGTTGAGAGGGAGACAGAGAGAGGGAGGGAAAGAGGGAGAGAGGAAGAGGAGAGGACAAGGACAGGAAGAGGGAGGAGAGTGAGGAGAGGGAAAGGGAAGAGAGGGAGGGGGGGAGAGAGATCATTAGATCACAGGGAAATTCAAGTGGCTGGATACTCTGGCATCCTGTTGGGAAAAGATTCAACACTCAGCCCTTTGAAAATATTTGAGGACTATTCTAGGCGCCCAGTGCCTCAGAGAAAGCCTGTTTCACACTTCCCTCCTGATAAAGACTCTGCAATGAAACCTGCTGGCACTTCCTAAAGGGCGGCTGTGACATGTCTGCCCCCCAGTGCTATCAGTCAGTATGTACCATACATGAAGCTTCTATCTCTGTGCAGGCTGGCGAGTCCTGCAAGCTACTTTACATGCTGCAATAGACCTGCACAAAATTAATTCTGTGAAATATCCTAACTCCTGTTTAAATGTTCCAGAACAGGACTAACAACAATAATAGTCTCCTTGGGTAAGGATAAGACGCTAGAAATGACTATCCTTGCGGGTGGAAATTAATGACCACGTCACCCTGCACTTACTATTCACGAGATGTGTGGCCACCACTAGCACTCAACAGCCTGCTCTGACCAACACTACCCCATGTGAGTCTCACTTCAGGGCAACCCCATTATTCTTTGCCATGAATTTATGATCCTTCAAAACCTCTCCCAGGAGCAGCCACCTTTAAGTTTAAGATCCATGAAAGTATCTTATATAGAACTATGAATAAGGTCTTACGGAGGTATTACCATTCATTTCCTAAACTTTGTGACTGCATATTATCCCTGACACTTCCAGCAAATAGTTTTTTAAATGATCTATTGAGAATTACTAGTATTTTTAATTAAGATTCATATTCAAAATTTGAATTTTGAAATCATTTCAGTTTAGGTATCTTGCCAAGATGGCTCTTTATAAGTAATCATGTCTTCGTTAGCTTTAACTGTCAACTTACCACAGCCTAGAGTTCCCTAAGAAGGGAATCTCAATTAAGGGGCTGCCCGCATCAGACTGGCCTGTAGACAGGCCTATGGGGGGACGTCTTTATTGTTAATGGGTGGAGGGGGCCCAGTCCGCTGTGGGCGGCGCCATTCCTTAGCCAGTGGCCCTGGGATACACCAGAGAGCTGGCTGAGCCTGGGCCTGGGTGAACCAGCGAGCACCACTCTCCCACGGTTCCTGCCTGACTCCTGCCCTGATTCCCTCCATGACGGCCATCATCCACCAGCTGAGATGAAGCTTTTCCTTCCCAAAGCCACGTTTAATCAGAGCGATTATCACAGCCACAGAGAGGAAGCTATCTCTGGCTATGTCTCTTAAAAGGTGACAATGAATCGAGCTGAATAAACACACTGTAATTTGATAACTGACTAATTTCCAAAGGCACTCAACTGAAGTAGGGTTGAAGAAGTCCACGAGCACCGGAGGAAAAGAATAACAGGTATTTATTTGGGGAGCACTCACACAATGAAGGGAAATAGCTGACTCTGTCTTCTGCCCCTGGAGGTGCAGGACGCTGCAATGCAGGCTGCTCAGGCCACCACTGGAGAGAGAGTGAGACCCCTCCCCTTATAAGGGGTCACATCTGCACACCGAAGCCACACCCTCAGGCCAGTACCTCAAATCTGTTGGCAGAACAAGATGCCACTTCACTCAACACGGGATGTGAACCTAGGCTGTCCCCACAAGCTTGTGGCCTGAGTCCACTGCCCCAGTTTACAGGGCTATTTTTGAAGGCAGTGGAGCTGGCTGAAAGGAGGTAAGGAGGCAGGCCTCCAAGGGCTGCACCAACCCCGCCTCCTATGCCATCTCACAAGCATGCAGCCGGGGGGATTCGGTCATCTCTCCATGCACGGTGAACTTTAACGATGAGCCAAAATGCTTCTCCCCGCCTGCGGTTTCTTCCGGGTATCTTGATCACAGAAATGTAAAAGGCACACGGTTTATGATCAAGAAAAAACACTGGGGTGGATAAGATCCTAGAAGGGGGTGGGGCCCCATGATATCCACCGCCAGTCACGTTTCCACGTGAAGGAAAGCAAACCCACTTGAAGGTATTAAGTATGTGTCTGATTTGAACTCCCACCATATCCCAGAACACCATGGGGTTTCTCCCTTCCAAGCTCATGTTCTGTTTCTATTGGCAAACATCTTTGTCCACAGCCACCTACTTGTGACCCTGCAGGTCAGAACACTACGGCATTTGGATAAGGGATGGAGTTCTTGTGCCCGCATATCGGGCAGCTCGAGCCTGTCCATGCTACTTGTTGATAGTCTCCACAGCTACTCTACGACCTAGCCAGCTTTCACTCATGATTCAAAAACCATGGGCAGGAGACAGGATGTAAAGTCCAGGCTGTCGGATTCAAAGCCCACTCTCTGGGAACCAGGCTCAGGCTTACATTCCCAGCACTTACATAAATGTGGGCCTGGCAGCATGTGTCAGTGACCCTGCTCTGGGAAGGAGGGGACAGGAAGAAGCCTACATATTGCAGGCTCATCACTCTGTCAGCTCAGTCAAGATCCTGCCTCAAGACACAGTGTGGAGTGTGGCCTAGGAAGAGACTGGATGGCAACCTCTGGCCTCCTTCTAGAAACAGCAACGTACAGACGCACACACAGTACATGTGCTCACACTTGCACATTTACATATATGCACACACATCGGGACACACCCCACTTTCCCTTCAAAACAGGGGCTGGGGATACATTTAACTAACAGAGTTACCCCCTTCAAAGCACATACTTTATTCACAGTTATTAAACAGAGCGGTCTACAGATACACCAACAAGTTCTCAGACCGGGGTATGAGGTTGCCCTTTGAGGCCAAACTGAGCTACATTCGGAAACATGGGGAGAAGCTGCACTGGCTGAACATGTGACACGTCTCATGCCATCCACCACCCTGTGACTTACAGGAAATCACAGGAAGATCTCTAGATGCCAACTCACCAGTCTGATGCTCTACAGGCATGCCTTGATCTGTGCTTAACTATACGCATACACATGCACACACATACACACATATGCATGTACACACAGACATACACACATACACATATACACACACACACACACATATATATGCACACACATATACACACATGCACATACATACACACATGCATGCACGCGTACATACATATGCATGCACACACAAATGTACACGCACACATACACACATGCATGCACACAGACAAGCATAGACACGTACAAAGCACACTGGAAGATAGGTGGACCCCTGCATGAGCAGATAGCTAACGTGCTAAAATCCTGACTGTAAGCAGACATTAGTTCCCCACACAAACCCCGCTGCAGGCTGACACAGACTGCCTGGGAGTCTGTCCCTGGACTGAACTGGAGTGGCAATTGCCACCTGCTGGGTGCTAATTCAAAACTGTTTCCTGAAGCACCTGTCTCCCTCAGCTCTCCTTAGGAGCAAGTTCTTGCTGGCATAGGTTTTGACAAAGCAGGCTAGTTTCCCGAGCTTTCAGATGCTCTGTGACAGTCATCAGAAGCCCTAAAGCACTGCCCCTCCACAAGAGGTCATTAGACGACGCACTCTGAAGTTTCCTTGCCTTATTGTGACAGTAACTGAAAAAATGCTGACTGCTGGCTGCCGGCCCCACTGACCCAGTGAACCCCGGCGTGGGGTGGGAGTCATGTGACCAGCTGGGTTTTGTTCCACACTCACGGAGAAACCAGCTTCCGTCTGCAGGGCAGGGTTTAATAGCTGCGGAGACAGAAAGCTGAGGGGGAAAGCCCTTAAGAGTGTGAGTGCAGAGAAGACTGGACAGTTCAGAAAGAGCAGGCAGGGTCCCACACCACATGCTCCATTCAGTCAATGTGTTAAGCTGGCCACTAAAGTGTCCTTTTTCTGCAGCCTTTTAAGGTCTCTTCAAGGAAAGACTGTCAGTCTTTCACACTTTGGCGGGGACCAAACATTCTATTACCCTCCCACACAGTTATAAGGGGTGGGATACAGGATAACAAGAGGCCGGTGCACCCAAAAGCTAACTCCCCACCTCCTGAGCGCTGTCCCTAACATCAGCTGACACAAAGGTTCTTCTTGGCTAGCAATTCAACAGGGCGAACCACACATCCTCACTTTCGTGTCACAGAATGTCCCCAGCATTACCCCAGAGCTAAACAAAAAAAAAATAGTTGAATTTTAAAGTAATTTTCTCTTTCTTTGCTTTGACTGTCTGTATAAGAGACAAGGAAATAACTCGGTAGGTAAAGTGCCTGCCTCCCACACAGGAAGCCCTCAGTTCCAGCCCAGGAGTAAGAGAAAGACGGAAAGAAAGATCACAAAAGTGAGGATTTTAAGTTTGACTTTCAAGACCACCGGCAGAGCTGGGGTTCCTAGGCATTTCAAACAGTAGCAGCATGTCCTAAAGTCCACAATGGCCTGAAGAGTACAGTGCGCGTGTGATGTGGTAGAGAGCAGACGGTAGGAGCAGGAATGGGACCCAACGGTTGACAGAAAAAGAGGACACAAGGGCTGGAAACATCAGCCAGCAGGGGCCGCACTGGGAGACCGCAGTTGCAGCACAGCTGGTAGAATGCTTGCCTTGCACGCAGGAAGCCCGGGCCTGGTGTCAGCACCACAGAACTAGGCATGCGCTCCACTTATAATCTCAGGAGACAGAGAGGAGTGTCTGAACGTGACACTACATACATACAGCTACATACAGAGCTCGAGGTCCACCTGGGGTACATGGGAATCTGGGCACACACACCCCCCCACACACACACACAGAGACACACACACTCACACACACTCACACACACACACACCATACACTCACACACACACACACACTCACAACACACTCACCATACACACTCACACACACTCTCTCACACACCCACACACACCATACACTCTCACACACACACAACACACTCACACACACTTAAAATTTTTTTTAACAAAGATTATATGCTTTGTATGAAATGTAGTATATTATAAAGGAACCAAATTTTTTAAAATCTGAAATGATAAATGCAATTTGTCCTATTTGAAAATAAACTGAAAAGAACAAGCCAAGCATGGTGGTGAATTTCTTTAATCCCTGCACTCAGGAGACAAAGGCAGACAGCTCTCTATGAGTTTGAGGACAGTCTGGTCTATAGAGTGAGTTCCAGGGCAGCCAGGGCTACACAGAGAAACACTATCTCAAAAAAACCAGAAAAACAAAACAAACCTGGGTAGACAAAGTCCTGGAACCACGTGGCCAGCATCACGTGCTTCAGGCCTCACAGTTCACACGCCTGGGAGGAGGAAGAGGAAGAGGAGGAGGAGGAGGAGGAGGAGGAGGAGGAGGAGGAGGAGGAGGAGGAGGAGGAGGAGGAGGAGGAGGAGGAGGAGGCCCTCACCCTGGCTTTAATGGAAGCAAACGTTAAGCCAGCGCTCTGTTGGTCAGTGAAGCACTGTCTCTGCAAGCCTAAGGGCCTGAGTCCAGACTCTGAGACCAGACAGCTGGTGCCATGCGCCTGCAATCTGGTGCTGAGCAACCCTAACCAAGGCTGGGGGCTGCCTAGGTCTCACCGGTCACCTACTCTAGCTGAAATGCTGAGGCCCGGGGCCAGCGGGAGACCCTGTCTCAAAAAACAAAGCAGACATCAACTAAGGAAGATCAAACACTGACATTATGAGGCACCTAGAAAGAAGGGCGATGCAGTACTGTGTCACTGGAACTTGGCCTAGAAAGCCGAGGGACTTGCACCAGCCAGCCATGGAAGCGGAAAGAACAAGCACGGCCACATGAGTGGCCACTGAAGGGGCCACGTGGTCACGGGCCAATTGTTGAAGTCTCAGAGATTGTGCACTGGCTTTTGTCCTGGTGAAGATGATTGTTAGAGTAGCTTTAGATTTTCAAAAACTGAGCCTAAGTCACAAAAATGTCCGGGTCCACACGAGCATAACTTCCTCCATTGTTAACATCTGCCACCACAAGTGGCACAAATGTCATACCAAGCACGATCACTTTACAGACAAACCAGGGCACAAAAGTCCCTGTTCCAGGTCAAGGCCTTCTTTACCCTTCACAGAGACACTTCAGTGCGCCTAGGAGAGACTTCTGTGCATCTAGGACAGACGTCAGTACATCCAGCCAACAGAGATTCTCTGATGACCGTTCCACAGGTGCCTGGTGTCAGGGTGGCCTGTGAGAGTGGCTGCTGTGGTTTTAAAGGGACCAGTGCAGAGGGTGACCAGAAGAAGTGTTAGGTATGATGACACACGGGTATGCAAGTGGCATCAAAGACCCATCCTTTTCTATACCAACTAATTACTCAACGGGTGGAAGATTAAGAACAGATAAACAAGAGAGAGGCAGAGAGTCCCCACAGGGTGGGGGACCCTTTTCTGGACAAGTCTAATTCCCACTCTTCCAGTCACCTTGGTCCAGACAGATTATTAACCCAAAGACCCAGAGCACAGAAGTCTTCAAGTTAGTGACATTTGAGCAGGCCACTGGGGATACGATGCCATTCTCTGGCTGGTATACCCACATCGTACACACTTAGGTCACTGAGGAATTGTTACCGTTGTCAGATCAATTGCTTCAGCCCTAGGCACTGTTTCTATTCAAGTAATTGGTATTCCACTCTTTAAGAGCGTCAGGTGAGGTGCTGGCCTGTAATCTCAAACACCAGGAGGCCGAGGCAGGACGGTTGTAAGCTCCAGGATAGCCTGGGCTACACACACTATTTCAAAAACTCCTAACAGAATATAGAAAGCCCTACTAAGCGGCAGCCATCTTCATCTTTTTCAATGACTTGTGTGTGTGCGTGTGAGTAGACGCATGTACCCGTGAGAAGCACATGTGTCCTGTGGTTCGTCTGTACCTTCAGCCTTGAAGCAGGTGCTAATTTCTGCCATGCTGAATTTTTAGGATCAGTTGGCCCTTGAGTTTGGGCAATTCCCCTGCCTCCACATCCCATCCCACAGGAGGAGTGCTGGGATTACAGGTACATGCCTGTGGGGTTTTCACGTAGGTTCCCAGGACCGAACTCAAGCCTTGAGGCTTGTGTAGCCAGTGCCTTTTCCCTGAAGCACTTTCCGACCTGGCTGTAGATACCTGAATAAACTAAGGGCACATTCTCACACACCCCTACTCCAAACTGCGAGGGCGTAAGCAGGCCCCAGGTATTACACTGAAGAGCTTGTCGCAATCAGGGTTCTGATCAGATAATTTCCATAGCTTTCCTTCCTTTAAAGACCACGACTTGGCATCAGTAACTAGAGTCCAAAACAACCCTGGCACTAGCCTAGCAGAGTCATTTCAGGGAGCAATTACCAGCGGCTACTTCTCTGCCTGGCATGTCTTTGGTGGAGAGCCTGAGTTACAGAGAACAAGGAGTTGGGATGTGAGTGTCTCCGCATTTTAAAAACGGTACGGCTGGCGCAGAGATGAAGCATTTATCCTCCTTGCGCGGTCACTTTGGTTTCCAGGGAGCTGACTGTTGCAGTAAGGCAGGCGGAGGAGAGGTACAGCCACAGATGCTCACAACACACACCAAAGTCGACTGAAATTTTCAAAGTGCCTTTTCATGCCTTTAATTCAAAGATGAACACATTTCAAGGTGACCCAATCCTCGAGCGACAGACAGTGTTTTAAAAGGGCCAGAGCTCTCCACTTAAACCATTTCTAGTGACATGTTTCAATTGCGTCCTCAAGGGCTCTGGCTGCTGTCTCATTTAGCAGTCTTTCTTTCCTGGCAGAGGCAGCCCATTTTCAATGAGGGCTTGAAGTTTGTCTTTCCTCCTAATAATTAAAATCCACAGGGCTTAGATACTTTTTTAAAAAGAAAGAAAAAAAAAAAACTGTGTTTCAGCAGAGCAGGTACCAGAGAGGACTTTTCATGACATAATTACACAACTCCAATTATTATTTTATAGTTTTCTATTTATCAAAACTATCAGAATAACAAAAGACAGTTCCACTGGGTATGCTTACAAACAAATGGCAACAGACTTCAAAAGCAAAATAAAGGTGTTCAGAAAAGGACACCCTACTTAACATATACAAATATTCAATCACCATACACTGTGTGATCCACACACAGAATTAGATCATGTCTGTCCCCTTCAATATCCACTCCAGCAGAATAAGATGAAATCTGAACATCTGTGCTCCTGTGTTTGAAGAAGCCATGTAGGCTGCTTTCTCTCCATCCCTGTGTGCAAACTATCCCCAGAGAGACAGCCTTGCGGAGAAAACCTCCCCTGGATTACTGCAATCCATCCCTTCCTGTAATCCCATGTTTCTGAAGTCACTTTTGTTAGCTCCTGGCCAATTGAAATACCCAGAACTGAGCTCAAGCTGGACTACAGAAGGATGTCTGGCAGTTAGGTAAATGCCAGCATTTACATCAGCTCTCAGGATGTCCAAGCCCATGCTGGCCTCCAGGCTCACTCAGTATCACAAACATCTGTTATGCACTTCAAAGTCCTACCCTTCTCACTTCCTCCGCTGCCCTAAACCCCCTCCAGCCTAGGGGCGCGTCCCTCCCCACAGCGACCCATCCTTTCTCTCCCTTTCTCTCTCTCTCTCTCTCTCTCTCTCTCTCTCTCTCTCTCTCTCTCTCTCTCTCTCTCTCTCTCTCTCCCACTCTCTCTAAGCACTGCTCTCTATCTCCTGCTCTCTCACTGTCTCCACTATTCTCTCCTGCTCCCCTAGCCCTGGCCATGTCCACTCGGCTTTTTCTCTCTGCTCTAGACTCCTCCAGGCGCCTTTGGATATATTTTTCTCACAATAAAAAACCTACCCCTAATAATGGACTGGTCACGTTGGCAGTTTCTTTAACCGCACCCCTTGAGTACGATTTTGTTGGTGGTGGTTTTGCTCAGTTTAGTTTTGAGACAGGGTCTCATGTATCCCAGGCAGGCCTAGATACATCTTCTTGGCCCCACCTGAACTGGGATCAAATCACAGTACTGGAACTAAACCTAGAGGTTCAGGCATGCCAAGCAAACACCTGAGTGACATGCTGCTCCCAGAGATCAAAGAACAAGCCAGGCTCCCCTGGGATCCATCCCCTGGGGCGAGATGTTAACAAGCAACAGAACACCAGGCATTGTGCCTAGGACTCAAAATATCTGTGCACAGGAAGACATTTAAAGCATGCTTCGGCTCCTTTCCCCTCCCCTAGACTACGGCCCTAAGCCACGGGTGTACCGGTAAGAAGGAGGCGGACAGACAGGCATCTGAACCACACATTTGGGACAGAGCGTGGAGCACGGAAGCCACGCAGGTAAAGAGAACACCTTGCACATAGCATCCAGAGTGCAGACACAGGAAAGAAGAGATGAGCTCTCTAGGTCCCTGACTCTTACACAAGCTCCTATAAAGACAAAGGTAAAAGGCAAAAAGATACACAGCACTCTGCTTTGTCATAATTCATTTCCCATCAGTCTAAGTCAGCCATGCCTATAATCCCAGCACTGGGGAGGTAGAGGCAGGAGGATTGGGAGTTCAAGGTCACACTCAAGCACAAAGGGTTCTAGGCCAAACTAGAATATATAAGACCACCTCAGGGACTGGAAAGATGGCTCTGCAATTAAGAGCTCTGGGTCCTCTTCCGGTTAAATTCCCAGCACCCACATGGCAGCTCACAACTGTCTGTAGCACAAATCCCATGGGATCCACGGGTACCAGGCACCCATGTGGTACACACACCCAGATGCAGACACACATAAATGAAACTAAAATAAAAGACAATAGATCTTAATTTTTTTTAAAAAAAAATGCCACCTCAAAATCACCAATAAAAAAGATAAAAGATACACAGAAGCTAAGTGGATATCACATGCACAATCTTTTCTGTTGTGAGTTTTAAGATTTTGTATTGGGCTGGTGAGATGTCTCAGTGGTTAAGAACAATGCCTGCTCTTTCACAGGATCCGAGTTCTAGTCTCAGCACCCACGTCGTGGCTCACTACTGTCTGAAGCTGCAGTTCTGGGGGGTGAGGAGGGGGGCTGACGACCTGTTTCAGCTTCCAGGGTACCGGCAATGTACATGGTGCGCACACATATATGCAGGCAAAACACCCATACACATAAAAGCAGAACCAACCACCGTCAATGGCAGAACAGACCAGCGGCCTCGAATCAGAGCAATGATCCTTTGCGATGAGTGCCTGCATGTACAAATGTATGGATGAAGGGGTTCACAGCCTGACTCACTGTACTACACCGAAGCTTCCAGACAAGATTTCCCCTTTTCCATTTTTTTCTTAAATTTTGTTTTGTTGTATGGGGCAGGGTGGGAAGGGGGTGTCACTCTGGGTTCCAAATAACCTCAATTGTGGATACATCTATCTCTCGTTAGTAACAGTATCTGTCAAACTGTGCCCTCTTCCTCTCAACTAAGATCTTTTTAAATGTTTTCCCTTAACAGGAACAGACAGACATATAGCAAGATGTTACTAAAATGTCCCTAGCACATACTCCCCACTTTCCAGATGCCTCCCAAGATGCATGACCTTGAAAGGAAGCTTGTGCTGGCTAGCTTTATGTCAACTTGCCATTAGCTAGCGTCATCTGAGGTGGTGCCACCCCTGGGCTGGTGTGCTGGGTTCTATAAGAAAGCAGGGCTGAGCAAACCATGGGGAGCAAGCCAGTAAGCAGCTCCCTCCATGGCCTCTGCATCGGCTCCTGCCTCGGGGTTCCCACCCAGTTCGAATCCTTTCCTGCTTTCCTCCAATGGCAGTAATCAGAAGGGTAAGGGAAATAAACCCTTTTCTCCCCAACTTGTTTTTGGTTGTGGTGTTTCATCACAGCAGTAGAAACTCTAAGACAAGTCACTGTCCAACTTCCTTCTCCGTCTCATAAGTGTGAGATAGCTTTAAAGGCAAAGTGACCAAACTGCCTTTTATGACATCCAAAACCAGGAAGGCACAGTACTCACAGCACCTGCCCACACAGGTGGCCAAACACTAGGTAGTTCACAACGTATCCTTCATTCCACACTGTGAGGCCGGCGTCGGCCTAGGTTACCCGGGGAACTAAGGAAAAGCCTTGTTTATGAACACATACATTTAAAGGAAGAGTCTAGAACATGGGAACAGAGCCTGGAGGAATGAACAAAGGTAACCGGCACGGTGAACTACCCAGACTCAGACAGACGGCTGGACCTCCATCTTCTAACGCCATCGGGGCAGCCATATCGGAAAACTTTCACACAGCCAATGCCACGCTGGGACACAACTTCCCTTGCAGACTTCTCA
Source organism: Cricetiscus sungorus (assembly GCA_030556225.1). Lineage (NCBI taxonomy): Eukaryota > Metazoa > Chordata > Mammalia > Rodentia > Cricetidae > Cricetiscus > Cricetiscus sungorus. Next base: position 43,308,761 of record JANBXA010000735.1, on the reverse strand, counting down.
CCATAAAAATCAAGTTCACAGCCAGGCAGACGGCTCAGTGGGTAAGGACACTGAGGGCCATGCTGGACAACTGGAGTTTGAATGCTGGGTGACAAATGGAGGCAAGAGAGCCAACTCTGGGAGCTGTACCCTGACCTCCAGAGGTGAGTGGTGGCATGTGCAACCCCACCCTCCCCAACACACACACACACACACACACACACACACACACACACACACACACACACACACAAAGTGTAAACGCAACTTTTAAAATCTGGATTAAAGGCTGGAGAGACGTCTCAGCACTTATGATCACTAGTCGCTCTTCCAGAGGACCTGAATTCAATTCCCGGCAGCCACAGAGCATCCAAAACACCAATCCCAGGGGGCTGGATGCCCTCTCCTGGCCTCGGTAGGCATTGCAGGCATATGGTATACACACATATAGGCAAAACAAGAACACAAATTTAAAAAAAAAAAAGTAACATTGATCAATGATTTCTACAATATTTCTGGTGATAACTGCATTTTCTAAAATTGTGCCATAAAATGTGTTTAAGTAAAGTTAATTTCTTTTAAAAGTTAAGTGTTCATTAAAAAATATTAAGGTGCCTTCAATCAGCAAAAACCACAAAAATCATTAATTAAAGCAAGGTTGAAATTAATAAAAAGCACTTTTCCCCCTGGTACATATACAATTCATCTCGTTTACTTTGGAGGTTTAGATTAAAGCTAAGGGTTGATGCCACACCAGATAAGGACTTTTGCAACTACAAGAATAAGAAAAATGTAAATGGGAGAATGAACACATTTATTATTATTCTAAACGGCAGCCATTTCTGTCTACACTGTTACTTTTCAGCAAATGAAAGGTGCTTTTTTTATGGCCTTGTGAGAAAGATCTTATATAGTCCAGGCTGGCCTAGCACATAGCCATGCTGGAGTGACAAGTGTGTGCCACAATGCCCAGCCAAGGACTTAACAAATTAAGAAAGTAAAAATGAGCCAGGTGTGGTGGTGGACGCCTTTAATCCCAACACTCAGGAGGCAGAAGCAGGTGGATTTCTGTGAGTTCGAGGCCAGCCTGGTCTCCAGAAAGAGTTCCAGGACAGCCAGGGCTATGCAGAGAAACTGTCTCAAAAACAAGCAAAAAAGAAGTAAAAATAGTTTCACTGCATCTCCTGAAAGGAAAATGTGAGACTTTAAGGTAAATGTTTGGGGGAGACTATGTCACACCCTCTATGTGCACAGACACAGACCCACCCCACTCAAGCCTGAGCGCCCATCTTCAAGGCTCTTCCGATCTCATGTGCGCTCAGTCACTGCTAACGTTTACATCTCAGGGTTGGAGGGCAATGGCTAAAATGAAATGAACCTAGTAGAGAAACTAGCTGTCAAGCATGCTTACCACCTGCCTTCCATTCAGTAAAAACTCTAAACACTTAAAAGTCTAGACTGTTTATTCAAAGAACACGTCCCTTTTAAAGGGAAAAAAGTAACCATGTACATTACTTATAGCTAATTTCTCAAAATCAGCCCCAACAAACATAACTTTCTGCACTAAGTTAATATCGTTACTTATTCTACGCTAAGTGCAGAGAAATCGACCAGAGGCTACAAGTATCCTTGCAATATCGAAACCGCCTTCCGACAGCAGTGGCTTCCTAATTAACTATTTTACGAATGAAAGTGAACAATTTATCCAAAATTAAACGACTAAGAGGGTCTAGGATATAAAACAAACTACTATACAAAGTTAAATCAATAGCAATGGCTCAGCTATCTTTTTGCTACGTTTGAATTACAGATTTTTAAGATTTCTTTCCCAGCAATATCTGAGCTAGTGTCAGTAAGAAGAAAAGAGGTTTTAAGGGGTACATTTTTTGTAAGCCATCTGAGATGACTTTTAGCAGGCCATGACAACTCTCCCACCGGCTAACTCTGGGTATGGCTACGCGAACAGGGCAGTATATAGCACAAGTACTCGGTCAGGCTTTTTTCTGGAGTTTGTTTACTTTGCGACCACAGAGCTACAAAGTGGCAAGGTCTAACCTCCTTGCTTCCGCTTAAAGGGGAAAGACTGCAAAGAGCCAGGCAGCAGAGATGCCCCTTGCCTTGGTTCGGGTCTCTGCCCACCGGGGACCGCCCTGGGGCGCCCCCGCTCCTCCCCGAGCACGCGACCGGGCGAAGGCGAGCAACCCGCCGGCCCTTACCGAGTTCCGAGCCCCGACAGCGGGCAGCCATGCTGAAAGCAGCCGAAGACCAACTCTTGCGCTAGACCGCCTTCCGCACCCGCCTAGCTTCTTCCTGCCAAGGGCCCGCCCCGAGCCGCGCCCCTCCTTAGCCACGCCCCCACGCCGCGCCACGCCCCCTCCAGCCCAGCTTGCTGCACCCTTTTCTCCAGGAAGTTCCAGGGCGGGCGTGGCGCTCAGCCAGGACGTCACACCTATACACCTATTCTAGTCCCTCCAGGCCAGTCATGTGGCCCGAGCACATTCCTGCTCCGTAAGTCTCCCCAGACCATTTAAAAATGCTTGCAAAGGGAGCGCAACAGAATGAGTTTTAGATAAGTTACTGTAGGACTCGTGATCGGCAGCTCCGAAATGGGTCGAGCTCTGCAGCCTTGCCTGAATTGTGGGTGTAGCCCTCAGATGACTGCCAATCAAGTCCAGGCCCTAGAGTACATTGTGATTTCTAGTCCGCACTCGATGAATTAAGAGCAGCTAGGACGTGAGCCTGGGAAGACCTGGTCTCCCCTCCTGTTTTTGAGACAGTAATCTGTAACCAATGGCTGGCCCAAAAGGGCTTTCTTGAACCAAAGGCCCAGAAACTTTCGTGATCCTCCTGCCCCAGACTCGACACCGTTGGGAATGCAGGGGGATGTCACCACATTCAAAAAGACTTCGTCTTTCATTAAAAAAAAAAAAAAAAAATTGTGTACATATGGACACACGTATATACCCGATGCATACAGGCACCTGCAAAGCCAAGACAGGATTCTCTGGAAGTTAGGAGTCATGAGCTGGGAACCAAACCAGTCCAGGCTCTCTTAACTGCTGAGCCATCTGACGAATTTTTCTTTTTTAGTTCTGTGAATAACTGTGTGACCTAGGACACGTTCCTGGCCTTTGTGAACTTCATTTTCCTTATTTGTAAGAGATGATCCTGACAATTTGCTGGCTCTCCAAAGCAGATTCTGTGACCTTGACATCTTCAGCCTGGCTTCTCTGGATCTTGGCTCAGGCTGCTAGGCATCTAAGCTGTGTTCACACATGGATCTCTGCTCGGCTGAAAGTCTGAGCTACGGGTTTGTGTAGCATGAATCAATTGCTGTAGGTGTTCTCAGTTATCCGAAAGCATTTTTCATCTCAGGGAAATTCTGCCAGAGTATACTGAGAGAAGCAAAATTTAAAAATCAAGCAGCAATCTGGTAGTGGGGACCCTAATGAGCTAAACCCAAACTTCAATTCTACTTAATGACTATAGAAATGTTCCATCCACATATTGCAAAATGAGACCAAAATAAGTTGCCTTGCCAAGTTGCATGGTTTATGCATACCTGAGGATGTGATAAATGGGAGCTATTAATGTGGCAACACAAGAATCCATACAATTATCCGAGCCACAATGACCAAGCAATCCTTACCTAATATGTAACCATCACTTGTTCACGAGTCCACCATACCTGACTGTATGTGGGTGCTAAGGAACCAAACGCAGGTTCTTGTACCTGACAGCATGCTCCTCATTAAGCCAACTCTCCAGGAACCCACTTCTTTACTCCCAAGTTTTAGCTTCACGTCAATACTATTTTATGTAAGTAGAATGTTGTCGAGGAATTATCTACCAGCACCCAAGCCAAATGACCCAGGCTCCCTAATGTTCAAATTCTAAAGCAATCAGCTTTCCTACAATGTACATAGCAAGGACCAGATAGAGGCAGGGGTGAGTAGACAGGGAGACACAACACCAAGGAAGAAAAGTGTGTAGTTTGGCCAAGGTGGTAACAGAAGGCAGGCAAAGAACAGCCCCAGGCCAAGCCCACAGCAGACGCAGGGCTCAGAACACGCACGCAGGGTCATCCACACATCCTCGTTTAAGCCACCAAAGAAACCAGAGAACTGAGGAGAGATGGAGGACTGTAGATGTCTTATAGCTGCTAGGAGGCAGAGAAAGTTCCTCCTAGTAACTCCAGAAAGAATACAGCTTTGCCAGCACCTTCACTTTATTCAAGGGAGACATGTTTTAGCCCCAGGACACTGATCTAGTAATATACGTGTCAGTTCAAGCTACAAGCTTGCTGCAATGGGACAAAACCAACTTCATAAACACCAAGCAACTTCCACTCCAAAAGACACATATAGACTTTATTTAGGGTCAGACTCTCAGTTTAATCCTTGATGAATTGACAATATGGGTACAGAGCAGAGGACCAGGCATGTTAAACATGGCATTGAGGGGACAGCACTGCCCTAGGCTCCTCAATGGATTCTGCCTGAGACATGCATGGCCCCCATTCTCCCAAGCCAGCACTGCAGGTAGCGTCTTCTTTCAGTTGTTGCAAACCTGTCAAAACTTAACTTTTTCTCTTCTAAGCAAAACATTAAAGGTCATTCAAAAGACAAATTATAAGAAAGAAAATTAACAGATGCTGCTCATCTGCATTCCAAATTATAATTTACTAATTTAATCTCTTCATACTGTTAAAAAGTAAGCTACAAATATACTCAACTGATCCAATTTATAAGAAAGTTGATGACTTTTTCAATGATCCAAACTTAAAGGATGTGATATAAAAAAGTCTAATACATCTTAAATATTGCAAGATCTCATAAAATCATGTGGCTGTTCATACAAAGACACAGATGTTCTCCTATGTATAGTAGTTTTCAGAAGAATTAGAGTTTCAAGTTATTTTTCTGCTCTTTCTACTTGCTCTTCTTTTTTAGTAAGTAACATGCATATTTCAAGAGGCAAGAAAAGCAATCATATCAATCTGGAAGGCAGTAAATAAACACCCAGCAAAAGTCAGGAACATTTCAAGCTTATACAATTAAATTTCAAAATTTGCTACACATTGCTGTGTATGATGTAGAAACTTCCTGGGGTATTTCCAGTTTTAATATGCAAATGTATCAGAATTTCCCAAAGAAACGGAGCGTTATTTTGTTTTAGAGGCATTTTATTTAGATAACTAAAAAATATTAGATGTTCAGAAGCAGTCAGTGTACAATGAAGGAGATCAAACCAGTTACTTTATCATGTATTTCCTCCTCTTCACAACTAAGCAAAGAGAAAAAGACATTCTGCTTTAAGGGACTAAGTCAGAAAAATAGGCCAATATATTTTCCTTCTCCATAACATAAACAGCTACATGAAACGTAAGTGTAAAAACGGCAACTGTACATTGGCATGTTCGCTTGGGACAGCGGGTGTGGCACTACAAAGCACAGCCCCCGCCTGCACCTCACACTCAGCTATTCTCACCCACAGGACACTGAGCAGTCGTTCATGCGCTGGAGCAAATGCACTCCCCCAATGTTGTCTGCCCTCTTTGCCACAGGCAGAGAGGAACTCTGAAGGCTTGTTTAGTCCATAAACTATATGCTCTCGATGGCACACATCGGCTGCTCAGGCTTTCACTTCAGGAGTTGAAGAATAGATGGAATCTGAATTCTCTGAAGCAATTTCTTCTGCAATTAGAAGACAAAACCAGTCAGTTTAATAAAGGAAAAGAGGAAACCCACATGTTCTAAAAGGAGGAAATGAATGAAGGTGTTCTCGAAGCATGCTGTGGGGAGAACGAAACAGAAAGCTGCTGAGCGGGGCATTATCACCTGGACTCGGGACACCAGACACCCGAGCAGAGCTCACACACACTCAGTCACTGCCTTCACTCCTCAGCTGTACCCACCCCTGACCTTTCAGGATAAGCTTCGAATGACACCAACTACCCAATCAGCATTAATAAAAGCATGCCTGTCAGTCCTGTCTTTTCCTTTAGTAATTAAATATGGTATAGATATGAATACTTTGTTTTGGAATGGATTTTCATTTATTGATACAAATTTAAGGTCAATTTTGTGATAAGTATATTTCTCCTCTTGTTTAGGTATTGTTTATATAGCTCACTTAAAAATATAATGTATAATTTAGTACAGATTATAGTTACTTATGATAGTCAAAACTTGAGTTAAGTTAGGTTTTCAAGATGTATTTGAGGTGGATAGGCATTCTTCAAACCTGTTAAAGACCTACAGAATATGGCATTTAAATGGTTTAGGGTTTTTCTTGACAGTGAGACACAACTGCTCCTGGCAACACCATCTGCTTCAGAAAGGAAGATGGACATTGAGAAACTCATTATGGAGTTTGCTTTCAATATGGCAAGACTAGCCATTTGGGCAAAATACTGCTCTTGTCTGGACTGTGTGACTTTATGCTGTATAAACTGGACATGCAGGACCCACAGGAAAATGACTGCTGAAACAAGATGGACATTGGTGTAGGGTTCCTGCTTCAGGGAAGAGTCTGCCAGACAGTCTGCAGGACACAGAAAAAAAGTGACTGACAAACTGCCAGTACAGACAGACAGTTTAAAGTTTCCTGCTTTGCTGAGGAGTCTGCCAGATGGTCTATGGGCTGAAGATGGAACATTAAGGAAGAACTTCGGGTGACTGACCAGGCGAGTTGTCTCTGTTATTTCTAGAGTTTATACATTATCCTTCTGTGGTCTTTGAGGGAGTTGATGACAGATAGTTATAGTTACAGTTTTCCTTAATTAGGATTAAAGATAAGTTACATATAGGACTTTATACCCACAAATATAGGAGAGATGATGGAATATTTTCATTAAATCTTACTAAATGTTAATGGACTAAATATTGTTAACTGTGATTCTTATTTGATAACTGTTGTGTGATATATTTTTGTTATGCTATGGTAAAAATTCTTTTTATTTTAGACAAAAAAGAAGAGATGATGGGAGATGTCATTCTGTAAATGTTTCTCGTATCGGTTAATGAATAAAGCACTGTTGGCCAATAGAAAAGGAAGATGGGCAGGTCTAGGAGACAAGGAGGATTCCGCAAGTAGTAGGGAGATTCATCATGGAGGACAGAGAGAGCAGAACACCAGCCCCTCTCTCCAGTAAGATGATACCATGCAGAAATATTTAGATTAATAGAAATGGGTTAATTTTTAAGACATGGCTAGCCGATAAGAAACTAGTAACTGGCCCCAGAATTACATCTAATACAGAGTCTCTGTGTGTTATTTGGGACTGGCGTGCCAGAGGGGACCAGGCGGCAGGGAAAAACCTACTCATAACAATTAAATGTTAATACTTAAGGCCGTGTAATTCAAAACCACAAGCATTAAATGCTTTTGGAGAGGGAGTATTCTAATAGCACGGGACACGGGGACACAGGGACACACAGATGCAGACACATACACAGACACACACACACACCAGAGTCTGTGGTAAACTCTCCATTTCTCACTGCCCCAAGTTACTACCTAAGAGCAAAGACCCATCTTCCAATCTAACCATTACTCATCTTGCCAATTCTTCCAGTAAGGTCAAATTCATCTTCCTTTTGTTCTCAGTGCCTATTCCATGGATTCAAACCTAGACTTTAAATGTCCCTACTCTAATTCTTTCTCCACACTAATATTTCCTAAATTTATATGAACTCCTCCACTTAAAATCAAAGGCTTTTCATTCTTCCAGTTTATAGAACTCAAAATTGTAAGAGTGCACATAAGGTGCTGGATGGTCTAGATTCCTCCCAACTCATTTCCCCCTTGGATTTTCTATATCCCTCATCAATAAATACTACATCGTCCTTAAATCCTCACCTGCCCATCCAAACGTCTCTACTAGTTTAAATGTTAATTCTCTTCACAATTATAAACTAAGTAATCTGCTAACATACATCACCTGTCTCCTAAGTTTATGAGAGTAACCCAGTCATGTCCACAGGGCACACGAGGCCTCAAACTTTGTACCTAGAGAGTAAACCATCAGTCATGACCTAGTGTACACAAGGCCTCCGACTCTGTACCTTGAGAGTGAGCCATCAGTCATGCCCTAGTATACATGAAGGCGTGTACTTAATTAATGCCTTAATTAAGCACTGTAATTAATGCTTGTGCATTTGCGTATTAAGCGCTCTACAATTGCATTCAAATCTGTTCACATTTAATAAATTACTTCACCACTGACCAAAACACACATATACTTCATTTTCACAACCCGAGAGCTCTTAGAAAAGTGAACTGTATTTACCCAGCTCCTCTTCGGTTGTTTCTGGAAAACCGATCTTTGGCTTTGCCAGCTCAGCACTGTCTTCTTCTGTGAAGAGAAAAGTAGGAACAACTGAGTAGGAAGCACAAGAGGGTCCCTCGAACTCACACAGGGCAATTCCTCTCTTAAAAAGAAGTTACCATGATTCTAAAATAGACATCTCAAAGTCACTTTCAGTACCACGGCCACACAGAGATTGGTGGTAAGTGTTGGGATTTTTGTTTTTGAGATGAAAAACATGCTTTCAGTGGGAAGGATCAAGTAATTTAATACTAAGAGGGAACTGGATAGATACTTGTAAATTCTTCACACTCCCTCCTAACAATTGTTATTCTATTTCTGTGTGTATCTGAGCCAGTAACCACTGGATTCTCTCCCTAGTCTCTTTGTAATAAATTATGATTTAAGTTCATTCATTCATCACATAAAGGGTACTGCTCAATTAGAACAGGCTTCACTATGCTTATACCACGTTACATAATTCAAAATCCAAGGAAAACAAGGTGCAATGAAGCGGAATTTATAGATGTCACAAATCTATGCATTATAACTTGATAACTTTGAATAAATGTCCTTACCAGGAAGCACACACTTCCAAAGGCCATAGGTCTTCCCGACCACAGTTTGCCACAATCTCAACGTCCCATCTTCAGAACCACTGGCATAGAGCTCACCGTCAGGACTAAATCTCACACAGTGAATGGGACCAAAGTGACCTTTGTAGGACTCTGAAAAAGGTAAGAACACAGCTATCAGATCTAACACAAAGCTAATTACTAGGCTAAGGACTGATTTACTAAAAGAGACACTGTGTTCCTGGGAATCATCTCACCACTTCCTCAGGAGTAGTCATTTCCAATCAGTATGTCAGAGCTGAAAAGGAGAAGGAGGTCTCCAACCCCACAGAGAACTGAGGAGCTGAAGTCTGTCAACTCCACCCCAGTTTCTAGGTCCTGAATTCATCACCTGCTTTTAGAGGGAGCCAATTTCTTCCATGTCTGGAGAGAGCCACCAGGTGGAGCTCTTTTACATACTCTATCTTTAATTCCCTGACCAGGCTACCTAGGCTTTCTAATTCCAATACAATCCTGAGATACAGGCTGAATCCTGACCCTTACATTTTAATGTAAGAAATTTTATGAGAAAGTGTATACATCAGGAAGGTTTTTCTACAGCAGTAAAACTCTTATTTTTTCAGGGTCTCCCATATATAAGTTAATGCCCCCTAATATTACTCTGGCATTTCCTCCATCTCAGACTAGCCAGAGAATAAAAGTGTGTAAAAATAGAGTCTTGGGTGAAATACTTTCTATTGTACACAAAGTTCTGGATTCGACCCTCACCCCAAGCTCCACCCAATCCAACCCAACCTCCCCCATCCACAAAAACAAACAAGCAAGCAAGCAAACAAACAAACAAAAAACTGGAATTTGCATGAACGGAGACTGAGAAGAGACTGGCTGGGTCTAAAGTGCACACCTGCCCGTTTCTTCCTCCCCTTAGCACAGCCAGAGTTTTACTGCTATTGCTGCCGAGTGCCTCCTCCACCCTGAACCCAGCCACAGCTCTCTCAAGCTGAGAACTGAACACATGACTGAAATACTCTAAAACTGACTAAAGCAACCCCAATTTACCAGCTTCCGCCAAGAAACAAAACAAAGCTGCCTCGTGTTCTTTGTGTACAAATCCACACAGCTTAGTTCTTAGTTCAGTACAGTTAAGTGGCAGTTTATGAGTGAAAAGTAAGATTTTCAAACGAAGAGCGAATCGGACTTGGTAAGTAGGCGTAACGGGAGGTGCTAAAAGGCCTTGTCCTCCAAGCTCTCTGGCACTCATCACACGCATTACAAACTCGGGACACACTTGCTTCACGTTAAACATTTACCAAACATTCTATTACGCTGCTGGCAGTGGCAAACACCTTCCATCCCAGCACTCAGGAGGCAGAGAGAGACAGGTGGATCTATGTGAGGTCAAGGCCAGCCTGGTCTATAGAATGAGTGCTAGGACAAGCTCCAAAGCTACAGAGGAACCCTGTCTAAAAACACTGTACTTACAGAACAAAGAGGAGGACAGTCAAAACTAGTTCAGCTTATTTTGTCTGTGGGTCTATAAATTTCTACCAAAATGGATAAAACTCCTTCATTTTTGCATGAGTTTTTGTTAGCTACAAAACCTACTTTCAGCATAGGTCGGTACTCATTACTAGAACTTAATATTTTGATAAAGTAAATCATTTAAGACCACGATTCTCAACGTTCCTGATGCTACAACCCTGTAATACACTTCACGTTGTGGTGACCCCAACCATAAAATTTATTTTTGTTGCTACTTCATCACTGCAGTTTTGCTACGGTTATAAATCGAAATGTTAAGTGTCTGTTTTCCAATGGTCTTAGGCGACACCTGTGTAAAGAGTTGGAACAATGAACTGAAAACCACTGATTAAGGGACAAAAAAAAAGCCTCACCCAATTCTTCTCCACTGTTATAATCATACTTGTACAGTTTAAAGTCTTCTCCGCCTGCAACAAGAAATCCCTTCTCAGGGTGCAGAGATGCAGAGTTGATGGTTGCGGGGGCTTCAAAGGATTTAATCGGCTCCAGACTGGGAAGGAAAACCACAGAGACATAAATGGCTACAGAAAGTTTAAAATTTATATAAATTTATATAAAGCTATATAAATTTATCCACATTAAAATTATTCCTAAATTCTGAAATGTGAGTTGTAGTTAAATATTCATCAATCAAGTGTAAATGAACCATTAAAAAGCTAACATGAACAAAACCGTTAAGATTGTCATATGCAAGTGGCCTTCGCAGTGGACAGCCCCTGGCATCAGTGACTTGGCTCTCAGACCTATTAGGGACCTACTGTTGTTTCTGAGGTGGAATCTGTATGAAGTTCAGAAGAGTCAGAAGAGTCTTTAACTCAAGCTCCCCCTTGCCTTAGCCACTCCCCAGGGTTAGGGTTACAGGTATTAACACCATGCCACGCTGGAAGTTAGGCCAGGGACAGAATCGTGTGAGAGAATGATGCATGCTGATGAGAATACTCCAATAAAACAAGAGTCAGTTTCTCGAAAACAGAACTGTTCTTGGCATGAGTTCCCATGCCTCTCCCAGGCGCAGTGGGTAGGAATGAGCCTACTTCAGATTATTCATTTTGCTTGCTGTTCTTACTCAATTAAAAGTTTAAATTATCCCTTTATATCTCTATGGAAAAACAGGTTTCTGTTTCTGCCCTTTGTGATTGTATACTGCTTGAACTCATGAGAATTTTACTCATGTGACCTTTCTTATTAACCCTCAGAGTATATAAATTGTCTGAAACTCTCAATAACGTTGGCAATGCACAAAAATTTAGTCCACCTCATTTATGGGCTCCATCCTCCCAAATCCTACCATCCCTCTAGATTGGTGACAATGCCAGATTAGTTTGTTTACCCTTTGAAAAATTTCAGTTTTCTACAAACATGCATTATTTTAATAAATATTAAAAAAAAAAATCATATAGGCCAAGGCAGTGGTGTACACCTGCATACCAGCTCAGGAGATTAAGAAGAACCCAGCCAGAGATACATATTGAAGGGCAGCCTTGAAACCCTGTCTCAAAAAACCCAAAGACTGGGCACACAGGCATTTATGTTCCTGGGTTGAAAGCTCAAGAGTGAAAAAAGTAAAAAAAAAAAGAGGCAAGCTTCACAGTGGAGAATTACTTACCACAATGCAAACGAATGTTAAATGTTTTCTCAATTGTTGAGGGTTAGGATTCAGCGCCAACACAAGAAATTGCTATCAAAACTGCAATCAACAGCTGTTTTTAACAAGGTCATTTGGTTTGAATGAGAATGAATAGCCCTATAGGCTTATATTTGAATGCTTCGTTGCCAGTTGGTAGACTACTGTGGTAAGGATTAGCACTGTTGGAGAAGCTGTGTCACTAGAGGTGGGCTCTGAGGTTTCAAAAGCCTATACCAGACCTTCCAGCTAGCTCTCTTATCTCCTGCTTGTGGGTCAGATACAAGCTCTCAGCTGTTTTAGTACCATGCATGCCTACCTACCTGCCTCCTGCCACGATGGTCATGGATTCACCCTCTGAAAAGCCCCCAATTAAATGCTGCCCTTTTAAGTTGCCTTGGTCATGGTGCCTCTTCACAGCAATAGAAAAGTAACTTAGGCTAACTGCATTAGAAGCTGTACTTACCAATGCACAACTGCTTTCTCTGAAAAAAAAAAAAATTCAACTATAGCTTCCTTATCAGCCCTTTTCAGTTCAATCCTGAAAAGTACTTCAACAGAGAACATCAATCAACACATGCCACACATAAAACATGCAAACTAAACTTAGCCAGGATGTGGTGGTTTAAGACTAATCCAGCACTTGGGATACAGAGTTAGGCAGCTCTCTGAGTTTGAAGCCACCATGGCTTACCTACAAAGAGTTCCAGGACAACCAGGACTATACAAAGATACCCTATCCCAAAACAAACAAACAAACAAACAAACAAAAACCCCAAACAAAACTAAAGTTAGCTGTGGCTTATCTAGCAACACAGACATCCACTAGTCTGAAATATTCAACAAGCCAGGCCAGCTGCTACCAAATGAGATCTGAGGCAAAACTCTGAAGCAGGATTGTGTGGTTCAGGAATGAGCAGTTACAGTTGTACAGTCTGATAGTTCTGGGCAAAGCTAATCCACTATTGGCTTTACCGTGTTTATAGGAGCTCCCTTAAATTTTTAGAACTTCAATGTTACTTTTTCTGTTTCCTATCAATGAAGCTAAACACTGGAAATATTCTGTGAGACCATCTAATTGGTCTTCTCTTACAGAAATCCTTTAAGTGCCAAGAACTCTACACTCAGTTTAGTAGTTGAACTCAACATTGTACTTACAAGATTCCAGTACCAAGAACAAAGATGTGCCACAACATTTGCTACAGCGATAAAACAAAACAACAGATACATAACCTATAAACTTAATGAAACAGGCCTGTGGTGAGATCTTGTTTGTACAAATAAAGGGTGTATAAAGATCAGACAGTGAAGCTTGCCTCTAGCTAACCATGGAGGCCAGGCAATGGCTGTACCCCTCTCCCCTTTAATAACCACCAAGGGGGTAGAGACAAGAAGTGAGATGGCTGGATAGAGAGAGGAATACAGGCAACAGGAAACAGGAACTCCTCTCTTTTCAGCTGGGAAAGGCAGCAAGGTAAGGTAAAGCTGTGGCTTGCTTCATCTCTGATCTCTCAGCATTTTCCCCTATATCTGACTCCTGGTTTTTATTATTAAGACCAATTAGAACTCGAGTTACAACTGCCAATAAATTTTCTTGAATAGTGTTTAATGGATACGAAAATTATTAGTTTAAGAAAAACACAAGATTGTATTATCATAATCCTAATAATCTAAAGAAAAAAACCCTAAGTGCACACACACAGAAAAAGAAAAGATCAGAATTGCACCACTTTCTGTCTTGTTTTTAGGTCCTAGAGATTCAAACAGAGGGTCTCAATCCATACTAGATGAGCCCTCTTACTGAGCTGTATACCCAGGCCTTTCTCTAAAATTTTAAAAAGAAAATAGGAAAAGCAATATCACAGCAATTTCCACATAGTAAAGAATACACAGCATCATACCACTGATTCTTTTAATTAAAACAGAACTAAATTTTACCAAACAAAATACCCTACACAACTGGAACTTAAGCTAATTATTGATTAAAGCATGTTCAACCTGAGAGACAGCTGTTAAAAGGTATGGAACACTTCCTGTGTGTTAAACAACACAGGTAACAATGTCTCTAAAAGAATCATGCACCGTTTTTTGTATAAGCCTATTTTATAAAATTATTTTTGTGCATGGGCGTCTACAGATGTATACAGAGTGCGATGGATGCCACTGAATACCAAGACTGCAGGTCCAGGTGATTGTGAGCACCCAGCAGTGCTGAGAACTGAACTCTGGTCCTCTCCAAGAGGAACAGTCATTGTTCATCAAGAGCTGAGCCAGCCCTCCAGCCCTTATTTTTAAAACAAACTAATATTTCCTTTTACCCCCAAAATAAAATGCAGGAAATTCCTGGACATACCTTACTGCACTATGAAAAGCAATAGTCCGCCCATACGTGAGAACCAGGACCTCTCCCTCAGGGATATATTCCATGCTGCTAACAGACATGTTAAAATTCACAGATTTCACTTCTGTCATTGTAGCATGATCCCACAGACTGCAAAAGAAAAGTGATATTTATTCAGTGACCAGGAAAAAAAAGCTTCAATTTTATCTATACATAAATCCAAGAGAAAATACCACAATTGTAATAAGTAACTTCTGTCACAAATCATAAAGGAATTCTGAGTTCCTATGAAATGTCAAGATCTGTTAGACTGTTGGTAAAATCAACTTTTATCATAACTTTCCTAACAACAAAGCTGTGTTATTCAACTCCTAGTCCTAGCTTAACTAATCTCAAGAGTTGTTTTGGTCTATCTGACAGCTACAATCTTTTCACAGAAAAATGCACCAGGCCTTAACACACAGTTTTAAGGGCATCATGAATCCCCTAAGCCAATCTGTCCATAACTACACTCGGAACAACTACACATCAGCAGCTTTGATGACTTCTGAATCTACCCATGTGCATAATAGGAAATGGACAGCTGCAGGGAAATGTGACCTATATTGACTTAAATTTTAACCTACACACACTTTCCTCCATGATTACTAAAATAAAAGTATTCATAAGCTCCAAGGTAAAATGCTTTTCAAACATTAAATCACTAAAGGAAAAATCAACTTACCGGACAGTCTTATCATCAGCTGAAAGGATCTGTTTATCTTCACTACACCACAGAGCCTTCTTAATGCCGGACGTGTGACCACTAATCTCCTTAGGTTCTTTGGATGAAACAATTTAAAATGCATAATAAATATCTGGCTTTCTGAACTGAGCAACACAAAAACAACTGTTAATTTTACAACAACTTTCCAAACCCCAGCCCATTTCAAACTTGATGTCTACCAGATGCACTCAGGTTTCCTATACTAGAAAAGTAACTCATTTGTGTGACAATGAACCTTGCTATGTGAAGCTGACGACTACTACATTCAAAAGGAGTATTATACCACAACATACTACTAATGGACAACCAAAGTGATATCTCTTGGTAAGAACATGGTCCTAGGAACATGGGTGTACTAAAGCTAATCCTCATATTAAATAACTGTAGGATCTCTACCCAAATCACTGTTGGCAGTAACTAATGGGGCAAAATATGCACATATGCAAGCATGTGTTTGTAGGAAAGTAGAGGGTAGAGGAAAAGCAAAATTTAAAGTAGCATAAGCAATTCCCAGGGGAAAAAAAACTTCATTTCTTCACCTTTAAAGGGGGCACAATATATAGTCTGTGAGGATCAAATGAAAGCATACACCTGGCTGCTTAACACTATCTGACATACAGTCAAAGTTCCATTAATTGCTACCACCTCTACTGCTGATCCACTGGAAAAGTCACCATCAAAAACAGCTTTGGGAGGTGAAGATGAAAAAAGTCCACCCAACCCCTGACCTACCTTTCCCATATCAGACAAGTTCAACAGTACTTTCATGTCTTACTTTCATGTCTGCCAAAAGAGCAGGCAGAGAGCAAACTGCATAGCAGATAATGGAAACTGTGGTGATAAGCACAATCCATCACTTCAGAAATGTTTTTCCAACTACAGAATAACTGCTTAATCACAATGTACTTTTTTAAATTTAGTGTCAGTTTTATAATTCATAAATAATCCCACCTTCTCCTACAGAATGTTTCTTCTGAACAACCAATACAGCTAAATAGTTGAAACCCTAATCCTTACATACACATTGATATATTAATCCTCTCCTAAAAAGGGCCACACCACACATTATCCAAAATTTAAAACAGCACTGCTCTGTTCCCTTTACAGAACCTAGTATCATGAAATGAAAAACTATCACCATAAAGAAATTTTGCATTGCCAGAAGACTATCTGAGCTATGCAATAAAATAAGCCAATACTAAAACGAAATCTGCATAGGGGAAAAAACCTGACAGGATATATTGTGACAGAAATTAAGATTTTTAACAAAAGAGAATAGATACTGAATGCTTCTTTCTGTTGATTACCTGAACTTTAAATGTCCATGGTTCTTTAGTCACTTATTTAAAGGAAAGCAAACCACAAAGTGATGCATAGCTGTGCTTACCTGCCTCGGGCTTGTTCAAGTCATATATGCGCAGCAGTTTATCTTGTCCCCCGGTTAACAGGTAGTTGCTATCCTAAAAAAAAAAAAAACAAACAGAAAAAACGGTAGTAGATTAATCAGTTTAGTAGTTAATTAAATGTAATCACCAATGAAGACACAGTTGTAGCCAACTACATCTAGGAGGAGACCGTACACTTCTTAGAATTACCAAGATCAAGTTTCCCTGTCAGACACACTGCTCTGTGCCATTCTGCTGCTGCCCCCCCCCCTGTACCACAGCAACTGCCACTCTGCACCTGTAGTACTTCTTTATCTCACATGAACCTCAGGGCCTCATTCACGTGCTACACAAGCAGTGTGCCACACTGGACTACATCCCTAGCCAAATTCCATTTTCTCACACCTGTGTGAAATCCACAGTCTTGACAATGTGCTTATGAGCCAAGGTCATCAATTCATCTCCTGAGACAGCATCCCACACTTTGCTAAAAATGAACACAAATATTCAATAGCATTAGTACAAGGTTAAATAAATACAATGGTAATATTGATCAATACAAAGTAATTACACACATATTTATATAACTGCATTCTGCATAGTACTTACATTATCTCCCATACTACCCATTATGATAATTTATTCAAAGGCAATTTTTCATAGGACTTTTAAACACTTAATTCTCTGTGACAATGGAAAACAATTTATTCAAGATTCACAAACTAACCTAGCCCAATTTTTAGCTTACAACCATAATACTTTTAACCAGTCCCGAAGACTATTTTACCAGCTCATCAAGTCATCCTTTTATCTATTCACAAACCAGAGGAAAGTATATAGAACTTCTGTGAATTTAACGACTTCAAGTTTTACAATGTTAGACCTTGATACACATCATAGAAAGTTTAAATCAAGATGGCAGAAGGCTAGGTGTTGGGGGGCATAATCCCTACATTCGTATTATGATGCTGAGGCAGGAGGATTCTGTGTTTAGGTTAGCCTTAATTACATAGTAAGATCTTTCTTACAATACACATAAGTAGAACTAAAATAAAAACAAACAGCCATCCTCTCCACCCTGAACACATAAGGTTATGAATGTGCATGCAAAACACAAAGATTCCAAAGAGCTGGGATCTCAAGACGCAGGCAGAACTACACCAAGCAACAGGAACACAGAGAATTCTAAATGAGCAGTATTGCAGCTGTTATGTTCACAAACTGGTCTCAGTTATGGTCGCAAACTGGTCGCAACTCAACATCCTCCTGCCCCCAACTCCCGAGTACTGGAAAGGTGTGTGCCACCACAGCAAGCAACCATTTATTACAGTTCTCCCAGAGCTCAGCTTCCAAGGACCATGGCACTTGATTCCACTTTGTCTTTGTTTATATAGTCTCATAGCCACAGAAAAAGGGTTATCTACCTATGAGTTCTCATGGATCAGCATCCCAGAGGCATCAAATTGTCAAAACCAACTGGAATGTCTACCCTAGTTTTATGAATGTCAAGAGAAGTCTGGGTAATGTCCATCATTTTAATCTTTTTTTGTCTGGGTCATACACAGGACTGAACACAGATTCTTCATGATAAACATGCAGTTTATCACTGACTTATACTCCATCTCTACTGTCCTTTGAAATGTTAATTTAGGTGTGTTAAATGCTCTTCCAAAAACAAAATCTTACTGCAGATTCACTGAAGACCAAAGTAATACTAACCAGAGCCAAGAGCAAGTGTGCTGCTACTACTACTTTAACTTAACAGACATGAAATGCAGGGTCAGACATCAAAGTCCCCGAGGTCACAGACATAGGCATTCAGGACTCAAATACAGGCCACCTGCGTGTTCACACACCTACAGTCAATTAAAAGTGCAAATATTGGGACTTAGTGATGGGAGATGTTATTCTGTATATATGTTTCTCATACTGGTTAATAAAGCACTGTGGCCAATGAGATAGCAAGATAGGCGGGGCTAGGAGACCAGGAGGAGGAGAGAGGAAGTAGTAGGGGTCGAGATGTACCACGAGGCTCCCCGATAAGACGACCACGTGGAAATACTTAGATAAGTAGAAATGGGTTAATGATTAAGGCAGAGCTAGCCCATTAACAATAATGGTAACTGGCCAACAGGATTGTATCAAATACAGAGTCTCTGAGTGTTATTTGGGGCACATGTGGTTGCAGGACAATGGCGGCAGGACCGGGAGGCCGGCGGGGAGACCTGCTGTAACAACTTAGAATGTTAGAAAAGCGTCAACACCATTGTGATGGCTATTCTTGGTTGTCACCTTGAGGCATCTAGAGTTAACTAAAACTCCAATGGCTGGGCACACCTCATCTGAAGTGGGTAGACCAGCTGAGCCATTCGGCCTCATGGATAGACTTGACACTTGGAATTTCTGTTCAAAGGGGCCACTGTTGATTAGCTGATCACAGCCTGTGAGCCATTCAAAGAATACCCTTCATTGAGAGAGATTCACCCATTAAGCACTGCTCCTCCAGAGAAGCCTGACTAATACTAATACAACCATATACAGACATGCAGGCCCTCAAGCTTGTAGTCCCATGTAGTCAGCAATACTCCAAATGACCCAGACAAAGGGCCTGTAGCAGCAAGACAAAGCCTTGGCTATGTTCAGGGTCAGCTCAATGCTGGGAGAGGGTGGCCACACATTTTTCACACCTGCTTTCTCTCCATGAAACAGTTCTCCCATGAACAGGGCTCCTGACTCCTGCACACTTTTTATTTCTTTTCCTGAGGGCTAGCACAGTAGAATTTGGTAAGATGTACAAAGCCAGATCCATCATGGATTTCATTACCATACATGATCCTCCCCTCTAACTGTACAGAAAATCAGTATAACATCAGGAAACAGTGGGTGGCAAAGTGGTCTGCTTTAATTGACACTGTTATGGCCAGGTTATGGTGAGATCAAAGTTAACAGAAGTGTGTCTTTATACTGCAACCTAAAAGCTCATCTTTGACAATGCTAATGTCCACAATATCCATACTTACAACTATATTATATTTAATTTAAATAATTACAAATAACAACATACTATTTAATCATAAGTAAAAATGTAATTAAATTATATTTAAACTATATTATATTTACTAACCATTACCTTACTGTCAAAATATTGTAACCCAATTACCACAATGAAATTCAGGGCTGGGGTGATAGGGTCTAACCATAAAACCCACCTCACCAGAATTTTCTATGTACCCCAGGCTTGCCTTAAACTTGTGATCTCTCCTGCCTCAACGTCCAGAGTATTTCCATCTCAGGCATGTGTCACTCCACCAGACCTACCTTACAGGCAAGCTGTGGTGGTACATACCCATCAATCCTAGTTTCTTGGGAAGCTGAAACAGGAGAGCTGTAAGTTTCCCACCACCCTGGCTATAACTGAAGCCAGTTGGGTAGCTTAACAAAATGGCATTTAAAAGAGGCTAAGGCTTTAACTCCGTGGTACAGTGCTTGTCAAACAGCCTAGGTTCAATTCCCAGAGGTGAAAATAAAGCCCCTCTCTCTTAAATACCTAAATCTAGAGCTGTATATCAATAATCAAATATTGTACACATTATAAAAATCAATAAAACTCATCCCAATGACAATGTTCTTAATAAACTTAGTGAAAAACAAACTTTAATAGGAACAGAAGAAACCCACAGCAATCAGACTCAAAAACTCCATAAATAAAAATCAAGATCCACCCCCTGACCTGCTTTAGAAACGTCTTTCAAGTGACTTATTCAGCAGTATTTAGGGCTAGAAAGATGGCTCAGAGGTCAACAGCACTGGCTGCTCTTCCAGAGGTCCTGAGTTCAATTCCCAGCATCCACATGGTGGCTCACAACCATATGTAATGACTCTGGTGCCTGTTGTAATTTAAGAAAATTGGCTGGGGGGGGGGTGAAGTCATGTAACAGGGTTCAAGCAGAGGGTTTTTTTTAATTAGGGAAAGGGATCATAAACAGGGAAAGGGGAGGGGAAAACAAGCCTCTGGAGACAAGAGCAGTAGGAGGAAAGAGGGGGAAAGAAAGGAGAGGGGGAAGGGGAGGGGAGAGAAAACAGGCAGAGAGAGGGAAAGAGAGAGGAGGACAGGAGGTGGGCAGGACCCTTGTAAAAGGAAACATTGTGAATGTGCACAGGTGATGCTCTTAGTGGCTGCAGCTGAGGGCGTACCCTCTCAGAACCCCAAGGGCAGGCCAGTACAGTCGCCTGAATACCAACAGTGACCTCTTCTGGCCTGCAGGGATACACGCAAGCAGAACACTGTATTGGTAATAAGGAAATCTTAAAAAGAAACAGTATTACATCAGGAGTATAAAAGGCTAGAGATGGCTCAGCGGTTAAGAGAACTGTCTGCTCTAACAGAGGACCCATGTAAATTCCCAACACTTACATGGCAGCTCACAATTGTCTGTACCTCCTGTTCTAGGTGATCTGACACCCTCACAGACACACATGTAATAGGCAAAACACCAATGCACACAAAATAAAAATAAATCATAAAAAACGAAAGGAATATAAAACATGGCCTCAACCTTAAAGAAACACATTAATTTAAACAAGTACTACAGTGAGTGCTGCATGCCTTAACACGGCACAGCTCAAGCGCAAAGGAGACAAGGTGCCTCCCCTTTACTGTCCAACAGCCCACTGTAACCTTCCACACGGGCCCTACTCTCACTTCCCGTTCTCACCTCGTCCTCGTCAGGGCTGCAGGTACCTCAGCTGGTAGATGCTCACCCAGCTGGCACACGTAAAACCAGGTGTGGTAGCACTCAGCGCACCTGCAACACCTTCACTCAAATGAAGGAAGACATCTCGGCTATACATGTACAGTAACTGAGAAGCCAGCCTGGACTTTATCTTTTGAGGTAAGGTGCAGGTTGATACCTCAAGCAACTTTGGGCACCAACATTAAACATAGGAGGATTCACCGCAGTTTTTAAAATCAGATTTAGGTAATGTAACATCCTAACAGCAGCACACAAAGCTTCATAATGGTCAAACACAGTGCTGTCACAGCAACTGACTCCTCAAAGGCACAGCAAAGCCCATGGAGCATTTCTTGCCTCTTAAAACTGCACTTACTTTTAAATTTACATACAGTAAGAATCACTGTGCTGTACGGAACGGTCTGGGACCGTTTTAATTTGCTTAATCAAAGGTAGCAACAGAGTTTACAATTGCTCCTTAGTATGAGAGTTCTTTAAACAAGAAATCAACAGACCATTTTCACTCTCCAGGTTCTGATCTATCATGTACAGCAGCTCTTACCATTGCCTTTGGGTCAGTGAGACGCCTCCATAGGCAAAGGTTCGAGCCTGACAACCTGAACCATAACATCCCTGAACCTATGCCCCCAAACTGTCTTCTGTCCTCTACACACCCGCCACGGCATGCACACACTTGCACAAACAATAGCAAATAAGAAGTTGCCTTCATTGGTTCAAAAACAGGTGACTATGAACACAGGTACAGTTATATACAAAATAACACATGCCTCAAAACAACACACTCACTGTAAGTCAGTTTGATAATATATTCAATACCCAAAGTAAAAACAGGTGAAGTGCACTGTGGCAATGGTTTACCACATCAAACACTGCACCAAAAGGACAAAAGTGAACCAGAATGAGGCAATTTATCCATGATTGATTACAGTGATTCAAAAAAGACTGAAGACATGATTTATCCATGATTACAGAGGTCCAAAGACTGCAGACAGTACCCGAGCAAAAAAGACAGCACTTCACCCCCAGATCAACCACACAGAACACACATGAATATTTCAAAAGCTCTCCAGACCACCCTCCTGTACACCCATGCTTTAATTTACTTAGTGGCAGCTATACAAATAGAAATAACAGAAAAGAAACCACTAGCAGGGCAGGGCTGAGGTGAGCCTGAACTAAGGCAGTGGCAAACACAAGAAACTACTGGCAGAATAAAAACTTGATCAAAAATTCAATCAAAAATGAAGGCTTAAGGAAAATCAAGCATCTTTCAGACTGCAGTACAAAACCATAGGGGGTAAGTGAGTTTCAAATGTATCCAGGTAATAAAACTGAGTGAAAAAGTATCTGGGAATAGCACTCAAGTTAGAGAAACATCTGTAAAGGACATCACCAACATCCATTACCATGCCACATCATAATCATAGAGATGCCTGGTCTCAATCAAAGGCACAGGGGTAAGTCAATTAAACCTTTCTAGTGTGGGGACTCAGGGAAGACAAGAGGCTCAGAGAGCCGGGGCAGAATCCAGGTGAGATCAAACACAGCTGAGTCACAACTCTATGCCCAACTGGAGATTCTGGGCATGTCACCACACAGTTCAGTGAGAATAAAGTCAGTCATTTGTGATACACTTACGCCGTGAAATCTGCAGCTGCTGTAGCAGCTTTGGTGGCATCCTTATTCAATGTTGCACCCCAAACAGCACCTTTATGACCCAAAAATGTTCCAATCCAGTCTCCTGTATCTCCCTGGCGGAGCATAGGTTTGCCATCTAGAAAACATGTTAAGGCACATGATTTAGAAGCCTGCAACAGAACATCGAATGCTGAATAGCAAGTTGGAAAGCTGCTGTTGACTGTTACCGCTTACTCTCATCAAGCCCTGGGGATTCCCATCATGCAGCCCTAGTCTGTGCGTCTGGTCTAGTGAACTAAGGAATTTTCGGCACTCTTCTTGGGAAGTGTAAGTGACTCTGAGACTGTCTCAGAGGCCTCCCTCCCCTTAGCAAACTCAGATTACAAAACGCTTGTATGGAGAGAGGACCTGATTCCGATCCCCAGCACCCCACATGGAGGCTGACAACCCCTGTACCTCCCGCTCTAGGCAATCCGACGCCCTCTTCTAACCCTTTACACATGTACAAATAGGCACACAGACAATACACTGACACACATGAATAGAAAGCTTAAAAAATACAATTAAATTAAAAAGCCCAAGGCTGGAAGCCGCTGACTTGTGTCAAAACAATCTAGATAGGCGTTCTGACTTTGAACCAACTAAACCTTAAGTATATTTTCCTCGGGGTGGTGGTGTGGGGGGGGAGATGAGGCTCACACCACAAAGAACGATACAACGAGATGAGTGCTAAGACATAAAAGGCACTCCTCTGGGCCTGGCCTAGTTTCTCCTCCCAGCAAATCCTCGGGAGACACAGTGTAGTCCCCCAGAATGAGCACTAGAAATGGGAGGGGAAGGGGGGATGGCACATAAAGACCAGCTGTGTGTCTCGCTTTAACTGGCAGGTACGATCTCTCCTCTCCCCCACCTCCACCCCCGCTCCGACCCCTGGGCAACCGAGAGCCGCGGCCGTCCCGGGCTCGGCTCACCTTTGCAGGCGCTGATCAGAAAGTAGCCGTAAGGCGTGATGCCGCTGAAGGCCAAGTCCACCACGGGCCGCGTGTGGCCCGAGCAGGTGAGCGGCGTCTGCCTCATGGCCATGGCGGCGGCGGCGAGCGGGGTGCCGCGAGGCGCGGGCCGTGGGTCGCGGGCGTCCCTCTCCCCAGCCGCGCGCAGGCCACTCAGCGGCCCCGCACTCGCACCGAGGCCGGTTCAGGAGTCCCCGCGACGCGCGGCCGCCCAGGCAGGGACAGGGAGGGAGGGAGGAGGGGAGGGGAGCGCCGGGGAGCCGGACCGCCGCCACCCACCGTCCACACCGGTAGCGGCAGGAAGTGACGCGACGCGGCGGCGGAAGTGACGCAGGCCGGGAAGGCGGACTCGCCGCGAGCGGCGTCGGGGAGCGGAGCGCGCAGGCGCGAGCTCCGGGACCGCGCGGCTCGGGGCGCTGACGTCACGCGGGCTGCGTCCAGTTCCTGCCCGGTCGGCGCGGGCCGCGCCGTGGGCTCCGCGGTCGGCTGCGGGGTGCCCGGCCGGCCAGTCGGTCGGTCTGCAGCCTCTCTCGCTGCCCCTTCGGGATGCGCAGGATCCAAAGGGTGTTCCCACCAACGACCGTCCGCGAGCGGCCACGTGGCCCTCGTGTGTGCGGCGGGAAGACGGAGGGCAACCCGGGCATCGAGCTCTGGGCGTCAGGCTTGGCCTTTTCTCGCCAGCTCCACCCTGCACGCTTCTCCATTCGTGTGTAGCTCAGCAGCAGCTACTGTGCATGGGTGTTTTCTTCCTTTCTTGTATTTTCACTACTTTGATTAAACAACACCGCCATGGTGGGAGCGGGTCTCTTAGAGGATCGCATCGAGAGGAGAGTCTAACAAGAAGTTTGTTTGGCAAAGCGAAGCGCATACACCCTTAAAGAGAGTGGAGTGCACCGCCCTGGAGGAAGGACTGGGGAGTAGTCCACAGGCTTCAGGGTTGTGTATTTTAAAGACAGTTTTACGAATACTTAAAACGAGGTGGGTAGCATTCCTGTGGGTAAAATTACCCACTTTTCTCTCCCAAATCATGGAGAATCAGCTCTACCTTTTCTGCTTATTCCTTACAAATATTTTAATGAAGTTAAGGATGAAGCCAGGGCCTTTGAGCACGCATGCGCAACTGAACTGCACAAAGGGTCACCTGACCCAGGGGAGCCTGTGCTACCATCTACCCATTAACAACCCCACTACCATTCTCTCTCACTACACTATCAAACATCTTTCTCTGAGCACACCACTGCAACTCGCAGTCATGAGTTGCTTGGTAAAACCGTTATGTCTTCCACATTTCTGCCCCGATGTCAAACAAGTGGCATGGTCAGCAAATGGCTATTTACTAATGAGATGGACTGCTGGCTGAGGAAAATAAACGACATAGTAAGTCAAAACAGCACGGCCGGTGTTAAATTTGTTCATTCGGTACTCACTGTGTTGCGGAGAATGTAACATAACTGAAGCTCTTGGGTTGGCTCTAATGACTAACACCGTGGCCAGGGAGAGGGCTCGGTCTACGGAGGTAAAGTTCTTTTCTTGCAAGCATGAGGACCTGAGTTTGATCCCCAACAGTCGAGAGAGAGAGGGAGAGAGAGCTGTTTATGAAGTGTTGCATGCTTATACTCTAGCTCTGGGTTATAAGATGAAAGTGGGCTGACCGATGAGTCCCTGGGGCTTGCTCCATTATTGGTGAGTTCCAAGTACCAGTGCGAGATCCTGTCTCAAATGGAAAAGACAAGATCGATGGATCTGGACCGAGTGACAGGTTCCTGAAAGGAAGGACCAGGAGGTCATACAGACAGGAAACATGGGGTTAGGAGGTACCTGCGTCTTATGCCAAGCAATTTCACACAGGGTTTCTCTGTGAACGGTCCAGGTTGTCCTGGAACTTGCTCTGTAGACCAGGCTGGCCGAAAACTCTCTGAGATCCACCTGCCTCTGCCTCCCAAGTGCAGGGACTAAGGGTGTGTGCCACCACTGCCTGGCCCCATGCAAGTTTAAGAAGTACAGCACCTTATGTACTGTATGAGGCGAAGCAGGAAGCTAATCAATGTCACACAAAGGGAACACAGAATAGTTAGTTCATGTGTGCCACACACAGACTTTGGGATGGATAACTCCAGTCTCTTCAGGGGGAAAATCAGGTTCCCAAAACCTGAAACCTTAACTCTTTGGAGGTGCTGGCCTCAGAATGGCCCTTGGGCAAAAAGAATTAGGATTCCCTTTCTGCTTTTTGGGCCTCAGAAGAAAGCAAGCCTTGGGTCAGCAGGTTTCCAAACAGAGGACATCTCCAGTACCTAAGATTGACTTCTGCACACCACCCATGCACACACTACTGCTAAGTAGGTAGCAAGCTCATGTTGGCATTATAATAGAATTTTAGAAGTGGCATGGGAATAAACAAGGGGCCAGCATTAATCATCTCTACATGAAAAAAAATCTGTTAATGACAAAGATGCTCTGTGGATCAGTATGGAAAGAAATTCCACAAATAGGCTATCTATTGGATGAAGGAAATCAGATACCTACTTCACTAGACGAAATAATACTCCACACATAGTTTTCAATTTGAGTTTTGTTATGATCACTGATAATCATACATTTAGGATTTAGGAGTCTGCAAGAATCTTAAAAGTCTTTATTTTTTTTTCTTGACACACAGTCATTGAACACAATTATGGAAAACATATATTTTGATTGGAGTACAAAGCAGAGCATAGCCACTGTCCCTATGACTTTAGTGTCTCTGAGGGGTGCTTTGTGGTGTAAGGGTCTGTCTGCAGATGACATGTGGGGAAGGGGTACAAATGAAGGAGCAGGCTAGTCAGTCTTTGTCTTCTTGGCAGCAGGCCTCTGGAGTAGATCAGGAGAGTGAAGGAGATCTTGCTGATATGCTGAATGGCAGTGTAAGCTGGGGGGGGGGGAGTCCTTCTGTGCATGTTTCTCATTGGTTGATTAATAGAGGAAAATAGATAGGCAGGACTAGAAGATTGGGAGAATTCTGGGAAATGTAGGCAGAGACAGTCACCACGTAGGAAGCCAAAGGAGTAACAGGACTGGAGCCTTCTCTGGCAAGATAAGACCATGTTGAAATACTTTTTAATAGAAATAGGTTAAAAATTAACACAGAGCCAGCCAATAAGAAGCCCAAGCTAGCGGCCTACAGTTTTATAATTAATATAGTGTCTGTGTGTTTATTTGGGGCTCAAGGACCATGGGACCAGCCAGGCAAGAACCTCTCGTAACAATAAGCTCCACACATTTCTTCTGTGACAGCTAGATAAATGAACAAAAAAAAAAAAAAAAAAAAAAACCCTGTTTATTCATCCTCACAGTGTGGCAGCTTCCTATTCATAGACAGCAGAAAAATAACCTCTGTGGCCTGTGACATGGAGTTTATGCCAAATCACAGGAATAGCTTTCCCACCACCTTGTTACATATATGATGATATTTCACCCAAACAGTGATTATCCTACCATAGGCACCCCACTATCCACACCAAAAACTACAGACAGCTTGTACAGGCCATTTGTACCTTGCAAGTTCTCTTAAAATTCTGTCTATAGCAAATATTGAGTTCGGGGGTAATTGAGGAAGCTCTTGCAAAGGACCTGAAGTCAGTTGCCAGCATTCACGTCAGGCTCCTCACGTGATGACCTATAACTCCAGATCCAGGTCATCAGGTAACCTCTTCTGGCCTCTGGGCAGCTGCAGACACATGCAAGTACTTGATTAGAAATAAATCACAGGGAGTGGTGGCCCACGCCTTTAATCCCAGCATTTAGGAGACCAAAGCAGCTGCATTTCTCAATCCCTGATAGTGGGTTTCTCCACCAATGCAATAAGCTAAATCAAGTCAAATTAATAAAACCAGGTTTAATATTAGCAGAGCAACTCCCAGGTGACTCTTGAGAAAATGAATCATGAGTCTAGGGAAAGTCTTAAATACTCTGTATATTTGGTCTTTAGTAGTTCCAGGGGAGGAGCCGACCCTTGGCCGGAAAGGACAATCTTTGGAATGGGAGCAGAACATCCAGGCTGGGTTTGGAATGGGACCCTAGCTGGAGATTCCCAACTCACATTGATCCTGCTGCCTCAGCCTCCTGAATTCTGGGACTTCACGTGGGAGTTACCATGCCCACTGGTGTCCTTTGCTTCTAAATCATTGTGCCTCATTCTATGTCACATTTACATTGTAGCAGCTCTCTCGGTTTGACCCATTATTTATGCGGGAGCAGCTCGGTGTGTACTTTCTCTTGTCCTCTGTCTCTTTGTTGGGGCTGCATCTTTATAACTTTACCTAGGAAAATGAACTCACATCTATGATGGTGGCAACAAATACCACTTGTTACTTGTCAAGTGGAGCGGGAAACCTACTATGGACCCCTAGTACTCTTTCTAAACCTCAGTGGTTTATCTTTTGACTTAAAAACACTTTGCATTTATTTAGTGTGTGTATGTGAGAACTTGAGGGAATCATTTCTCTCCTCCAACCCTTTGGAAAGGAGCAAACCCGTCCCCAGGCTTGGGTGCCAGTGCCCTTGCCCAGGGAGTCATATTGCCAGACCTTTCTAGAAGTTTACCCTTTAAGACAAGTTCTCACGTGCACTGGGTTCCGACTCAAACGCGCTGTGATGAAGATGATCTTGAACTTCCGATCCTTCTGCCTCTCCCTCCTGGGTCATAAATCACTGGTGTTCTTCTACACCTCCAGTGTATGCAGTTTCTGGACAGCAAACCCCAAGCCTCATCCATGCCAGGCAAACACTGTGCCAACTGTGGCACATCCTTTCCTTCTGATCTTTGGATTTTTTTAGTGGAATTTCTAATTTAGACTTTTGAGTCCAAAAAAGAAAAAGTAGATTTTTGAGTCTCTAATGTTGGCATTTAAACTTCTCTTGGCCCACCTCTGAAGTCAGTGGAGTGTCTTTGATTAAAAGATCAGCTCTCGCTTTTTGCGGTTTTTTTGTTGTTTGTTTGTTTTTTTGTTTGTGGAAATAATGGAGATAGAGGCTGGGATAAAATGAGATTGCTTTTTACCAGCATTATACATGACAGGAGGAATCTGTGTGAAGCCTGTACTGCTTTTCCTGAATGAGTCACAGGCATGATTTCTCCCACAGGGATGGTCTTTGTAACGTGGGTGTGCTCAGGAGAAAGGGGGCGCCTTATTCATGCATCCCATGGATGGCTTCTGAAAAATAAAGTCATCAATATAAACATCGTACTTCCCATGTGCAAGGCTGGGTTATGTTTTGGAAAGAAAATTAGTAGTTGCGGTGCTAAACTGTTGTGCTCCTTAGACAAATCAGATGGGAAACGGAAGCAGCCCTCACTGAGCAAGAGGGCAAAATGAATGCTCAGCCCGTGTAGAGGCAGAGCCAGCATGGATCCCTGGCAAACTCAGACTTCTCAGGAATCCAGGGGCCAAGGATAGAGGGGTCATTTGGCCATGGAGTGATGTATCTTTTCTCTATATGTGAGACGTTTGCCCGAGGAAACCGATAGGTCCCTGAACGGGGGTCACCAGCAAGGTCCCCGGAAGTTAGGGTGGGAGAAGATGAGTTTAGGAACAATTAGCAAAGGGCTACCCTCAGAAGGAACTAGAAACAAAGGCCTGTGGCCCAACACTTGCCTAGCATACAAATCCCTGAGCTGTAACTCAGTACAGCATGAAGAAACAGAGGCAGAAACAGCCAGATAACGTCCCCACTCCCAGGCTGTCATACCTGGGAAGAGGGAGTCCGGCAGACTGGCCTGTTGGCATGTCTGTGGGAAATTTTCTTCACTGTTGATTGAAGTGGAAGGGCCCAGCGTGTTGTAAGCAGTGCCATCTCTGGGCCTGCGCTGTGTAAGAGAGGTAGCTGACTAGCCAGGGGAGCGAGCCATTACCAGTAATCTCCCATACTTCCTGCTTTCTCTTCCTGCCTTAGCTTCCCTGGAGGCTTGGAGATAACCCTTTCCTCCCCGAGTTCATATTGGTCAGTGTTTTATTGCAGCAACACATAAAGCAAACTCCAACACAAACTCTTCATTGTGGTTGAGAATGGTTATTTAGCCCAGGGTAGGAGCAGCTGTTATCGTCTTACAGCTCCTTGTTTATTTCTCGAGATGGAGTCATACTCCTCTGAAATGGAGTCAGTTCAAGGCCCTTCCCATCACAGGTGGACCTCTAGGCCAGATACAGAGGCTTGTGAGAAGAGACAGCGTCATACAGCAAGAGTCACACGGGTGTTAATGCTACTAAATACTGAGAAACAGAACTTGAGTGGAGGACACGGCAACTTTAGGTAAGCGGATCTGTGCCCTTATCTGACAAAGGGGAAACCATTAGGACCTGGGAAGGATCTCCATAGCCCAGAGCTCTAGGAGCTAGACAGATAGTTGATGCCGCGTTTGTGAAGGAAGTTGAGAGGGCTGTTTCCGCACAAGCTGGGGGGAAACAACAACAGGCATCTGGATTTGACTGCTACACAAAGGTAAAATCGACAGCTTATGGGAAGAAAAACTGTGGCCTGAGGGTTTTGAGAGAATAGGAGTGAAACCGAAAGCCACCTGAAGTCAATCAGAAAGGCCAAGGCACTCTTCTACATTCTCCCTCCCGAGAGACTAACAGAATGACCAGACGGGCAAAGTGAGATTTGCAGGGCTGGGGAGATGGCTCAGTCTGTAAAGTGCTTGCCTTCGAGCAGGAGGACCTGAGTCTGATGGCACAAACCCGCCTTCAACAGCTGGGCGTGCTGAGGTGTGCAGAAATCCCAGCGCCTGGACGGGGAAGACAATCAGACCCCAGGACTCATCAGCCTACACTAACTGTAACTGGTGGACGGCCCCTAAATACTCATGCTCGAATACACACACACAAGAGAGAGAGAGAGAGAGAGAGAGAGAGAGAGAGAGAGAGAGAGAGAGAGAGAGAGAGAGAGTTTTCAGAGTCTGCCTACTTCATCACAGAGAAGGGTGAAGTAGGGCGATTGGCCTGCTGCAATTACACCTCCTGCGGGTATTTGCAAAAGGGCAAAGAGAAGATACCCATGGCTGTTCGCACACTAGCATGGCTCTAAGGGAAAAGAGCAGCTCTGTAATTAACGCACGCTCCCACCTCCCACACAGCGCAGCAGGGCGTCTAGCTCCCCAAGCTGCCTCTCTGCCCGCACCGTCACCATTTATCAAGGCACCAGTATAGAGACATTCTTGATTCTTTTCTCTTTCATACCTTTTGTTCAATTAATTGCCAACCTGTGTCAGTCATAGCCATTAAGTAGCTACAACTCACATGCCTCGCTAGCCCACATCATTTCCCGAGTGATTAATGCAATGCCCTTCGCAATGGTATTTCTGCCTTGAGTTTCATCTCTCCGTAGTCAAGAGACGTATCTGTAGCACACGTGAGGAACTCTCAAAAGACAGCCCATTCCCTGGAACTTGACTGAACAGGTTTGTACTGTTAACTGGCAAATAACCCTGAGACAGACTCTCCCTATGTGCCTCTGTTTGGCCTAGAACTCACGATCTTGAACAGGCTGCCCTCAAACTTAGAGGAGTCTCCCACCTCCCCTCCCCCCCACATGCTAGAATTAACCGTTCATACCGACACACCCAGAAAGAGCACATTTAAGACCCTCCTGAAGTTGTTCAAAGTATAATGAGATTCAATAGCCATTGCTGCAATCTGTGCTCTAGTGTGGAATTACTTACTGCATTATATTTTTGGTTTTTCGAGGCAGGGTTTCTCTGCATAGCCTGGGCTGAACTGAAACTTGCTTTGTAGACCAGGCCAAGCTGGCCTCAAACTCAGAGATCCACGCGACTCTGCCTCCCAAGTGCTGGCATTAAAGGCCTGTGCCACCATCATCTTGTGGTTTGCGAGTCTGCTACGTAACTCTAGTACCCCAGTTCCCAATGGCTGTGTCAGCAGCATAGCCAGCTGCTATACGTCTGTTCCTTCTCTTTCCTTGTTTTGCTTCTGAGACAGGATCTCACTCTGCAGTCCCAGCTGGGCAGAACACGCAATGTATCCTAGACTGGAGTTGAAACTCCTGTCAATCCCCCTGCCTCGATCGGCCAAGTCACACTCCCTGAGCCAGCTAAGACTCTAAGCAATAGTGGGAGGGGGCCTGGACTAGCCTTCCCCTGTAATCAGACTGATGACCACCTTAATTATCACCATAGAGCCTACATCCAGCAACGGATGGAAGCAGATGCAGATCCACAGCCAAGTGCTGGGCCCAACTCCAGGGATCCAGTTGTAGAGAGGGGGGGGGGGTCAATTCAATAATGTGAGCAAAGGGTCAAGACCATGTTGGGGACACCCACAGATACAGCTGACCTGAGCTGGTGGGAGCTCACTGACTCCAGACCGACACCTGGGGAATCTGAATGGGATTCCCCAGGCCCTCTGAATGTGGATGACAGTTGTGTGACTTGGGTAGTCTGTGGAGGCACTGGCAGTGGGACCAGGATCTATCCCAGGCGCATGAATTGGCTTTTGGGATCCCATTCCCTAGAGAGGGATACCTTGCTCAGCCTAGATACAGGGGGGAGGTGGGCCTTGGTCCTGCCCCAACTGATGTGTTTGTTAACTTCTCATTGGAAGATTTACCCTCTGAGGAATGGATGGAGAATGGGATGGGGTGGGGGTAGCAGGAGGAGGGGAGGGAAGGGGAACTGGGATTGGTGTGTAAAATTAAAGATTGTTTTAAAACTAAAAAAAATAAAATTAAAAACCCTGAAACACAAAGAAATATAAACCCATTTTCTAACAGCATTAAGTTATTTGTGATTTCACAAATAAACAATAATGTTTCTTACCCCTACATAAATATATTTTATTATGACCCAGGTTTTTAAAAAAGTCAAACTTTAGCATGCTTTAATTACATTTTTCAAACATAATCCAGCATCAAAAGTTTAAAACATTATTTAAAACCAAACATTTTCTGATTTTAATTACACAAAAATGTTAACTCATATGAAAATGGCTGAGAGATTTCATTAACTATGGTCTCTAGGTGAGAGAGTTATACCTTTGATTTTGTTTGCATTTTTCTTTAGACCTTTTCTGCACCAACATATGTATATGACACTTTCAAACAGAAAATATTAACTATTTACTATCTTAAACACACCATTTATTACTTCATCTGAATTTACTTGATTCCTGAACTGTTTCATTAGCTAATGGCATAGTGAGAGATACCAATACTTAAAACTAAAGTTTTACAAGAACAAAATTGAATTGTTCCCTTAGCCACTAGATGGCGATCTTTCAACATCTATTACAAAATAATTTACCAAGGCTAGCTACCCTTGTACATCATTTACACAAATATTTTCATTTTTCAGCTAACAAATCATAATGTAGTATTTACATTTAGAAGATTTATAATGCACAATGGAAAATAGCTGGAATGATCAGAACTCATAAACACTTCTTGTTTACCGATGCCATCTCAACTTTTTCTATCCAAGTAGGCACAGATGGCACTTAGAAAGTGGCAGCAATTCCCTTCGCCCTGGAATCTCTTTTGCTTTCAGGCAATAGCCATAACATGGATACGTAGTCTAAGTGAAGCAATTCTAACCTGGGGCCACCGTTACCCTCCTGTGTGCACACAGCTCTGTATTAGCAGAAGCCTAATGGGAGTCAAGTTGGTCCAAATGTTCCAATGCCAGAAGGTGGTAGGATGCAAGATGTGTATTTGAGAAATGCCCTCATGGCACTTCTGTGTCTGAAATACATTGTTCATGAATATTACCAATGAATATTCCTAAGCTTTCACCGGATAGTCATAAAGGAAAACATTTCATTGGGGCTGGTTTGCACTTCAGAGGCTCAGTCCATTATCATCAGTCATGGTAGGAAGCATGATGTCATAGGGGCAGGCACGGTGCTGGAGAAGGAGTCTTACATCAGATCAGCAGGCAGCAGGAATAGAAGAATGACAATGGCCCTGGCTTGAGCACCTGAAACCTCAAAGCCCTGCCCAGAGACACACTTCCTCCAAGTCCACACCTCTTATAGCACTCCCTATAAGTCTATGGGGGCCTTTTTCATTCAACCCACCACAGGAAGACTTTTTAATTTTTTAGTTACGAGTATGTGTTTCTAAGTCAGTATACGCATGAGGCTGGGTACCCACAAGGCCAGAAGAGGACAGGGTATCCTGTAGAGCTGGAGGTAAAGGCTGTTGTGAGACATGTGACATGGGTGCTAGGTCTGTACCTCTGGTTCTCCAGAAGAGGAGAGAATGCTCTTGGTTGCTGAGCCATCTCTTCGGCCAGTAGAAGGATGTTTTTAAGAATCGGTATTGCCATTTTCCACAACGTTTGCATCTAGCATATGATAAGCATTGAAGAAGTCCCCAGTGGTCTGCAGAGCGAGCTGTTTTCTCTTCCCAAGGTCTGATTACTTGTCACCAGTGCTCCTTGTTAGGCTCACTTTGATTGGGTGGCACCCCCTAGCGCTACATCCCACTTGGTAATAGATAGACAAGACTCGGGATGAATCAGAGCCAGGAGACTCGGAGCTGTTTTCCTGCTACGTCAACTGGCCTTGGGCTGTGAAAAAGTATGAGAGCCGGAAACTACATTGCAAGGGTGGTAACTGTGGACCAAGGAAGAATATATGAGCGCATAGTGATTTAACAAAAAAAGGTATTCATTTGAATGGTATGTGTTTCGCCTGCATGTGTGTCTGTGCACCGTTATATAGGTGCAGTACCAGTGGAGGTCAGAAGAGGGCAGCAGATCTCCTGGAACCAGAGTTACAGACGATTGTGTGCCCCCATGTGATCTGAACCCAGGGACCTTCAAGAGCAAGTGTTCTCAACCACTGAGCCAGCTCCCCTGCCCCTAGTAATCGTATAATAATTTTCCTGATTACAAAATGTATGTTCTTTATGATTTTCTAATTACCCCAAAAAAGCCCAAAGAAGAGCTGAAGCCCCTCATAATTTTCCCAGTCTGATAAAGTTTCTTACAAAGTGCTATACAACTAATTTTTGTTTTTTGTGTTTTTTTCCTGCTTTTGTTTATTTGTCTATTTGTTTCTTGTCCTAGGCAATCTACCCCAAAGCCTCACACCAGAGTGCAGGCTCTATACATGCTGGACCACACACTCAGTTCCAGTTGTAAGAGCTCGCACTAAACAAATGTAGTATCTTTCAAATCTAATGCTGATAGAAGTTGTATTATTTGGAATTGTGTTATTATTGTGAATGATTTTAAAGGCAAGGAAAATATTTTTAGCTTAAACTAAATATCAACCTGTATTTTAAAATAAACTGCTTTTGCAAACCAAAGGGTTTTTTTTTTTCCTGTGTTGTGTTTAGAGTTCACATTTGAATGTTTTATTAGCATCTATTAATTATGTGCATAGTACTGGGTTCCATTATGACAATTTCATACATAAGCATAGGGTATTTCAATAATATTCTCTCTTCCTGTATTTTCTCTCGTTGCTTCCCGCCCCAGCGAATCATCTTCCCAAATAGTCTTCTTTCTACTTTTACAATATGTTAAATTTTGTTTATTCAGTTTTGTCTGTGTGCATACATGTGCATGCATGTGGAGGCCAGGAGAGGGGCTGGGTGTCCCCCTCTGTCACTCTCTGCCTGTCTCTTTCTTGAACTTGGAGTGAACTAAAGAGCCGTCAAGCTTCAGAGACCCTCCTGTCCTCTGCCCTCTGTTCACAACCCCAGATGTTTCCGTGGCAGATGTTTGTGGGGGTGCCCTACTTTTTATGTGAGTTCTGGCATAGGGTCATGATTGTTGGGCAAATGTTGTTAACCACTGAGCCACCTTTCCTGCCTGTGCCTTTCACATTCATCATGCGTGTGTGTGTGTGTGTGTGTGTGTGTGTGTGTGTGTGTGTGTGTGTGCGCGCGTGTGCGTTTGTGTGCGTTTGTGTGTGTGTGTGTGTGACTAAAGTTGTGTCTTAGTTTGCTTGTTATTGCTGTGATAAAGCACCATAGCCAAAACCAACCTGAAGAGGAAAAGAGTGTGTTCGTTTTATGTATTGCAGTCAGTGATGGGGGAAGCCGAGGCAAGAACTCGAGGCTGGAAGCTGACAGCAGGAACTGACACAGGGTCTGCAGAGACGTGAATGCTGCTATGGGCTTGCGCAGTCTGCTTTCTTAAGCAGTCCAGGATGTGTGGGCCCTTTCCAAATCAATCATTAATCAAGAAAGCAGCCTACAGGCCAATCTAATGGGGCCTTTTCCCAATTGACGTTCTCCCTTTCCAGATGACTGTAGCCTGTGTCAAGGTGACAAAAACCAGCCTGCACAAGTTGGTGCGGTGGGCGTGGATGGGGTGAACTTACAGAGCATGCGCGCCTTACCTGAGGTTGCGCCACTGAAGAAAATCCTCTTAGGGTTCACATTCTGACAGTTTTTGTTAGTAGAGCTACCGATGAACTCAGAGGTACTCACAGGCAGCCACTCACAAACACATCTTTCCTAGGGAAACTGAAGCTGCCGACGCTGTTCTTGCTCTCACCCACAGCTTTCCTGCCCCCGCAAGCTCAGTCATCTTTATTCACGCGGTCCTCCGACAAGCAGCCCTCGGGGCTTCTACAACTCAGCATCACTCTATGACGATGGATGTCGGTACCCATCCTCGGCATGTAGAAAGGATAAGAGAACCAGAAGACAAATTTTTACATCAAGCTGAGAAATACGGCTTTAGCACCCTAGTACCCATGGAATTAAGTGACCAACTCAGTCCATGAATACATTTCAGAGCATAACTAACTTTAAAGTAAGATGAGATGTCAGTATGCGGCATGGTTGTTGTTTGCATTTTAGTCATAATGACTTGTTCGCCTATTCAAACAAACAAACTTGAAAATGACACCATCTGCGCCTTTAATTTCTACATGCTATAAAAATAGCATGGATTTCAAAATAGCAGGAGAGACTATAGATCCCTTTTTAAATCATTTCAGTTCATTTTTTTGAGTCAGACCGTGGAACCCCGGGGTGGGCAAGAAGATCAAGCCTTGTCTTGAACCTCGGTGAAGAATTCAAAGAAATACACTGTGTTGACAAATCTACTCATTGATGCTACTGCTTCCGTGGTTCTTGCATTCTAAGAGGGTAGGTAGGCAGCGGGGGGACTCTGTAATTAAACAGTGTGCATGCTCTGACATATGGTTGTGAGAGTTCTGGAGAAAAATAATGGCTGCAGGACGTCCGCCTGATGTATTCACAATTCAGCAACGCCTGAAGGGCATACGAGAGTAAGCCACGTAGATACGTGCTCAGGGAACATTCCAGTGGGAGACAATGGCTTGATGCCCACCAAGGGTTCCTGGAGCGATCACACTGGACGCTGTTAGGAAAGCTGGCCAGATGCAGGTCTGTGTGACCACGAAAGGGGCATGGGCTCTTACTGGCAATGAGAGAAGAGGTCAGTAGATGGTTGCGAACTATGATATATGAATATATGGCATGGGAGGTGTTTGTAACCCACAGAAGAGGGCAGGAAATTGGGTCAATGGAACAGCGAGAGAGATGGTGAGAGGAGCTCACATTCTACGGTCACTGTCAAAGAAAAGCTGGTAGAGCAGAGCGGGCGCCATTATGAGAGTCAAGAGTTTTTGTATTTAGTTTTTGTATTTGTATTTAGTTTTTGTATTTGTATTTAGTTTTGTATTTTGTGTGTGTGTGTGTGTGTGTTCGTCCTGTATGCTGTCTTAGTTTGATTTTTGTTGTTGTAGACCATGACAAGAAGCAACTTGGGGAAGAAATGGCTTATTTCCCTTTGCAGCTCACAGTCCAAAATGAAGGGAAGTCAGGGAAGGGACTCCGGCAGGGACCTGCAGGCAGAAACAGGTCATGGAGGAATGCCACCTACTAGCTTGCTGCCCCTAGCTTAATCAGTTTGCTTTCTATGTGTCCCAGAGCCACCTGCCCAGAGATGGGACCACCCACAGGGGGCTGAACATTTCCACATTAATCGTCAGGTAAGAAAATGCCCTGCCAGGTGGAAGCAACACGCACCTCTAATCCCAGCACTCGGGAGGCAGAGGCAGGCGGATCTCTGTGAGTTTGAGGCCGGCCTGGTCTACAGAGTGAGTTACAGACAGCCAGGACTGTTAAACAGAGAAACCCTCTGTTGAAAAATGACAAAGGAAAGAAGGAAGGAAAAAAGGAAGGAAGGAAGGAAGGAAGGAAGGAAGGAAGGAAGGAAGGAAGGAAGGAAGGGGAAGGAAGGGAGGGGAGGGAAGAAGGGAAGGAGGGAGGGACAGAGAGAGAGAGAGAGAGAGAGAGAGAGAGAGAGAGAGAGAGAGAGAGAGAGAGAGAGAGAGAGAGAGATACCTTACAGGCTTGCCTACAGGCCAAACTGACATGGTTATTTTCTTAGCTGAGGTTCCCTCTTCTCTGATGACTCAAACTTGTGTCAAGATGACAAAGAAAGTAGCCAGAGCATATGTGTGTATATTAGTGTGTGTACATGTTTATGTGTGTATCCACATGGACATATGTGCATGTGTGCAGGTGAAGACCAGAGGTCAGTGTTAGTTGTTGCCCTCAGTGGCTTCTCACCATACATATGCATGCAACACACACACACACACACACACACACACACACACACATTATTAAGTTTGTTATTTGACAAATTTTATATATATATACATATATATATTCTGATTGATTTCTCCATCCACTCTTTTTTCCCTTCCCCCATCCCTATCAAGCCTAACTCCTCCCTGCCAGCCCTTTTCTCAGATTTATGACTTTGGGTTGGTTCCATAATTCACCAAGTTTAACCACAGTCCTCTGTGAACATTAGCTTGGAACTATGTATTGGAGCCTGGTGGGCTCACCAGTGGGTAAGCAGCTGAAGATAAGGACTCTCTGTCTCTCAGAGTAATCTCTCCATAGCCAGAGTTAAGCATTGAGGGTTGGGGCACCCTGAGCTCCTCCCCAGCCTGTGCTTGAATGTTGATGAACCCACTCTTATACAGACCAAGTAGAGGCAAGGACAACTCTGTAATCTCTGCTCACAATGGCACTGTCCTGCTCAGGACATGGTATTTCATGGCCTTTCTCCCTATCTTTGGCTCTTATATTCATTCCACTTCTTCAGGGTGACCTGAGAATTTAGGAGTGGGATTGTGTAGTAATTAAAAGAGAGGTGTGTAGTGCCAAATCTGCGCTTAATGGGATGGATGTTTTTGATTGGGATGTTTGAAACATTTAGGAAACATCTTTATTGAGGAGGTGACAGCTGAGTGTGGCAATATTAACAAGGATAAACTCAACAGGTCATTTTGGTGCCAGTAGGATATAAAGAAATTTGTTCATACACTTGTGCCAATTCATAATAAACAGGGAACTACTATTTGAATTAAGTTCATCTAAATGGGAAAGTCTTATTGAGACATTGCACACTGAAAAGGTCATTGATTTATTGGCCAAGTTTTTCTCTGACTTATGTTTTTTGTGCTGTATATCAACTGTAGCATGTATGTTTTCCACCAGCCCACCCGCCGCTGGTCTGGCGTGCGGGCCCCAAATAACATGCAGAGACTCTGTATTTGATACAATCCTGTTGGCCAGATACCATTATTGTTTATGGGCTAACTCTGTCTTAATTATTAACCCATTTCTACTTATCTAAGTATTTCCACGTGGTCATCTTATCGGGGAGCGGCGGCCCCAGCATCTTGCTTCCTCCATGCTCTACATCGTGACTCCTCCTAACTACTTCCTCTTTCCTCCTTGTCTCCTAGCCCCACCTATCTTGCTTTCTCATTGGCCACAGTGCTTTATTAATTAACCAGTATGAGAAACATATTTACAGAATAACATCTCCCATCAATCAACCAAAAATCTCTTAACATGTAATTGTAGCTCATCACATGTCATTGCAAAAATATAAGCATATAATATAATGAAAACATTTAAAACTATGAGGGACTCAGAGCTACCCAGACTTAGGCAATGTGTGTTGCAGATATGGTGTTTTACTATTCAAAGAAGCTTTTTTTTTTTCTCTCTCTCTCTCCTCATTTGAAATTTATCGCATGAAGTAAAAATGTAGGGGTTCAACCCAGACTATCAAGCTAAGAACAGCCAATCTGTCCACAGAGTTGACAAAAGGCCCACAACCACTGAACAATAGACGTGGGAGTTTCAGACCAGCCAGTGTTTCTTTGGGACTTTGCACAATATAAATTGTATTTGGAATAAAATTCCAATTTAACATGTTTCCTTTCATTTAGTATTTTATGAAACAGTAACATTTTGCAACCTTTTGCAGTGAAGCGTGAGAGTACCCCATGTCGATGTGCTGTCTTCTGCCCACGAGAACCGAGCCTAAAAACTGTGCTGTGTTGCATTTTCTGCAACCACATTGGCTTCGGATTGAGATGGCATCTGTCCTTGAAGAGACTGATTTTCAGGGCCTCTGGTTTGCTTCACTTGGGGGACCAAGAGTTATTCTTCTCATTAAAAAAAAACAAAAACAAAAACAAAAACAAAACTAACACTTTAAGAGAAATAAATGGACAAGCATAGTTCATGCTCCAGGAAACTGGTGTCCACTACTAAAAATAGGCCACCTTAGTAGAAAAAAGATAAACTGAATTTGATAATCTGTGTGAGCCATCACACTGTTTGAACTATTTATTCTTAGAAGACATACTGGAGAGTTTATATGTGCACACTCTATTTCCTTCTTCAAAAGCTGGAGGGAAAATGGCCCACTAAATGACAGGGCCAGGGATTTGACTGCCAGTGAAAGTTTACCCTAGAGGCCATGGTAGGACTACACACCCATTCACGCACCGCGCGCTCGCACGCACGCACGCACACACGCACACACACGAGCACTATGCAGACACACCACATTTGCTATTATAATGTACAAAGTAAGACCATTTTCTTCTACTACTGTTACACACCCAGAGAGAGAGGCAGACAGTTGCTCTTAGGCGCTGAAGAGGCATATGGGCTGTCTGTGGATTATGCGGATGATCCAGAATTAACCCACAGATGAGGACTTGGTTCTTTAGGGCTCCTAGTGGATTGTGATTCTGAAAAGGCATTCAGGAAGAAAGCGCTTGTCTATTCACCATTCGGGCTTTCCATAATCTTACCACCACCCAGATGACAAAGT
Source organism: Cricetiscus sungorus (assembly GCA_030556225.1). NCBI lineage: Eukaryota > Metazoa > Chordata > Mammalia > Rodentia > Cricetidae > Cricetiscus > Cricetiscus sungorus. Next base: position 43,267,708 of record JANBXA010000735.1, on the reverse strand, counting down.
TTGTGTCCCTTTCCTCTGGAACCCAGACAAGCCCTTCCCGCTGCTTTGAATAAGATAAGGTCATCAAAACAACATGCTTATCTGTTTGGTGTTTGAGATGTTCATCATTAGAACAGAGGCTGTGATTCAGAGATGGCCAAGAGGTCCACAGAGGGACCTTGTAAAGGTCACAGTTGACAGGGAGGAGAGCAGCTATCTGCCAAGCACACTCAGAGACCATATTGAAAGAAGACCTGCCCACACACATCCCCACCCCCACCCCAGCCTTCCCAGGAACTACCCATCTGATCAGCGATGGAAGCAGGGTGGGGGTGGGGTGGGATGGTTCGGGACACTTGTGAGCAAAATCAAATGTCTGTTCCTGGCTTTAAGCTTCCAGTTACTGTGTGGGTCATGTGAGGCCATTCTTAAGGGACATACACAATGACCGGACAACTCTAGCAGAGCACTGACTTAGACAATGGTCCTAAAAAGAAAGGAAGGAAGGAAGGAAGGAAGGAAGGAAGGAAGGAAGGAAGGAAGGAAGGAAGAAAGACAGAAAGAAAATTCCAGTGTCTGTGCTGTTATGCTCAGGAAGATCGAGTCAGGGAAAGAATAGATGAGAGCAAGAAAAGGGATACCTTAATAGAGGGAGCCATTATAGGTTTAAAGAGAAATCTGGCACTAGGGAAATGTACAGACTTCTACAAGGAAGACCCCAACCAACAATCTGAGCAACAGTGGAGAGGCTACTTTAAATGCCCATCCCCGATAATGAGATTGATGACTACCTACCTTATATGTCATCCGAGAACTTTCACCCAGTACCTGATGGAAGCAGAAGCAGACACCCACAGCTAAACACTGAGCCACACTCCTGGAAGCCACTTGGAGAGAGGGAGGAGTGATGAGTAAAGGGGTCAAGACCAGGGTGGAGAAACCCACAGAAACAGCTGACCTGAGCAAGTGGGAGCTCATGGACCCCAGCATAGGACTGATCCAGACTCCCTGAATGTGGGTGTCAGTTGGGGGCCTGGGCAGTCTATGGGGCCTCTGGCAATGGAACAAGTATTTATCCCTAGTGCGGAATGGACTTTGGGAGCCCATTCCACATAGAGGGATACTCTCTCAGCCTAGATACATGGGGGAGGACCTAGGCCTTGCCCCAAGGGATGTGACAGACTTTGATGATCTCCCAAGGAAGGCCTCACCCTCTCTGGGGAGTGGATGGGGGGTGGGATGGGGGGGTTGGTGGGATGAGATGGGAGGGACAGGAGGGAGAGGGAACTGGATTGGTATATAAAATAAGATTGGTTTCGATTTAAATAAACAATTGTTTTGAAAAAGAAACTTCCAGACAACAGCGGCCAGTGAATACAAAGGAAGGAAGCACCCTCTGTGAAGGTAAGAGCCCCCATGAAGACAACATTTGCATTTCAGTATTCTGACAGTGTTACAGTGTTAAGGAATTTTTGCCATGTTCTAAAACTTGTTCATTCTTGTAGAAGATAATGAAAGCTACAAGAGAAATCTGCCAAAGTGAGACAATTATATAAGGAGAAAACCTCGAGGAACCCTCCAATTCAAGGGCTGCTAAGAAGAGACACCAGGAAAGCCAGAGAAGAAATTGCCTGTGAAGTAGCAGAGCCAGCAGGGCGAGTGGAAGGGAACAGAGGTTCCTGCTTGAGTAAAGACTATTTTTGTTATAAATTGAGAATTAAAAATAGAGAAGAACTAGGTACTGTGGTACACACTTGTAACCCTGGCTGCTCAGGACTCAGAGGCAGGAGGCCAGGCAGCCCAGCCTGAAAAACATACCAAGACTCCTACACCGGCACCCAAATAGAGATGTCTAGATAATGGGTGTTGCTAACATAAAGGTAGAAACAGATTTTATACGTGCATAATGTAAAATGTAGCACATACACTTTAAAAAAAAATAAAGTTTCCAAGTATACTTGAGAGATGTCTTTACACATAGACAGGTATGGTGCATACTCCTCTAATTCACTCAGGAAGTAGAGACCCATCTCTCTGTGTGTTTGAGTCCTGGTCCTCAATAGCAAGTCCTAGGTTAGTAAGAGCTCCATACACATAAATAGTACAGCACCAATATATGTAGCGCCCGCGCTACAATGTTCCACTAATTGGGCAAAGGCCTAGAGATTTAAATAAAAGGCAAGTCAGCAGATCATTCTTGCAACAGGAATGCTCGAATGCCGTTTATGGAGGGGAAGGAGCGGGTTTAAATACTGCCTCACAGCACAGTGGGAAACAATCAAGAGTCAAGCATGCAAGTTCTAGAGCGTAGATCCTCCCCAGCTGATGTGTGTTGGCAAATCAGGCAGAGGACCAGTGACTACTCTGGGGCAAGATGATCCAGCCAACAGCTTCAGGCTTGCTCAAGGTGCCTCGGGGGTCCATGCAGGGCCCTACAAATATAGAAGAGCTTATATTAATAATTAGATGTGGGCATTTATGATAGTCCAAAGACAACTAATACCTGTCAAAGTAGCTAGAGGTTTGAGTTAGAAAGACAGAGAAGATGGATGTTACTGATTGCAAACTTGGCAGGATGTAGAACCATCTAGAGGACAAATCTTTGGGCCCTTCTGGGAGGAAATTTCAGCACTGGGTTCCCTGAACTGGGAAAACACACTCTTAACTGGTAGCATGTTCCCCAAGCAGGGGTCCCAGACACAATGCAAAGGACAAGGGAGACAGCTCAGTGATGGAAGCACTGCAGACGACCTGAATTCAGTTGCCAGCACCTACTTCGGGCAGCGCATAACTGCCTGCAACTCTAGTTCCAGAGGATCCTAACCCTTTGTAAGCGCACGCACACATGCACGCACTCACGCACGCACGCACAGGGCAGGAACCTTTAGGGGGGGGAGGGGGGGAAGCCGGCTGGCATCAGCGTTCTTCCCATTCTGCTTCCAGACTGCTGATACCACGTGACCAGCCGCCTTGTTCCTGCCTCTATACCTTTCCCCACCATGGTGAACTGTACTGTTAAATGATGAACCAGAAAGGAAAAAATAAACAAACAACAACAACAAAAGCCCACTTTATTTCTTAAGTTGCCTTTGCTAAGTATTTTGCCACAGCAATGAGAATAGTAACTAATATAGGTGTGTACATGAAATGCATCTAGATACCGACTGAAGCTATGGGAAATGTTCTCATCACCAAAGACCCCCAAGTAGCAGCATCCAGAATTAAAGAGCCTGAGGAAGACAGCCTAATGAAAGGCCTTGAAGGTCTGGTAGAGTCCTGCGTGAGTAGTAAAAGAAATAATAATAGTAGTAGTAAGATAATTTTAAAGCCTGGAAAGTGGAAATATCGCATGGAGAAAACTCATCGTGTCCAAAGGTGGCTTGAGCTAGCTAGCGCGAGATGCATCCTGTCAAGGAACCAGTTTGTAAACTAGGCTGTTTACTGTTACGGCAGGTCTCCCCGCCGGCCTCCCGGTCCCGCCGCCACGTGGGCCCACAGCCGCACCAGCCCCAAATAACACTCAGAGACTCTGTATTTGATATAATCCTGTTGGCCAGTTACCATCATTGTTAATGGGCTAGCTCTGTCTTAATTATTAACCCATTTCTACTTATCTAAGTATTTCCACGTGGTCATCTTATCGGGGAGCCGCGCGGCAGGCTTCCTGCTTCTTCCCGGGCTACATCTCGACTCCACCTACTACTTCCTCTTCCTCCTCCTAGTCTCCTAGCCCCACCTATCTAGTTTTCTATTGGCCACAGGGCTTTATTAACAGTATGAGAAACATATATACAGAATCACATCTCCCATCATCTCCTCTTTTCTGTCTAAAGTAAAAGAAGGGGTTTAACCTTAACATAGCAAAATATACCATACAACAGTTATCAAATAAGAATCACAGTTAACAATATTTAGTCCATTAACATTTTGTAAGACTTAAAGAAAATATCATCTATCCTATCTTTGTGAGTCTAAAGTCCTATATGTAACTTATCTTTAATCCTAACTAAGGAAAACTATAATCATAACTATCTGTCTTCAACTCCTTCAAAGACCACAGAAGGATAATATATAAACTCTAGAAATGACAGAGACAATGCATTGCAAGTCAGTCACCCCGAAGTTCTTCTGTAATGTTCCATCTTCAGCCCATAGGCCATAGTGTGTGTCCAGACTCCTCAACAAGGCAGGAAACTTTTCTCTGTGTCCTGTAGACTGTCTGGCTGTCTGGCAGCCTCTTCCATGAAGCAGGAATCCTGTAGCAATGTCCATCTTGCATCAGCAGTCACCTTTTTGTGGGTCCTGCATGTCCAGTTTCTACAACATAAAGTCAAACAGTCTAGACAAGAGAAGTACCTTGCTCAAATGGCTATCTTGCCATATTAGAAGCAAACTTTATAACGAGTTTCTTCAATGTCCATCTTCCTTTTTGATGCAGGTGGTGTTACCAGGAGCAGTTGTGCCTCACAGTCAAGAAAAACCCTAAACCATTTTAAATGCCATATTCTATAGGTCTTTGAAAGATTTGAAGAATGCCTATTCATCTTAAATACATCTCTGCATATCTAGAAATCCTAACTAACTTAACTATAAGTTCTCATTATCATAGGTAATTATCTATAATCTGTGTTAAAGTATACATTACATTTTCCAATGAGCTATATAAACACAATACCTAAACAAGAGGAGAAATATACATATCATAAAATTGACCTTAAATTGTATCAATAAAAGAAAATCCATTCCAAAGCAAAGTATTCATATCTATATCATAATTCCCTTTTTACCTTTAAAAAGATTGCTTGTGGTTATAGCCATTTATAACCAATGAAAACAAACATTTATAAATAATATTTGGGAATTTGGGCGTCGTTCTTTCCAAACTACTTCCTGCTGGTAGAGGGCGCTGTCATGGGGGTCCAAAGAAGATCCAGAAATCCTGGCAGTAGTCTGCAAGGCTTTGTCTCAACTGCTTTGAATGTTGGATCATCTGGGGCATTGTTTCAGGGGGTCTGGCTTGATCAAACCACATAAGTCTGGAAAGAATCCATAGCTTTTCATTTTTTGTGGAAACAAAAATAGAAATCCTTTTCCCCAGTAACTTGTCCTTAGGCTTGAATTTTTGAGTCAAAGCATTTTTAAAATATATAAATTGAATTAATCTAGCAGCATTTCTTTTATTAGTAGTTGTTTTCTCAGCAATCAAATAATTTAAAGACAACAGAAGCACGTATAGTATCCAAAATTTCTCTGTGTTTTCCATCTTTACGTGGCTTTTTTATTATTCTATTTCTTCTACTTCTATTTTTACATATTTTGAGACAGGGTTTCTCTGTGTAACTTTTATCTGTCCTGGAATTCACTGCATACCAGGTTTACTTTGAAATCACAGAGATCTGCTTGCCTCTGTCTGCCCAGTGCTGGGATTAATGGCATGTCCCATTATACCCATTCATTCTACTTTCTTTTTTCTTTTTTAAACCATTGTACCCTGTTTCTTTTTCTCTCCCAAGCCAGCGTATTTTTAAAAACACAGTGTAAACCTTTATTGCAGCTCTCCTACACACCAATGCATTGTTAGCAGAGCTCTTTAAAAGCCAGGCAGCTTTTTGCCGCTTATGCTAATTTTGGAAACTTCCCTTAAAGGAGCCGCGCAAATCTCTGTCTACAGCAAAACAAATCCAATCAAGAAAATGCTGCTATCAAGAAGTCTTGCTAGTCTCTGTTCCCTTGTTTCTAAAAACTATTTTTTAAGCTTTTGTTAAGTTTTAAGCGAAAGTTCTCAATCCCGCTTCTGACACCATTATGTTACAGCAGGTCTCCCCGCCGGCCTCCCGGTCCTGCCACCATGTGGGCCCACAGCCGCGCCAGCCCCAAATAACACTCAGAGACTCTGAATTTGATACAATCCTGTTGGCCAATTACCATTATTGTTTATGGGCTAGCTCTGTCTTAATTATTAACCCATTTCTACTTATCTAAGTATTTCCACGTGGTTGTCTTATCGGGGAGCTGCGTGGCAGGCGTCTTCCTTCCTGGGCTACATCTTGACTCCTACTACTTCCTCTCTCCTCCTCCTGGTCCCCTAGCCCCGCCTATCTTGTTATCTCATTGGCCACAGAGCTTTATTAACAGTATGAGAAACATATATACAGAATCACATCTCCCATCAGTTTACTAATAATCTGCACCTACAAAACCATGATTTAAGCAGTACCAGTCTAAATATTTCCTCTTTTTTGTTTTTACATACCAAAGTTTTATAATGACCTGAACGTTCCACAAAATAACTCACCCCTTTATCTTAAGTATGCATGTATGCATTTTTCAACCTTTCTGGCCTATTCCTAACTTCTCATTCATTTAAATTGCAGGAAAAACAACGAGGGAATACTGATTTTTCCAAGCCCAACTTTTCCCCAATGTGATCAGTTCTTCTTTTCTAGATATCAGAACTGATCTCATTGTCCCTCAGCGCACCCCAACTGGGCTCCTAGCCCATGATTTCTTTCTGCTGAAGGAAACTCCACGTGATTGGTGACATTAAGAGGATCTGCAGCTGTTTCTGCTAACACGGTTAGTCTCTTGAGTCAACAGGCACCCAATAGAGGCAGAATTAACAATACATTAGATTTCTAAAGCATAGGCTAACACAAGAGAATAAGCAAGCGATTCCTAAGGATGTTGGGAGCCAGTCTACTCAGTAATGACTTCTCCATACCGTGTTTCCTTAAAGCTGAGCTCTTTCCTCTAAAGAGCTAGCCCACCACAGCTTCAGCAAATGAAACAGTTAGGTTTTGTTGTTGTTGTTTTTGTTTGTTTTTTGAAAACCAATGTCAACCTCAGTCAACCTCAGTGAGGAAACCCTCACTGAATAAATGATTCAGGTGACAGCTTGATATGTTGAATAGGCCATTTGTCATGTTGATTCTATTGCTTGTCATCTTAGTTTTGGAGATAGGGTTTCTTGGTGAACCTGGAGCTTGGCGTTTTGGCTAGAGTGGCTGACCAGCAAGCCTCTGGAATCCATGTGTCTCTGCTGGGGGGTTCCAAATGTATGCCATTTCACCCAGCTTTTTACAGTAAGGGATCCATACCTAGCTCCTCCTCATGCATACTCAGCAAACCTTTACCCACTGAGTCATGTCGCAGCCCCCTAGTCTTTATCATTTAGAGAGCACTTTTTTGTTTGTTTGTTTGTTTTGTTTTTTCCCAAACAACAGAATAACAGAAAGGGGGGACTATTTGGCACCAGCCATCAAAAAGGACTATCAGAGGCTGGAGAGATGGCTCAGAGGGTAAGGGCATTGACTGCTCTTCCAGAGGCCCCGAGGTCGATTCCCAGCAACCACATGGTGGCTCACAACGATCTATAATGAAGTCTGATGCCCTCTTCTGGTGTGCAGGCAAACATTCAGGCAGATCACTCTATATATAATAAAATAAATAAATCTAAAAAAAGATATATGTACACACACACATACACACACACACATATATATATATATGACTTTCAGTGTGCATTAAATTTATTGGTGCTTGCATGTTTAATTACTCGAATCTGTAATGTTGCTCAGAAGTTGCTCACAAAGTGGTTGGTGAGTGCTGGAGAACAATATAAATGTGCTTACATCATTTAGCTCGCATGTGCGCACGCGCGCGTGCATACACACACACACACACACACACACACACACAAGAAAAAAAGAAAAGAAAGGAAGGAAGTAAAGAAGGAAGGAAGGAAGGAAGAAAGGAAGGAAGAAAGGAAGGAAGAAAGGAAGGAAGGAAGGAAAAAGGAAGGAAGGAAAGGAAGGAAGGAAGGAAGGAAGGAAGGAAGAAAGGAAGGAAGAAAGATGGCTTTAGGAACCTGAGATTTTGCATTGCATCTTGGGTTCCTAACTCAATATTTCTTAACTCACTGATATTTATTGAGGGTTAAATATAACTGCCCACTAGAATTTCTTATAGCCAGTCCAACTTTTCCATCTAGAATTATTAAGGCAGAATGAGCTCACTTTAAAATATTACATACTAAGATATTTTAAGGGGGCCTTAGAGATTTAAGGTTTACATTGAACATTAATCTAGGTGCACTACCACAACAGCTGCAACACAGTTGTGTGGGTGCTATGGGATAACTGTGCTTTAAAAGATGGAGGTGGGTTTAGAGAGGGCTGGGAGTCAGTGTGGACTATGCCACAGGTCTGATCTCTGGTTGAGTAGGTATGGAAGGAAGATTCCAGACTGCAGAGCACCCCACAGAGAGCCAGGAGTATAAAAGAGCTGAAGCTGAGCAAGAAAGAACTTTTCAGAAGCAGCCAACTTTGCAGTTTCCAATGCAGCTAGTTGCTGGCAAGAAGTAGTTGTATTGCATATGCTATAGGGTGCATAGGCTGTAGGGTACATAGGCTGTAGGGGACATAGGCTGTAGGGTGCATAGACTGCAGGATGCATAGGCTGTAGGATGCATAGACTGTAGGGTGCATAGATTGCATCATAGATTGTAGGATGCATAGGCTGTACAGTGCATAGGCTGTAGGGTACATAGGATGTAGGGTACATAGGCTGTAGGGTGCATAGGCTGTAGGGTGCATAGACTGTAGGGTGCATAGGCTGTAGGGTACATAGGCTGTAGGGTGCATAGGCTGTAGGGTGCATAGGCTGTAGGGTGCATAGACTGTAGGGTGCATAGGCTGTAGGGTGCATAGGCTGTAGGATGCATAGACTGTAGGGTGCATAGGCTGTAGGGTACATAGGCTGTAGGGTGCATAGGCTGTAGGGTGCATAGACTGTAGGGTGCATAGGCTGTAGGGTACATAGGCTGTAGGGTGCATGCTGTGAGCTCTTAGACATAGGCTGTAGGGTGCATAGACTGCAGGATGCATAGGCTGTAGGATGCATAGACTGTAGGGTGCATAGATTGCATAGATTGTAGGATGCATAGACTGTAGGATGCATAGGCTGTAGGGTGCATAGGCTGTAGGATGCATAGACTGTAGGGTGCATAGGCTGTAGGGTGCATAGGCTGTAGGATGCATAGGCTGTAGGGTGCATAGGCTGTAGGGTGCATAGGCTGTAGGGTGCATAGGCTGTAGGGTGCATAGGCTGTAGGGTGCATAGGATGTAGGGTGCATAGGATGTAGGGTACATAGGCTGTAGGGTGCATAGACTACAGGGTGCATTGCCTGTAGGGTGCATACACTGTAGGGTTCACAAGGTGAGTTTATAGTCAATACTTCAGACCGTCAGTTCCTAAGTTGCCCTAGACGAGGAAGTGTGTTGGGTGTCTTGTGTTGGCTGCCACACAACCAAGTCAGAACCTGCCAGCCTGCCCCCTTCCTGATTTCTGCTCTCAGGCTTAGAGCTCGGTATGACCACCTGCTTACCCCTCAGCTTCAGGGACTCATTCCAAAGAGGACACTCTCCATCTGTCCATTCTCTCAGATACAAGCAAATGGTTTACTTTTCCCCTTTGACTTCCAGACCCCAAAACTAATGCAATCTATTGACCCAGCCTCTCTCTTCGCCTCTGCTCCTTCTGTGGTCTTTCGATGTTAGTGCTCGGGTTTTTCTTCTCATTCCCTTCACGGTACATTATCTGCACCGCTAACCCAGTCGCAGACATCCTCCTCCTCCATCTCTCCCTCTCTAATCCACTTAAAATGCTGTTGCCAAGTAAATCTGTTTTGAAGGGTGGCTTTGGTTATATCATTTCTGTTCTTTTTTAAAAAATCCCCAAGTAACTCCATTATTTTTAACAAAATAAACTTTCATACCCTCCTATATTCAAGGACCTCGGTGGCTTGACTCCAGGGAGCTTTTCAATTTTGCCTCTTAAAATTCTTTTTATACCACTGTAGTCTCCCGGAGTTATAGCAACTACACAATTATGCTCTGAACTTTCCCACCTTTATGATATTGCTTCACGGACCTGCTTTTAATTTCTCTAGTTGATGCTGTTTCAACCATCCACCTCAGCATAGCTCAAATGTTGCTTTGGGATTTTCCCCCCAAATCTCATAGCTGGAAAACTATTAGATGACATTTGCTAGTCCATAAAATACTGTTTTTAATGAAATTTTGGTTATGGAAATGAGGAGTGCTCATTTTTCAAACATAGTGAAATTGGCTGTGTGTGTGTGTGTGTGTGTGTGTGTGTGTGTGTGTGTGTGTGTGTGTGTGGCTGGGTGGGGGAGTGTTGATTCATGTAAATACCAAGGACTGTAGTCGCCTGTAGGACACACATTTTACTTATGCAAAACTTTCAGCCATTAGCCACAAAAAAAGGAAAGACATGTTCTGTTGTCACTTCTCCTGGGGAGACATGAACAAACGTCTGTCTGTTCGCCTCAGATGGGACAGGATGACAGATCAAAGCAGAAATTCCATCCAGGTCCAGCTTAGCAAATGGGTGAGTTTATCAGGCTTGCATTCAAGGGTACAGGTGAGGCATTATAGGAACATGGGTGACTCTGACCATCTGCAGCAGTGGGTCTCCTTATCGCCATGCTTGACAACCTCACTGCAGCCGCGTGGCTAGAATGCTCCTCTTGGTTGAGTTTCCAGCCCTGTATCCCCCAGCACCCCGCCCCTCCTGGCCATGTGGGGCCCGGTGAGGAGTGAGTGGCTTGCAGGTTCAGATGAGGATCACAGTCTACAAGGGAATGTTATATCGGCCTGGTTAGGGGGGTCTTCGCGCAAACACTGTTGTTCTGCTGTTCAGGTCTGGAGATGGTAAAGGCCGTGTGGTGCCTGGAGAACAGCATTCTGTAACAATTCTGATATATGGCAGGTAGTAGTCCTGCACAATTGCTAGGGTCTGGGGATCTGGTCATAGAGCAAAGCTAGTGCTACTCTTGCCTGCCACTGAGGACTTTAGAGGCTAAGCCATAATAAAAAATAGACCGGGCAGAATTATTACAGACAGCCAAAGTACATACAGGAGGAACATTTTGTTAAGAACAAGAAGCTGGAGTCAGGTGGTAGTGGCAATGCCTTTAATCCCTGCCCTTGGGGGGGAGGGAGACAGAGGCAGGCAGAGCTCTGTGAGTCTGAGACCAGCCAGATCTAAAGAGCGAGTGCCAGGAGAGGCTCCAAAGCTACACAGAGAAACCCTGTCTCAAAAACCAACCAAACAAACAAACAAAAAACAAACAACAACAACAAAAAACAAAAACAAAAAATAAAATGGAAAATCAATTAGATGACCCAATCAATTAGAAGGTGCTTGCTGCCAAGCCTGATGGCCCAAGTTTGATCCCAAGAACCTACATGGTAGAAAAAAAGGAGTCACTCTCACAAGTTTTCCTCTGTCGTCCACACGGAGAGACAGACAAGTAAGTAAACAAATAATAAAACAATAAATAAGGCAAAAAACACTTTAAGAATAAGGTGGAGCACCAGAGAGAGCAACACATCTGATACCAACCCTTGGCCTTCACATATTCATGCACACACACACACACACACACACACACACACACACACACACACACACGAACACTGTTAAGACACACAAGCTGCAATATTCTTTGCCTTCTCCAAACGCCCACGACAATACATGTGTCACTTGTATGCTGCACGTGCAGATTCAAATAGCTGGTATTGCCCTCCCACTGGACTTCACCGGCCTGCATCCCCAGGGGCAGGCCTCGTGTTGATGATGCCTTCTGTCTTCCCAGTGATTTGGGAATGGATGGGTGAAAGAAACGGGATGACTAGAACAGGCGACTGAGGTTGAGCAGGGGGAGGGAGAAATAGCAATGTCGGCTAAGAGCGGAGCATATGGAGACGCCATCAGAGGGTGAGAAGTACACCCCTGCAGTCAGAACAGCGGGACAAGGGGTTAGCAGGACTTGCACGTAGCAGAACATCACGACTGCTGAAGAGCTTGGATTTATTTTTAAGCAGTGGGAAATCACTCAGGGGAATGAAAAGATAAGGCTGTATTTAGATCCTCTTGCTGACAGGAGATTGGCTGGAGCATGGGAGGAGATGTTTGGATGGTGGGGGCAGGGAGAATCACGAGGAGGCTGTTGGGGTCAGTGTATCAGAGGGGACCCCATTAGCATTCGTTCTAAAGCCAAAGCAACAGGAATGAAGCCCAGTGGGAGGGTGGCGTTCCACCTTATTCTTAAAGTATTTTTTTTTTTTGCCTTATTTATTGTTTTATTATTTATTTACTTACTTGTCTGTCTCTCCCTGTGGACGACAGAGGAAAACAAATGAAGTCTCTTTGTTTATTGTTAAAACCTGTTGTTAATGGAAGAGAACTCTTTCCTATACAAGACGTCTTCTGTCCTGCCAGTGTTTAAATCTGAGCACACTAAGTCTTTCATCATTTTTAAAGTTATTTTTTAAGGTTTGTTTTCATTTTTATTTACGTGTGTGTGTGTGTGTGTGTGTGTGTGTGTGTGTGTGTGTGTGTGTGTGCCACATATGGGACCTGGGGTCTAAAATCAGGTTATCTGGAAGGGGAGTGGCAGGCATCCAACCTCTAATTGAAAGCAACTCATCTCAGACCTAATACGTGGGACCTCGGACCGAAATACCAAAGTAGACAGCAAGCATGCGTGCGAGAGGGCTGGGGTGTTCAGCCGTTAGTTTCCCACCTTGCGAGAATGAGGGCCTGAGTTCCACCCCTAGAATCCATGTGGGGAAAAAAAAGCACAGATTTGTAGTCCAGGTCGGAGAGGTAGATACAGGCAAAATCCTGGGGCTCACTGACCAGCCTCATATAATTGCTGAACTCCAGGTCCAGCAAAATATCCTGTCTCAGGAAAAGAATGTGGACAGTACCCACGGAGACACCACCCCCGCACCACCACTACCACTCCACAAACCCGTGTTAATGTCTTATTTTGTTTTCCCTGAAATAATAGGACTCAGTCTCTTAGGTCAGGCGAACAGATCTCAAATAGTGTCAGACCTTTAAAGAAGAAAGCCAGGGGACTCTATAGAGAACAAGAGAGCTTGTAATGCACAAGCAACTTGCACGTACAATGTAACGATTCCCCCAAACCTGGAGCTGAGGCTGGAATTACTGGTGAAACGGGCCAAAATTTAAGCGTTTGGACTCTCCATGCAGAGATCATCTTAACACATCTCTCCACAAACAATCCACAGCTGCCAAGGTTTATGAGTCAGTCATGAGGTAATTGCTGAAACCATTCCCAGGATCTCAGCATCCTTGAGTGTTACTATGTAAAAGGCCAGGAAGTTGGAGAAATAGCAGCACTGTAGGATAATTTCATGAAAATACTAAATTGTTAGTCACCTAAATGCCAAGATAGTAACTTCAATTTTTTTCCCACTCCTAAGACATGCTTAGTGCTACCGATTTGTTTTTCTTTTAATTCCTGAGTTTTCATAAATACCCAAGACAGTTTGCGATGTATGCTAATGATTATTGCTGAGTGTTGAGTGTTTTCACTTTTTTGGATGGTGAGCACTTTTAACATAAGAGTTTGACATGTTGCCTAACGAGTTTGACAATGATGGAAGTAATTTTGTATTTCACAGACTGGTAGGAACCAGAGCCCAGAAGTGTTAAGCATCCTATATGTTCCAGGCTTTACATTGGGCACTGCTACATCTATCTAATTGGCTTAACTTATATCCATTATCATTCCGAGAGGCTTCTTTATTTCGTCTTGCTGTGCAGCAAGAAACTTAGCATAAACTTTGCAAGCTAAAATGCTTCCTACATATTTGCTCGTTGCTCGGTATCATAAAACCCTGAGCAGCTCTCTGCTCAGGGCCTGGTGTAGATGAAATCAAGGAGCTTGCCAAAGGTCTTTCCCTCAGCAGAATCTGGTGACTGTGTTCGAAGATAAGAGGTTTGACAGCTAGCATGATGGCTTATCACACAAAGGCGAGTACGTGAGCTTAAACCCTGGGATCTGTATCGTGGAAGACGATATCGTGAGTCCTCAATGTTGTCCTCTGACCCCCATATGTGGACTATGTCATACTCAAAGATAAGTGTCTACACACACACACACACAAGCACACATGCACGCACGCACATAAAAACGTTATTCAAAATGTCTCTAAAAGAAATGAGGACTGGGCTAGGCATGGCGGTACACTTGTTCTAGCAATTGTGAGGCTGAGGCAAGAGAACCAGGATCTCGGGGCCAGCCTGGGAAAGAGTGCGAGTTCAGAACTAACCTAGAATGTGTATCAGGAAAATCAGCTGGCCGTGTAACTCAGTGTACTTATCTAACATGCACAAAACCCCATGTTTCACCCCAGCACCCTATAAAGCCAAGTATGGTATTGCCACCTGTAATTCCAGCACTACAGGGATGAGGGAGGCGGGAGGGTCTGAAGTTCAGGGTCATTCTGGGCTCCATAGTGAATCTGAGGTCAGGCCAGCCTGAGGTACGATGGGAGCATGGAAGTGGGAACCAGGCCTGTTTTCCCTTGCTGGCTTTTAACTGAGCATAGACATCCATCCTAGGCTCATAAAACTCCCTACATTCCTTGTCACACGCCTTCTCGACTTTCCAGCCAGTGATGGCAATTACCACTTGTGTCCAATATTTCTCCCACTCCATGTCTGTCAATCCTTTTTATAGGCTCACCTAATTTGACAGGCCGGCTAGAATGCCCTCAGTATCTCAATGTCAACTCATTTGCAATCATTTTTGCATCTGTAAAATGGCTTCATAATGATGCCTGGCTTAGTGCCGGATGGAACAGCTGAGAGATGATGTGAGGACACCAGAGGACAGGACCTCTGTTGGGACCATGCTAGCCCATCTCTGCTGTCTCCAGGGTACCAGGCAGGTTGTGTTCTCATACTCACCGAGGAAGAATTGCTTCCAAACTTATATACTATGTTAGCAGAAGCCGTTTCTTTCTGTCAATGGGATAGAAGGCATTGGTTTTTGTTGGCTAATGGATGGAAAACTCCCACCTGTCCTGCTAGGTTACTCTGTGCAAGAGAAGTTGTTCACGTTGTGGTTGCTCACTCTGATGGCCAGGAAGAGAATCCTTCAAATCCAGCATCTTCTAAACCTGGATCTTACCCCGTGACATCTAATCACTGTCCACATTGCGCAGGGTCAGGGGGAGTTACACTTTCATCTCATGTTCAAGGAGCAGAGTTTCTAACCAAAACCGAAGGTCAGATTGTGATATGTCTGCCACCAAAAGTTTATGCTCGGGATTGTAGACAAACTTAAGAATTAAGTGGGTTTTTTTTATTTTTTATTTTATTTTTTTATTTTTTAAGAGTTTAGGAGCCAGCCAGGCAGTGGTGGCACATGCCTTTAATCCCAGCACTTGGGAGGCAGAGGCAGGTGGATCTCAGGTGGATCTCTGTGAGTTCCAGGGTAGCCAGGGCTGTTACACAGAGAAACCCTGTCTCAAAAACCAAAACAACAACAAAGAGTTGAGTTCAGGGACTAAAACATTGCCTGGAGGCAATATCAGGGGCACACTTGGGGCAGCAGAGTCTACCAAAATGTCACCCAGGGGTTAAAACTGTCCTTCAAACCCCAGATCTAAAGTTACCTGAAGCTGAATCCTTCTGAGCCCTGCATCTGCTGCAACTTAACTTTTCCTTGCTTCATTAAGCGAAGACGGTTATTATATTAACCTCTGGGGTGAATGGGAAGAGTAAGAAGGCATCATGGGAACCAGAGTTGGCCATACCATGAGGCATTATTTCTACCATTGCTTATTTCCCTCTTGATAGATGTGATACCTATTATCCACCTATTTATTTAAATCTACTGCTAAGCTTATGTGTCTTTCAGTAATTTTCATGGTGTATTTTCTCTAAGTTATATTGAGGTATAATTAATATCATCTGAACAGGAACTTAGATATATGCATACCTTTGTGGTATCACCATTGGGATCCTATGGATTTGGTAATGTCTATCCAAGTGAAATTTGATACAGCCCATCCATGTGAGGATTTGGCATGCCCTAGCTCTGTGAGGATTTAGCACAGCCTATTCATATGAGGCTTTGCTATATCATCTCCATTTTGTTTTTGTTTGTTTGTTTGTTTCTCAAGACAGGGTTTCCCTGTATTGCTTTGGAGCATGTCCTGGAATTCGATCTTTAGACCAGGCTGGCCTCAACTCACAAAGATCCGCCTGCCTCTGTCGCCCGAGTGCTGGAACTAAAGGCGTGCATCACCTCTGCCTGGCTCTCCTCTCCATTTTCTCACAACTCCCTCTCATGTGTTTGGTGGGGGAAATACAGTTATTCTGTGCGCTCTCATCATTATGCCAATTACACTTTTCAAACACTTTTAATTTCCAGGCTGCTAATAGGACTCTTGAGGAAAGTTAATGTTAATTAGGTCTCCTGTGACACATTTTAATTATACGTCTCATTCTGTAGCTGAGGCTCAGTGGTAGATGCTGGGAGGCGGTAATCAACCATGGTGAGTAACCGCATGGTCTGTATTTATATCTGTGGTGGCAGAAGACCTTGGGACTTTGGGGATTTTACAAGTCTGTATGTTGGAAAGAAGGTGACTTGAATTAAATTGAATTGCACCAATTCCCTCTTTACTTCTAACCCAATTATATGGAACTAAAATGAAAAAAAACAACAACAACAACAACAAAATAAACTTCAATTCCTATTCTAGGGTTTCAAAGTTTCTAGGGAAGGCTCATACATGTTAGACAGACATAATATAATATGGCATAAGACAGCATCAAAAGTAGTTACTTAAGAGATATGGGCATCCACGTCATTTCTTTTTTATCACATTAATTTAGTCCACGTGTGCGCATGTGGAGGTCAGTTTTTGTGGGAGTCAATTCTCCCTCCACCATGTGGGTCCAGGAATCAAACTCGGGTTGTCAGACTAGGTATCAAGTGTCCTTACCCAAAGAACTACCTTGCCAGATTGAAATAGGAGAATTCAAAGATGGAAGGACAGATGGGGGAAGGGCTTCCTATAACGGCCCCGGTAGTTATAGGAGGAGCTGAGTGTTGCAGAAACATCCAATGTGGATAGCATTTTGAACATGGGTTTGCTTTACACTGATCCCACTCTGTTTCTGAGACAGAAAAGGGCACAGAATGAAGGTTGTTTACAGAGACAATGGACACACTGGACCCGCTAATCATGTGACTTATCCTGGTCTTCACTTTTCTAGAAGCTCCTGTGGACATGGAGGGTGCTCCGTCTACTTGAGCTATGGCACATGAGGTGTAGTCAATATCATCGATGATCTGTTTCCATGGGCTCTAATTTTCTAGGGTTTTTTGTTTGTCTGTTTGTTTGTTCATTTAACAAAAACCTTATAATGACTCTTTCCCAGTTTTTACAACCCTCAAAAAGAGGGTAGCTATCCTATCATGTAGCTGAAATAAACAGGGACTACACTATAGAATATCGATTCCCCATTATTTCAAGGGTGTCACACAGTATAGAATGCTCCATCTTATCTTTGAAGGGTATCTGTTCCAAAGGACTCTGGGATCGAGTTTCTTTTGGTTTCTATAACAGATCTGTGAGGAGAAATCATGGTTTACACACAGCTCCATTCTATCGAATAACCTATTTGTGAAATCACATTTCACTGTGTGAGGTGGGGGAAAGTATCTGAATGGCTATTTATAACTGGCGTTATATCATATGGGGCAATATTATTAGCTGAAAAAAGCCAGTAACTGAATGTTGTAATTCATTCATTTATGACCTTACCATTTTGCAGCATTCTTAATACCAATTTTTTTTTACAAGCTATTGCGAGAGAGCTGAATGCTAGTTAGGCATTCTTAAAAGTAGAAGTCTACTTCTCCAAGCTATAAATTCTTTGTCTAGTAAACACAATTTCATCTTGTAAGCATAAAATAGGGAACCACGCTTCTCTTCAGCTGTTCAGTTCATCTTGAATGTATTTCCTGTATAAATGAAGAGAGAACCTTGCTCGTAAATTCTCCCCAAGCCTCTGGAAGCCACAGCAAGCACTGCCTACTGAGAATCTATCCCGTATATAGCCCTGGGATCATATTGATTGTGGCATTAAATAAATGGCCTTGGTCTTCTTTTTTTAAACACTCAAGGCTACAAGTAATGCAACCTCAAGGAAACGGAGGGAAAAGAGGCATGGGGGAAGGAAGGAAGCCAGGCTTACACCCCACACTGCCTCAGCAAATGTGATCGTTGTCTTTGGAAGCTATATCGAGTCTCCTGTCAGACTGGAGAGAAGGGTGAAGCCATTTTCACATGCATTTCTAATCTAGCTAGATCGCTGAACTGGACGACTTCTTGGGTTTTTTTTTTTTTTTTTTTTTTTGTTTGTTTGGTTTGGTTTGGTTTGGTTTGGTTTTTTTTTTTTTGTTAAAGGTTGTATACCAGCCAGAGAAGCCTTCAGGGCAAGAGTATTGAAATCCAGCTCAACTCAGTTTGCCAATGTACATGTCTGCCTGAGCCTACACCTGAATGAAGAGGTTTGGGCTTAGTTGTCCTTCTGCTACCGAGACAAGCGTCTGGGGCGATCAACTTACGAAGAGAAAGGTTCTATCCTGGCCACAGTTTTGGAGATTCCAGTCCCTGAACAGCTGGTTCTGTTGTTCGGTGCATATGGTGGCACATCGCGATGGAAAAGAACCAGTCAACCTGCGACCGGAAAGCGAGAGTCGAAAGGAACGAGCCTGGATCTCACTATTGCACGCATCAGCAGCCCTCCCAGGAGGTACATACAGCCTCTGGGGCCACGCTCTCCAAAGCACATAGCTCTGTGTCATTTCCACCGAGGCGGTGTGGTCCCGCTGTTTGGACTGTATGGTCTAATGACAGCCCTGCTGTATGGACTATACAGACTACTGACACTCCGGGTGGCTTCCAGAGCCAAGGCACTGGCTGCACCCACAGAACCCCGAACTGCTATGATAAACGTCCTTACGCTGACTCCTCTAGCTAAATGTGTGCCCCTCGCTGTGCAAAAGCCCTGCAGAGAGCCAAGAGGATGCTGGGCAAATACTGAAGACAACCCTCACTCAGCTCCTCCAACCGGAGAATGAGGAAGCGTTCCAGCTTCACAAAAGGCTATTGGAGATGTCAGCTCGCCCCTTCCTGTCATGAAATGTGAAGAAATATTTAGCTGCAAGACAAAACATGTCACTGGTCCTTTTGCAGGAATCCTTATCACCTGCTAACTAGCTCTATTGTGTAACTTGCAAATGCATTTTGTAATTCCACAGCTGACATTTCTATCCAAACTCACAAAGCTTTACTTTACAAACGTTCTCTGCCTTTCAAAACCTACTTCCCCTACCCCTTTGCAAAGCTCCAGGCAAATTCTTCTTTATTGAAAACACATTTCCTTTTTCCTTTCTGAACACTGTAATGTCTCTGTCACACAGTTGAGTTGATGCAACCCGGGGCCCAGGCTGTGCTCCAAACCCACCCGTGGGAAACAGAGCCCCAATGAGTGATACAGTGTGAGGAGGAGCAGTAGCAGCAGAGATGGGAGAAGTAAAGCTGGCAGCTGTGACAGCATTCGGGAAATGTTACGATATGGAGGCTCAGCACTTGACATAGAAAACCCACCATGCTCCATTCTTCAGGGTCCCAGGGAAGAGCATCACCATTATAGAGCTCCTGGGTTCTCAGAGTCTGCAAAGGAAAGGCGAGGAGATTAGCTAGGAGGTCAAAGTTCACCTGCTATATTCCCAGACTCACTTGGAGATCGGCTGTTGTGCTCTCTGGTTACTCACAACCTCTTGTCTATCCTGCCAGCAGACTGGGAGTGAGGAGTGAGGAATCGTTTATATCCCACCACCTCAACCACTACCACCACCACCAGCATCATCACCTCCTTAACCATCTCAACGACCTCAACCACCACCACCACTACCATCACCACCATCACCACCACCATAGCCATCACCTCTGTGCCAAAATTGCCTTTGTGGGAAGCTGTTGTTCACTCAAGTCTGCTGTATAATTATTTTACTCCAATGAATCTACTTGTATTAAGAGGCTGGGAACAAAAAGGTCTAAGCATACAGAACTCCTCTATTCGCCACAGGGCCAGGTGGCATTTGTCTCCCTGAACCCAGAAGGAAGAAGCAGGAGGAGCAGGAGCCGTGGCTGCAGGACAAATTTGAGGTCAGGTTGAGTTACGTGAGTCCCTGTCTCAAACAACAACAAAGACAAAACAAAACAAAAACAACCCAAGACCAAGCAAATAAAAACCCCGGCTCCCTAATCCAGGCTGTCTGGAACACACCCTTCAGTTTTCTTTGATGCCTTTGTTCGTATTAGTTCTTCTACCCTTTAATTTCCTCACTCCTGTGACCTTGTAAAGTCAAATCCAACTTTTAATATTTAAACAAAACGTTAACACTTTCCAGCAGGAGTGCGTGGAGTATGACTTTAGTTTTGCTTCAACGTCATGAACAAACTTAAATGTGACCTGAGACGAACCGGTGCACGGAAGACAGTGAGACACGTGGTCCCAGGGGAGCAGAGAGTCTGTTGAGTCCCTGTAGTTCACTGGGGAGCTGCGCTTCACAATTTAATGTTGCGTGTAGGGAAAACGTCTCACAATACAGGGACAGGTGAGGACTTTCTATACAGGGTCCCGGTAGCGTAGGGAACAATAGCGAGACCCAAGAAATGCATTGTATGGAACTAAACGCTTCAGTGCAAAGGAGACAATCACAGAGTGGAGAGAGGGGAGGAAACAATCACAGTGGGGGAGGGGGTCGACCTTTGCTAGATATCTGGTAGGACATAAATATCTAGACTATATAAAGAAACCTCAAAATTAAGCACCCACATGATTCCCTCAAATAACCCGATCAACAAATGGATGAAAAAAAAAAAGATCAAAAGATAAAGTACAAATGGCCAATAAACATAGAAAAAAAAGTTAGCTAGGCATGGGGTGGCACTCAGAAGGCAGAGGCAGAGGCAGGTGGTGCTCTGAGTTAGAGGCCAGCCTGGTCTACAAGGCAAGTATCAGGACAGCCATGAAAACAGAGAAAGACACGTCTGATGCTTGGTTCTGAGGAGGTAGAAGTCCAGGTCAGTTGTAGAAGGACAGCCTCACTGAGAGTGTCGCCTTTACCTACAGCAGCAAGTTCCTGTGGTGGGTTTCTAGGCAGAACAGAGACAGGCGTTCTTAATGGAGGCACCAAAGGTTCGTGAAAGCAGTTGTGAAGCAGCTGATGGAATTTAAGGAAAAAAGGGTCCACCCACTGTCCATGAAGCTTCTTCAGTCAAGCTTGCATTATGTCTAAAAATCACACCTTTATTTATAGCCTGCCCCCAAGTAATAAGGATCTTGAAATTTTACTGTTGAAGCAGCTATCATGTGACAGCCATCATGACTGCAAGAGTAACAAGATGTGAGGAGTGTGGTGGTGCATGCGTTTAATCCCAGCACTCAGGAGGCAGAGGTACACATCCGTGAGTGAGTTCAAGGCCAGCCTGGTCTACAGAGAGAGCATTCCTGGACAGCTAGGGCTGTTACACAGAGAAACCCTGTCTTGGAAAAAAAAAACAAGGAGTGTAAGATGCTGCAGTACACTGACTATAGAATGAGATGTATCCTGCAGGATAGAAGCATCTTCATTGGTACTTTTAAGGCTCTTGACAAGAGTATAGAAAGATAAAGATTTACAGTAAAGACAGATTCTGATAAAGAAAAATCTCTAAAGGCTTACAGTGTATTTAAAATATATGTAGGCGGACGAGAAAAAGAAACAGGATAAAGTAGTTTAAAAAGAAAAGGAAAGAAAAGAAAAAGAGTGGTTGGGTGTGGTAACACATGCCTTTAATTCCAGCACTCTGGAGGCAGAGGCAAGCAGATCTCTGTGATTTCAAGGCCAGTCTAGTCTACAGAGTGAATTCCAGGGCAGCCAAAGGCACACAGAGAAACCCTGCATTAAAAAATGAAAAACAAAACAAAACAAAAAGAAATAAAAGAAATAGAGTAGTAAAAAAAGCCACCTAAAGATGGAAAATGCACAGAGAGTCTAGATACTGTATGCTATTGTGTTGTCTTTGAATTGCTCAGTTGCTAAGGAAGGAACAACAATTGCTAAAACACACTTGATTATCAATGCTGCTGGATTAATCCAGTTTATATATTTTAAAATGCTTTGACTTAAAAATTTAAGTCTAAGGACAGGTTACTAGGGAAAAGAATTTCTCTTTTTGTTTCCACAGAAAATGAAAAGCTATAGATTCCTCCCAGACTAACATGGTTTGATCATGCCAGACCCCCTGAAGCAGTGTCCCAGGTGATCCAACATTCAAAACAGCTGGGACAAGGCAGCCTTGCAGACTACAGCCAGGTTTTCTGCCTCTTCTTATGATTCCCATGGTGTTATAGTGTGCCCACCCAGCAGGAAGCAGTTTGGAAAGAATAACACCTAAATTCCTAAATATTGTTTATAAATGTTTGTTTTCATTTAAATGGGGTTGGTTACAAATGGTTAATGATCACAACCAATCTCTTTTAAAGGTAAAAAGGGGATTATGGTATAAAAGTGAATACTTTGTTTTAGAATGGATTTTCATTTATTGATACAAATTTAAGGTCAATTTTGTGATATGTATATTTCTCCCCTTGCTTAGGTATCGCATTTGCATATGGTCATAGAAGAAACTCGTTATGGAGTTTACTTCCAATATGGCAAGACTAGTCATTTGGGCAAGATACTGCTCTTGTCTGGACTGTTTGACTTTATGCTGTATAAACTATAGAGATGCAGGACCCACAGGAAAGTGACTGCTGAAACAAGATGGACAGTGCTACAGGGTTCCTGCTTCATGGAAGTGTCTGCCAGACATTCTACAGGACACAGAGAAAAGCGACTGACAAACTGCCAGTACAGGCAGACAGTTTAAAGTTTTCTGCTTTGCTGAGGAGTCTGCCAGACACTCTATGGCCTATAGGTTGAAGATGGAACATTACAGAAAAACTTTGAGTGACTGACCAGGCAGCAAGTTGTCTTTGTAATTTCTAGAGTTTATATACTATTCTTCTATGGTCTTTGATGGAGTTGAAGACAGATAGTTATGGCTATAGTTTTCCATAGTTAGGATTAAAGATAAGTTACAATAGGACTTTACACTCACAAAGATAGGATAGATGATAGAATATTTTCTTTAAATCTTGCTAAATGTTAATGGACTAAATATTGTTAACTATAGTTCTTATTTGATAACTTTTGTTATATATTTTATTGTGTTAAAGTTAAAACCCTTCTTTTTATTTTAGACAGAAAAGAGGAGATGATGGGAGATGCCATTCTGTAAATATGTTTCTCTTATTGGTTAATGAGTAAAGCCCTGTTGGCCTACAGGAAAGCAAGATAGGCAGGATTAGGAGACAAGGAGGATTCTGGGAGATGCAATAGAGAGAGTCAAGATGTAAGACATGAGAGAAGAGGTCCAGACCTCTCTCCGATAAGATAAGATCACGTAGGAATAGTTAGATTGATAGAAATGGGTTGATATTTAAGACAGAGCTAGCCAATAAGAAATGCTAGTAACCAGCCAACTGTTTCATAATTAATACACTGCCCCAATCTGGTACCCAACAGGGGGTGGGGCACCTTCTCAGCCTGTAGGCAGAGCAACACACCTCCAGTAATCCTGACTCCTCCACCTGGTATAAGGCCACACATGAGCCACCAAATGACCTTCCCCCTGCTCAAGGAACACCTATAAGCATGCCCCTCTGGGAATGAGAACCTCTCCACCAGGAATTAGAGGCCCACTTCTCCCAGTAATGCATCCACCGAGTCTCTAAGATATGGTCGGTGAATATCAGCCTATCCTTTTCTTTACAATGCATCTTGTGAAACTGTGTAGCCTGCAAGTTTTCTTAGCCCCTCTTGCTGCATTAATTAATTATAGCTAATAAATACATAGAGCAATTGGAGAAAATAGAGAAAAACAACAACAAACCCAGTGTCCAAAAAATTGTTCAAAATTTTTAGGCATCAGAGAACTAGAAATCAAAAGTGCCTTTAGCACCTGGGAGGTGGAGAAATGAGGGTCACAGTTCAAGGTTTTTTCTCAGTGATGTAGCGTTAGTGTTAATCCTATCTATGGGGGGAGAAAGACTGCTGACAGAAATCCTCATGGCCAAATTAATTAAACCAAGCAATTAATTAAACTGTTCTATTCATGTACACGGGCTGCATTCCCCCCTCTAAGGCGGGGTTCCAGAGGTCAGCTTTGGATGTGAGAAAGACAAGGTTTTTGTAGAGCTCAGGGGTAGGGAGTTTCCAAATGGGGGAAAAGGTGGGTTTATAGGAGCAGAACATAACCAGTAGTCATAAGGTAGTAATGGGTGGTCATATAGACTTTTGAAACAATGGCAGGGTTGCTAGATGGTTATAAGCAACCTTTTGAAACAAAAGGCATGATTGCTATTCCTGGAACAGGCAGTACAGAACCATTTGTAGTTAAGATCATAGAGAAACAGAGATTTTACCACATGCAGGAATGAAGCTAGCTTGTCCTTACTATAAGATGGCCTTTAAGCCTAACATGGAGGCAGGCTTGTTCTTCATTAGAAGGACAAATAAAGCTACAAGGAGATTCCATCTCACACAATCAGAATGGTTCCTAAGAACGCACATAGCAAATGCCGGGAGGATTCGGGGGAGAGGCGACTTCTTGGCTGATGTGGGTATAAACAAGAGAAGCAGCTATGGAGTGAAGTATGGAGGTTCCTTAACAACAGAAAAATAGACACACCACGTGATACAGCTTTGACCAAAGGAACCTAAGCCATCGCACCACAGAAACACCCGCCGATCCAAATTCTCTGAAGCACTGTTCATCAGAACCAAGTTGTAAGATCTGCCCAGGTGTCCATGCCCAGCCTGGGTGGTGGTTCATGCCTTTAATCCCAGCATTCTGGAGGCAGAGCAGGGAGTGAGTTCAAGGCCAGCCTGGTCTCCAGAAGGATTTTCAGGGCAGACAAGATTACACAGAGAAACCCTGTCTAAAAGAAAAGAAAAAAAAAAAAAAAAAAGGAAAAGAATGAAATTATATAATTTGCAGGAGAATGAAGGAATCAGAGACTGCAATACTTAAGTGTTATGAATAAGCTAAGTTCAGAAAGTCAAATGCTACATATGTTTCTCCCATATGTAGAACTCAGATTACATGTATACACGTCAGAACTCACATGAACTTGTGAAAGTCAAAGTTACATTTTAAGTTTTAGTTACTCTGCCTTAGAGATCATGAAACAAAAATGCCTCTGTTCTGCAAGCCCCTTGTCCAAGGACAGAGAGTTCCTGAAATGCTGGCAGCTATTATTTATGGGAGATAACAAGACACATGTTTTCACTCCCCTAAACAAGTTTGTTTGACCAATGTCACCAGATGTGCGTGATCACATGTGGGCAGGAGGTTCACAGGCAGGGAATAAGTCAGGATGTACACTTCCTCCTGATTGGATGGATTATGGTGGAGATATGTTAGGATGTATGCTTGTCTCTGACTGGACCTGATAGCAGATACTTAAGCCACTGCAAACATGACTCAGGGGCATCTTCAGGAAACACATAGATGGACCTGGCCAGAGACCATCTACCTGGCCAGTATTTAATTAAAGCTTGCTTCCAATTTGGCTTTAAAGTGTGGTAGCGGTCTTATTAGCAACCGATGGGATAAACACACTAGCTAGAATGAGGGCTGTTTGGGGGAGGAAGAGAACTAACAGGAGGGGGGTGGGGGATGAAGACGGTAGTAGACATGCGAATGTCCAAAGCACAGCATACTGGATGGAAACCACTCTGTATAGTGAATCCCTGCTAACAAATGTAGAGCTGGGAGTGCAGCTCAGTGGTGGAGCACTTGCCTAGCGTTGGTGAGGGGGAGGAGGAGCAGGAGGAGGAGGAGCAGGAGGAGGGGGAGGAGCAGGAGCAGGAGGAGGGGGAGGAGCAGGAGCAGGAGCAGGAGGAGGGGGAGGAGGAGGAGCAGGAGGGGGAGCAGGAGGAGGAGGAGGAGGAGGAGGAGGAGGAGGAGGAGGAGGAGGATTTCTACCATCAGAACCAGACTCTCATCAGTGATGCTCAGTCCACCAGTAAAGGGGTGACTTAACACAGAGTAAGTGTGGAAAGGATGCTGAAGGGTGTGGCCAGCTGTGTCATAATATGCTTGAAGAAACATACCTGGTGGTTCACAACCATCTGTAACCCCAGTTCCGGGGGATCCAATGCCCTCTTCTGGCTTCTGTGGGCATCAGACACACACACACACACACACACACACACACACACACACATGCACGCACGCACGCACACACATATACACAATGCGGAAAGTTACATGTAGACAAAACACTCACACACATGTAGAAAAATCTCAAAAGAAAAAAAAATGAGGTAAATAATTTCACTGTCTGTCTTGAGGTCTTTGATCAGAAAATTTTGTTTCAGCACTGAAGTGAGGCAAATGTGCTTTTGTGTGTGATAGAGAACATACATTTACATTCCAGTAAGTCTTGTGCTGTTATTAGGTGTCCACACACCTCAATGCTTCCTTTTCTTCTAAGGGAGTTTTCCCCCTCCCCTCCCCCAGCTAGATGTAGTGATCTGAATAACATAAATGCTCTTGTTGACATTCATTTATAGAGGAGAAATTTTCCTGGCCACGCTATTCTAAATCCCAGGGCCAGGTGTCCTATGTGAGCGAATTATTTAGAGAAAGAATAACACGTGATGAGGTTGTCTGCGGATCTCTTTGTATGCTCATGATCATGACGTTCTTGCCACCTTAAACACAGACTTGCACCTAGGGAAGGTCATTTCCGAAGGTCATTTTAAGGCATCACCAAGTTGAAAGTTTAGGATTAGACACTCATGATCTATTCTGCTCCTGTTCCAGGGTTTCCTTGTGTTCCTCAGGGAGCTTTACAGCTTCCCATTGTTTGAAATAATGAGGAAATTCCCTGTTTCAGTTAAAACGAATTTACAGCTTCTCACCAGGAAAAGAAAATGTCGCCTTCCCCATGAATTAGTCAGTATTTAGAAAGGTGTGGAACCCACATGCAAAAAGGATTGGGATGTATTGAGAAGAGCACAATGAAGGCTCAACACCCTGTCTGTGGTGCTAAGGGATGCTCTAGGCACCACCTTCCGTGTGAAAATCTGCAGTACGCGTCCTAGTGCACACACATGTCCCTGAAACTCCTATTTCAAGTGTCAATGTCCTGAGCTTTAGGGTATAAATCGACAGCCTGTGGATTTATACAGTTAGAGGTCATTGGTCTTATTGGCATTTACAGACATAGCTCTCAGATAAAACTAAGTTTTCCTCGCAACTCAGGTATTGGGAACTCAGATTTCTTCAAGACATTGTTCATTGCCAGTCACTATCTGTGTGATGTGACTAGCTTTGCTATTTCCCAGAGAACTAAAGCAAGACTTAAGATTTGGAGTTTGTAACACAAAAAGTAATCACCCAGAGACAGATATCGGGGTTCAAGCTGATGGTCAGATAAGCAAAGCAACCAAGCCAGTATCTCTTACCTCTGCCCAGGCTGAAGCAATCCTGCCCTGTATGTGGCTGGAGACTAATTGCCCAAACATAGCTGGAGACCAAAATGCCCCAGACTGAATATCTGCTCCTATTTTATACCTCAAATGCTTGGATTAAAGGGTGTGATCCCAAGGGCTGAAATCTCTGTTGTGTGAGCTGTTGCTCTTTTAGAATGGATCGATTTCATGTAGCTCAGTGTGGCCTTGAACTAACAGAGGTCCATCTGCTTGTCTCCTGAGTCATGGGATTAAAGGTGTGTGCCACCCCTGCCTGGCTCTATGGCTTGTGGCTAGCTTTGCATTCTGAACCCTCAGGCAAGCTTTAATAAATCATCAATAATATACCAGCAAGGATATTATTTATTTTTATTTTTATTTTATATTTTATTTTATATTTATTTTTTATTTTACTTCATATTTATTTTATATTTTATTTATTTTTATTTTTATTATTTAGAAATTATGTGTATGTGTATATGTGGGGTGGGGGTCGGTGTCATGGGCATGTGGACCCCAGAGACTAGAAGAGGGCCCGGGATCACACTGGAGCTGGAGTTACATGTATTTATGAGCCAAGTGACATAGGTGCTGGGAACTGAACTAGGGTCCCCTGCAAAAGCAGTATGTGCTCTTCACCCCCGAGTCTTCTCTCAAACGTCTTGCTTTTTGATTTTGTATTTGTTTTTGAGACAATCTCATATAGTTCACACTGTCCTCACATTATCTATAAAAACTAAGACTAGCCTTGAATTCACAATCCTGCTGCTTCTACCTTCCAAGTGCTGGGATTAGAGGTGTGTGCCGACACGGTATCAAGGGATGGCTATGATTTGATGAATAGTCCATAATTACTATAAGAGATATTTAATAAAAGTTTCATTAATTCTGCTTTGTTTAAGCAATGGGCAGCTAGCACGAGCTTTTGATCAGTAGTCAACAATTAGCCTGGTGGATTCAAAAGTATGTGTTGGCCAGGATAGCACTCATAAATGAAATCCACAGTAAACTAGGAAAAGTGGAAATTTTGTGTGTGAGTGTGTGTAGGTCAGAAGTCAGCTTTGGATGTTAAGCTTTCCGCTTTGTCTTTTTTAGAGGCAGTCTCTTTCTAGCCCATAACTCACAAGGTGATTTTGCCTGGTGAGTTCAGTGATCCACCTGTCTTATATCCCTGCCTTGGTACTGGGATTACAAAGGCACCATCATACCTGGCTTGTGTGTGTGTGTGTGTGTGTGTGTGTGTGTGTGTGTGCTGCTGTGTGTGTGTGCGTGTGTGCGTGTGTGTGCGTGTGTGCATGTGTGTGCGCGTGTGTGCGCGCGTGTGCGTGCGTGTGTGTGCGTGTGTGTGCGTGTGTGTGCGCGTGTGCGTGCATGTGTGTGTGCGTGTGTGTGCGTGTGTGTGCGTGTGTGTGCCATGTGTGTGCGTGCATGTGTGTGTGTGTGTGCGCGTGTGTGTGTGCGTGTATGTGCGTGTGTGTGCACATGTGTGTGTGCGCGCGTGTGTGCGCGTGTGCGTGCATGTGTGTGTGCGCGTGTGCGTGCATGTGTGTGTGCGTGTGTGTGTGTGTGTGTGTGTGCACATGTGTGTGTGTGCGCGCGTGTGTGCGTGCATGTGTGTGTGCGTGTGTGTGCGCGTGTGCGTGCATGTGTGTGTGCGTGTGTGTGCGTGTGTGTGCACATGTGTGTGTGTGTGTGTGCGCGTGTGTGCGTGCATGTGTGTGTGCATGTGTGTGCGTGTGTGTGCATGCATGTGTGTGCTTGTGTGTGTGTGTGTGTGTGAGAGAGAGAGAGAGAGAGAGAGAGAGAGAGAGAGAGAGAGAGAGAGAGAGAGAGAGAGAGAGAGAGAGGACAGCTTTGGGTATTGAACTCAGGTCCACCAGCTTGCAAAGCCGAGCGCTTTGCTCCCTGGCCCTCAAATCGTTTTAGATAATAGGAGACTTGTTCAGCACATGGGAAGGCCTTTCTCTGTCAAGCACTACTCTGACTGCTGAGGATAGGGCTGCCAGGGACTCTGAGCAGCTTGGGACTGTACTCGTGGTTTAGCAGAGTGACCCCATTATGGAGTCATAGATTCTGGCAAAAGATTCAGGGCGTGAGTCAGAGGAAAGAGCTTCACCACTATGATACAGCAGGCAGCGTGGCTTTCCTGTGTTTCTGCCAATTTCCTATAAAGCTCCACATCTATGGGGATGACACAGGGAGGCTAGGTGGATGGACGTGATCGCTGCAGGGGGAGCTCTGGGTTTGGAGAATTTGTCCCTTTCAGAGGCCGTGCTGATGAGGTTGTTCCTGGTCTAGGGGAAGACATTACCTCATCTCTCCAAGATCACTTGCTGCAAACAAAACCCTAACAACCAGCCCAGAAGAAATGCAAGAACCACAAACACAGGGTGTCTCCCAGAATCCCGCGCAGCTAGCCTGTCTCAGTTAAAGAACTTGGTTTCAGGCTGCTTCACTCCACTATAGATACCACTGGTTTAGCCCTGCATGTGTGTTAGCCTCTGCTTCATATTTTCCTGCTGTGTCCACTGTTGCTACATCTTATGTTGTTGCGAGCATCACACTTGCTTTGCTCAGGTTTTGCCTGCATCCCGGGAGCCACACTACTCTTCTAAAGGCTGCACCAAGCCTCTCAGTTTCTTCAAAGCATGAATACCCAGCTCAGGGATGCTTCTTGCCTCATGAAAGCCCAAGGACATAGTTTCCTCTGAGCCAATATGTATCTCGGGGTCTCCCTGAGCGAGACTCCGTGACCTGGGGTTTCCAGACAGCTATTGCATAGCCATGGAAGGCGACGACAGCTGTCTGCCTTTTCGCCTCTGTATTTCTAACTTTAGCTCCAATACTTTCCTTCTCTTTTGTGCTCTATGCTTTGTAGCCCCGGGCTGGCTTGAGGCTATCTATGTAGCCTACACTGGCCCAGAACTTGCAGCCATCTTCCCTGTCTTCTGACTGCTGGGGTTGCAGGCATACACCACCACACCCACCTTGTTCTCCATAGCATGGCTGAGCACTGCAATTTCGCTTTGTGAGGTATGCAGACAGAGGATGGATAAAGATTAGGAGACCCAGTCACGGGAAGGTTTGCAAGGAGCCGTCATAGCCTGTGCTTTTCCCAAGACAGAACCAGTGCGCTATGAGGAAAGAGTGGGTGGCTGAGAACGGAGTTGAAGATTCTTAGACGAAAGGGTCTGACAGGAGATCTCAGAAGAGTCGTCTCCAAATAAGATGATGTGGTACATTAGTAAACATTCCCCTTCGCTCTCTGGATTCCAGTGGCGCTCATTATGGTAAGCCAGCTTGTCTTCATGCTATCCCTGGTAATGGGGAGCTCAGTAACCAGTCACTGTAGTTTCTCCTAATGAGGAATAGAATTAAGAACTTACCAGAAGAGAGGGAGAAAGGTTGGGAGGATTGGGATGTAGGAGACAGCTACTAAGTCGACAAAGTTCATTTCTAAATATGTCAGGATGTGAGTGAAACTGCACACTGCACGTTTGAATCTGCACACGACACCTTTGAAGATGTATGGATATGTACATATATTTTAAGGAAATAACTATCTCTGAATATTAGGTAAAGACCACCACAGTAGTTTTAAAAAGCTAAACAGTCACTTTCTCACTGGTTTCATAATGTCACAAGGCTATATCGTCTGCGTGGGAAAGAAAAATGTTGGATAAGTAAAGAAATTTATGAGAAAACTACATCATCTCTGAAGGAGAATTAAAATATGCAACAGAATAAGAAAAGAAATGAATGCCACTCTAATACAATATCTTTGTCATGTTACATTAGAAAAAAATATGTCACCGACAAGTCCAAGAAAGTAGTATTTGTATTCTATTACAGTACAAAGATATATATGTGGAAATGGATTTAGGTAGATATGTGGGGTTGGAGAAGAAACTAGAAGTAAGAAAGCTATACACAGAGAATACATATAAAAACAACCCCAACATTTTGCTATATGTAACGATCGTTAAGAATTATCATGTCAGAGTCTCAAGGAGAGACGTGTGCTGGCAGAGGGCCTGGGTCTTCAGACCAAGCACTCAGGTTGTCTTGGGATGAAAACCATGATGTCAGCCTCAGTGTAGGACCATCATGACAGCACAGACATTAGCCTTGAGGAGTATCCAAGTGTGAATTGATCATACAGAAATCCTTCAGATTTCAGAATACGGAAGTAAATTGTGGAGGCCACACAAATGTGCTGTTGAATCAAAACTACAGACAGTGGCTGAGTGGACAGTTTGTTCAGAGTTTCCAGCAAAGAATTCAGCCAAGGCTGGTCATGGTGTCATGTGCCTTTAAGCCCAGCACTCAGGAGACAGAGACCGGCAGATCTTTGTGAGTTCAGGGCCAACCTGGTCTATACAGTGAGTTCCAGGCCAGCCGAGGTATACGGTGAGATCTTGTTTTAAAAGAGAGAAGCCAATCAAGGATTACTTCTATTAGTGAAGGCAATCTCAGCATTTGCTCCAGGTGGATTTAATTTCTAAATTATCTTTTATAGATGCCTAGTTTCTTGAGAAATAGCCCTTCGCGGGGCAGGGGTTGTAGCTGAGTAGTAGAATGCTTGCCTAACACCCCAAGATGGGTGCCTCGTACTGGGAAGGGTGGGAATCACCTTTCTCCTTGGAAAAAAAATGAGTCACCTGTTGAGTTAGCTGAAGGTCACTGCCTGGATGAACTGGCTGAAGCTAATCACCCTGAGGCATACAGCTGTGACTGCCCAGCTTTCAATGAAGCAATGCCTTAGAACACTGGTAAGAGGAAATCCCTGCAAGAAACGAAAGAAATCCAAGAGGCGTTGGTGAGTTATGAGTCATCTTCGGCACATACCAAAAAGTATTGCTGGAAAAGCTTTGGAGGCCAAGGAAAGGGCGATTGGATGAGGGTGTACCTCGTCTAGAACGGGGAGGGGGGTAATTGGACTAACACAGACTGATGAACTTGCTGATGGAATATTTCTTAAGTATTTCATGTCTTCATGAATCATGGCAGTCATATTTGGATTGGTGCATTAACGGCATTATCATTTGTTATAGTTCTGAGCAAGTGAGTGACATCGCTTGCTATGCCATCACAGTTTTCCCAAGTGATAGGAATAGATAGACACATCCAGCCCAGTCATTAGGAATCACACATGGGGAGACACAATATCATACATTAGAAACAACCAAGCTAATAGTGTCGTTTGTACACACACCCATGTCCCCACTTCCTCTCGAAACTTGAAAGGAGAAGTTGGTTGCTTTAAACCCCCCTTTTTCCTTTTCATTTCTGATTTCTTGCCCTTTGTCATCCTCAGTCTTGTGTTGAATTGAAATTTTTAGATCATTTATAAACCTCACGATGATTTGAGACACAAACTTTAGCAGTGATTACTGGGGGAGAAATGAGCAATCACAAGGGAGGGTTCTGGTCTCTTATAGAAAAAACAGGAACCTGGTAGCCAAGTAAGAAGGGGAAAGGAAGCGGAGAGGTCCAATAGTCCTTGTTTAAGGAAGGAATGTGCAGAAATGTTTCAGGATGAAAAGGAAAGGCTGCCAGGGAAAGGTGTTGCAGAGATTTGGGGCTCAAAGAGGGACTTAACAAATGCCCACCCAATGAAAACCCAAACCAAGTTTCTATGCAAGTGTGCAGCTTAATCAGGCAGGTCCTAAGGGCTCTGCGTTGCTGTGCAGGACAGACTGACAATGTGAGCAAGTATGGAGCAGAGGGATTGTACAGTAGACCTAAGCACGCTGCAAATGCCCAACTACCTCCTTCACTCCATCTCTCTCTCTGACTCTCTATCTCTGTCTCTCTCTGTCTCTCTATCTCTGTCTCTGTCTGTCTCTGTCTGTCTGTCTGTCTGTCTCTCTCTCTCTCTCTCTCTCTCTCTCTCTCTCTCTCTCTCTGTGTGTGTGTGTGTGTGTGTGTGTGTGTGTGTGTAGGATAAAGAAGGCTGGCACAGAGGCTTCCTGAGTCACAAGCTAATTAGTAGCAGAGACAGACTAGACTCTAAGGCCTCCTGACTCATAATTTATGATCATATCCCCTTGGTCACTGTTAAGAATCTATTACATGCACATATTAAGTGCAGGTGTGAATTAAGTGCTGCCACTTGAGACTGAAATGGAAAAGACACAGGAGAGTTCAGGGAAGCATGCATCAGCATGATGGAGTGCTCTTGTAGCATGTGGAAGGCCTGGGTTCCATCCCAGCACTGCTGCAAAATAAACAGCTCAGAGATGCCGTTGCTTTTTGCCATAGTTGCCTTAATGCTTCTCCCACAAGTTACCGGTGGCTTCTAAGAATGCTCATTTGGGGCTGGGAAGGTGGCTCAGTGGTTAAAGAGCTTGCCACACAAACCCTGAGCCCACATGAAGCTGGTCACATTTGCAGGCATTTGTAATTCCAGCACTCCCATGGCGAAATGGGAGGTGGAGGCAGGAGGATCACTGGAAGTGTGCAGGACAGATAGTGTGACACACACAGTGTCCAACAACCAAGAGTGCCTGTCACAAACATGATGGAAGGCAGAACCAACACCAGAAGTTATCCTTTGTCCTCTTCATATGCACCGTGGGTAGTGGGTGTGTGCCCATACTCACACACACACACACACACACACACACACACACACACAC
Organism: Cricetiscus sungorus; assembly: GCA_030556225.1. Classification (NCBI taxonomy): domain Eukaryota; kingdom Metazoa; phylum Chordata; class Mammalia; order Rodentia; family Cricetidae; genus Cricetiscus; species Cricetiscus sungorus. Next base: position 43,233,585 of record JANBXA010000735.1, on the reverse strand, counting down.
ACACACACCAGAGGGTCTTGCTACGTAGCACAAACTGGCTTCCAATTCACCATTTTCCTACTTAAGTGTCCCAAGAGCAGGAATTACAGATGTGCAACTCACACCATGTCCCCACTCACCCACACACGGGTTTCACCCATTGTGCTACAGCCCTAAAATGGCTAGTTGGCTTCCCATCTCTTCTGATTTGACCATTCCGGGTGTCTTATGTAAGAGGAATCACACACGATGGGTGATTTTTTTCATGATTGGTTTCTTTCCTGTAACATATGGCTATCAAGTTCAGCTAGGCTCTAATATGTTTCAGTACCTCATATTTTTTTTATGGTCAAATAATATTACATTTCCTCGGCAATATAATTTCTAATTCATTTATTAGTTGGATTGTTTTGATTTTTGCTATAGTGAAAAACACTGCCATGAACATCTGTGTACATGTTCTTACGCAAACTGATGTTTTGTTTGCAGGAGAGAAGAAACACTCTGTTCGTAGTCACCTGTGTGGACCTGTCAAACCATTCACCAAAGCAGAGGCAACACATTAAGTTCCCACAGGTAACATGGGATGGATGGAGATTTGTCACCTCCTCCCCAACAGTTCTCCGATGATTCATTGTTATATATCTTTATATGCTAATTAGTATATCTTTCATATGCTAATTGTTTTAATTAAAAAGAAAATAAATCCTTCAAACAACTTCTACAAGTTAAGCATCGATATGGAGGCTGATGGCACATAGAACTTGTTGACATCAATGGGAATGATTGTTGAAGATAGAACTTCTTCAAAGATTTCATTTGTTTATTTGTGTGTGTGCCCACGTGTGTGCATGCATGCACATGCTTGCACTTGCCCATAGAGGCAGGAAGAGGGATTGTATCCCCTTGACTGGAGCTACAGGCAGTTATGAGTTTCCCACGTGGGTGCTGAGAACAGAACAGCTACTCTGAAAGAGTAGCAAGAGCTCTTAACCACTGAGCCATCCTTTCATCCTCTAGAATAATCTACGCCTTAAGAAGTATATGTATCTTAAGATGCATATTTGGGACAAAACTGCAGAAAGCATACAGCAGGCATTTTATTCAGATACTGAAAATCTGTTAGCAGATTATTAATGTAACTGCAAAATCTGACAGCAGCCACTTTGCAATTGGAAGGGTGCTGAGGCTGCCTGCCCCAGCAAAGGGCGACTGTAACCATTCAGCAGTGAAACACTTGCACCTGTTAGAAACAGCGAGAGCGAGAGGGATGTGTGCTCTTCCTTGATATTTTCAAATGGAGAGGTCATAAAATCTAGGACAGGTCTTAAGGAGAAAACGATTACTCTAAACCTGCATTTTACAAATAAGAGCCTGATCCTTAGGAAAGAATGCCGTCATTCAGTTTCACTCAAGGTTTGCAGCAATTACTTATTGAGTCAATTTCAGCTCAGTGTAACTGTTCTTCCTTTCAAAAGAGTAGTGGTGCCAGAAAAAAAAAAAAAAAAAAATTACACGAACGCATCTGGCTGTTCACAAAGAGCTGAGTGGAGGCCGCAGCTGGCTGTACTGGAGATGCAATCACGTCTGTTTCGTACCCGATGCTCGCTCTTCCAAACACTGCTTCTTGTCAAAGAGGGAATTCTCTCTTTCTCTGTGCATGTGAAAGGGGCCTGGAACATCAGCAGAGCTCCAAGACAACGTGCCAAATACGTGTCATAGATGTCGCCTTCCCGGGGCCTGAGAATGAGCGAGGAGGAAGAGAACTAATGGAGCACGGAGGGGACGGGGTGGGGTGGGGCGGACATGGACGGACGGACGGACGGATAGACGTGGAGGGAACACGGGGGCGGGGGACGGGGCGACCTCTAAGATTCAAGGAAGCTGCAACAAGAAAGCCAAGAACACAGAAGCAGAAGGGAGATTGAGAGGCGTGCCTGCTGCTGGGTGCTGCTATCCGAGAGTATGGAGGTTTGGATGAGAACAGGCAGCCCTCCATAGGTTCAGGGAATTGGATACCTGGTCTCCAAGTTGGTATAGCTTTGGGGGACGTTTCGGAACGTTTAGCAGATGAAACCTTGCTGGACACAGGCTCCACCCCATTTCCAGTTTGTTGTCTCTGCTGAGTTTTGCAGTTGCAGATGGGACCTCAGAGCTTTTTGTCAGGCTGCCTGCTGCCATGGAGTTCCTCTTGGGAAACATAAGGCGATGTAAAAAAAAAAAAAAAAAAAAGGGTGACAGCACACAAGCACAAGGAAAGCCTGTAGAGTTCAAGCCACCCCAGTGATGGCAGACTCCCATCCTGGCCACCTGAGCGACCCCAAGTTCCTGGAAGCCTTGGATCCAGTGTGGAGCTAGGTGTGGCGGCACAGACCCGTGATCCCAGCGCTCTGGTACTGTGATATATTATTTATGATTTATTGATTAAATCATTACGCTCTGGAGGCTGACGTGGGAGGAGCCTGTGTTGTGAGAACCTGGATTCAGCAGTGAGTTCCGGGCCAGTGAAGACTACAGATTGAGAGCCTGCTCCAAAGATTCCTCTTGCATGGCTCCTGTTCCTCAGAGAGGTGAAGAATGGGGAGCCAGCTTCAGAGAGGGCCTTTGACAGGGATTAAGTGACTCCAGTGACCGGAAACTCTGAGCACCCAGTCACCAGTCAGGGACCTGGGAGCACATGCCACAGCGACCGGGAAGTGTCACGAGAAACTGCTATAGCATAGAGAAGAGAATCTACTACAGAGAGCAAGGAAACAGTGGTCCTCACATTGACCCATATGCTGATGGCCCAGACCAGGTATGGTTCGCTGAGGCAGAGGACGCATAGACCTGAGAAATCTGACACTGAGGTCCCTGCATCGCTCTGTTGTGCAGCTTCCCCATCTCCAGCAGAGCCGAGTCGTCTGGTTGTTTCCTGTACTCTCCAATGGATTGAGATATACTGTGGACAGTGCACAGACACGGAGCCTCCGGGGCCAGTGGGCACCTGCACGGCCTTTTCTAGGTCGCTAGGACTAGCTGTGTGCCCATTAAAAGAAATGCATACCTAAAGTGAGTTTAGCTCTGCTAAACACAGCATGCATTTAACTGGCCCAGCTCACAGGGAACAATACACTTAAATATAGAAACACATGGAGACGAGACATTTCACTTTTATGCAAGTGGCTGATTATTGAAGGGGGCTGATTATTGGGGAATTTCAGGGGTGGGAGGGCAAGCTAGACTAGGTAAAACTAGCCAGGTTTAGTGACAGACTGTGCCTCAAAATATAAGGTAGACAGTGATCAAGGAAGACACCCAATATCAACTTCAGACCTCTGCGAACACATGTGCGTGCGCGAGCGCGCGCGCGCACACACACACACACACACACACACACACACACACACACAAGCTGAACACTTTCAATATACTAACACAGATAAAGATTTCCAACTAGTACTCTAATAGCTCAGGAAATAAAGGATTGACATATGGGATTACATCAAAGAGACAAAGAGAAAACTTTCTACACAGCAAAAACAAGACCAGTAGTGAAGAGGCAGAATACAGATTGGGAGGAAATCTGTCTGTCATTCATCTGCCAGAGAGCATCAATGACCAGAGTATGTAAAAAATTTAAAAAATGTTAATCCCAGCACTCAGGAGGCAGAGGCAGCTGGACCTCTGAATTCAGGGCCAGCCTGGTCTACAGAGTAAGTTCCAGGACGCCAGAGCTACACAGAGAAACCCTGCCTTGAAAAACAAAACACAGCAAACAAACAAACAAACAAACAAACAAAAACATTCAACAAGGTTGGTTATTTGAGAAGAGTCAGTCAAACTACTTTGCGGGAGGGGAAAAATGAAAAGATGAAACAAAGCGAAACCAAAACTACGTTGCGTCTCCACTTCCGTCGGAAGGCCTATCATCAACAAAACAAAAAAATAGCAAATGCTGGTGACAATGTGAGGGAAAGGAGACCTTATACGTTTTTGACAGAAATGTAAATTAGCGTCAGTACTAGACGAGACAGTATAGAGGTTCCGAAAACTAAAAATAAATCTAGCATATGCTCTTGCTACAGCACCAGTGGGTATGCACTCACAGGGAACAATGTCAGTATGCGTAAGAGATACCTCAACACCCTGTGTATTGGGACAATATTTTCAATCGCCATTCATGGATTCAGCGCAACTGCTCATGTGAGTATGTGCAGAAAACATAATTTATATGCATAATGGAGGTTTAGTCAGCCTTAAGAAAGAACAAGAGCATATCATATGCAGGAAAATGGATGGGATTAGGGAGGCCACCGTATCAAGCAAAGCAAGCCAGATGCAGAAAGACAATGCATTTCACACCCTGTCTCTACATGGATTTTAGAATAAACAATAGTGTTGACCTGAAAATTGTATGGGAGCTGCTTGGGAAATGTGAGGACAAGAGGGATGGTGGTGGGGATAAGTAGAGGAAGAGAGGGTGGCTGCAGGGGCAGATATGATTAACGCTCAATATACGCCTGCATGGAAATGTCACAATGAAACTCACGACACACATAATTAATATGTACTAATAATAATCAATACTAATAATGATGAGGAAAAGAGCACTGTTCATTCCTGTAAAGCCCATGAACTATGAACAGAACAGTGTACTGCTTTTAGATGTCATGCTGCAAATAACAACATATCCATATATTTCAAACTTGGACATACTCTAAGTAAAGGCCGGTTTCATTCATGGAAGAATCAATAGTAATGTCAATGAATTCAACTAAGGACGGAAAATAAAATATTGTCAACATTTTTTTTCCCTTAAGTCCTTTCCTCCATCCTCACTGCTTTCTAATCTAGTAAAATTAACTTGCAAATTAACGGGAAAACTGGCTTCTGGCTTACACAATTTCTCACAAAGGGAAAAACCACATACAAATCTCGTAGAATGGCAGCAGATGCATGCGCAGGCACAAAGGATCGGGGGCCGTTCACTCAGAGAATTTTTCAGTACACTCTCCCTGGACGAGGTCCTCTCAGAGCTGCTGAGAGGAAGCCGTCTTAGCAATACAAAGGGACGGGTTCTGAGGTGGACGTTTTTTCAAGAGGACAGAGAGAAGGGTGTGTAAGTTGAAGTCTATCCAGGAAAGTCTTTCTAGAAAAGACAATTTTGAGATGAGAACCGGAGAATTTTTTCCAAAGCCAGAGCCAGACAAAGGGGTTAAAGAGATTAGCAACAGACGGAATGCATCTTATATTCAAAGCTAAACAAGCCAGCAACACATCTGGAGAGAGGCCTGTCACTGGGTGTTTTTGAATGTGTGTTCTGTGTGCCAGGGCATTGGGCTGCTGAGAGAGAAGACTGCCAGTGGAGCTGGTCACAAATTGCCTTGTTTGTGACACGCTGAGAAGAACTGAATTTCCTGATCTACAACTGTCCCAAAGAAAGCCTTTAACATGATGAGTGTGATTTGGTGTTTTACACCAAAGGTCAACAGTCTTTGGTGAAAAACAGGATCATATGTACTCACAGTGATCAACTTCTGGCAATCATAGTGGCAGATGCGTATATGTTATTGTCTGTGCAGCAGCTATGGTTTCCATAGTCTCAGTATATTTATTAATTGATTATCTCCATCCATCGCTACTCTGTATGGTCAGAGTCTCTGTGCTCCATTCACATTTTGTTCTGCAGAGTTCACTCTGCTTCTGTTGGCCTGAGCTGAGGCCGGGTTCCCAGAATCTCCTCACAAGACCTCTTGAGATAAAAGTGTAACTTACCTGCATCTTGTTGGAATTTGGGTAATTACAGAAGGGATATAACCATGTGTGGTAGTTTGGATGTAACTGACCCTCATAATCTCAATAGGGAGCGGCGCTATTAGACAGTGTGGCCTTGTTGGAGTAGGTGTGGTCTTGCTGGAGGAGGTAGTCACTGTGGAGGCGGGCTAGGCGGGCTTTTGAAGTCTCATAAATGCTCAAAATACCGCCCAGTGTCTGAGAGGGCTTCCTGTTCCCTTTGGATCAAGGAGTAAGGACTCTCAGCTCCCGCTCCAGCAGCCTGTCTGTCTGCATGCCACCGTGTCACACCACGATGGTAATGAACTAAGCCTCTGAAAATGTGGGCCACCTCAATTACATGTTTTCCATTATAAGCCTCTTCATAGCAATAGAAAGCTAACTAAGACACCCTGAGAGTTACAACCTGTACACTCATATTCCCATGCCCTTCTTGAACAAGGCAGGCATTTGGAGTGGTGCACGCATCAAAGACAGTTGCTCATTAATTCTCACCCAAACCATTCCACACTTGCCCTTTATTTGGAATCAAAACCAGCCGCTTCCTGGCATGGGTGGGAGACTTTTCACCTGTTGTCCATTAACCAGTTCTTGTCCCGATGTTTTCTGAGCAGGACATGATTGGCAGGAAGGAAACACATCTCCTTTAGTAGAAGCATCACGGTCGCATTTGCCTTCGTGGTCCCAAGAACACGACTGGAGTAGTCATTCTGATCCAGTGGCTGCAATCGCCAGGCTCAGTTTTGGTGGGATTTGTAATTTGACAGATTGGAATTTTTGTGTTGCTGTGGTTGGATTTTGAATTGTTGCTTTTAGATAGCTGAAGCTAAGTGTATCCTCCTTCATGATAGAATATAATTTAAGAATTTAATAAGCACACTATATTTAGTATCACTTAGTTTCACAGGCTTCTTTTGTTCATTCTACTCAATGGACTGGTTTTCAGGGATGGCAGGTTCAACAAGGTGCTCCTGAGACATCACAGTCCCTGCCCTTGGAGAAGGCACACTTTTCTCCACGAACAGACACATGAACGGTCATAGAAATAGTCTTGCAAGGGCCACAGAGGGGGTTTTGTTTGGGTTAGGTTCATTTGTAGCAATAAACCACCGGGAATCAGAGGGTCAGAAATGAAAGTGTCCAAGAAAGGGTCACGTTTACTCTAGATCTTGGCAAACAGAGACTCTGTGCCAAGGGAAAGAGGGAAGGCATTTCACAGAGAAGGTGTGTGTGTGTGCACATACAAGGATGTCTGTATCTGCATATATCCACATATATGCTTGGAGACATGGGACAATGGACATGTTGGTTAGAGGTGGTTATGAATTGCTGTGAGGCTGTGACGGATTAGTAGGAAGGCAATGGTCATGCCATGGACAGCATATTACATCTGGGCACAAAGAGAAGGTTGTACTGTGCTGGCTGTGAAGGGTGGCATTTGGTAGTGTGGCAGAGTCACGTTATCTTATTTGTATTTTTGGTTTGGTCAGTTCCACATTAGTTTGCTTTGGGGAGGTGAGATGCTGGGGATGGTTTGACACTTAAAGAGACATTCAACAACCCACGGGAAAAACTGAGAGGAGACCTGAATGCCTCGGCTGTAAATAGGATGAAAAGAATGAGAAAACGTGAGCACGTATCAAGGCAGCATCGACCGGACCTGGTGACTTGGTGGGTAGCCGTGAAGCGAAGAGCCCCTGGTGACTTAGGGACAACTATGGCTCTTATTTGGGGTCTCCGAGCTTGCATAACCTACAAGGCACACAGGTGGAACTGTTGACAATTTGTTTTTAATTGAAAGTGTGTATGCGCGCTCACGCATGTGCATGCTACGCCACAGAAGCCAGAGTCTTCATGGCCCCTGGAGACAGTTATAGGCGACAGGGAGACACTTGAGGTGGGCACTGGCAACTGCACTCAAGTCCTCTACAAGAGCAGTGTGCACTGCTAACCACTAGCCACCCCTCTAGCCCCCACAGGAAGAGTACAGCATTGGCTAACAGGTATGGAACTCAGTGAGAAGCTTATTGTTGATTTGTCCTCATGGTGTCAGCGCTTGAACCCATGCTAAACACGCAGTCCACTACTGACCTGTATCCCTAGCCATCCTTGTCCTTTCTGTTTTGAAACAGAGCCTCACCCAGCTGAGTGGGCTGGGCTTGAGCACATGCTGTAATCTAGATTTGAACTTGAGATTAGAAACCCCTGCCTTAATAGGGTTGGGATTAGAGACCTGTACCACCAGGCCTGGCTGAGCAGTTGGCTTAGGAACACAGATAGTAAGAGCGATTCTCGGGATATGCAGAGATACAATAGAAGAGAAGCGGGGACAGCGTGTTCACAACAGCTATGGAAACATGGCAGGAACACGAAAGTTAGAGCATGAGGCGCTGCGGAAGCCGCTGGATGCAGGGGAAGCCTCGTTAGGAAATTCAGCATCATCGGACTTTTAAGGAGTGGGACGTAGCTGAGTTGGCAGTGTTTGCTAAGGAGCTGGAAGCCCTGGGATTTACCCCTAGCAGCACATAAACTGAGTGTTGGTGGCACATGGCTGTAATCTTAGAATCTGGGAGGTGGAGGTGGGAAGATCCGAAGTTCAAAGTCACCCTCAGTTACATAGCCAGTTCAAGGCCAACCTGAACTAATGAAACCCTGTCACATACAAAACTGAACAAAGCCTTAAGGGAGGACACCTAGCGGCCCTCTAAATGATGCCACTAAGAACCTTGAGTTCCTGATGGCAGAGACACCACCCGTGGAATCTCTCTGTCTCAGTCTCTTTCGGCACTGCCTCCAGCACCCATGCCTAGCCTTCTTTGTGCATTGTTGGTGAACACTAACTGACAGGCAATATTAATGACGCCCATAAAAGCAGAGAACATAGAGTTTTAGAGATTTCTCACAAATCACAGAAAACAGACTGCCCCTACCTCCTCCATAGAATAATGATAACAACAAGAAAAAAAAAAACATAAGAACTTTCAGTTACGGCGTCATGAAATCAGGCAATTTCTATAAAGTCCAAGCACAGTACACTCGTAAAACTAAGAGTTAACTGAAAACTACACCGTGTGTGTCCCATACTGAGTCAGTGTTAGCCTCTACCAAGTAATAAACGATGTCATTTACTTATCATCAGAAGTTGTCTGCTGCACCCCATCTACCTCAACAAACAAAGATTCAATAAAGTTTTTAAACTTATATTTTCAAAGTGAAGTTTTAAAACAATCTTTGATGGGTGAAAATTAAAATACTGCTTTTTAAAAGAAAAAGCAAAAACATCAAGTTGCCAAATAATTCAATTTAAAATTTGGGTACAGATTTAAATAGAGAATTCTCAACAGAACAATCTCAAACGGTAGAAAGACTCTTAAGGAAATGCTCAACATCCTTAGTCATCAAGGAAATGCAAATCAAAACCACTCTGAGATTCCATCTTAACACCAGTATGAATGGCTAAGATCAAAAACACCAATGATAGCTTATGCTGGAGAGGATGTGAAGTAAGAGAACACTCCCCCATTGGTAGTGGGAGTGCAAACTTGTACAGCCACTGTGGACATCAGTATGGTGATTTCTCAGAAAATTAAGGATCAACCTACCTCAGGACCTTCCAGTACCACTGTTGGGCATATACCCAAAGGAGGCACATTCACACCACAGGGACATTTGCTCAACTATGTTCATAGCAACATTATTCATAATAGCCAGATCTTGGAAACCTAGATGCCCCTCAACTGAAGAATGGATAAGAACATGTGGTATATTTACACAGTGAAGTACTATTCAGTTGTAAGAAACAATGACATCCTAAAATTTGAGGGCAAATGGACAGAACTAGAAAAAAATCATCCTGAGTGAGGTAACTTAAAACCAGAAAGGCAAATATAGTATGTACTTTCTCATAAATAGATACCAGACATAAAGCAAAAGATACTCAGTCTACAATCCACAACCCCAGAGAAGCTACAACCTTCTTCCAGAAACAGATGGAAGCAAATGCAGAAATCCACAACTAACCATCGGGCCAAGCTCCTGGAGAACAATCACAGTGAGGGAGGAGTGATAATATGAACAAAGGAGTCAAGACCATGATGGGGAAACCCACAGAATCAGCTGACCCGGGCTAGAGAGAGATCACTGACTCAGGTCTGACAAATGGGGAACCCACATAAGACCAAACTAGACTCCCTTAATATAGATGACAATGGTGTGACTGGGACAATATATGAGGCCACTGGCAGTGGGTCCAAGATCTAACACTAATGCACAAACTGACTTAGTGGGGTCTATTCTATATGGAGAGATACCTTGCCCAGCCTAGACACAGGGATGCGGGGGTGAAGAGGTGCCTTGGTCCTGCCTCAACGAGATGATGGGGCAGACTTAGTAGACTTCCTTACCCTCTCCATGGAGCAGATGGGAGGTGGGGGTGTTGGAGGAGTGGGAGAAGAGGAGGGAGGTGAGAATTGGGATCGGAATGTAAAAAACAAATTTTAAAAAAATTTTAAAGGAAAAAAAAAACCCATGCACCCAATCAAGAATTATTTAATGTTGACACTGGCCAGAGAATTGGCTCAGTAGTTAAGAGCACTGGTTACACTTGCAGAGAACTGTGGTTAAGTTCCCAGAACCCACATGGCAGCACACAACTGGTCTGTAATTCCAGTTCGAGGGGACCCAATGCCTTCCAGCCTCACTGGGTACCAGGCATGTGTATGGTACACACACATACTTGTAAGCAAAACAGTTACACACATAAACGGAGTCAAATAAATCTTAGAAAAGAGAACCATTAGGCTGGAAAGATAGCTCAGAGGTTAAGAACACTGGCTGCTCTTCCAGAGGACCTGAGTTCAATTCCCAGCAACCACATGTGGCTGACAACCATCTGTAGTGAGATCGGGTGTCCTCTTCTGGCCTGCAAACACTGCATAAGTAATAAATAAATAAATCTTTTTTAAAAAGAAAGAAAGAAAGAAAAGAGAACTATTTAAACAAGCAAATGCTATGGGGAATGTGTCTTAGCTGGCTTTGGCTGCCATATAGAAAACCCAGCAATAATGCTTCCTGGAATCTCTGTGAAAGTTTCTGGGGAGGCCACAGTAGTTGGATATTGAACTTCAGTCCTAATTCTGTTGCTAATATTTTTAGTAATCTCAAAAAAATTTTTTTTCACTGTACCTAGGCTTTGATTGTTGTTTCCAACTGTGTGATAAAAATACCTTTCCCAGTATAAGTCCTAAGGGCAAAGTGACATCATTAAAAAAACTCAGGAAAAAAAAAAAGATACACTGTAATTAGAAACAGTCACTGATCTCAGCTCCAAAATAGAAAAAAAAATGTAAAAATAACTTTAAAGGGAAATGTCGAATTGTGACTTTCTAGTGCATGAACAAAATAATCACAATATGCAAGTTTAGCATCATTTTTAAAACATAACGTGTGTAGTTTAATTTTAGAAATATTGATGCTTTCAGCCCAGGCTTTCTTCTGGAACATTTATAAGGCTGGAAATTATTTTAATGTCTGTGCTAAAACTCTGGATACTTCCATTGTGGTTTTTATTTTCAAAACTGGCTCTCTTTTGGGGTTTGACTATATTATAAATAATATAGACTGTCCCTGGGGGTGACCTCTGAAAACAGAACCAGATCTTACCTATGGAGATTAAAGGTTAAGGGTGGCTACCCTCCTTTTTTTATTCCAAAGCAAGAACTTAGGTTTATTTGGCTTAGGTCTGGGCAGGGACAGCATCATTGCTTATGTGATAGAATACAGCAGGCTTGATGCTATGACAGAGTCTGGGCAATCTATATAATACTGGTGGTGGTGACTTCCTGTGAGAATATTTGCTTCTGGAATCCAGCTGCCAGGTGGTGATGAAGCCAGCACAAGCTTGCAGAGAGGTCTACTCATGGGGAAAGGGCCCAAGTGCTCAGACTACGGTCCCGGTATAGTTTACAGCAAAGCTACCATTGCTTGCTAGCTGTCACGTGTTTCCCTCCAAATCCCTGTGAGCAAGGAGCCCTCGTGTTACGATTGTGCCTTTGTAAGAAAAGAAAACAGTTTGTCCGCCTTCCCTCTTTCTTGGTTCTTCTCCCCCTGTCACGTGCAGATACAAGAAGATGGCCATTTGTAAACCAGGGAGTGAGCCTTCTCCAGCCCCCACTGTCTGGTACCCTGGACTTGTAGCATTTACAGCTGACTATGAGCAAGAGAGGCTGAGGCACTGCACCAGTAGCTGCATCAGCAAACTGTCTGGGGAGTGAGTTCTTCCCCGGGTCACAGATGTTGGGGTGGGGTGGCTCAGAGTCACCATCCCTATCAATCCTGCTTACCTTACAGATTCCTGAACTGAATAAGTGGCTCCCCAGTTGTTCTAAGTTGCTGAATTTGGGGTGACTCAGTAGATAGCTTGTAACAGTTGTGGATATATCTCAGTGTATATGAAGACGCAGCTTGGAACCCTGCATTCCTCCTGACATTTCACTAGTCACGTAATGTCAAAACAATGTTTCTGTGTTTGTTTTAATGCTTCAAACAGCCTTCCCATGCATAATAATAGAGTTGCCTCTTAAGCACTTGGATCTCGGGTGCATAATAGAAATATAAGCGATTAATACAGCAAATTCCAGTGGAATGGTACATTAGCAGCTCAGAGCTTTCAGGCAGGCTGACTGTATTAATTTGACTCCACGGATGGGGAATTTTGCCGTGAAACTCGATGACTCATACAGGCTGCTTTTCATCCTGTGGTTTGTAGCTAGAAACCACTGACTGGCCAGGGGGAGTGAAGCCTGCCTTTATTACCAGCACGAGGGAGGCAGAGGCGGGCAGCTCTCTGTGAGTCTGAAGCTAGTGTGGTCTACATATTGAGTTCCAGGACAGCCAAGCTATATAGTGGGACCCTGTCTGGAAAAACAAACAAACAAACAAAACAAATGAACAACAAAACTCCCAAAAACAACAACATTTTAGGAAAAAAAAAACGTAAGAAAAACTTTAGGATAATAGAGTAGACCTAACAAAGAAATTAAGAAATGATTACCTTGCTGTGGTGGATTTAGTGAGAATGACCTCCTCCGGCTGGTAGATTTGAATACCTGGTCACCAGAGAGGACCACTATTAGAAAGGGTTGGGGGTGTGGTCTTGTTGGAGGAAGTGTGTCACTGGGGGTGGGCTTTGAGGTTTCAAAAAGCCCACTCCAAGCGCAGTGTCTTTTTCTTCCTGCTGCCTGCAGGTCCAGGTGTAGAACTAACTTCTTCACCTCCTGCCTGTCTGTGCACCACTGTGCTTCCTAGGATGATGATCGTGGACTCTGAAACTGTAAGCCAGCCCCAATCAAGAACTCTCTTTCACAAGAGTTGCCTTGGTCATGGTGCTTCTTCATAGCAACAGACTAAAATGTTTGCTCTTCATTAAATGCTTATTTTTATTATTATTAATTAGGTATGTAAAGTATGTCTGTGCATGTAGAAATGAGTGCAGGTGCTTACAGAGGCTAAAGGCATCAGATTCCCTGAAGCTGGAGTTAGAGGTTCTACGCTTCCTCTTGTAGGTGTTGGGAACCAAGCTCGGGTCCCTTGTAAGAGCAGCGAGTGCTCTGAACCCCCAAGCCGTCTCCCCAGCCCCTTTGCTTACTGGTTTCATCCACATATTGTTTACTGGGCTCTAAAACAAAACTCGTAGGCATGTGTGGTGGACAAGACTTTAACCATGACCGAATAACAGAAAATCCTTACAATAATTGCACAGGAAGCAGTAAGTTTGAATTTCCACAATCCACTGAGGCGTGTTGCTTGACTGCATCAATGTCCTTGGAGAATT
>JANBXA010000735.1:43170000-43217500 GCA_030556225.1 Cricetiscus sungorus | reverse complement strand
ACTTAGTTAATGGATTTGTACATATTAATTCCTCACAGCTCTTGTGACACCATAACTAATCCAGGCCACTGTTATTCGAGAAATGACAGTCGAAAACCTGTGGCTCTGGTGACACATTAGTAACAAATGCAGCTCAAGTTCTAGGAGACAAATGGGGAAAAAATGTGCTCATTAACAACCAATGAGCAACTAGCACAGAAAAGACTGGATTCTTGGTGTTTGGAGACTTCCATGAAATAGAGAAATAAACAAAAACCAGAAGGTATTTACTAGGAAAAGCATGCTGACTCTTAATGTATAACAAACCTGTGTGTATGTTCTCTTGGGAATTTCTCTTTTGAACAGTCATTTTTCTCAATCATAACGAACCTGGAGCTGTGATCTGTTTGAGGACATTGTTGAAGAGAAGCCACGATATTGGTGAGACCGCTCAATGATGGAATGCTTATGTGATAGATATAAGGACCCAGGCCTGATGCCCAGCACCAGAAACTAGCAAATAGCAACACAGACGGAACAAAATTATAAAGGCTTTAGATGTAAACTTGGTTGGAATTATACTCAGAGAAACCTCTGGGTAGACGGAGGCAAAAGGAAGAACCCAAATTGTTTGGCAGTTGATCAGAGAATAAATCAAAATGTTTTCTAAATCAGAGAAACAAGTCAGAAGGGTTGAAGACATCGATGAGGAAAGGCGTGTGTTTAGGAATCGTAAAGGAAAAGAGATAAGCATGACTTGAGCATGCTATAGCCTAGCAGGGTGTGCTGTAATTTAGGCCAATGAAAATTCTGACGTGGGGGGGGGAGGGAGGGAAGGAGCTCACTAGCATCAACCATTCACACTCACAAAGACTGGATTATTTTCTGTTCAAACTGGCTTCCCTTCCAAGAGACTGTGAGTGAGTGAGTGAGTGTGTGTGTGTGTGTTTTAGTCAGAAGAAAAGAATCCATAGGATACATTAATTCAAGGTCATGTCAAATGTTTAGTTATGATAAATGTTAGTTTTCATTTTTACCACAAGCCTGTGTGTTTTTGTAGTACAGCAATTGTGGGGGGGAGGGACAGAGCAGATCAGAAAGGATGTAGTTGTTTAGGGCTTTCAAAACATCTGGAAAATTACTCTGATGAGCAGAACCAAGTCCATTAACAAAACAGATGTTTTCCACTATGGCAGGAAAAGAGGATTTTTGTTTTTAAAGACACGTGTTTCATATGGTCTAAATCCATTAGAAAACATTGTACCTCTTGAAGGATCTGGGGACTGTGATACTCTTGGGGGGATCCTGCCAGAAACAATTGGCCATGGCCACGTAGGTGTTTGAAGGTCAATGTCTTCTAATACTCTTTCACATAGCACGAGAAAACATGTTTAAAAGTCTAGGGTGTCTTTGCAAGCTCTCGGCTGAAAAGTTCAAGTTGGATTAAAATTGGCTGGTGATTTGGCAAGACTCTTTGGAGTTCTAAGTGAGGAGACAGTGAGTCAGGAAAGGGCAGAAAATCCCAAGAAGCCACCGGGGCTCATTTTGCATAGAAAAAAAAAATAGGAGGAACTTTATTCCCACTGACCGTTTGGAAAGAGTCTCAGAGGTCCTAGGAGACAAGTGTTGTCAAAAACCCAGGAGAATGGTGTCCAAGCAACACAGCAAATGAACCCATTCAGAGCTCATTGAGGGGAAATTTCCATTTTATAAATCAATGTCCCACAAATTTAACTATTAGGCTGCACAAATCACATATTCTGGGTGGTTTCTTCTGCTCTTTTTTTTTGCAAAGTAGCTGAAACTTGTTAAGAGGCAATCTCATTGTAATGCCCAGGCTGGCCCCAAACTCCTGGAATCATAGATCCTTGTACTTCAGCCTTCCAAGGTGGCATGTACCACCCCACCTGGCTGAGACACCAATAGACAAAAACGTTTGCATTAGTCATTTGTGAAAATTTTAAAATGAGAATATTCCACAGTCAGCTTTGTTGCAGACACCTACCATTCCAGTACTCAGAAGACATGGGAGTTCAAGGTCAGCCTCAAACTATTAGCAATTTGAGATAAGTAGGGGCTACAGGGAAACCATGCCTCAAAAAAAACGCTTGCAGGATTAGAGAGATGGCTAGCTCAGGGGTTAAGAACACTGGCTGATTTTCCAAAGGACCTGAGTTCAATTCCCAGCAACCACCTGGTGGCTCACAACTATCTGTAGTGAGATCTTCTGCCCTCTCGTTGCACGCAGGCATACATGTAGGCAGAACGCTGTACACACAATAATTAAACAATTCTTTAGAAAAAGTTCACATTCAACTCTACCATCTTCCTGGAAATTTGAATTGTTTCCAACAGACCATTTTTATAATTTGGAAATTAGTGGGCTTTCTTTTTTCTTTTCTTTTCTTCTTCTTCTTCTTTTTTACATTCTTTTAACCAAGAAAAAATAGAAATGCAGAATAACTTTCCTATTGATGTAAAAGTAATTGGTCCAAGAGTGAAACAGAGGAACACTTAGCTTGCTTAAGTGGATGAGTCGGCTTAAGCTCATAAGGGTTGTCAGTATTTTAAAACATTGTCTAACTAAATAGAGAGGAGTCCTCAGATTTCCCCATATCATTGCAGAGTACAAGATGAAGTGTGGTGATATAATTTAGATTTATGAAAGCTTGCCTGAGGATTCAGAAAGCAAAGTCAGCCACAAGCCATAGAAGCCAGGCACACACCTTTAATCCCAGCATCCAGAAGGTAGGAGGTGGTACTCACCTTTAATCCCAGGATTAAGAGGTAGAAGGATCTCTGTGAGTCCAAAGCCATCCAGGGATAGACAAGATTGAATCAGTCTAAAAGAGTAACAGATCACACGCCTTTAATCCCACCACTAGAGGGTTATAAAAGATAGAAGCAGGGTCTTCAGTACTGAGTAGGAGGCACTCATTCCCCACCCACACTAAAAACGAGGCATTGATTCTCCAGCCACACTGAAGACAGGGAGGCTCAGTATCAAGGAGGATGGGCAGACACTGAAGTCTCAGGACCCTCCAGACACACTGAGGAGAGGCAGCAGTCTGAGGCTTGGTGAAGAGCTCGTGCGTGGATCAGCCCTTTCAGCCTGAGCTAGAGGTGAGAGCCAGTGGCCAGCTGCATTGCTTCCCTGATCTTCAGGTTGAACCCCAATATCCACCTCTGGGTCATTCATTAATTCGTGTTACACTGAAAGGTACCAATCGTTGTCCGAGATGCAGATATTAGACTTTCTTCTTGAGTGAAATGTTATCTGCTAGCAGAATGTTTTCAGTCTCTTCATAAGGAATGCTACCCTAAAGTAGGACACAGCATTAGAGAGGCTCCTTGCGCTCCACTCACCTCAGCCTGGTATGTCCACCGGCTGGTATGAACGCTGGGATGTGGACCCGGAAATGGCCGGGAGCAGGCATGTGCATAGAGACCGCTGTTGACAGTTGGCAGACACATCTTATTTTCCACCGCTTCTTAGCATAATAACCTAATCTACGATCCCATCGCCGTTCCAGTGTTTGTTCTTGTCTGAAGCTAGCTCATCGGGAATTTTAGAAAGAATGCCTTTGAGCCTGAAGCGGTTTAATTATCACCCCTGCTGCAGGGAATTTTGAGCTGGGGAGACACCGGAGTCTAGAGAAGCAAGCAACGGTCTTTTTAGGAAGATTATTTGCCTTTGTCTGAGCGATGATTCTATTCATCTTGAGCACTGCTCAGAATAGAAAGGAATATGGGGCAAAGACCAGCTAAGCCCAGAGTTTTCTAATTCCTTCTGAGACCATCTCCCAAGTATAACTTTATTTTGTTTGAAGTGCTGTGAATTTACAAAACTGGATCTGTAACAATTTTGATGAAATATGGAAATGCATCCCAAAGTCAGAAAAAAATGAGTTCTGTATGTTCATTTAAATTGTATTTATTATCGTGTATATGATGTACATGTGTGTGTATGTGTATGTATGGTGTGCTACAGCTCCTGAAGAGGTCAGAGGAAAACCTTGAGGAATCGTTTCCTTCTGCCTTTTTACATGGGTTCCAGTGGATTGAACTCATGTCATCAGGCTTGCAAGGCAAGCCCCTGTACTCACTGAACCATCTCACTGCCCTGATGTCTCTATCTTTTGTAGCTGATCTCATCGTTTTTGCGATTATACTGAACACTGACCAGGGAAGGAGCAGGTGGAGGTAGACATGGGTAAAGGGATGAGGGACGGTATGTGTGTAACTGGAAGACGGACTCTGGGAACCTGCTTCACAGTTGCACAGGGTGAAGAGCAGGTCCTGCTGTTCTGCCCAACGCTGCCAAGCTTCCAGGACAGATGCTCGCTCACGGGGAGGAACAGGGAAGACTTTCAGTCAGCATAAGAGCTGAGGCATTCGGGGGACATGCAATAGAGAAGTGTGGCGGGAAAGAATACTGGTCACTGTCTTAACTGAGGTCTAGCATCGGTGGACCCCTGTGGCTTTTTCTACTGGTATTTGCATTTAATCTCTCCCCTCTTTGGAAGGAGGAGCAGAATAGAAAAGAGGACCGATAACAGAGAAAGATATGACTGCAGGTATCTTCACTCTTCTCCCCAAATCTTGGAAAGCGGAAGGATGCCATTAGGCCAGATCCCAAGACAACAAACATCTCTTGTTTCTGCTGGGAATTAAAAATAACAAAGAGAGCTGGAGCTACGGTTTAGTGGAAGAACATTTGCCCAGCATGTAAGCAGGCCTGGGTTCAAGGCCTAGTCCTATTCAAACAAACAAACAAATAAACAAACAATAAATGCTCCAGGCTGGAATGGGGACCTCTGAAAACTTGTAGATTACGAGAAAACCCAAGAAGGTAGCCCTTCCGGTCTCTATTTAAATGTCTCTGTGTTACGAGCACGCCACCCCCCCCCCAGTCTGGTCCCACTCTTTGTTCCTCCCCCTCCCCGCCCGCTGCCACACGAGCCCCAATAACACGCAGAGACTCTGTATTTGATACAATGCTGTTGGCCAGTTACTATTATTGTTTATCGGCTAGCTTTGTCGTAATGATTAACCCATTTCTACTTATCTAAGTATTTTCATGTGGTCATCTTATCAGAGAGCAGCAGGCCGGCATCTTGCTTCCTCCAGGCTCTACATGCTGACTCCTCCTAACTACTTCCTCTTTCCTCCTTGTCTCCTAGCCCCGCCTATCTTGCTTTCTCATTGGCCCAACAGTGCTTTATTCATTAACCAGCATGAGAAACATATTTACAGAGTAACATCTCCCATCATCTCTGTAAACGTTTATGGGATTTCCCCCAAGTGGATTCTTCTCCCTGACCCTGCAGAGTGTTGTAGGATTGTGGAATAGTAGGCTTGATGCAGGAGGAGGTTTCGTGCCTCCCTCCAGCCCCCTCCGTTTCCCTGAGCACTTCTAGAGTGTGATGTAAATAGAATCTATTCATCCCTCCTGGTTCACACTTGCTCACTGAAAACACAAAACAGCTTCTGTCACTCCTGGTGGCTTAGTTACCAGTCTGTCCCTTTTCCAGCTTGAGTGTTTGCCACAGCTGACTCCGCTGATTCTGGCCACCTCTTCTTCACTTTCTACAGAGTGGCCTTTCCGTTGACAAGCCTTCACTTTAGTTACCTCACCAAGTACAGTCCTCCCTCCGTGGGGTCCCAAGCTTTGGCGTTGGGTGACCGTGTTTGTAGACCCTCTCGCTGGTGGAGAGCTCCCATCTCCATGCCTCATGTCCACACCTGGGAGAGCTGGGACTGTACAGGCTGGGGACAAAGGCTTGGCTACACAAACTGGCCATGGGAGAGCTTGCTTGTCATTACAGCACTTGAGCAGTGGAGGCAGGGCGGTCATAAGTTCAAAGTCATTCTCAGTGACACAGTGTGTTCATGAGGTGCTATTTGAAACAAAACCCCAAAATTGTGGTATTAATTATCCTTATTCATGCAGTTATGGTGAAAACAGAGCACACACACACAAACATCAACACATGCATAGACTCACACGGATACACACAGGCATAGACACACAAGCATACATGCATGCATGGACACACACAGGTACACACATTCATAGGCACACACACACACACATACATAGATACACATTGATACACACATTTATAGACACACATACATGCATAGACACACATACATAGGTATGGACACACACACAAGCATACATTCATGGACACACACAAACACACACACATGCATAGACATGCACAAATACAAACATGCACAGACACACAAACACACACATGCATAGACATGCACAGATACACACACATGCTTAGACACACAAATACACACATTCATAGACACACACAGATACACACATTCATAGACACACACATAGACACACACACACATACAAATGTAACCACATGCATAGACACAGACAAACACATGTACATGCATGAGCACACACAAACATACACACGTGCATGGACACACACACAGATACACAAGCACAAGCGCATAGAAGCACACATAGACAATAAGTGTATCAAATGTTTCAAATGTAAAAAACGTTTTGAATTCTTCACTCTCGTTCTCTTAGTACCTTTTCAGGATTGCTGCTAACCAATCCAGTGCTCCCTTCAAGCTCCCTCCTTTCTGTCCTTTAGCTCTCTTTCCTCCCCCACTTTGTTTCATGAGAATTTGAGCCTCTTCTCTGCGCATGGATGCTGGGACTCTGACACAGAGCAGCACAGCATGGTGTGTTCTCGGGTGTGTGCTCCCGTGAGCTCACGCCTGTCACTTTTATCAGCATATTGGGTGCCTCTTGGTCTCCAGCAAAGCCTCCTCTCTCTTCCTCAGCCTCCGTACTTATTAAGTGTTCCTTTGTTTAGCCCTGTTTAAATACATCTGAAGGTGAACACATCTGCCCCAACCTGCCTATACTGTCAACCACGAGTTGTTTCCACTCATTATAAAGATATTTCTACTCCCGAATGCCCAACGTGGGACTGATTCTCTCCCTGACGCTGCCTCCTCAGGAAACCTGGTTTGGAGCCATGAACAACAGCCCTAACCTGATCCTGACTCAGGGTCAGTGTCCTCTCCCTTCATGGGCTCAGGCTCATCCCTCTGGTGGCCAAGTCATTGGTTCTTCCCAGATGGCTCCTCCATTGGCTTTCCAAGGCAAGCCTTCCCTTTTTCCTCTTTATTGGAGCAATCTTCAAAGTCGTCTCCATTCCTGCCTTCTGGTCTCCTGCGCTGAAAGGAAGCCACACATCTGTTCCCACCCCCTTCTTTTTCCTAGGTAGTTCTAGAGTGTGATGTAAGAGGATTGGGATTGCTTTCTAGAGCCCAACGCAGTCATTAATTCACTTATCATTCACTCATTTACCTCACAGCACTATGGAATCCGAGGTGTGCTGGGCACAGATCGTTTATTTCCCTCTTATAATTCCTTCAGTGTGCCTCAGCCCCTTTCCTCCCAAAGCTGGGCCTTCTGTATTCTGTGTCCTCTCTCATCCCTGACCCATTCTCTTGACTAACTGCTCCATAGTCTTCATAATTCAGCTCAAATTCGTCCTCATTCAGTCATTCATCCAGCTCTGCCCGGCACTGGGGACATAACAATAAACAACAAAGACAAATCCCTACTTACATGGAATTTGCAGGAGGCAAACAGACACTAAATTACTGACCAATATATCCAGTCTGTGATAGGTAAGTGCTGAGAAAATAAAAGACGATGTAACCCTCAGTGGGAGAGGTATGGTGTGTGTGTGTGTGTGTGTGTGTGTGTGTGTGTGTGTGTGTGTGTGTGTGTGAGTGTGTGTGTGTAGGTGGGGTAGGAATGCCACGTAAACAGTGTGGCTGAGCAGATGTAGTGGCAACTGAGCTGAGACCTGAGTGAAGGGAGGTGCCAGCTGTGTGTTTCACTGAAGGGTGTTTTAAGACCAGGGAACAGTGGAGGCTGTGGTACTGTCGTGAACTGGAATGGAATCCTCTAGGGGCAGTAAAGGGGTTGGGAAGCATCCACCATGTAGTGAATTCTTGTGAGGTCGCACTCAGTTTCCCAGAGTGGAATTGGAACCTCATTTTTCAGTGCTTAGGTAGCACGTTGTGCTGGTACAACATTATGTATGGCCACTGGTGATTATTTATTTATGTCTAACTGCTTAAACTCAAGCCTTAAGGGTGGGTTAGGACCATCTTGTTCTCTTTTTCATGTCCCCAGGGTCTGGCCCTGCATTTGGCAGGTACCCGGCCCTCTGCTGAATGGGTCAGAAGCCTTTTGAGATGTACAAGAAAATTCTCGAGTCACGGGATGGATTCCTGGGCTCCCGCTGCTTTGTGTTCTGGAGAAGGGCATTGGTTGACTTTCTTGAGTTAGCACTTGGTGCTGATGCTCTGTCAGCTATGGAAAAGCATCTTTCTCTCTAGGGCTTTGAACCAGGCAGACCATCCCCCCTGTGTTGACTTCCAGGCATAACCCTCTGCAACTCCCCACATCTCTGGTGTAGAGTGGGGTTAAGTGTGGCCCATGGGCAGCAGCATTGAAGGACTCGCACGTCGGAGCTGTGGGAAGGCCCATGCTGAGATTTTAATAAATGAGGATAAATGCATCATGTGGGGGCAATGCACAGGAGGATTTGCCAGGCCCGCAGAGGACAAATACTGGCAACTGACTGAGATTGTGTGCTAACATCAGCATCATTCGGCACTTTCATAAACACCTTTTTACTGCCATTGTCTGTTATTTTTGCATAACACCAAATAAGCTTTAGACTTTACCTTGTTTGCATGTGACAGAAATGTCACCTGTACATATATTAGAATAACACAGCTTCACAAAATGTCCTCCCAAGAAAAGACAGCAGGAAGTTGGACTTCTCTTTTGAAGATAACGGTCTTAAAAATTGGGAATTGGGGTGAGAAACATTACAAGCTGAATGTCCCCTCCCGGGACATTCAAGTAGCCGCTATCACAAATGTGAGGCGAGATGGCACAGCCCATGTACTATCTCTGTGGGGTATTAAGAGTTGTATTCTATTAGCATGGAAGCAGTGACCTCTTAGGAAAAGAAATGTGGTAGATGAAGTTGTGACAAGATAGATGGAAGGATGCATGACCAGCAGGGGAGGGGGGAGGCAGAAGGACTCTTGTCGTGCACACATTTTTAAGGAGACGAAACAGCAGCCAACTAGGCCTGTAGAACCTAGAGCGTGAACTGGGGAATTCCTGTGAAGCTGCGCAGGTGTGTTTTGCCTGTAAGTGTGTAGGTCCACTGTGTGTGTGCAGTGAACATTGAAACTAGAAGAGGGCATCGGATACCCCGGAACTGGAGTTACAGATGGTTGGGAGCTAGCTGCCTTGTGGATGCTGGGAACTTAACCTGGGTCCTCTGTAAGAGCAGCAAGCGCTCTTAACCCCGGAGCCAACTCTCCAGCTCCTATAAATGCGTTTTTAAAAGTTGTCGCTTCATTTGCTTTTCTAAATTTGCCATTCAGTGGCAAAGTCTAATGTGACTTGCACTTGCGGGTCAACACATTGGGTCTGAACTGATATGAGATGGCTTATGGACTCCTCATTTGTGTGACTATGTTCTGCTGTAGAAATAACGTGTTAATTACGGACCCTGCTGGGGTGTGACCAAGTCCCGGTGTCACCTTTTACAAAATCTGGTGCTTTGGATGAGAGTTCGTGTATGTCAATAAGACTCCCTGTGCATAATACAATAAGACTCCCTGTGCACCATAAGACAAGGAATTGTGGGGATCACTTTGAATGCATTGTGGAAATGCTTTTTCTGTAGATGGGAGCTGTTTAGTGCCTTAGGAAAGTCAAAAGCATTCTCAGTAAGATTCCCTCTTCCCTCTCTCTTTCCTTTTCCCTCTCCCTCTATCTGTCTCCCTCCCTCTTCCTACCCTCCCCTCCCCCTTTCCTCCCCTCCAGTACTCCCCCCTTACTCTCCCCTTCTCCCTCTCTATTCCTTTTTCACCCTCTTCTCCATCTCCCACTCCTCCTTCTCTCTCTTCCTCCCCATCTCAGTTTCCCTCTACTCCTCCCTCTCCTTCCCCTCCTCCCTCCCTCCCCACTGCCTAGTGTTTGAACCCGTTTACATTAGTAGTAAATGGTTATTTACCTAACAAATACGTATGTCTTGCTTCCTATCCAAGACAGTAATTGATACCACTACATAATTCTTTGCAGTTGTGAAATAGTTTTCAAAAGCACTTTCATGCTTTTCCTTTTCATAGTTATCACTATTATTGCTATTATTTCTAGTTACATTATCCTATTTTTTATTACTCATATTTGTTGATATTTGTTTTGTTTGTTTGTTTGTTTGGTTTTTTTTTTTTTTTTTTTTTTTTTTTTTTTGCTTTTGTCAATTTGAAAAGGCTAGAGTCATCTGGGAAGAAGGAACCTCAATTCAGAAAATACCTCCCTCAGACTGGCTTGAAGGCAAGTCTGTTGGCTGTTTTCTTGATTAATGATTGACAGGGGAGTACTCAGGCCATTGCTGGCGGTGCCATCCTTGGGTAGCTGGTCCTGGGCAGCACAAGGCAGGCAGGCAGCAGAGCTTAGCCTGGAGAAGAGGTAGTAGGCAGTGTTCCTCTGTGATTCTGCTACAGTTCCTGCCTCTAGGTTCCTGCCCTGATTTCCTATCCTGACTTTCCCTCAGCGATGGACTGAGACCTGGGATAGATAAGAAAATGAACCCTTTCTTCCCCATGTTTCTTTTGGTCCTGGTGTTTATTACAGCAGCAAAGGGCAAACTAGACTGTGAGGTAAGTGAAGTTTGCAAATGCAGTTTTCCTGTGTTGCTGCCTGGTGGAAGACACAGTACTGTTTTCTCAAAAAACAAACAAACAAACAAACAAAACAAACAAACAAAAAAACAAAAAAAAACGAGCAAAACAAAACAAAAAACAAACAGACAAACAAAAAGCCCCCCAAAACAAAACAAATGACACCTCTTCATCTCTTTCATATTTTAAGGAACATTCAGGTGTTGCTAGTATGTGGATCAATAACTCTCAGAAGTTAAATTTCCCTCAATGTTATAGAAACATGGTGATTTCCAAGGAGCAAATCTCGTCATTGGAAAATAAACTCACATTTCATATTAGAAAGAGGTTCCCTGTGGTTGGGAAAGCAGTACTTTGTCCTGGGCAGTCAAGAGCTATTCCAAGGTCGTGGATAACACCCAGAGAGACCTTTGGAGGACTAGCATCCTGGTAAATAAGAAGGCCTACTGAGTGACTCTCACCACCAATTGGACACATCGCCTAGTCCTTCCGCCTCCGGCTCCCAGCCCTTCCCTACCCCCATCTCCCCGCATCAAGGTGCCCCGTCTGCATGCCGTTTTACAAGGCTTTCCTGGAGAGACTAGGCTGGTAATTGGGGCAGACACAACTGCAGCTCCACATTGACTATCAGTCTGGTAAATGGGACAGACAGACACATCCACAGCTCCATATCATCACAATGTACTCCCTGTCCCAGCCATCCTTAACAACTCACAGAAGTAACCAGTCCCAAGATCTGCCATACCTTGCTGTTTGCCAACTTATTAATAGAGACCAATGCTCATAACCTTTACATCTGCTCATTTCTACCCTGTGAAATTAGTGTCCATAACCTGTGCCATCTTCCCCTGATTTATATTATGTGTGACATATGTAGCTGAACAGGACAGTTCCTTCATGTTCACTGCAATAGAAGGTCGTTCACTGCACTAGGAGGTCGAATTATCTGAAAATATTAACCCGTGTTTCTCTTCTTTGCGGTTCTAACTTCCTCCTGACAGTTTCTTAGTTTGTTAGGGATCTCACTGGTTGACGTAGAATTGGCTACATAGACTAGGCTGTCCTCAGATTTACAGAAGTTCATCTGCCTCACCTTCTGAGTTCTGGGATTAAAGGTATACTCTAGCATACCAGGCTAGTTCCAAGTATGTTAAAAGTTTTTCCTTATGATTTCTTCCGTGACCCATGAGTTATTTGAAAGTCTGTTTAAATCTCTCTTATTTAGGTTAACCTTTAGGAATGTGCTATCACTTAAATTTACTTCTAAACACAAATCTTTAAAAGAAAATCAGTTGCTTATTGATTCCTGATTCTATTTCCCTTGAAGTACAGATGAGTCTGGACCAGAGGCCAGTGAATTCTTGCTGCCAATGGGCCAAGGCCAGTTCGCCATTTGTTTTTCTGTAGTTGGCAAGTTAAACATAGGTGACCTATTCTGAATGGATGGGAATCCCAGAAGATGAGGTGTATGGGATTTGTAGAAAGTTCTAATTCATGAGTACAAATAAAGTTTTAGTGCAGCACAGCTATGGTCATTCTAAGTATTGTGTGTGGCTGCTTTTGATCTACGTAAGGGCTGCAAACAGAAACCACTGACCTGTAGTGATATATTATTTATGATTTATTAAAGTTTGAAAGGCAAAGTCAGCCTCAAGCTATAGAGGTCAGACAGTGGTGATACACAACTTTAATCCCAGAAGCCAGACACTAGGAGGTGGTGGTACACGCCTTTAATCCTAGGACTCAGTATTAAGAGATGGAGCTCTGTGAGTCCAAGGCCACCCAGATCTACACAAGAGTGAATCAGTCTAAAAGAGAATTATAGCTCACACCTTTAACCCAACATTAGGGGACTATTTAAGACAGAAGCAAGATCTCAGAGAGGCATTCATTCTCCAGCCACGCTGAGGAGAGGTTACAGTCGGAGGCTTGGTGAGAGCACGTGGAGACAGGATCAGCCCATTCAGCCTGAGGTAGAGGTAAGAAACTAGTGGCCAGCTGCTTTGCTTTTCTGATCTTCAGACTGAAGTTTGAACCCAGTATCATTCTCTGGGTCATTTATAGATTCTCGTCACACTGACCTACACGGTAGAGGTATTCTCTACTCGGCTCCTGACGAAAGTCTGTCAGCCCCCTGGTTCAGAGGGGGACATGGAGGTGTGACCATTTCCTGGAGTCTGATGAGAATTTGTATCCTTGGTTACAAATGCCACATATACTCACATGCACATGTGTGCACACATGTACATAAACATGGCATACATGTACACATAAATAATGATGCATATGTACAGAGACAAACAGATCAATCGATGGCAGACAGACAGAGGAGGGAGGGAGGGAGGGAGGGAGGGAGGGAGCTATTGGGAGGGAGGGAGGGAGGGAGGGAGGGAGGGAGGGAGGGAGGGAGGGAGCTATTGGGAGGGAGTCTCCCAATAGCTGCACGGATGTTGAAACCATTCCCACACTGATTGATGCTGGACTGCATGCTTCTTGTTGAGTCCATGACTGTCTCCATGACGATCTATCCACCCATTGACTGTGCCCCAGTTG
The DNA here is from genome assembly GCA_030556225.1 of Cricetiscus sungorus. Taxonomy (NCBI): domain Eukaryota; kingdom Metazoa; phylum Chordata; class Mammalia; order Rodentia; family Cricetidae; genus Cricetiscus; species Cricetiscus sungorus. Next base: position 43,204,192 of record JANBXA010000735.1, on the reverse strand, counting down.
GAGCTTCTGTTGCTGTCATAAATCCATTACCAAAATCAAGTTGGGAAGGAAAGGGTTTATCGGCTTATACTTCCACATCACAGGGCATCACTGAAGGAATTCAGGGCAGGAACTCAAACAGTGCAGGGATCTGGAGGCAGGAGCTGAGGCAGAGGCCATGGAGGGAGGCTTGCTCCCCGTGGCTTGCTCAGTCTGCTATCTTATAGAACCCAAGGCCGTCAGCCCGGGGGTGGGGGGAGACACCACACACAATGATCTGGGCCCTCCCTCACCAATCACAAACTAAGAAAATGCTCGGTAGCCAGATCTTAGGGAGGCATCTTCTCAGTTAAGGTTCCTTCCTTTCGGGTAACCCTAGCTCCTGTCAAGTTGATACAAGACCAGCCAGCACAGCCTGTCACATCAACGCAGCCTGCCTACCTTCATTTCATCACTGGGTAAGTGGCGTGCCATGTGTGTCCTGTGTTCTTTAACCTCCAATGGTGCAGGTATGATTTACAGATGGAAATTTTGTCTTTTAGCTGGAAGGGTTAGGCCATTTGTACTGAGATTATTTACACGCTTGTGTGGTTTCCCCTTGATCTTTACTGCTTGTTTTTGTATATATATATATATATATATATATATATATATATATATATATATATAGCTTCCTTTTTGAATATTGTAAAGGGATGATGGTTGGTTTTGACAGTTTTTTTTTTTTTTTTTTTGTAATGTGTTCTGATTTGGGATATTAGTCCCTGGGCTTAAGGCAGTCAACACCGAGGAGCACCTATTAGTTAGTGTGTTTAGTGTGTTCATCTGTTTCTCGTCCCCTTTCCCTCTTAGGGTATGAAGAACATGGAGGTTACATACTGTTTTCTAGAGTTATGATAATTGAGCTTAGACTTCATCTTCGTCATGTATCATAACATGATGTGTGTTCCTGCACATGTGTGTGTGTTGCCAATGGAGGCTCTCAGAAGATTGCTGAGGATTTAAGTGAATACATTTACTTAAAGCTCTTTCAGACTGCAGTGATCTTATGGGAAGGTTTGTTGCAATCTTAATCTTTTGCTTAAGGACATTTAAAATGAGTATCTAGCCTTCTTGAAACAATATAACCAGAACAGTTTGACTCCGACCCTGCTCCTCTTGACTTGTATGCTATGAGCTATTATTACATTTATGTCCCTTTTTAACCCAGTGTATTTCATCCTACTCATTTTTATTCTCTACAGATGAGATCTCTGTAGATCAACCCAAGTGTTTGTGGACACATCTGCTCAACTCTTGGGCAGCGTTCTCTTGTTCTGACCATGGGCCTGCTTCCCATTCTTGGCAAGTAGGCTTCAGATGCTCACCTAGGAAAGTAGACTCTAAAGAGATAGCTTTTGCTCATTCCAAAATGTCTGAACCCCATCTTTGTTCTGAAAATATAATTCTCTGAACATAATATTATAGGTTGGCAGTGATTTTTATTTGGCGCTTTGAAGGTATCTCGCGGTCTTCAGACTCAGTTTGGCTATTAGTAATTCTTTAGTTATTTGTTTCTCTTTTGTAGATAATCTTACTTTCTTCCAGTGACCCTTTTAAATGGTTTTCACCCCTTCTGGTGCAGTACACATTGGCTTGCTTTCATGTGTCTTATAAATGTGCCCATACATACATATACATATGATTGTATATTTTATCCTTTTTTTTTTCAGATGTTCCATATATATCTCATGTCAGAACTCCCTGCCCTGGAGGCATGTCTTAAATCTGTCTTCCAGCGTTGTCGGTTATTATTTCTCAACCTCTTGCCTCCACTGCGTTCTTTTGCTGTCAGTCAGAGAGTCTGAATAGCTATGCACATGCGATCCACATCTCTTAATCTTATCTTCTCATCTCTTCACGCCCCCGTGCTCAGGTTGGACATTCTCTTCACACCCAGTTCACGTTGTTCTTAGGGAGTTCCCAACTTCAGCAGCTCTATTTTTCCCTCACTGATGCTCCGCAGGCTTCTGATTCCTGCATCCCCTGGCTTGTCAGCTGGCCTTTTACTTTGGGCTTCATTTTCTTTCTTTCTTTTTCTTGCCTGTAACAGATCATAGTTGAATGGAAGCAGAAGTCTAATCTTTATTTTGTTGCCCCTCATTTTGATACATTTTCTTATATGTCCTGTGATCTTTGCATGTGAGTTCTATTTAACTGACATTAATTTGTGGGAAATCCAAAGATAATAAAGTGAGGTTTTCCCCAGAGAGGATTGTATGTAGCACTTGATGGATTTCTCTATGTGGTAAACAAATTATTGACTATTAAAAACCAAATAGCCAAAAAAGCAAACTGTTTCACCCATGTGTAAGACATGTATGTGTATTTATTTTTTACTAGAAGAGTTTTTTTTTCTTTTCCTTTTTTGTTTTTCGAGACAGGGGTTGTCTGTATAGTTTTGGAGCCTGTCCTGACAGTTGCTCTGTAGACCAGGCTGGCCTCAAACCCATAGAGATCCACCTGCCTCTGCCTCCCGAGTGCTGGGATTAAGGGTGGGTGTGCACCACCACTGCCTGGGTACTAGAAGAATTTCTAATAGTTAAAGTAGAGGTTACACAGGAAAATGATATTAGTGGCATTTTATTTCCCATCATCCTCCACACATGTAGGCGTTACACTGAAGAAGTCTTAAGCTAAAGGCCTTCAAAGCATTTGAAGACTAAACATAACAGAGTCTACATATGAATACAAAGAGTCATACCAAACAAGAACTATAAACAACAATTATAAAGTTAGAGCACAGCAAGCCCAAGCACCTCCAAGTGTGAATAGGACTCATGACTTAAGCAGTTGGCAGACACTTTCAAGTGACAACTATTAAAGGCAGCGGTAGCCAAATGGACATTATTTGTCTCCCAACTTTTACTTAGAAGAATGAGATAAGACTGTAACAATAATATTCTAAATTCTAGTACCCCCTTTCCCCTTTTCTACATTTATCCACAATGATGCCTTGTATTATGTGTATTCACAACTCGAAATTGGGCTAGGCATACAACTCAACTGTGAAACATTTGCCAAGCATGCTCAAGGACAAGTTCGAAACCACACTACAAACACACATGTGCACATGCGTGCACACAGGTGGAGAGGTTATAGGTCTACACACAGTCGTCCTTAAATGACATTCCTGTATCAGGTTATAGGTTATAGGTTTCATTTGAAAAAGTTTGAAGACTACTTCTGATTAAACTCCCCAGATAAAATTCTGCCATTAAAAACTTACACTTTAAGAAAAATGCCAATTTCCTTTTGTAGCAAAAACAAAGAAGGAAAGAAAGGAAAAGACCTGTGTTCTTAGCATTTGTAGGGTAGTTTTAATATTTTATGTATTAACTGAATCCACTGTTTAGCACATGTATCACCTCACACACATGTATACACACATACACATGTATACACACATATATCATGCCTTTGTGACAAAAATATTAAAAATGCTCTCTTCCATTTTGAACATTAACACAATTTTCTGTATGTAGCTTTATTACCTAGGCTCAATCTATGCTTGGAGTTTTGTACTTCAATCCATATTTGAGATGCTCATCTATTCTATACATTTATGCTTATTCTGTCCTACATAATTTTTTTTTATTTCACATGCCAACATTAGCATGTGGGTTTTTTTTCTCTCCTTTTTCTTTCGATTTTAAGAGAGAGGATCTTGTGTATCAGAGGCTAACCTTGAAGTTACCTAGAGAAGGATGGCTTTGAATGACTAGTCTTTCTGGCTGTATCTTCTAAGTGCTATGATTATGGGCATGTGCAAAACCTGCCTAGACCTAGTACGTGAGGTCTTCAAATGATAAAACACATATGGCAACACTATAAGGAGTTACATTTAGGCCGTTATGATGGCTCCGTGGCTAACACAACTTACTGAGAAGTCTTGATATCTTGAGCTGTGTCCCTGGAGATTACATGGTGAACCCGAGAGAATAGACCCATGCAAGTCTGCAAATTTTTCTTTTAATCTCCACAAGCATGCCATCACACACACACACACACACACACACACACACACACACACACACACACACACGACATGTGATCAAAATTTAAACAAGAAAATATGACATTGAATCTTAGCAAAAACATAAACCAAATTACTTAAATGAAAGAAATTTATAAGTATTTTAAGTTTATGGTGCTAGCTAATATTTATATGAAATTATGACCTAAAACAAAAATAAAATTTAAAGGGAAAATTAAGGTTTAGCAATACAGAGGCACAGAGTGCATTAAGGTGGGAGATGCAGTTTAATTTCAGTTCCTGTAATCTAGAGGTGTTCCATTTGACTCCAGGCAGTCTGCTTGCCAAAAGACAACCTAATACAGGATTGGGATGTCTTGCTGGAAGGGTTGCTTGGATCAAAGGGCTCACTGATCATTTTAGTGACTCGGTTCCCTGCCCGGTGTGTGTGTGTGTGTGTGTGTGTGTGTGTGTGTGTGTGTGTGTGTGTGTACACAGATGCGTACAATTTGAGAGAATAAATACCCCAAGCTCCTTTAAGACATGGTAAAGAGTGGTTTTGACAGATCACGGTGCCATTTGGGAACCAGTGAAAGGACAAAACTTTTGAGGACAAGTCTCAATGGCTGTGCTGGTTATTTATTAATCTGCATCTACTATTTCAAGGCTTGCAGTCTCTGTGAGGAGTAAGATTAATTTCGTGTAAGTCGTCTGGGTAGGTTGAGACCAGTCTACAGTTTAAGGAGAGTTGGTTTGGGCTCAGCAATCTATTTGTGTAAGCCGTGGGATAGGCAGGCCTGGGTTTGAATTCTGATGCCACTATTGGCTTTGGCAAAAAGAAAGAAAAGTCAGAATATCGTTTCCCCACTTTTGTAAAATGGCGGCTCATTTTAAGGGTTAGAGATGATGTCAGGAAGTTTCTTAGTTCCTGGGGTAGATCATCAAAATAAGCAATCCTAGCTATCTATACTATTAAGCAAAGCCGGCTATTCCCAAAATCAGATGTGTCCAGGTGATGCTAGTCTGTTGGAAATGTAAGACAAAAGACTCTCAGTGAAGGCAGGAGACTGAATTTAGTCATAAAACCTGCCACTGCCCCCTTTTATTCCCCAATCTTGGCCTGGTAAGTCGGTTTGAATGTGCTTTTGCTTGCCTCACAAAGCAGGTAGGCCCAGCTACTTAAGCCAAGTTTCATTTAATAGTCTTTCTTGGCTTCTGGAAGTCAATTGACTTGGAAGTTAAAAGGATCGGTGCGTCTGGGGGCGTAGCTGTGACAAGGATGGTATTGTAAAGGGTAAGAAAATGCCAGGTTCCGGAGAGAAGACTGGCAGATTCTCATTGTGTGGCCCCTTGATCATGGTCGTGATCGAGCTGTAGATCACTGAGGTGGTGAGCAGTCGCTTGTGGACTAAAGAGTCTCCCATACTCGAAACCACACCGGGCTCTTGGCAAGAGCTCCCATGAAAAATGGGATTCAAGGCGCCTTGTGAGACGGGTCTGGGCTTGCTGGCCGCATCCAGGGACTGGAGTTTGGAGCCTCTCTAAAGCAAGGAAGCCCTTGGGTACCACTTAAACACCGCATGGCTTGAGGAGTTGGAAAAGAAGGAAGAGACCAAAGGACACGGCTCAGAGGCCGGGAGCATACCTCCCTCTGGTAGGCTGGGTAGGGCAATAACTCTTGGATTGACAGTGGTCATCAGTTATGTCCCAGGACCTGGTCCCAGTCACCTGAGCTCTCTCTGCTCCTGGAGCATCATCACCCCTGTCCCTGGCGGTGCTCTGCAGGCTCCGGTGAGTTTACCTGGGGGAATTGTGGACCCTTGGTGTGAGTCTGGGGATCCCGGTTGGCCCTACTGGGTGTCGTGCCCACCTTGCCGGGGATCTCGAAGGGACCGCGTCCAGAACCCTCGGGGCCACTGGAGACTCAAGACCAGCGAACGGAGCCCCCTCCCGGCCGCGCGGGGCAGCGCGCGTTCCCAGCTCGCTGCTGGGCATGCGCGGGGCGCGCTGGCTCTGGCCGAGAGCGAGCGGCTCGCACACATTGCCCGGGCTGCGGGCGAGGCGGCGGGGCAAGGGGTTCGGGGCAGCCCCGGCGGCATCTCTGTAGCGGGGCGCGGCGGGCGCTCCACTTCGGGGTCCTTCTCCCTCGGCCACCGGCCGCCTGGCGTCTGGGGAGGTCGCGGCACTCCGTGGAGGAGCGCGGCGGCTCGGAGGGCGGATCCAAGGTAAGAGCCCCTCGGACCCCGGTGCGGGTCCCCGGGCGGGATTCCCGGGGTACCGGCTCCCTCTCAGTTTTCCGTAAGCGCCGGTGTGTGCGGGACCCGAGCGGTGCCAGGCTCCGCGGCCACCGTGGTTCACTTGGACCCTTTGCAACTGGTGTCGCCGGCCAGGTGTGCGAGGGCGCTGCCGCCCCAGCGCGTCCCCGAGCCCGCTCCGCGCGACCGGGAGCCACGAGACCCGAGCCCGCCGCGACCTGCTCGGCTGGGGTGGGCGCCCAGGGCTCCCCCGGACCCCACGCTCGCCGGGGCTGCGCGGGGCGCACCTGAGCTCGGCACATCTGGATTGTGACCCTGCCTTAAGGTCTTGGACTTGGGGCTTTCAGAGCGCCTCTGACCCCCTGCCCAAGTGGGGACGTCCCAGAGGAGACCCGTTAGAGATGGGGACCCGCCCTGTTAGAAGAGATGGGCACTCTCCGGTTGAGGTCGCTCGCTGTGTTTGAGTAGTTGTGAATTCTGGATCACTTTCCAACACCATTTTACTTTGGGGAAGATGGCCTCTCCTATTCTGTCATTTGGGCTTTGGAGGGGTTCCACACCCACTGAGAGACATTGGAGGCTCCCCGTGTCTCACCCCTTCTTTTCTTTTCAGTGACTACAATACCCATGCAAAGTCTTTGCACGGTTCTCTGAGCCCTGCTGCTCGAACCCTCCTCCTCCATAGCCCCCAAGTGCTGCTGGCATCTCGCCTGGGGCAGGGATCCCTGGTGTTTGGGCTTAAAATCCGTAGACATTTGGAGCGCTGAGGCTTTACAAGAGGAGGCGTCCCTAAGCCAGTGTTTCAGGGAATGCTTGGCTGCTTTTCTTTTCAAGGTTTCACTTCTTGTCTCAGACAGCAGGAGAAAGAGACAAAATAGCGAATAAGATAAGTTCAGATACAACTTGGTCCGGACACGTGTGAGTACTTTGAATTTGTCTTTGGTTTTGCCACTGGATAGAAGGTGGAATTAGGATTCCTGGAGGGCTTTTTTTTTTTTTTTTTTAATGTTAAAAAACAAAACAAAACAAAAACCCTCAAAGTAACTGTGTTGTGGGCTGTTTCTAATTTCTCTCCGTTGGAAGGATTCCATTCTGCAGCTCCTTGGGTTTTGGACTGCCTGTGCTCATTGTGTAAAACTGTAGATCTTGGGACAGCTAGTCTATTGAAATTAAAATCGATGGCATCTTGCCTCACCTAGTAAAGAGTATCTTCCTTTCTGTCTATCTGTCTTTAAAATTGGTGATCGGAGGTTCATGTACTGCATGCTGCTGTACTTTTTAGTTTGGTGATGTGAGAATCTGTGGCTGATGGGCTCACACCATCTGAACACTAAACCCTTCTGTAGACTTGTTACACAGCCCGCGTGTGACAGTGTGTCACAAGCTAGCAAGTGCATGCTCGTAGAAAGCCGTTTCTGTGCAATAGTAGATTAAGACTTTGTCAAACTCCACAAGTCACTCCCTCATAGCAGAAAAAAAGAAGGGAAAGGAAATACCTTTTAATTCCTCTTCTTCGAAGGTAAGTGTTGCTCGCTGTGCTGGGATGTCCACTCTATCTTTCTCCCAATTTCCAGTGTCATAGCCAGAGTCACAGCAAGTTAGCCTTTTATTAACAATGGGAAATGCTTTAAGTGAACTCGTATTGAGGGTGAGTTAAAAAAAAAAAAATTCCTTAACAGGAAACTGGTGTTTAATTTTGAACACTTTGCTTATTTTGTGTTCAAAGGTAAAGAGTTCATTTTGCCTGTTTATCTGTTTTTTAAAAAAATATTTAATAAGCCATTTATTTGCAAGTAAATAATGTATTATACCACACCTAAATATTTAGAGACTAGTATTTCCCAAGGATTGGGTTACAGGGGTCAAAGCGGAAGACTCACTCCTCGCTGTGAGATGCTTCCCCATGGGGAGGAGTGTTTTTTGTTTTCAATACCTAAGTCGACAAGGTTAATACAAACCTATCCTTCGGTTTCTCCAAACTTACAGTCTAGATGATTTCATTTCCTATACTTGAGCATGTGAAAAACACAGGGCCCTTTAATCAAAGGGAAAGATTCCTATTATGAGTCAAGAGGTTAATCTACATGGATGGAGAAGTCATTTGGAAATACTATGCATGTTTTAACGTCTTTCTGAATGGTTTCTAAACCTAGCCTAAGTACAGCCGGATACTTAGGCAACATCAGGAACCACGGAGCTGAGCCCAAGAAGGAGCTTTCTAAGGGCCTAAGGATTTTTAACCTTGGAGAACAGTGCATCGTCGCCTGTCCCACCCACGTGACAAAAAGCTGGAAAGCACGGTGCATGTTTTTATTCACATATCACCAGATACAGCTCTGTACCTAAAAAACAAAACAAAAACAAACACCTGAGCACACAGGGCAGGTGTGAGATCACGGAATTACTTCGTGGACTTGGTTCTCTCCTTCCCATTTTTGGGGTTTCAGGGACTAAAGTTACGTCATCCATCAGGCTTATGTCTCATTTTATCCTGATTTAGTCTATACTCTTTCTTTTCGGCCTCCAGTACTTTCTAACCCGTGACGCACATTGCTTCCCTCTGCTTTCATTGGCTGCTTCAAACCTTAACCCTATTTTAAAACCCTACATTCTCATCTCTTCATCTGTCCACACCTTTTTATTCCTCTGAATCCCTCTTCATTCACCTGTTTTTAAATCTTTGAATGAGAAACTATATAAATGCCAGGTTCAAGGCTCTTTTGTTCCATGAAGTTTTGTTAGATGGGTTTTAACACTAACTTTATTTGTGTAAATTTTAGGTTGGTTTTTCCAAGTCGTATTAAACACATTTGGTAGTCCTGTCTCAGCGCAAAACAACCTAAGTATAGCTTACACACTTCCAGACATCTGCAGGGGTATCGGAGAGGAAGAGATGGTCTTTAGCCAAAGTGCTCTGGCTATACAGTACATCCCTACTGGGAATTGCTGCAGCAAATTGTTTGCAGCTGTGAGGAACTGGAAATATTCTTAAGGAGCATTGTGGTGGAGTCCGTACAAAGATCCTGAACTGAGCTTTTACAGGGAAATGAGTGTGGGGGGATCTTCAGGTCCCCACTGCAGCATCTTCCATCTTGCTTAGGCACATTCCTCAGTGGGGTTTTCAAACAGACCCTAGGGGTTGGGGAGATGGCCAGGCGCATAAAATAGCTTGCCAGTCCAGGATGAGTTCAGATCCTGAGCACCCACATAAAAAGCTGGGCATGCCTCTGCAATCCCAGTGCTGTGGGGGAGTGAGGGAGGCAGAGGGTGGATACTAGGGACTTGCTAGGCACCCAGTCTACCTCAAATGGCAAGCTCTAGGGTCAGTAGTACACATGCATAAGTGCACGTGCACGCGCATGCACGCACGAGTACACACACACGCATACACACACACACACACAAACAAAAATGATGAATACTGAAAGTAGTCTGTAAGCTAGTTAGATGGCAGAGAAAATGCAGCAATGGTACAGGGATTATAATAGCTTCTATTAATGCCTCATGCTGTGCTGGCTGCAATTAAGGGGTTGTTAATGGTGTTGTTATTACTTATAGCTCATACTTGCTCTATATGTTTTTTTTTCCTTCTGTTTTTGGTGATTGAACCCAAGGTCTCCTGCCGGTGGTTCTACCACTGAGCCTCACTCCAGCCCCTCCCTCGAGTTTGTTTTTATGTAACCAACTTTCTGTCTCAGGAAGAACACTGGTTACATTTAATTGTCACGGTCTCTTCAGCTCAGGCTAACGCTGGTCTTCTCAGATTATCTTCATGTTTTTGACCATTTTGAGGAGTCCTTTCCATCCCACAAGTTTATAGCATGCTCTTCCCCTTTGAGTTCGTCTCTTGTCCAGGGTTCGGCTGTAATTATGCACACCCTTGATCCCAGCACGAGGAAAGCTCAGGCCAGAAAGATGGCAGGTTCGAGGCCAACCTGGCTATATAGTGAGTCCCTGCCTTAGTCAGGGTTGGTATTGCTGTGATGAGGAAAGGGTTCATGTGGCTTCTGCTTCCACACCACTGTTCATCACTTAAGGAAGTCAGGACAGGAACTCAAACAGGCCAGGGACCTGGAGGCAGGAGCTGATGCAGAGGCCATCAGTAAGATGCTGTTAACTGCTGCCAGAGCCATCCCGCCCAGGGGTGTCTCCGCCCACATCAATCACTAATTAAGAAAATGCCCCACAGGCTTGCCTATAGCCAGATCTTCTGGAGGCATTTTTTTTTTTTTTTTTCTCAATTAAGGCTGCTGATGTCAAGGTGAATATAAACTAGCCAGGACAGATACTGTCACAAAACAAGGAAACACAGCTACGTGGGCTTTGGATTGGAGGAAGACCAGAGCGAAGTGGCTTCTGCATCACAGGTCACACAGCACATACCATCTGCAGGGTTATCGGACTCATCTTGATCACTGGCCGAGACAGCATCTGTCGGATTTTCTGCTGCTCAGTTCCTGGTATCTACTTTTCCATTCCCCCCTCATGGGAAGGAGTCTCCTAGCACAGCCTGAACTTAAGTAGTGGACACTTTTGACCCCTCCCTGTGCCTGAGGGTGGAATATCTCTGTACAGCTATGTCTTATTTATAATTTGAGCATAAAAGTAGCCATGGCAGACCCTGTCACAAAACAAGGAAACACAACCATTGTGGGCTTTGGATTGGCCAGGGCAAAGTGGCTTCCCTGTCACAGGTCACGGGACAGAGAAGCCACTTAGTCACTTGGTTATTTGCTTATAAACTTGAACTCCTGAATGTGGTGATATATTGTTTATTTATGATTTAATAAAGTTTGCCTGGGGATCAGAATGCAAAGCCAGCCACAAGATCCCCCTGGAAGCGGAGTTATATTTGTGAAACTGCCATGTGGCCGCTGGGAATCGAACCGGAATCTTCTTGAGGAGCAGCCAGCGCTCTTAACCACCAACCCATCTCTCCAGCCCTGGCTCACTTCTTTTTATCGCCTAACATCATTGCACTGAGATGACATGTTTTAGCTTGATTCATCTGTTGCGGGCATCTTGGCTGTTCCCAGTTTCTGGTAACTTTGAATAAAGTGCTATGAGCACTCCTGTGGGGTTTTAAGATGGACAGAAGTGTGGAGACAGTGCATGCCCGCGGGCGCGATGTTAGATGGCGAGGATTGTGGTTGTCTCTGTAAGACATTTCTGACTGTTTTCCAAAGCTGCTGCTCTTGCATTCATAGCAACAACTCACTTCCGTGAGTTGTCATCTCCGTGACAGTGCTTCATGTTTGTCAACTCCAGTGGCTGAATAGTAATCCTTTACTGTTATTTTAACTTTGTGCCTTAACAGCTGTTCACATAATATTTTCTGTGTGTGTGTGTGTGTGTGTGTGTGTGTGTGTGTGCTTTTTTTCTGATGATAAGGTGTCTGTTTTGCCTACTTTTTTTTAAGCTTTATTTCTTCTTATTTAAATCAGGTGTCTGTGTGTCTGTGTGTGAGTATGTGCCTGAGTATAGGTGCCCCAGGAAGCCATTGATCCCTTGGAGCTCAGTGTGAGTGCTGGGAATTGAATATAGAACCTCTGCAAAAGCAGAACTCATTTGTAATAGCTGAGCCCACTTTTTGCCTACTTCTTAATTAGGTTTTTTAAAAAATATTGTTTAGGGTTTTAAGAGGTTTAAAGATGAAACTGGGGGATTAGGGAAAATGAAACAGAATAATATTCATTTCTTCCTGTCCTTCTTTGAATGCTGAATTTCTGGATGTCAAGGACCCGAGTCTTAGCTCTCTCTATAGTATCTAATTAGGCACATCAGGTCATTGGGACACACATTCAGAGCAGAAAGGGCAGCAGCACTCTTAACGTAATTGTTATGGAGGATGGTAGGTGGAAAAGAAAGTGTGTGTGTGTGTGTGTGTGTGTGTGTGTGTGTGTGTGTGTGTACACACATGTATGCATTCTTTCCAGTGTATAGTAAGGGAGGAGAGGCTCCCCATGGCCAGGGACTTCAGAAAGGGCCCATTGGGTAACTGTTGGAGGCCAAGAGTCAGTGTCTTGGGTAGGATTCCTGGGCATTGCAGGCAGACAGGTAGATAAGTTTGTTGAGTGTTGAGTAGGTCAAAGTGATGGGTGTGGTGGGAGCTGTGAGCTGATGGAGGGACAGACAGCCAGTTAGTCTCCATTTTTGCCTGCAGCAGTGTGAGACTGATCCTTACCCTGCAGTAGGGAAGATTGGGACCATAAAAGCTGTCGAACAATGGTCTGTGTTTCCTCTTTTTAATCACGGAGCTTTTCAGTCCTGTCATCCTGAGTAACTATGAACATGAAACCATGAGTTTCTTGACAAACCATTCTTGTAGTTCATGCCTGATCAACTTAGGGACGACGTGGTTGGTGACAAAGGAGCTTTTGGTCCTGTTCCAGCCGGTCCAGAGTTTTGAGCAATGAACACTTTCTTAAAGCTGACCATGATATCTAAGGATGTACCAAGAGTATTTGTTAAATTAACTTTGCATTTGATAAGAGGTCAGATATTGATTGTTGAAAATTATGTTTTTAATATGAGAGAAGAAAAAATTGCTTAAGGAAAAAATAATGATCAATAGAAAGAAGTTTATACTTACAAGGGAAAGAAAAGTATTCTTAAGTCTCTTAGAGAAGTCTGTTTGAATTTAGTTTAACTTAGAAAATGTTATATTTCATTAGAATATGGCTTAGGCTAAATTTATTCTCAAAATCTGTGTATATTATTGGCTCTTTGTAGGTCTAATAGAACAACAAAGTGTTTCTGGTGTCTGAAATACAGTTTCAGTCAATAAACACTATATTTTTTCCAGATTGTTCTGGTTATTTGTATTTTATAACATAATTATTAATAGTATTTTCATTAGAGATTGAGATGTTGAAAACAGTTTAGATGAAAATAAGGTCTTGAGGGAAAATAAGTATGAACATGTCTTTTTTGAAAATTGTATACATATATATACATATATATATACACATGTATATATATGTAGGTTTATTTTTATTTTTGAGATAGGGTTTCTCTGTGTAGTCCTGGCTGTTCTGTAACCTGATATGTAGATCAAGTTGGCCTTGAACTCAGATCTGTCTCCCTCTGCCTCTTGAGTACTGAGATTAAAGGTGTACACCACTACCATCCAGCTACTTTTAATATACTTTATTCTAGTTTTTATAATACTTATGTCATTTGTTAGTGACATTCATTGGTTCTTAATTTGTGGTTTTATGTGCCTCACCTTAAAATTTTAATTACAGTCGTTTAATTATGTGTCTGAGTGCATGCGTGTGTGTGTGTGTGTGTGTGTGTGTGTGTGTGAGAGCATGCATGCTTGTGCACAAGAGTGTGTGTGTTTGGAGATCACAGGACAACTTTCTGGATTTTTCTATCTTCATGTGGGTTTCAGGGGTTAAACTCGAGTTGTCGGGCAGTAACTGCCTTTAACGACTGCACCGTCTTACCAACATTGATTTTTGTGTTTTGTTTAATTGTTTGAGATGGAATTTTCTTAATAGATCTGGCTGTCCTGGAACATACTCTGTAGTTGAGGATGACCTTGAATTCATAGATCTGACTACCCTTGCCTCCCCTAATGTTGGGATTAAAGGCATGGGCCACCACCAACTAGCTTGGCTCTTAAGATAGAGAAAACAATCTTCCCTGTGTTGGGAGCAAAGGTCTGCCACATTTTAAAATCTGTTCTGTGTTCTCTGGAGGCTGGAGAAGGGGCGTAGCCATCTTTTAATTTAGTAAGTAGCTTCTGCCAACCAAGCAAGCTCTGTACTTGACTGTTCATTCATATGTGTAAGACACGTGTATTACGGTATTGTCATGAACTGTTCGTTCTGTTTGCCCCAGTAACAGTGTGCTCAACCTTGTGTGCCTGCACACACATGTTAGTAATCTCCAGCTCCTCTTTCCAGTGTGTCTTAAAAGCTTTAACTTTATTATGGCAAACACACACACTTCCAAATACATATATTTAAAACTATTCCTCTGTGGCAGGAGGGAGGGCCTAGTCCCGACTCCAAAAGACTTGACAGATTTTGTTGACCCCTCCTGGAAGGCACCACCCTCCCTGTGGAGTGGGGGGGGGATGGGATGGGAGGGCGGTGGTGGGGGCATGGGAGGGAGGGAGGGAAGAAGGGAGAGAGCAAGGGAGGGAGAGGAAAAAAAAAAAAAAGCAATTTAGAGTTCCAGCAGCATGAGTTAACTTCTAACACTCTACAGTTTAAGGAAGTTTATTGCAAGAGAGGGAGGTTTTAAAAACATTCCCCATAGTATGTTCCTTGGGAAGAGGATGGATTGAGCCTGTGAGATAGAGGACTAGGGGGTTTAGTAGAACCTGCCATTGTTATAGATTGTTACTTTTAGGATTCAACACACTTCACTCTATTGTTTGTCTGCCTATCTGTAAAGAGAATATATATTTAAAAAAACAAAAGGACAAAAACAAAACAAAATAACTGTTCCTCTGAAGTGAATTTTCTTTATGACTTTATTGTATATATCTGTGACATTGAAAATGCTCCTGTTGAATCCATTTTCAGTCCCTCTCGTTCTCTCTCTTTCACACGCACACATTCTTACACACACACATGCACACTCACAAACTTATACACGTTTTCCACCGAGATCCTTGTAGTCAAGAGGGAACATTGCATGGCCAACCTTTTCTTTAACTCTTCTTTGGAGCTTTGCTAGATCCCGTACGATTGAAAAGCAATGGGATTCTTTCTGTGATAAAATCTGGCCATTGGGCCAATTCTTGTCATGTCAGTCACACGGTACACACTCATGTAAGCTGTGGGGCTGATGCATGTGACTGAAGAACATGTGTCCGATCACTTTTACCTGTTGAGCGAAATGACTCTCGGTAGATTTTTATGTGCATCAACTCATGGATTTGCCTGATTTACTGTCACTTCTACTTGTAAAGGAATAGTATGTGAAGCCAAGCTTGAACAACAGTTTTTACAGGATGTTAGCCAAGGAACTGGGAAGATGGCTCAGCAGGTAAAGAGATGCTCGTTGCCAAGCAATGATGTTGATGGGGACCCGAGTTCAACCCTGGGGCCCTCATGGTAGAAGGAGAGCACTGACTCTCCCACGTCCACCTCCACTTGGGCATGTGTCACATACATGTACACAGACACAAACACACACATGAGATAAATAAATACAAAAAAATATAACCTGCAAGCTCACTGGAGTATAGGACGCATCAGGCCCATTTTTGGTCACATGAGTGTCTTTACTTTCTTTCTAAAATTACTGAGTGGGTTGGAACATCATATTTCTTTATCTTTAACTTTTCACTTTTTTTTTTTTAACCAGATAAAGTTTAAAGTTTCAGCATGGTTTGCTCCAACAGCATTGTACTTAGCCACATTTCACATTTCATCTCTATCTTACGCCTTGCTTTGTCTGTGATCTGGGAAAGAAAATGGTGCTATAAAATCCTGAGGCTGATAGATGACTGCGTATACGCACACTCAATAGTTTCCTTCAGCCTTCAGCCCCCACCTCTCGCAGCCTTCTTCAACCCTCAGGTAACTGCAGACGAAAGTGATTTTCCTAACTTTGGTATCTTTTCCTGTGACCGTTCACCTCATTCTTATGCCTGGTGAGACACTGGTCATGAAGTGGGTCATCTGAGTAAAGGAAATGGTTATGGTTGTTGTGACAGACAGGGTCATGTTTAGGCAGCTAAGAAGGGTTGAAACAAAGGGGTGACTGCAGCCCTTGTCACCTTAAATCTTACTGGGGTGGTAAGGAAGTTAGTTTGAAAACAGAAAAATCTTACTATGACAAGTTAAATCCCATCTAGCATGAATGTGTGAGTGGTGCTCTAGCTGGAATGGATTTTATATGTTCAAGACAGGGTCTCACTGTAGAGAGCTCTGGCTGTCCTGGAACTTGCTATATATTACCAGGCTACCTTTCTACTCACAGAAATCCAATTGCTGAGATTCAAGGTCTCCAGAATGAATCTCAATGCCATTCCATTTTTACGCTAATTAGAAAGATCCACTGTGTGTGTGCGCGTGCGTGCGTGTGTACACGCACAACGTTTATAGGAGTCCTTTATCACTGTATGGAATTATAGAATTTAAATTGAGATGTATCTTAAGCTGGATTATATAATATAAAAGGATGCTCCACAATATTGGATAGGGTTTTTAAACAAGAGTGATGAGTTTTCTTACCCCCAGAACTTGCCTCCTACCCTTGTATCTCTTATCTGGTTAGTTCTTGTGTAGCGGGCTTTAAATCTGTGACATAGCCGAGGGTGACTTTGGATTCTTCACCCTCCTACCTCCAGCTTCTCGGATTATGAGCACACATCGCCATGGCTGGCTAGACTCTTACCATGAAGGGCATGGAAACCATGAAAGGAGGTGTGGCCATGTGTGGCCACTTATAATCCCAGTATTTGAAAAGCGGAGACAGGAGGATGGTTGTGAGTTTGATGTGAGCCTGAGGTATATAGTGAGCCCTTGGCTATTTTTTTTTTTAAAGTAGCATTACTATCTGGTTAAATGGTCAAAATTATGGAAAGCAAATTATAACCATTTCCTGGCTTTTTCCTTTTTTTGTCCTAAATTGATATCCACATTTTTCTTGTTAAATATCCAAATCCTGGTATTTGATTTTTCTAGGTATATTGATAGAGTATAAAGTCCCCACTTCCAAATGGTGTGCTTTTACCATATCCGGGCGAGGAGTATTTGTTATCCAGGTCTGTGGGGGAAATATCTGCATATTGTTATTCTTGCAAGAACAACCTCAGATCTTCATCTGCTGTGGTCAGGTTAGTATCAGTGCAGACAAGTATAGCTGTTTTTACACACACTGTTCAGAATTCTCCTGGAAAACTTAGGGACAAAGAAGCCTTTATCCTCAAGGTGAAGTCAAGCCAGAGATTTCAGACTGGTTGGAAAAGTAACACTTTTAGGGATGGGGAAAAGTAGATTATCTTGAAATGTGAATGGGAGGAACTTCAACGTGGCTACATGAATTGGAAAATTATAAAATCCCTTTTGCAAGAAAGAAGCAAGAGCGGGGGCCTCCTGCTTCCTTGGAGTCAAGCCTTTTGGACACACCTCTTGAATTAGATGCCATTGAAACGATCCGCACAATGCCTTTGGCTCGTGTGCGTTTCTAGTTAGCTGCTAAGAATGAAAGATTCATAGCCATCCGTTTCCAAAACATTTTTGTTTGCATTGCAAGAGCTTGATTGTTTGGTAGCAGGATCGGCATCTCTTTTTATCTTCTCTGTAAGTATGGATTGGATCATGTTTGCCAAGGGACTTTTAGAAACCATTTCTGCGCGCAGAGAAGAGTCTGAGCATTTATTGGCTTATTGACTGGTGTGTTGGCTGTGGGAAGATGGAGGTGCCTGAGCTTTTTTCAGGCATTTTTGTCTCTGTGACAGAAAGCTCAGCTAACCTTTCTCTTATCTTGCCTACTGGGCATGGAACCACCGTATCGCAGGGAGGCGGAAGTCATACAAAGTTGCCAGACAGATGGTTGGACTCCCCATGGCAACCCTGTGACCGTGACCTAATTTCCCAAGCTTTGTGCACCTAACTGGAGAGTTCCAGCCCTCACTGTTAGTTTGTTTGCCAGTTGAGGATGGAAGGGAGAGGTGTTACAGAGACCTTCTCTGCAGGTGTCAAACCTACACCATGTAGGCATCTGTGTGGTTAGGGACCTCGGGACTCTTTAGTCCTTATCCTGCTTAGTCCTTATTTGTGTCTCTCATTGTCACCATAGAATCTTTTTAAAAATTTTAGCTGGTGAATTGAATGGCAAATTAGAATGATTATTTTTGGAGACTTATTTTTTTAATTAAAATAATTTTTTTATACAGTATATTTTAATAATGGGTCCCTCTCTCTAACGCCTGCCAGATTGTACCTACCAATCCCCTCCCCAAAACTACATCCGTTCCTGCCTGGTCTCTTTCATTAGGAAACAAACAAGCATGTTTAAAAAAAAAGGGGGGGAGGAGGTAACAATAAAATAAATAAAAACAAGCCTGAATGGAACAAATAAATGGACAAAAGGTTGTGTGTAAATGTTCTGAGGGAAATAGTTCCTTTGCTTCTCATCTGTAGTTAATTCATTTGACAATTGCTCAATTATCCAAATACGATGAAGCGTTTTTGTACTCATTCAAAAAGTACTAATAAATGCACGTAGTGGATTTCCCATGGGATTTTATAGCCTTTGTGACAAAGTGGCATGAAAGATAGGCACTGACACAAACTGCAACGTTTGATTGGGTACTGACTTCCAGTGGCCTCCCTGCGCCCGTGGGCTGTCGGGCGCACGTGAGCTCCTCCCGTCTCCACGCTTGTTTGGCTCGTGTCACGTGTTCTGTCGGAGTAATGCTACACTGAGGTCATTTGCTGGCATGATGACGTGGGCACGGGCTGTGACAGTACTGAGGCCGTTTGCTAATGTGATAACAAACCTTTGGCTCTTTGGGGGCTTCTGGTTGCTGGCTCCCATCTACCCTTCTGTTATCCTGTTATCCATCTGCACTTAGATGTTATTTCAGAAGCTCCAGGCCTTCCTTGGGCAGGATGGGCATCTAAAGGCTGGGAACGAAGCTCTGGAGGCTCCAGTGAGTTCTAGCACCACCTGTTGGCTCTGCAACAGTAGGTGGTGGGGAGGAGACACTTTATTTCCTCCTTTAATGAGCTGTATGTGAGCGCACACAAGTTGAGACGTTTCTGGGATTATTTACTCATTCCTTATCTCACTTCATGTCGCATTCTGTGTTTCATGACCTTTAAAAAGTCTTCAGACCCACACTGTACAATCTTGTCTGTAGCCTTTTTCCTACAGAGAGCTGCCCCTTCATTTCCCATAGGATCCGAATGTAGGACTGGCTTCTGGGCGTCACAGTACCCTAAAGAAAGTTTTGGTTATTTCCCCGCTCCGCTCTCTACTCCTTTTCCTTTGTAGGAAGTTGCTGGTCGTCCAATGACAACGTCAGGTATCTGCCTTTTCTTAGACCTGATTTTCTTCCTGTGCCCATCATTAGTTTCTCCTGTGAGTAAGCCATTCCTAACTTCTTCCAACCGTGCCCCATTTCCCCGTTTTCCTGCCAACCGATTCACGTTTGTGCCTTGCTCAACGCTCTGTCTTACACAGCCCCTGCTTCCTTTCACTCTTCATCCATGTATCCCATAATAACTTCAACTTCCTGAACACACTTAGCCTGGCTCCCTCTGCTTTGCACAGGCTGTTCCCCTTGCTTTGACTTTCTTCCTCGCTATCATCATCATCTTGCGTGTATGAAAACTCTGTGTCTCAGACTCAGCTTCAAGATGGCTTTCCCAGAGGACATCCCTCTCCTCTTCACTGTACTAGACCGCTATCACATACTTACTTAAATCGCTACTGAGTTACAACTCATGGTTTATTTACTTATTTGCTTTTTTTCCGTCCTCTCTAACCTGTCTTGAACAGTGGAGTGGAGGATGTGTCTGAGTAACCTTTGTCTCCTTTGTGCGTGGGTGGGCTCAGTTCTGCGTGCACAGCCTCCACTCAGGCTTGCTTTGGATGTGTGTTCAGTGAACGGATGCTTCGCCTGGCTTCTGGGGCTGGTAGTTCTGATGCTCTGTCTTCCTGTACGAAGCGTGGTAGGAAAACACGAACTCCCTTGGCTCCTTCCTGGGAGCGTCTGGAAGGGAATTTGCAAGGACGCTGCTGCCTGGCTAGCCGTTGTGTTTCTTGAGCCTTATTCCTCTGCGTTTTGAGCCTCATGCTTGAGTGTCACTCTTCTACTCAGTGGCTTAATGCCTGGAGGTGAAAAGGAGAGTCCCGCCAGGTCAGGTGACACTTGCGCTTTGTGTTTCCATGGCCTCTTGGATGACGTCCAGACCCTGTTTCTCTAATTCATTTCTGAAGCCCGAGAGAGACGTGTACAGCAAATGTACCTGTTTCATCTGTTTCTGTTCATTGCGTGCAGTACTGCATTTCATACGCCTGTTTCCTTACATGTATATAATGTACTCGGACCCCGTTCTCCCTCCACACCCCTACCTTCCTGCCCTCCTCTGCCCTCCCCCACATTTCCCTGGACTATTTTGCTTCTACTGTCATGTGATATATACAACCATGACTTTAACCATGGATTCACAAAGGTGAGAAAACATAGTATTTGCCTTCCTAAGGTGGATTTAATTCGTTTACTATGATAATTTCCAGTTGTATCAATTTTCCTGAAGATGATATAATTTCCTTTTTCTCTTTAAGTATGTTTATTATTCTCTGTGTTATGTGTACATGTGTATGTGCATATGTGTGTATGTGCCTCTGGGTGTATATGTGTGTGTGTCTATGTGTGTGTGTCTGTGTGTGTGTCCATGTGTGTCTATGTGTGTGCCTGTCTGTGTGCATGTCTGTGTATGTGTGTGTGTGTGTCTGTGTGTGTGTCCATGTGTGTGTGTGTGTGCCTGCCTTTGTGTCTGTGTGTATGTCTGTGTGTGTGTCTGTGTGCTGCTGTGTGTGTGTGTGTGTGTGTGTGTGTGTGTGTGTGCATGAGCAGGTATGTGGCTCTCCCATGGACGTCAGAAGATAACTCGTGGGAGTCAGTGTTCTTCCTTACGTAAATCTTGGGGATCAAGCTTCCTTCTTCAGCTTGTTGACAGACACCTTCACTTGGTGAGCCATCTCACTGGCCCACTTTCCTTTTTAGTTCTGAAGTTTCTTTTGTGTTCGTTATTAGATGATAGAGAGGATTTTACTTTTCACGTTTGAAAATTTGAATTTGGTCACAAATAAGCCCTTATAGTGAATTAATTTCAAAAGCAGTTAAGTTCCTGTAAGAATTTCTTTCTCATTAGAAAGCCAGGTCTGTGTTACCATCTCTGTTGTCTGGCTTCCTAACATTGCCGAATCTTGTTTTCACCTTAAATTTTGACTTTTGTCATTGTCCTTTCTTTTCAGTTCTCTCCTCCCAGAATTTTACAGCTCTACGGTCATTATTTTTAAAACTATTTTTCCCCTATGTTCTCTATGTCTGTCTCGGTCCTTTGGTTTATTTTAATTACTACTTTCAAGCTGGTCTTGCCGAAGCCATGTTCAGAAGTGTCACCCGTGGCCTTCACCTTTCAGAGTTTCTCTGCCCATGGCATCCTTGTGGGCTTTATCAGCACCTATAAATTCAAACGAGCGTTGATGCTGTCATTGTAGACTCCTTTTTACTCTTTTTTTTGACGCCTTCTTCCTACCACTGTGTTTTCTTGGGATTCTGTTGCATTTATTTTCATCATGTACTGTAAATTGAAGGCTTTCTTTTACATTTGTGTTTTGAGATGAGGTATGGCTGAGTAGTGCCGGCTGGCCCAGAACTCAACCGTGATAGCTCAAGCTGCCCTCAGAACAGCTGTCCTGGTGCTCCCACGTCCCACATCCTGGGATTACAGACCCATGTCACCACGTCCAGTGAATTTAAATGTCTTCTCTGATGCTGATGCTGATGCTGGACATGAAGTCTTTTTTTTTTTTTTTTCTTTTCCTGAGACAGGGTTTCTCTGTAGCTTTGGAAGCTGCCCTGGAACTAGCTCTTGTAGACCAGGCTGGCCTCGAACTCAGAGATCTGCCTGCCTCTGCCTCCTGAGTGCTGGGATTAAAGGTGTGTGCCACCACCACCTGGCTGGACATCAAGCATTTTTGTCTGTCGTCTTTCTTTATTTTTGAACAAGAGACAAGCATAGGGTATTGCTTTTGGTTCATCCATGTTTGTTAAATGACAAGCGAGTACGTTTTCATCTTGTATGTTACATCCTGAGGTTTGTGCCACTTCCCCAGCTCACATGCTGAAAAGGAATACCACAATACTGGCCATGGTTCTGACTGAGCTTAAAGAGAAACACCACAAACAAGTTTAACCGAGATGACAGTGAGCACGCACCCATCACCCAGGACATACCCTCAGGCAAGCATGCCTGGTTTTTCAAGTTCTCTTTCTTTTGAGTGTAGCTATGATTATCGTCTTTGACATTTTACAGGTTCTGTAAGTAACGTTGTTTTAAAGTGCTTTGTAATTTACTCCCCTCGGAAACCAGACTCGAGTCTTTCAACTGCTACCTCCCTTTTCTGTGCATCCCTGTAAGAGAGGACGGACAGGGTTCAAGTTCCTATAGAGACCGTTTAGGAGTCAGATGGTGAGATCTTATGATGACCGCCTGGGCCAACCCTGAGAAAAAAAAGAATCTCAGAAGCATGCTTTAGCCATTTGCTTTAAACCGCACCTCATTGTAATTATTAGTATTTTAAGTATGAATTGTGTTATTTATCCCTCCTCAAATATATATATATATATTTTTTCCTTATTTTACATATTGATCCCAGTTCCCTCTCTCTCCCTCCCTCCCTCCTTCCCATATCCCCTGACCCCCTTCTTACACCCCCCATACTCCACAGGGAGGGTGATGCCCAGGAGAGATCATCAAAATCTGTCGAGTCATTTGGAGTAGAGACTAGGCCCTCCCTCCTGCCTCTAAATTAAGGGAGTATCCCTCCATGGGGAATGTGCTCCCAAAGTCCTTTTGTGCACCAGGGATACATCCTGGTTCCTCTGTCAGAGGTCCCTTAGGCTGCCCAGGTCTTCTAGCTGAGACCCACATTCAGGGGGTCTGAGTCGGCCCAATGCTGGTTTCCCAGCTATCAGTCAGGGGGTCCATGAGCTCCTCCTTGTTCAGGTCAGCTGTCTCTGTCCTCCCTCAACTTTTAATGAATGCTTTTGCATTGTTTTATTTGGAAAGTGAACTAGATTCACTGTCTTCCACTAAGGCATTCATAGGTGACTACTAATCTATGTTTTTATGATGAATAAAGCCCAATTAAAATGTGAAAATGGCACATAACGATAGCATTGAAATCATCTTGGATATTATTCAGCTGCTAAGAATAAAATTTGCCTAAATGCAAATAATAATAATAATAAGATGAGGCTTTGGTCAGAAATCTCAGGCAATTTTTGTGCATATTCAGTGTATTTTGCTTTGTAATCAGCTTCTCTGGTGTAAGCATTAGGACCAAGCATTGGGAATGTGGTTACTATTTAAAGATCTCATTGTCTGGGAGCAATTCAGTGGGACTTGATGCTCTCAGGACATGTGGAATTGTTCCAAAATGATTATTATCAGTCACAAATGCATCTTATAGTTGTGTCTTAAACTCGGTTTTGCTTTTTCTGATGTGATACTTAATGTATTTTAAAGAAAAATTCATTTTAATAGTTGACAGTATTAGTGTCATTCCATATTTGTATGAGCTTTTCAAAGATGATTAATAACTTTTATATTAGTTTGCTTATATACATATGATTCAGAATAATCCTAAATATGTCCTTGAAATTGCTATTACTTATTTGTTCTTTTTATCCATATATATTTATATACATATGTGTGTAGTATATACCAAATATAGCATTTATTTTAAAGATTTATTACTTTTAAATTTTAACTTATAAGGTGAGTGGTGGTGGTGTCACACGCCTTTAATCCCAGCACTCAGGAGGCAGATGCAGGCGGATCTCTGTGACTTTGAGGCCAGCCTGGTCTACAGAGCAAGTTCCAGGACAGGCTCCAAAGCTATACAGAGAAACTCTGTCTTGAAACGACAACAACAACAAAAATTCAGAATTTTGCTTATGTGTATTATTTCTCTTTGTATGTGTAAGTGTGTATTTGTGTGCCTAAGGAGGCCTATAAGAGGGAGCTGGAGTTATGAGCAGTCATGAGCCATGTGGCATGGGTGCTGGGAACTAAAGTCAGGTCGTTAGTGCCCATCTCTCCAGGCCCTGTGTTTGGATTGGTGAGAGTCTGTTGATAACATTTCAAGAGTGGAATTGCTGTTGTGTGTTCGTGATGCCGAAAGGACCTATAACATTTGCCCGGCTCTGCCTATTTTGTGTGCTGTGGTTAACTTCACATCATCTGTGCTGTCTAAGATATTCAACAGAAGAGAACTCCTATTGTTCTTGGTAAATTTCATGCAAGTTGGCTCATAGAATACGGCGTGAGGTTCTGTGTGCTACAGGGAGAGAGGTCAGACTTGGCAGTATGTAGGAAAGGACAGGGAACGTTTCTGAAAATAGTTTTTGTTTAAAATGCTTTTGAGTATAAAAGACTTTAAACGTTTCGTAAGAGAACAGTTTGTCACTACAAGTGTGACTAGCTCTTAGTTATGCCTTTCGTGCCCACAGGACCTTGACTTTGTTTATCGTATGCTGATGCAAAGGTAATCTGGCCGATTGGTGTAGAAGTGGCTTGGGTACTTTGACGGTCTGTTTTATGCTTTTGTTTTCCCACCCCATCAAAAGGTGTCTCTATATCAAAAGGTGTCTCTATAAAAAGGTGTGTAAACACAGGAAATTTCAATGTGCCAGGCCCTCCCCGAGTCTTTTCTTACTGTGGTGTCTAGCCTTTCTGATGCCAAGGTGATTAAGGTGATTTCCGGTGACAGGTGCCCCTGTCATTTAGTGTTGCCTGCCACCTGTGCAGGAGAGGCCGGAACCTTTGCTCACAGGGGCTCACCATGGAGCCTGCATGGGTCTGTGCTGTGTCCTCTGATATGTGTTATGGCTGTTGGGACTCCCGACAGTGGCAGTGTGGGTGTCTCTGTCTCTTTTGCCTGCTCTTGGGACCCCTCTCTTCCCACTGGCTTGCCTCACCTACGCTTGCTATATGTCTTATCTTGTTGCATCTTGCTGTGCCCTGTTCAGTGGGTATGCCTGAGAGACCTGCTCTTTTCTGAAGGGACACAGAGGAGGAGTGGATCTGGGGGAGAAGGGGAGGTGAGGAGAGAGCTAGGAGGGTGGAGTAAAAAATGTTTCTCTTTCCTCTGGGGAAAGTCAGTTCTATAACACTTTTTCCCACTTGAAACATTTCTGGGGAGCCTAAAAGTGACAACTGAGGGCTTTGATAGAGAGACAGTGATATTTCCTCATTAAAATAAATGCCACAGGTGAGACAGACACGTAGTGTTGGATGCTGGGTAACTTCATTTTGACGTATTGGCAAGGAAGGAGCTTTAACACAGAACCCAGAGACAGCATTAGACCGAGAGGTGGGTCCTGTGAGTAGCTGTGTTCTAGAGAAGGGGTCCATTTCATACCATTCTTTTTATTTATGTCATTGTTCTACGTACATCCCAGTATAGTTTAGAACATAAAAGCGTGCCCATAAGCTTCATAGCAGAAACAAATAAAAGAAGTTTCTTCTGTCACAAAATTCTATTGGTCAAAAGACTTTAGTAACACTCACTCATTTGTCTGTTCCTGTGGATTTAATGTGTGAAACAGGTCAGATCGAGTGCTATGGTTCTATTTGTATATTATTATTCTGTTGTTTGGTAGACTTGTTAGCAGGCACATCATATATACATGGATATCCATATACACATATGCAAACATACACATACATATAATCATCATAACCACACATGTACACATATACACATCATCTGTATATACATATGCACATACATACACACATATACATATACTTATAATCTTATATGTACACATACATATATACACAGACATGTGTGGATGTGTTATTAACGTATACATCTGTAGAGATATGCTTATAAATATAATCTTATTTATGTTATTTTTTTAGGGCGTATGTAACACTGGTTGACTTGATATTTGCCGCCCAGGCTGGCCTTTGACTTATGACATTTTTCCTGCCTCAGCCTTTTGGGTACTGGGACAATAGCTGTGAGCCACTATACCTAGTTCATTGGCAGGTGTAACATTTTAAGCCAACTCCTATTTTTCTGTTTAAACATATATGCAAAGTTATTTTTTGAGTGACTATCAGAAGAGCTCATGCATTTCTGTTCTCGATATTCCCTGCCATTCCCATAAAAAAGAGTGTGCTATCTTCACCCAGTGTCCTTTTTTCTTTCCATCACCACCACCACCACCACCACCACCACCACCACCACCACCACCACCATCATCATCATCATCATTTTATCACAGTTGTCAGCGTAGTTCTCAATGTATATATTTAAACACTTCAGATTGGTATTTAACACACATGTAGCATTTGTGGAAAGCTTAACATGGCCTCACGTTTCAAGTTAGATCAATGAGGCTTGTTACTGAATTCAACCCTGTTTCCTTTTGATGGTGCTTTTGGCTTTTTTACTGAATCAGTTGGAGACACATTTGAGCATAGAGTTACATTTTATGTGCTTCAGTCTTGCGGGGGGAGGGGAGGGGGAAGGTCTCAAAGTTAGCCCTGTTTCCCCCTTATTTGCACAACCCCCTTTGGTATTTTGAGATAGGGTCACCAGTACTCCAGAACTCATGGCCTGGAACTCATTATGTATGTCCTTGAACTCTTCCAGCTTCTGCCTCTAATTATTTAGGTGACAGGCCTGGCTTTTATTTATCTGTTTATTATTTATTTATAAATGATATTGAAATAAAGTACCGAGGAGTACAAGAGCATTCCTTTCTCTTTGGAGGCTTTTCCCCCCAACATGCAGATCAACAACTAAGAACAAAATACTTCTGCCTTATAGCAAACTTTTCTGATTCTTGGAGCTCTTGCAGACTTTCTGAGAGTCTTCTAGAATACTGATTAAGCCTGCTTGCCTGAAGGTGTTACCCCAGTGCCGGGGAGCTGTCTCTTAAGCCCCCGCTGCTCACTCCCAATAATGTCAGTGTCTCACACTGAGTGTGTGAATGCTGGCTTGGGTATGCCGTGACTCACTTCTGTGCAGGTCAGAGCGAAGGCCCAATTCCCACTCTCTTACTCACTGGCAGTGTGTCAGGCTAGCTGGCCGCTCAGCTTCTAGGTATTCTGTCTCAGCTCCCTGTGGGGCATGCTGGGATGGCTGATGCATGTGACTCTTATGTGGGATCTCAGGATGTCAGGAAATGACAGCCCACTGAGCCTTCTCAACACTCCTCTCTTTTCCCGATTTTCCTTTCTCCCTTTTGTCCCCTCAGCAAGAGCCTGCTTTTCCGACCCTGTCAAGCGTCTAACTTCTGGAGGACCTGATTGGGCAGGGAGTCAGAGTTGGGGTTGACATGGATGCCAGTGCAAACATGATGCATGCGGTTTTTAATTGCAGACACAGCTGGTATTCTGATCTCTTATGACACATTATAAGGTGTCAGTTACTATTTGGGACAGGGCTGTTGCAGTTCATGGAAAAATATTCTTTTGAGGTTCCCCAGCTGGAGAAAGTTTGGCTAGTAAGCACCTCGACCTGTAGATTGGAAAGGATTTAAAAAGCTCAGTGGGCTATATCCCCGTCCTCCCAAATTGCCTTGGTGTCTTAATTGTTCTGTTACTGTGATAAAATACTCCAACAAAAGCAATTTGAGGCAGCAAGGGTTTATTTGGCTTACAATTCCAGTTGCTGTCCATCATCACAGAAAGGTCAAGGCAATGAATCACATGCTAGCTCTCAGATGGCTTCGTTCTTTTTGCTTGGTGCAGAGTCCAGGACAGGAAATGGTGTCACCACATTCATACAGCAAGATTGGGGCCTTGCTGCCCCAATTAACCAAGTTAAGGAAATCTCTCACAGACATGCCCAAAGGCCAGCTTACTACTTTAGACAGTTCCTCACCAAGACTCCCTCTCAGCTGGTTCTGCAGTGTGTGCCAAGACCAGATCTTTGTAGAAAGAGATATTACACACACACACATACACATACACACACACACACACACACACACACCCCCTACCTACCTTTCATTTTTATGTGTGTGTGTGTGCCTGTGTATATGTCTGCCCATGCATGTGTAGGTAACTTGTGTAGGCTACCAGGATGGTACTCGATCCCCTAGAGCTGGAGTTACAGGGGGTTCTTAGACAGCAAGGGTGGGATGGAGTTCTGGTCCTCTGAAAGAGCAGCAAGTGCTGCTAACTGCTGAACCATCCATCTCTCCAGCTCCTCAGCACAACGTATGGAAAGCGGTGAGTGTCCAGTAGACAGAGGCTGACACAGTTGTCAGCAGTGCAGGGTTGCAGTGGGTGTAGATGCAGCTTGGTCTCAGGATCTCACTCCCTGAAGCGCTCATCTTGAGTAAGGACCTGAGTAAGGAAGAGGTCAGGGTTTTAAAGACGTCGTTGAGATCCAACCCATCATTCCCGGATCTAGCTCCTTAGAATTATTGTCACCAGACAGGAACACTGACTGAGAAGAGATGGCTTAACAGGACACAGTTGCTTCTGAGGTTCCAATATTGATTCACACAGAAGATTTAAAAATCCACTGTAATTGTTTGTTTTGCGTGTATGTGTGTGTGTATGTGTATGTGTGTGTGGTGTGTATGTGTGTGTATATGTGTATGTGGTGTGTGTGTATGTATATGGTATGTATGTATGTTGTATGGATGAGTGTGTATATATTGTGTGTGCCCACTTGCATGCATATGTGCACACGTGTCTGTTATGGGGTGTGTATGTGTACATGTGTGCACATGCGTGCATGTGTGTAATGATATATTACTTATGGTTTATGAAGGATTGCTGAGGATTCTTTTGCCTGAGACTCTGTAGGACTTGAACAGATGGTCTCGTGGTCTTTCCTCCACCTACTTCTAACTTCTAACCCGGTATGGTTTTTCTTTTCTTTTCTTTTCTTTTCTTTTCTTTTCTTTTCTTTCCTTTTCTTTCCCACTTCAGGCAGATATGGTGGTGAACATAGGAGGAAAAAAATCAGCCACATTTTCCCAGCAGTAAGAGAACTACTTGGGGAGACAACCTTTGTGTGTTTTGATAAAGCTGCAGGAGCAGACATCAGCGGAGGATCCATGGAATGGTGCTCAGGGATTCTTTTCCTTCCACCTCTGACAAACACTGCTCTGCTGTGGGAGAGCTGCTCTGGAAGTTCGTGCTGCCCTGAACCAGGCTGGGGAGAGGATGGTGCCACAGGCCGGATGCACACAGCCTCCCGGGAGCCTTTCGTTCTTCTAAATTTCTAGCGCAAGCAGCGCAACCACTTGATAAATGCTAGTTAAACTTAAGGATCTCTGGGCTTTCCTCTGGGAGCAGGTGTCCCCAATGAAGCCAAGGTGCCACACTGCTTTCTTGTCACCTCTGCTCTTCTCTGCTTCTCTTGCCCAAAGATCTATATTAGGCAGCGAAGGCAAAAGTCAGTGTCTGCCTTCCCTAATCAGGCCAGTCTCTATGTTTAGCTTGGAAATGACCCAGATGTACCTGCCTATGGTACTGTATTCTTTGGCCTTAGGGAATCAACTCGGAAGGGTTAGTGTTTGAACCCAGGTAGCTCCTGCTTTCTATCCGAATATGGTCACGACCTGTCTTCTCAGGGAAGCCACATCCAACCTCTCTATTTTAAAACCCAGCTAAGCCGACAACAGAAATGTCTAGCAATAATTTTTTAAGTGCTTTTTTCCCCTCCCTTGTGGCGTTGGTTTTCCAGCGCAGGTCCTGGCTCTCACAGGCAAGTAAGTCTCCTGACACTGAGCTAACCCTGCAGCCTGACCATCACTTTCCAGTGAAAATGCAGTGAGGTTTCAGAGAGCCCAGGAATTCTTTCTCATACACAAAATTTAATTTGTAAACGATGGTTTTCTTCTGAATAGGTAAATATTAAAGGCAGTAGGTGGTTACTCTGATAATTTTTTTTATTCCCGCAAATCAGATTGTATCGACTCAGGTTAAAATTATGTAAGTGTAGATGATTGCTGACTCCCAGGCCTGGTATAACTTCAGTTGGCAGGTAGTAATACCACTTGCTACTTGAACTTTCATAGCAGATGTTCCTTGAAAAAATCAACCAGTTAAAAAAAAAAAAACATTTATTGGGGGTATTTTTAGTGTGTGGTAGCTCTATGTTGGTTCTTATGAAACCTGAGAGAAAATCCAGGGATATACAATATGGAGTCCCAAAGTGTTAAAGATGAGCCAATCCCGATAATGCAGTTTATATATAAAAAAGAGCTATAGTAGAGCTCAGGGAAGACCGTGGTTTCTCTGCATCTTAGTTTCTCTAACGTCTGAAAAAGCTGAGCAGTGCAGTTTTATACAGACTCCTCATTCCACTCCGTGTAGTGGCTTATGTCTGTATTTAGGAGGCTGAGTCAGGAGAATTGCCATGAGTTTGAGGCACCTTTGGCCACATAGTGAGTTCTAGGTTTCATAGCAAGATCTAGTCTCAAAGGCCAAAACCAAAACAAAATGAAAAAGGAGAAAAAAAAATCCAAAACACACCCAGTGACTGTATCACATTTGTATCCTCTCTCTGCAACATATGCATGCGTCTGTCCTTTCCCTCCTGCTTTGGCGTTTGGTGGTAAATGGCAGACCCTCTGGCATGTCTTCATCATACACTTCCTAAGATCGAGGAGGACCTTGTTTGATATAGCCGTGATGCCGCTCTTCGTGCTCAAAAAGTCTAGTATATAGCCTGAATGCAGACATTAACTATGTCAGCCATTGTGGGATTTCCTCAGTCGTATGCAGATTGCCCCTTTTTGTTTGTTTGCCTTAGCATCTCTCCAAGGCAAAGGCATTGGCCTTTGTTTATGATCTCTTCAGCACAGGGCTCCTTTAGTCTCTTCTCAGTGCCGTCCATTTAAACAGAAACTGACCGAAAGTCAGTGAGATTGAAAATTGTGCAAATGGCTGCTTGGTAGGATTGCATATAGCCTGTTCCCATTATCACAGATCTGGAACATTTCCCACTCTTTCTGTCTTCCATGAAGTCGGCGTTTTGAAGAGTTGTCTTGTTGAGTGTTTTGCATTATGGATGGTCTTGTTTCATCATGAATTCAGTTTAGATTGTGGCAGATTTTTTTTTCCCCCAACAATAGATGCACCAATACAGTTAGCCCAGCCACGTCCATTCCAAAGAATGTGACTGACGCCTGCTCCAACTGAAGCGAGGACTTGTGACAGCTGACACTGAGGATGATGTCACCTACTGGGATTTAAGACAGATCCTTTCTTACCTAGAGCCGCTCTGTGGGCATGCCCAGGCGGTGGGGAGCTAGATACAGCATGGAGCTGACAGCCAGGAGGGGGTTCCATTTCCCGGCACTCACTGCGGGCAGTTGGATCTAAGCTATGATGGAACAGACAAGCTGTACCCAGCCGAGGAGTGTCAGAATCCGAGTTAGCCGAGAGCCAATTAATAACCATTCCTCTAAACCTGTAACAACTGGGGATTTTTTTGATTCAATAGTAAATAAATAATGCACAAGTTCAAAAAATTTTTACCAAAAGTAAGGAATAAGTTAGTAAACATCAGGGTGACTATTACTAGTGGTGATGGGTTAGTTGCTTAAGGTAATGGCAACCAGAGCTCCCTATTAATAAAAAATAAAGATAAAGGGATTTTAACTTTGAGCAGGATGATCTTCTGCAGTCACTTGTCAACATTTAATTCTATACCATATAAAATTATCCATCCTATGCGTATGTGCTTGTGCACTTGTGTACACAGGCTGGTGCCCGTGCATGTGTGTACACACGCTGGTTGGTACCTGTGCATGTGTGTACACACGGTGGAGCCCGTGCACGCGTGTACACACTCTACACATGCTGGAGCCCGTGCACGTGCGACACACGCTGGAGCCCACACACTGGAGCTTGCATGTGTGTATAGACACTGGTTGGTGCCTGTGCACATGTGTACACACGCTGGAGCCTGGGCATGTGGAAGGTAGATATTGCTTTCCACCTTATTTTTATATTTTAAATAATGTTTTTATGAATTCTTTCACAGTGTCATACGAGGTACTTTTTCTTCTCCAAATTATTTTTTTATCCATTTTAAAAATTAAAATATAATTACATACCCTTACCCCCAAACCCTCGCATACCCACCCTTCCCTCTCTTCTGTGGACTCTTTTTCTGGAATTACTGCTGTTATATGCACAGAGTTATATAAACACAATCTACTGAGTCTGCTGAGTGATGTTTGTGTGTACATGTTCCCAGGACTGTTGACTTGGTATTGGATAACCACTTTATTTTTATTTTTACGTCTCTGCTTCTGAGTGCATGCCAAGTGTGCATGGGTCTCTCTCTCTCTCTCTCTCTCTCTCTCTCTCTCTCTCTCTCTCTCTCTCTCTCTCTCTCTCTCTCTGTGTGTGTGTGTGTGTGTGTGTGTGTGCTGTGTGTACCACCCATGGAGGCTGGAAGGAGATGTCCTATCTCTTGGAATTACAGGTAGATGTGAGCTGCCTGTAACAGGTAGATGTGGGCTGGGCTCTGGGAACCAAACTCAGGTCCTCTGCAAGAGCAGGAAATGCTCTCATCCCCTGAGCCATCTCTCCTGTAGCATGGAAAATAAAAACCCAGAGACAGATGTTGGGGGCCAAGCTGAAGATCAGAAAAGCAAAGCAGCCAGCCAGTACCAACCTCTACCAAGGCTGGGGTGACCCTGTCCTCCGGTGACTGCAGACAGGGTACATTCACTGTTCTCCTGTCTCTACCTGGCTTATATTCCTCTCTATTGCTGGGATTAAAGGCGTGTATCACCACTGCCTGGTCCCTATAGCTATGGCTAGCTTCGAATTTTGGTCTTCACCCATGCTTTATTAGATCATAAAAAAAAAAAAAAGTCACACTCTCCAGCCCTTGTACCTTAGTTTTTATGATTCAGTTCCTCAGTTAACTGCAGTTAAGTACGTAACCCACAGAGCCATCTCTGCAGCCCAGGACAAACCCTGCTTTACACTTCCTGCTATCTGATCCAATAAAACGCACCATTCAGTAGCACTTTCCAATTTTGTTCTGCTGATATGAACCACAGATCTTTATTTCTCTGATAAGGGATAAGGCACCACTTAGTCTGATTTGTATTTCTTTGTGGCAAATTCACTTAGACTTTTTTTTTTTTAATTCCAAATTCTATTTAAAGTTCTTGGTGTAATATATAATTTAAGTCAAATAAGGAGGAAAATTCCATGCTCATGTTTGGTATCTATCAGCCCTTTGCTAATGTTTCCAAGCTCGGGATTTTTAATTCTCTCCTAAGCTGTGTGGTTTCCCTCATAGCTGCTCTTGATTGAATGTTTAGGAAGATTTCTTCCAAGTGATTTTCATCACAGGGGGAACCTCAGGCGAAGGTGGACAGATCAGTTAACAATTTCAAAGAGCAAGTCAGTGAAGTCCTCCTGCTAAGTAGTGCTGTCTTGTTACCCAGAGAAGTGTGGTAAGAGAGATAGAAGAATATAGGAAGGCAGGAAAGGTTTGCTGTTTAGCAGACAAAGAGTAATCCCAGTATAAAGGAGTCCTGGGAGGTAGAAAATTCAAAGGGCTGGGTAGGAAAGATTATTTGCTCAAATCTGGGAGGACGAGGTAAATGACAGTGGATATGGTTGGTCTGGAGTGCATCTCTCAGTATCCATGGAGACTGGTTCAGCCCCCCCCCCACTGAAATCCATGAAGGTCAAATCTGTTCCATACAATGGCATGGTATTTATTTGTTTGTAATGGGCACGCACCCTCCTGTATCCTTTAGATGGTCTCCAATTCCTCAATAATACCTAACATGGTATAAATGCTGCATAAGTGGCTGAAAGACTGCCTTGTTTAAGTGATACTAACAAGAAAAATTAGTCGAGATGTTGTTTGGAACAATGTTCTTTTCAATGTTGCTTGAATCTGTGGGGTGGAAGCAATGGGTAAAGAGGGATAGAGGCATCTGAGAAAAAGGGTGACATGATGGAATAAAGCGTGAGAGAGGGCAAGGAGGGACCGTGAAGACTTGCCTGGTAGTGATGGACACGGAGGGGGTGGAGGCCAAGGTTATTATACTTGGGGATGAATGAGCTGTGGCTTCAGCTCATAGGAGAGACCCATTTAAGCACCTCTTGAACAGAGAATTCAATAGAAGATGCTGCCACAGCTCTCCAGGTGGTTCCAGACAACCAGTTTTAAATGTCAAGGAGGAAGGCTTGATTTCCTAAAAACTTGG
>JANBXA010000735.1:43160000-43165000 GCA_030556225.1 Cricetiscus sungorus | reverse complement strand
GAATCTGAAACCTCAAAACTGCTCCTGACATGGACCCCTGTGGCTGTTCACTTATCATTAGGAGTATTTACCTCCCACTCAAAGGCCCAGGCTGTGCAGTTCACTCTGCTTGTGAGGGGATTTAAAAAGCCCTATTAGGAGCTTCTGTTCTTAAAAAAAAACATTTTATATGTAGACGCGTTTTGTCTGTGTGTTTATCTATGTATGTACCACATACATGCAGTGTCCCAAGAGACCCGAAGAGCATGTAAAACTGCCTGTGCCTGGAGTTATAGACAGTTGTAAAAACAAAACAAAACAAAAAAAAACCAAAAACCCTGAGTCTTTTGCAAGAGCAGCCAGTGCTCTTAGCTACTGAGCCATCTCTGGCCCTGGGGGCTCTGTCTTGGTGTTTACCGTGACTGTCACTGATGGGTTATTAGCCGTGTGTCTTGATCTGGTAACTGGGTTTCTGTCTTGTTTATTTGGTGGAATTCTGAACTGCAGTGTGAACCCAGGCTCTCACTTATTTCCCTGTATTGATTCTTGGTCTTGGCTTTGGAAACCTGCCCAGACTCCCCTTTGGATTTCCTAAGCTTTGCTACCCCCTGCCTCCTTCCCCACCTGGCGGTTCAGATGGAAGCTCCGCTTGAGTCTTGCTTTTTCCAACAGTCATCTAGTTAGTTAGCATCTTCATATTGTCTGAACTATCATCTAAGTAGAATTTCACAAGCTGATCTTGACGAGGGGAGAGGGAAAGCATATGGACAAAGCATAAGAAAGGTAGGTATGTGTGGGTGAGGTTAATCTTCATTGTCAATAAACACCTCTGGCTGTTGTCTGTGGAGGGGTTTTCAGAAAGTTTAACTGAGTAGGGATGACATCTCAGAATGTAAGGCTGGGATCCCTGGATGGAATGATGAGGAGGTAATTAGGCTCGAGCACCTCTATTCTCTCGTTGCTTCCTGACTGGGCGCAAGGTAGCCAGCTGGGGATTGACTGTGTCACCTTCAACTGTAAACTGAAAGATCCTTCCCTCTTAAGTTGCCTCTTGTGAGGTGTTTGTTCCCAGACTAAATGACTAATGCAGCACGGCTCCTCATGACAGGAGCCACCTCACTGTGGACGATGGCTCTGTGGCTAGTGTCTGAGATTGTGTCTGCTTATAGCTGCCCTGGCAAGTATTTGCTGCATGAGAATGAGGGGGTTCCCTCCACTGATGGGCCTGACCCTAGGGATTTTGCTGTGACTCTTAAGGACTGGAATGGCTGTGGCATCTTCATTGCCGTGGCTCCACACCTGTTCGGCTGGATGGATGGATAAATATCTGGGATGCTGAGAGGAGTCGTGAATGCCAAGGTCAGGCTCGTTCCTTGCTGCTCCAGGATTGACCGTGATCTCTGGATCTGTTCTCCTCTTCCTGTGTGATGTAATCAGAGCTCTATTCTTGGAGTGAGTGCTCACTTAAACCAAAGGATTCAGAAAGAAAATAATTTTGATATTTTTTAAAAAAAAGTTCTTCCCCCCTTTTTTTTTTTATGGAAGGCACTGTTTTTCAGGCAAAGTCCAGGATATAAATCTGAAATATATTCTTAAAACTTGCTTAAGAGTGTTGCTGGCATGTTGACACACAGCCATGTGGGTTTGCCTCTACTCAATACCACTTGAATAGAAGTTGTGTTTGTAAGTACCCACTTCTCTGAGTACAAGTGACGAAATATACCCATGGGTTCCATTTTTGCTCTTAAGGGGTTAATTGCTGTAGAGGCCTCCTGAATGTACAACTGAGCAAGGTTTTCTAGGTGGCTGATTCACCTCTGAGTGTACTTGAACCTCTGCGCTATAGCCTGGTCCATTTGTCCTTCCTTCCTTTCTTCCTTCCTTCCTTCCTTCCTTCCTTCCTTCCTTCCTTCCTTCCTTCCTTCCTTCCTTCCTTTCTAGTTAATTAATATAAGGTTGGGTCTTAGGCTGCCCTCACATTGGCTATATAATCAAGGCTGGCATTGAACTTCTGATCTGGCTCCCCATATCCCCCAAATATGGGATTACAGGCTTATAGGCCATGTCCAGCCAAGTGGGTCTGTTTTAGACCTTAAGACTTACATTTCATGTATAGATATTCTAGGCAAGTGACAGGTTCCTTTAGCACAATCCATGGTCGAATTAAGGGGGAGACTTTGTTCTTGATGGATATATGTGAAGTAATTTCATTTTTAGATTTATCTTCATCGACTATTTAGACTTCTTATGGAGTCACATTCTCCAAGACAATAGAGAAGTTTCATATGAAAATAGAAATAGTTGTGGTGTGAGTGTGTGTGTGTGTGTTTGTGTATGTGTGTGTGTGTGTGTGTGTGTGTGTGTGTGATATGTTTGCTATGAGGGCAGAGTTTAGTAAAGTCAGGCCTTCTAATCAAGAACAGCACTTCTGCTGCCAGCTGTGAGCTAAAACCAGCATTGGAATCAGGGCAGGGAGATGGCAAGCACACTCTAGACACTACTAGAGTGGCAGGTGGACACTCTACAGGGTGGGAGACCATTGTCAGTCATGGCTCTTTGCCGTCTTTCCATCTTTATCCAAGCACCCGCCAGGTTGGGGGCAGATGTCCCCAGCAGGAAGAATCAGGAGACGGGAGGTGTGAAGTTTCTAAAATGCAAATGCCCAATGGTAGGAGATTCCCATTTCGCAGAGGAACAGCGCAGTCTGCTGGATTTCATGCAAGTGCTGCTGACCCCTGCACAGAGTTGGAAAGCAAGAAAGAAAGGAGGCTGAGATGATTCTCCATCTCCAGATGTAAGATGCTCACCTAATTTTGTCTTCGTTTATGTGTGTACTGTCTTGTTGGTTTTTTCCTTGCTGATACCGTTATTGTCGTCATCAAACATTCACTGAGTCCCTGCTGTGGGCACAGTTCGGCTCCTGGAAGCAAAGGGAAGATAAAGGCCTGGTCTCTTCTTTTAAGGAGGTCGTTTTCTGTTTAGAACTGAACTTAGGCACTAGAAAAGTTAAGTGATTTACTCATTCTACAAATGTGTAACTGCACATAACGTTGGGGGTAAGAGCCAGGTTGGGGCTCAGCGTTTCAGAACTAAGTCTGGAGGTGTGCTTTCTGCCCCTCATGGCCATCACGAGTAGTTGATGGGCTCTTTTTTTTTTTCATTGCTTTGACCAAAATACACAGGGAGAAACAACTCAAACACAGAAAACACAGAAGGGTCTATGTTTATCACATGATTCAAAGGACTCTTGACCCGGCTCGTGACAGAAAGCTAACTAGTGTGCACAGCACTGATGTTCTGTGTCAGAGAAGAAAGCATATAGTTTTGGCGTTAGCGTTCCATCATGAAAACTGCAAAGTCAGATTTTTTTTTCCCTTTTCTCCTTCCAGGCATCGGGTATTTGTACCTTCTGAAGGAGGAAATTTGAAAGAGAAAAATGGAGTCTGTTGTGTGTCATGTCTTTACCTGCCGTAAAACACGCAGAGCCATGTACCCAGTGTTCTGAATCAACACTGGGAGTAGTTAATTCTCTTTCTATCAAATGGAGATAATATCAAGACCTTGCCAGTTTGCCTATACGTTGCCTAGTGTGCTCAGTTATAATAAAAAATACCAAGGAGCTGCGTACTTTTCCTCCCTAGGGATCTCCACGAAAAGATGTTCAGATACTTAACTACCTGAAGTAATTGTTTAGAATTTTGCACTTCTTACTTAAAGCAAAGCAAAGCCAGATGTATGGGAACACAGACTTAGGAAATGGGCACGATGGAAAAGGATTCTTCCCTTTCTACTCTAAGCATCTCCAATGTCTTACAGCTGGTGAACATTAGACTCGTGACTATGGCTTATATAATATCTAAATTTTTTATTTGTGTTGCATTTTGCAGGTTTCAAAACATTCTGCATTATTGTTCCACAGTGGGCTTGTTGCAGTGACCTGGCTGAGACACAAGCAAATTCAGTGTCTTCCTTAAACATGATCATTTGTCCTGTGCAGTGTGAAAATCAGACCCCGAAAGCTTTGGAGTGCTAGGTGACACCTCTGTCACTTTGATCCCCTTTTACTGTAAATCTGTTGTCTCCTGGGGAAAAGAAGATATTGGGGGTATCTCTCCAGGTTATTATTGCATCACTTGCACTATTAAAAAATTAATTTAGTTCCCTGAAAATTTCATACATGTGCTGTATTGTAGGCGGACTTTTCTGTCCCTCCAGCTAGTTTCCGAATCACCACACAGAGACTTAATATTAATTATAAATGCTCAGCCAGTAGCTTAGGCTTGTTTTTAGCTAGCTGTTATAACTTAAATTAACCCATTTCTATTCATCTGTGTGCTGCCTCAGACTCATTTACTTCATCTACATACTATCCATCCTGCTTGCTCTCTGCTCAGACTCTACCTTTCTTCCCAGCAGTCTCTCTGCCCTGAAAGTCCTACCTAGCCATCGTGCACTCAGCTTTTTATTAACCAGTGAGAGTGATATGTATTTACAGTGTGCAAGATTGCTCCACATCATTCCACATCGTGATCACTCTCTCCCCTCATCCCCCTCCTCTACCTCAACCCTGTTGTCCTTTCCCACACGTCTTTATTTGCTTTCCTTGTTTTGTTTTAACTGAGTTTAACCAGAGACGTCTGTGTGACTGTTGGATCGAGGCTATCCTATCTATTGGAGCCTGTGAGTCACCAGTGAGCACACCAGGGAAAGCAGTGACTCCCTGAATCCATCATTGGGAAATAGCTCAGTAGTGAGGTGGGGCTCTCTGAGTCCTTCCTCAATCCTGCTGCGGGGCCATTCTTAGGCAGAATGCAGGCTTCTGCAGTTGCAGAGAGTGGGTTTGTGATTGCAATGGCTTTGCCCAGATCATGGCATTTTGCAACCCTTCTCCATTCCATAGCTTTTGACCCTTTCATACTTTCTACTCTCTCTCTCTCTCTCTCTCTCTCTCTCTCTCTCTCTCTCTCTCTCTCTCTCTTTTCTCTCTCTCTCTGTCTCTGTCTTAATGTTTTCTAAGCCTT
>JANBXA010000735.1:43137500-43155000 GCA_030556225.1 Cricetiscus sungorus | reverse complement strand
ATAAGAAGTCTGAGCCATGTGCTAAACAGTTTGTAATTAATATAAACCTCTGTGTGTTTATTTGGTACTAAACAGCCTCTGGACTGGGCAGTACAGAAACATCCCTCTACAAGTCAGAATTCTCTGGGTGTCTGAATTGGGAGTGTCAGCCACTGGGATATTTCATTTCATTGTCAACTTGGCTAGATTTATAAGAATCACTCAGGAGATAACCTGTGGGTGTGTCCTTGAGGGCGTGTCCTTGAGGGGCGTGTCCTCGAGGGCGTGTCCTTCAGGGTCTCCCATTTATCCTCGGTGTGTGTGTGGAAACATGCTATGAATCGAGAAAGGGACAAGGAGGAAGTGAGGCGAGCTTCCTAATATCACAGGAAATATAGCCAGCCATGTCACCCTCCTGCCAATATGCCTTCCCTACCATGACAGAAAACATTCTCAAACCTCGAGCTAAAGCAAACCCTTCTTTCTTAAATCACTCTTCTGTCAGCAGTGAGACAAGTAACCAACACAGCAAACTAGAGGACTGCTCTACCAGCCCAGTTCTTCTTCTCCCTGCTTCCTAGCCACAGACCCCGATGCGGAGGAGGCCAGGAGTGGGGGGGGCAGCATGTGAGCCCCCAGCTCTAATCCTTGTGCTGTTACAACAGGCACAGAAAACAAATTCAAAGGTAGTTATTAAAAATGTCAACGTCGATACGATGAAGCCCCCCGCTCTTCTGTAAACAGATCTCGTGTCCCAGAGTACAGGCTGGACCCTGTGTCTGCCTGTGCAGGTCACACTGATGCAGGATGGCTTTCTCAACTATTCCTCCCTGGGAGCTGTCCCCTGTGGAAGAGAGCCCAGCTCTACTTCTGGGTGTGAGCTCGAGAGCCCCCTCCACCAGTAACTTTCCTGGCTGGAGGTCCTTTGGAACATAGAGGCCTCCGAATACGCTTTAAATGTTTCCTTTGGCCTATGCTATGGACATAACCCAGTTGGATGTAGACAGCATGATATGATTCTGTACTTCTCTTATTTTCCTGTCAATTGACTGACTCCCCCTGTTGTGTGTATGTGGGGACTGAGGCTCAGCGTGTTAATAAGTGGGTTTCCTAAAGTAAGGCAGTAGTTAGCAGAGGCCAGATAGAACCTGGGAATGACTGGCTCCCTCCTGGGGGCCGTTTTGACCCCAGAGCCTTCTTTTTGTTTAGTTAATTGTGTGTGTGTGTGTGTGGTGCTTGCATGTAATCTACAGGGTTGTTTTCTTTCAGGATTTATTTTTAATTACATGTCTCTGGGCAGGCACATGCATATGAGTGTAAGTACCTGCAGAGGCCAGAAGAGAGTGCCGGGTTGCATGGAGTTCCAGGCTGTTCTAAGACACCTGATATGTGTGTTGGGAACCAACTTCTGGTCCCCTAGAAGAACAGCAAGTGTTCTTAACCTCTAAGCCATTTCTCCAGCCCCTTGATCTACAGTTTTGAAGCCTTGAATAGATTTCAGACACCATTGGGCCTTTTTGCAATGAGATGGTGGTACATCTAATTTGAATTATTTCTAGTCTTTAGTCACAGGGTTTCTTCCTTTGAACACAATTGCCATTGTCTACTTACCTGCCACCTGAGAGTAAATTCTGCTGACTAGTGTTCTCTGTGTGTTAGAGAAGGAACAGTGTTAGCTCCCACAAGGATGCTAACATTGCTTTTTAAAAGCTCATTAAAACACTTGAAGTGACCTCAAGGGACCTTTCGAGCTTTT
Organism: Cricetiscus sungorus; assembly: GCA_030556225.1. Classification (NCBI taxonomy): domain Eukaryota; kingdom Metazoa; phylum Chordata; class Mammalia; order Rodentia; family Cricetidae; genus Cricetiscus; species Cricetiscus sungorus. The sequence goes on along the minus strand of JANBXA010000735.1, from coordinate 43,153,265 downwards.
CTAACAAGCTTTATTTACTGGTATACTGCTGCATTAGTTAGGAGTCCCCAGAGAGAAGGAACAAATAAACTACGGAGCTACAGACAGATGAGAGGGGATTTGTCTCACAATACTGGAGACGGTGACAGCCCACCACCGGCTGTCTTCTTGTTAGAGGACCAAGGAAATCAGTAGCTGTGACAGATGTTCAATCCCAGAGCGTCAGCACTAGGGAAGACTAAGGCTGACTCCTGAGAGCCTGGTAGGGAAGACTCAAGTCCAGTCTACAGGACAGAGAACGTGGAACGCTGACATCCCAAGGAAAGAAAAATGGGCATCCTGGATCTGGAAGTGAGAGTGGGAATTCACTCCTCTGCTACCTGAGAATTCTGCTTCCAGATGATTGGCTGGTAACTGTCCACAGTCAGCGTAGATGGGCCTCTCCCAACAGAACACCAGAAGCATGCTCACTGGCACTCCAGAAATGATGCCCCACCAGAAAACCAGGTGTCCTTTAATGCAGTAAAGATGATGCCTAAAACTAACACTATCCTGTTCAGGAGAGGGTGGCGGAGAATGTGAATTTTGCTGTCATGGAAAGCCTGTTCAAGGACTTTGGGACTAACTTTGGGCGGGTTTTTAAACCTCCTTAGATCTCATATATATATAATGTATACAGCATTGTATATATAATACTGTACATATATAGTATTGTATATATAGTATTGTATATAAAGTATCATGTATATATAGTATTGTATGCATGGTCTTGTATATATGGTATTGTATATATGGTATTGTATATATAGTATTTATATATGGCATTGTATATATAGTATAGTATTGTATATATAGTACAGTATGTGTAGTATTGTATATATAGTGTTATATATATGGTACTGTATATGTAGTATTGTATATATAGTATTATATATGGTACTGTATATGTATTATTGTATATATAGTATTATATATATGGTACTGTATATGTAGTATTGTATATATAGTATTGTATATATAGTACAGTATATTTAGTACTGTATATGTAGTATTGTATATATATATATATAGTATTGTATATATGGTACTGTATATGTAGTATTGTATATATAGTATTATATATATAGTACAGTATATTTAGTACTGTATATGTAGTATTGTATATATAATATATATGGTGCTGTATATGTAGTATTGTATATATAATATATATGGTGCTGTATATGTAGTATTGTATATATAGTATTGTATATATAGTACTGTATATGTAGTATTGTATATATAGTATTATATATATATATATGGCACTGTATATGTAGTATTGTATATATGGGTGACTGAAGATGACATGGTCTGACATATGTCATGGGCTTGACGTGTCTAGTGTGTAAAGTGCTATGGAGGAGAATTAGCAGTTAAGCTGTAATTGCCTGCGCAGGACCTGTATGTGATAAAATCAGGCAGTGTTACATGGAATGGGAGAGGCTCCTGAGCCTCCACTCCGGCTGAGGAGCGAGTGACAGTGATTGTAGCTTGTATGTTTCCGCCAGCCCGCCAGCCCGCCAGCCCACCAGTCTGGGCCCACAGCCGCGCCAGCCCCAAATAACACTCTGAGACTCTGTATTTGATACAATCCTGTTGGCCAGTTACCATTACTGTTTATGGGCTAGCTCTGCCTTAATCATTAACCTATTTCTACTTATCTAAGCATTTCCACGTGGTCGTCTTATCGGGAAGCCACGGCAGGCGTCCTGCTTCTCCCCGGGCTACATCTTGACTCCGCCTTCTACTTCCTCTTTCCTCCTCCTAGTCTCTTAGCCCCGCCTATCTAGTTTTCTATTGGCCACAGTGCTTTATTAACCAGTATGAGAAAAATATATACAGAATAACATCTCCCATCAAGTGATGACTTGTCTGGAAGGGGAGTCAGCTTTCACTGAGGGTGTGGCCCCTGATGGATGTGTTGTGCTTGAGTGCATGGCCCCACACCCATGACACGGACAGCACATATAGGACTTGATAGACTATTAAAAGCAGTGCATGAAGTTGGGGATGTGGGAGTAGGGTCTAAGGAGTTGGGGGAGGAGCTGGGAATGAAAATAACCAAAGTCCATATATTGTATGCATGTTTGAATTAATTAAATTACTTTAAAGGGGAAAAACAAGCATAAGTTACTGCATATTGAAGGCTCTAGAATTAGAACAAAATTGACTTCAGAGACGTAGTCTGTTCTGGTAGGAATGAGCTTTAGAAAATGTGGCCTCTGTGGACTGAGTGACAGAGACGAAGCCCAAGAGAAAGTTCCCTAAGATTCTAGTCCCAGGTTGGTAGATTTCCACGTGCAGTATTTCGTTACACACCTCCTCGTGAGCTTATAATATGACTATTTTCTGATGCTATAATAAAGTACCCGGGGTTGGACACTTTACAAAGGAAGAGGCTTATCTAGTTCGTAGTTTCAGAGGCTGAAAGTCCAAGGCGGGAAGCCCCTGATTCAGCCCCCGTGAGGGACTTGTGACAGGTCATGTGACAGTGATGGGAGTGCTTGTGTCAGTGATCACATGAGAGACAGGGGCCCAGAGAGATTCAGGAGACAGCTGCTCATTTTGTGAGGACTAGCTCCCTGTGAGACCAGCACTAATCTCTTCTGTGGGCAGCAATCTACCCTACCACATTGATCAAATCACCTTCCATGAAACTCTTAAAGGCGAACCATCCTGTCTGTGCGCATTTGGGAGACATAGTCAGACCATATCCGACCCATCACAGATTTGACCTGTAAGCCCTGGGAGTGGGGTGTACTCATATGTGGATTCCCCCAAGCATTTACCGAATGCCCTCCCGCCACCAGGCATTCTGCGGCAAGTACTGTCACAAGAAACATGTCTGTGTCTTGGTCTCTCCTTTTGGCTCTTATATCTGACAGTGAGACAGATCTGCAAACAAATGTTTGTACGACATGATAGAAATACTCTTATGGGTCATGTTACTCCAGGAAAGCGCTTGTTAATAAATACTTTATTTCTGGAGGTAAGGGCTTTTTAATAATAGGAGGAATGTTTCAATCTAGGTGCTTGAGATTTTTCTGAAATTGTAACTTTGGAAGAAGCCATTCTACTGGGAAAAACTATCCTAGTTTGCTTTTCTGTTGCTGTGACATTGGCCCAAAGTAACTCAGGGAGGAAAAGCATTATTTGGCATAGATGTCTCATTCCAGCTATCATTGAAGGAAGTCAGGGCAGGAACCATGGAAGAAAGCTGCTTGATGGCAAGTTCTCTCTCCTGTTTGTCCTGTCCTGTCCTCTCCCCTCCTTTCTCCCTTTCTCTTCTGCTCAAATAGCTTACTTATAGGCTCAGGACCACTAGAGTGGGCTGGGCCTTCCCATACAATTAACAATGAAGGAAATGCCCCCCACACACTACAAAGGCTGATCTTATGAAGACAGTTCTTCATTGGAAGTTCCCTCTACCCAGGTATTTGAGCATGACAGTCAAATCAGCCATCATAGAAGTCTTTACATTTCTCTAGTGACATTTATGCATGCACTACAGTTTAGGTCAGTAAAAATTATAGAATAAACCTCATTGGTTACATAAAGTCTACTGTAGGCTGTAATGTGCAAAAGGGTTTTCTTGATGTTCGTTTACAATCATGGGGAATAGTGTTAGCGTTTTTTAGGAGAAGTGAGTCTAATGTTAGCGTAAGAATAATGTTAAATATTAGAACAATGGCTAGATGCTGGTAATTAGAGATTTTGCTATTGAATGTATAATACTAGGCACTGAGAGTATGTGGCCCATGTAAAATATTAAAATATATGAGATCTAGCCATATTTAAGCATGACCACACACCAAACGGTATGGATTCTATTTTGGTTCCCTGAGTACTGACTCACCACGCGGAAGGCTGACTTGACTCACCACGTTGAATGAAGAATTTTAACTCACTTGCAGGTGAAAGGTCTAGAACTTATGTGAGATAGTAAAAAGCTCATAAGGGGTGAAAGCAAATTTGAACTTCAAAGTCTTTCTTCTTTTCTCCTTTTTTTATATTCCCAATTAATTCTACCTCATCGTGCAAGAGGATTTATAGTAATTTAAGCGGTAAATGCATCCATCATTCAGTCGTGAAGAATGTAAAGTATTACCTACCATTTAGTTCCCTCTGTGTCCTTCAGTGTTTTGTGCCAGTAAAAGGTGATTAAAATCTTTGGAAGTAAATGGCACCCACAAGGGCTGGGGTGGGTGGCTTGCTGGTTCGGAGCATTTGCTGAGTTTGCCGATGACCCAAGCTTGGTTTCCAGCACCACCCACATTGTGTATTTCACAATCATCTATAACTTCAGGGGGGTCTAGCGCTCCCTTCTGGCTTCCTCAGGCACCTGCACTCACACATGCACACCCTCCCACATGGATACACGGGCACAGTTGTGGAGAAATAATAAAAACAAATCTTAAAAAAAAAAAAAAAAAACCAACCACATGTGAAGAAATAATGAAAATAAGTCTTAAAAAAAATCAACCACCAACCAACAAAACCAATCCCCTAGAGCCTGGCAATTTTCTGATAGTTTCAGACGGTTATTACTTTGCAGTGAAATTGCAGTTTTTGATGTACTGGTACTCCTAATAAAGACATCAGCAGTTACTGCAAACAAAATGCAACATACCAAGTGAGCTATTTTGAGAAACACCTTCTAGCTGAAGTGTTGGTGACTGTAATTATTCGGTAGAAACAAGTATTTTACTTTCTCAGATCATGTGGTTAAATTTTAAATTACTTTTAATGTTTCCATTCTAATATGTGATGTATTAGTGTTTGATGTGTATTTCCTTACTTTTAAAAGTCTGTATCATAGAATAATTCATACTAAGTACGTATGGCAGAATAATGTAATGAACCCAGGATAATCATAGCTTCAATGGGTTGCTGGTTCTTAGCACTTTTTGCTTTGTTCCTGGCCAGCTTCAGGTTGCTGTCACTGTTTGAGTCAAAGTCTGACCATGTCACCCAGGTTGGCCCTGCCCTCACAGTTCTCTGTGTCTTTCCAAGTGCAGGAATTACAGCCATGTGCCACGGCACGTGGCTCATGTTTCATTTATGTCCTTCCTTATGAAGTCAAGCCAACTTCAATTATTGTTTTTATAAATCCTTTGTTATTCCCTCAGCTATTAATGCTTTTAGAAGATTTGACTCTAATTTCGATATCATAGTCCAAACATCCCCAGGTATTCAGTTAGTGAGCAGCATGTTAGCATTCTCACAGATCTTGTCATAGACTTTGAGTCACCGTCCAGATAAAACCCTCTGACTGATCTGAATTATAAACATCTTTCCGCTTTCCTTCCCTCCCATTTTTCTCACAGTCCGCTTGCTGAAGCAGCTTCATCGTGCTGTTGAAGTTCCTAACTGTAGGTGATTCTAGTCACCTCCCTCTGTCCTGTGTGTGGTGTGGGGTGAGGGAGGGAGGGAGAGAGGGAGATGGGGAGAGAGGTGGTAGAAAGGTCTAGAATTGAAACCAAATGTGGGCTCTTTCCTTCCTTTTTGTTTCTGTTCATCTCTGCCTTGCTCTTCATCTTGCTTTTTTCCCTCCATGTCTTACATCGTACTCCAAGTACGCTACCCTATATAGTGGGGGCCTCTTTTCCCAGTGGAAGCATCGTGTGTGGTTGTTTTCCTGTCAGATGCTGTCTGCTCTTGCGCCCAAATGCTCAGGCGTTTCCAGTTGCCAATTTTCATGTAGCAATTGCCGAGTTACCTCACGCCTTTAATCCCAGCATTTGGGAGGCAGAAGCAAGTGAATCTCTGTGAGTTTGGGGCCAGCCCGGCCTACAGAGCTCCTTCCAGGACAGGCTCCAAAGCTACACAGAGAAACCCTGTCTCGCAAACCAAACCAAAACAAAACAAAAAAAAACTTTATTCTTACTTATATTTGTTTCAGTAATGTGCAGCTTATAAAAAGGACAATTGGATACATGATCTATTCTTCACTTATTTCAGAGTTTTTGAGTTGGAGATATTTGGGAAATGATGTGTTTATGAGAAGCACTCATGGAATATAGTCATAGAGTGAAATTCTGTTTAAGTGTGTATTGATAAATGATAAAACAGTGGGAAGACATTGGTTTTGAGGGAACATGAAATCATGTTGATAATAGCTTCAGGTCAATTTGCTGTGCATTGAGGAGCACAGCTTCTGTGCCTACAGTGGCCCTGTCACCTGCTTAGTCAGCCCCGGGACCACGCATTCTGAGGTCAGACTTCCCTGCCTTCGATGATTGGTTCTGCAGTAACCATGGCCACCTTAGATAAGTGACTTGATGCTCGCATGCCTCATTTTCTCTTCTGTCACATCAGGCTAATTGAAGAGCCTCCTGAGGGCTGTTGTGGGGCCGACTGAAGTAAGCATGCGGGGCTGGACCCACACAGCACCATGCTCAGTGTCAGCTGCTTTGTAGTAAAATAAAATTTAAGAGGGCGGGGGGAAAGAGAAGGAAAAACCAATCTCGTCATGGAAGCTGTAGTGTGACACAGTGGGTCTCATAATAAAGCCTTTTGGTCACATGTCTTTACTTGCGAATGTTGATTGCAAAGAGTCATTGTCTGATTGGAGTTCTGGCCCTCACTGGAACTCCTTCCTCTTGGAAATCCTGTTGTTGCCGTGTTGTGGGGATCCTACAGCTTTGGCTCTGTGGGTCAGGTCCCTTCACTGATGGGGTGGATGTTGGGGTGAACCAGCTCATAGCCCTGGTTCTGGGCCTGGGCAGTTGCAGGGTTGGTCAGCCTGCCTGCTCTCCCTGTCCTCACCACCAGGGCGACCTTCTTGTGCTGCCTGGCTGGTTCATCCCTTATAGCGATGTTCAAAGGGCTGGGCCAGCTCTCCTGGTTTTGTGTCCTCAGGGTCCGTTCTCCCTGAAGGTGACACCTGCACCTTCAGGGTCAGCTCTGTGGTGCTGACCAGGCGTGGGGTGCCATAGGGAACATAGGTCATTTTAATAACGTGAAGTTTTAAAAGCACGATCTGCAATTTGAATAGTTTTGTTGCTATGATGTCTAACAGTCTTGGGCGGAACCATGCATCTGTGTACATGGGAATTAGGTAAATGGACCTCTTTTACTTACAGTTGAGAGAATGCTAGGAAACTAAAATATGCAAAATAAACTACCTGTTGTAATTAGGGTTAGACATTCATCCAAACCCACTTTAAATCTGAGTTCCTGTGGAACATCTCAGATCCTGTAGGGATCAAACCAGACAGTATTCTGGGGTGATGAGCTAACCCTGGTACCTCACCCTTCCTGCTTTTTTTCCTCGTGACCTCTCCCATGCACACGGTCTTGGATTTAGATAAAAAGGGAAGTAAATGTTTAAGAGAGTCAAGCATTTATCTTGCCAAAGCAATTGTTTGCGTGCTGTCTTTCTAAATGAATATTTTACCGTTGCCATTTATTTTTATGTGCAGGCTGCACGTGATACAGCAGCTCTCACTGGACTGAAGCGGAAGCACGAGAATTGGAAATCATTGTTATCTTTGAGGTGAGTCTGCTCGTGGAATAATTGATAGATCTTCTGGGGATGTAGCTTAGTTGTGGAGGGCTTGCTTAGCATACACAGTGCCCTGGGTCCCATCCCCAACACTGCAGAAACAACCTGTGGTGGTGCCTGCCTGTTAGTCCACCTAGGGAGGTGGAGGCCAGAGGATCAGAAGGTCAAGGGTACCTTTGGCTACACAGAAGGTTCCTGACTTCAGAATGCGTGCTTCCATGACATGAGACCCTGTCACTCACCAGAAAAGCCACTGCTCTTTCTTTGTATTTACTTTAAAATCACTGAGGACTTCATTCATGTATATAACAAATTTTAGTTATTTTCGTACCTCCATTACCCTGCCTTGTCCCCTTCTGCCTCTCTCACTGAAGCCCCCCCCTCCCAGATAGGGTTTCTCTGTATTATTTTGGAACCTGTCTTGGGACTAGCTCTGTAGACCAGGCTGGCCTCGAACTCACAGAGATCCTGCTGCCTCTGCCTCCCGAGTGCTGGGATTGAGGGTGTGCACCACCAACGCCGACCTGAAGCCCTTCATCACACCAGTCCCTTCCTACTTTGATGTGTGTTGTGTGTCGCCCACTGAGTTTGACTGGCATTGTTTCCACGAGCATGGGTGGGCGGTTATTTACGGGGGCTCGGGGAACACACAGGTGGCTACACCTCTGAGGAGAGTGACACTCCTTTCGAGCAGCCATTATCCGTTAATAGTCCCTCCGGGAGTGGTGAGGTCCCTCCCTCCCTCACATTGGTGGGGAAATGTAGATGTGAGTGGGGCCCAAACTGTTTTTGACTCGGTTTTTCTGTTTTCTAATATGGGAGGGATATGGCCATCCCCCCCCCATTATTATTATTCCCTTGGTAATAAATAGTGTGAGAATAAACTGATAATCTGCATCTGAAAAACTGAGAGGTGGAGACGCTGACATTCTGAATCGCCACAGCGGATCCAATGAGAGCCAGCACCTGTATGCAGAGACTATTCTTTCACTGTTGTTTTAGTCTGACACCCCTGGGCCAGTAGTGAGACTCGGCATGTAATGTGTGCTGCTGAGTGAAAGGAGAGGGTAAGTGTGAAGCAGAGTGAGGAGAGAAAACGAACGGATTGCCTGGCCCCGAGCTCACGCACGGCCCTTTCAGAATTCTGTGACTGGGAATCATCAGCCTGCAGGTTATGAAAAATGGTTTGCTAAAACTCCACTTACGGTACTTTAGCTGGTTTTCATTCTCCCACTGTGGGAAATTGCAAGTTTCTGCCCTTTCCTCTCCCTGGTTTGAGCCATTCATCTGGACATCTCTAAGTGCGTACTACGTGTTTAGTAGGACCAAGTAGGCGTTTCTTATCACCATCAATATTTTTGTTTGGTTTCCTTTTACTTCCCTTACTTCTGTTGGTATTCTTCAGCCCACCAAACACATGTGGTCTTCTGTCTGTGTGGGCTCTGGTTTTCACACATTCCCACGCTTCCTCATTCCCTTAGAAGGTATGCCTAAGATTTTCAAATGTGCCAGATTGTGTTCAGTGAGCAGGGTTAGTGGATTTCTTTCTAGTAGCTAGTTTCCTAGCTGCTGGCCTGATGACAGTAAGGTTTTTCTGAGGCTTGGCATGTCTGTGTAGGTAGTTGGTTTGGTCCTCTTTTGTCTAATGGACCGTGTGACTACGTACAGGTCATAGTCTAGAAGAAAACGTTAAATTGTTTTCACACAATTTACCTGGTTCCTCCCTGGGGAACTGAGTAGCAGTGTTCAGGCTTTTAGCAATGATTAACACCATGCCCTTAAGACCAGGCCAGGCTCAGTGGTTTCAGTTCTTTGTGCATTGACCCTCTAGATTATTGCTTCACTGAATCAGCTGGTAACTTTTTTGTTCTCTTTTACATTGCTGCAAACTAGATCCTTTTGTGTCTTTAATAAGTGTTGATTCTTGTCTCTGTGTTCTCTCGGCTCTGAAAGAAAGAAATGGTTACTTCAAAGAAACAGTTGTAAAGGTTATCCACCAGTTGCTGTCTATTCAGATAATGAGTACAAGATGGTGGTGGAGGGGGGCTTGGTTTCATAGTCTCCTTCATCAAGTACTGAGGCACCATGCCTGAGCCTGCGGGGTCGTAGCTGGCAGATGGTATCGTGTGTGACGTGATCTGGAGAGAGAAGTGTCAGATAAGGATTGCCACTGCTGCCCCTTCCTTCCTCCTAGTCATTCTTGCCACGGTTCTGTGGGGGAAACCGGAAGGAAGTTCTGTTCCGATGGGCTTGCTGCAAACAAATGAGGTGTGATGAAGACCTATCAGCAAGTGCGTCAGCGAAAGACCCGGAGCGTGGTGTACTGTCTTATTTGTTTCCAGGCCTGGCCACTCATCAGCTTCCGTGACTGACATTACTGCTGCTTCAGAGAAATGGGTTAATTGGTCACTTATGAGCTGTGTTTGTGGATCATGATGGCATTATATGAGGTACAGTTTGACCTTAGGTTTAAAATGGGATGACCATTAAAAGGAAAAGAAAAAATATCAACTTTTCAGCTCGTGTTTCTTTCTTACACACAAGATGAACATTTCCACTCCAAGCTATCTTTTTCAAGAACAGACATAGTATGCAGGCTGTAGCTAAGCAGTATAGTGCTTACTTAGTATATAAGTCCCCAGATGTCATCCCTAGCACAATCTCCCCAAAAATACACAAGCAAAATCAATAAAAACAAAATCCAGACATAGGGCAATTAATCAAAGCTTGCTTTGTCTACACACAAATACGACACACACACAATCTATCTCTATCTTGCATTTCAGATGCTCAGATGCTCATTTACAGCTCAGGCTGTAGGGCTAGATAACACTTCACTGCTGGGTTTTAGGGACAGTTAAAGGCAAAATGAAACCATTTTAGCAAGATTACTAGAAAAAATAATCAACCTGTTTTGTTCAGAAAATATTTGAATATGAATGCTAGAAAACTGACTTTAGGTTCTATATTTTGAGTTTAATTCTAAAAATTCTTTAATATTTTGTTTTCAAGATTACAAGTGTTCTGTTTATAGGACTTGGTAAAGCTAGGGAAAAAAAAATCTATGTCACAATCGCCTAGACTGTTTCAACTGTTTTCTTCAGAAGATTAATTTCCTTGTCATGTGAAGACAAGCCTTTAAGATCCTGTGATGTTTATTGCGGACAGAACTTCTTGCCCAAGATTCATTTCTGAAACCAGTAAATAGGTTATGCTAACTGTCTTGTGCAGGCATATCATTCATGACTTAATTTCATACCTGGCAGCATTGTGTACAAGTAAAGGTTTTCTTCTTTAAATGTAGGTAAAGGAAGAGGTGCAGTCTGTCTCCGCATTTTTGGTCCTGTGGGAGGGGGACCTGTTTTCTGAGGGGGTGAAGTAGGTGTAGGTTGTATTATCACCTGGGATGTGATCATTGTGGGGGATTTGTTATAGCAACAATAGGAAGGAATTATTGATGAGTACCGGAGGCCAACTCACACTGGTATTAATTAGCAGCATGTCTGATCGTCAGGCCTGTAACTTTCCTTAGTAACCAAGGTGGGAGATGGAGAGACCACGCCAGCGGTAGAGTTCATAGTCTGACACACAAAGGTAGGGCCATTTGTCCCAAAGCTTTTGTTTTCAAGCCACCCCCAGGTTCCACTGATCTGGAGCCATCAGATCATGTTAAAGTGTTATTTCTCATAATTGTTCTGGAGGATGTGGTATGACACTTAGTTCTTTAAGCTGGCAACATGGAATCGAATACTAAGAGGCAAAGCTGTGCTTGGTTTATTTTCATAATGGCTGGCAGCAAACATCTTAGAGTTGTGAAGATCTGAATTTGAAGACTAACTCTGGCAGCTGTGTGCCCTCGGGCAGGGACCAAGATTTCCAAGTAATTGCTTCCTTATTTGTAAAAAATCAAGAGCAGCTTATCTGTTTGCTGAGTGGATATCTGATCAAGCATGTGAGCAAGTGTAATCTTGGGTATTGATTAACGATGGTTTTCAATAGCCAAAGTTGAAAACTCCTATAACAATTCAGTCACAGACACATCATTTTAACAGATAGATCAGGGCTCACTTTAGAAGCCAAACTTACCTGGACATTGTATTTTGTGAAATTGTCATTAAAGCAGAAGGTGGAAAATTATCTTAAATGAACTATTATTCAATAATGAGTAGGACCTAGTGTATAGATTTGAGAAATTCAGATCCCTTCAGAATCCCGTGTGAAGCTTCATTACAGACACTCAGTGTATGTTGAAAGGATCTCTCTCTCTCTGTCTCTGTCTCTCTCTCTGTCTCTCTCTCTCTCTCTCACACACACACACACACACACACACACACACACACACACACACACACACACACACACACACACACATATATATATATATATATATATATATATATATATATATATATATGTACAGTTTACATACCAGGGAAGAGTTCTCTGGGCTCTAGCCTTGTCCTTGAGATTTCATCAGAAAGAATAAAATGTGACCCAAGCCTGTAAAGCAAAAAAGAGAATGGGGAAGGCAGATGTGGAAGGAGAGAGGTGGAGGGAGAGGTTGAGAGAGAGGGAGAAAAAGAGGGCTTTATCATGCTAAATAGGGAGGGAGATATTTTAGGTTCTAGGTCTCTGGAAATGCACTAAGTTACACACACACACACACACACACACACACGTGTGCACATGCACATACACACACACACATACCCATGAACATACACTCCTCTTCTACACACATACGCCACAGCACACCACATCACACACACACACAAATACACCCATGATCACACACCCCTTCTGCACACACATACATGCACCACACACACACACATACATATACCACATACACACACCCATGACCATACACTCCCCTTCTACAAACACATTCACCCATGAACATATGCTCCCCTTCTATAGATACATACATGCATTCCCCTTCTACAAATACACATGCATTGATACACACGAACACACACCCCTTCCGCTACACACACACACACACACACACACACACACACACACACACACATGCATGCACGCACGCACACACACCAGTAAACCAAATGCAAATGGAAGCAGGATATACCAAAATTATCTAAGTCTGTAGGCTATAATTAAAGCTGTAGAAATAACAAAACTGCTATATCAGAAATGCCCTGTGCCTTTGATTATTTTGCTTCCAGAAATAGTGTGCAAAGGGCTGAAGAAAGAATCCTTGAACTTGAAGAGGAAATGGAAACTTTCCAAATTGAGAAGCAGGGAGAGAAATGAAGAAAAAAAAAAAAACCAACCAAAACAAAATATTGAGCACATACCTAAAGCTCTGACACAACCAGAGAGATACACCTGTGTGTAATGGAAAGAGAGGTTCACCTGGGTAATGGAAAGAGAGATACACCTATGTGTAATGGAAATATAAAAAAGAGTGAAAAGAAACATTTGAAGTAGAAATAGCTGATAGTTTTCCAAAATTAATGGCATGCATCAAAGCATGGATGGACACCCTAGCTTCCACAGGTAGCGGCATGCATTTTTGAAGCAACCCATATCCTCCAAACAAAGAGAAGATCTTAAAAAGAGCCAGAGGGGATAGGAGACAATGTTACTTTTAGAAGGATGGGGTAAGAATTTGACACTTTGTGTATTCAGAAGCTCTGAAGAATGGGATGCTATAGTGTCAGAAACCAAATGCAAATTGATGCTGTAGAATTTGATATCAAGCAAAATTATACTTCAGAAATGATAAAGAAATAAGACCTTTCTTTTAAAAAAACAAACAAACAAACAAACAAAAAAAAAACTGGTGGTGGCAGTGGTAGCTCAGCTCAGGTAGTCCCAGCACTTGGGAGGCAGAAGCAGGTGGATCTCTGTGAGTTCAAGACCAGCCTTGTCTACAGAGCAGATTCCAGGACAGGCAGGATTGTTACACGGAGAAACCCTGCCTTGAAAAAACGAAAAACAAAGAACTCTCTCATGAGGCCAGCAAGTTGTCATCTGACCTCCACACGTATGCCTTACCTGTGTGTCTACACATGTGCACACATACAAAATAAATACATTTGACACTAATCTTTAACAAAGCCTGTCACAAACAGAATACTAAAACTACAACTAGGAATTTGTCCCAAGTAGAGTGTATCCCACCTTGGAGGAAATGCCGAAGGAAACAATATTTGTCTTATTTTCTTCCATTCTGGGCTTGTGCGTTTAGTTTTCTTGGCTGCGTGTTTCAGCTCGTTTTTATTTGCTTACAATGGACTTCCAAAGCCTGGCATCACAATGTGCAATCAGAATAAAGTCACAGAACTAAAGTCCAAATAGCAGAACCAGTGTCCTTGGGCTTTGTGTTTTCCTGAGAAGTTGTGTATTCTCCATGGAAAGATCCTGCCTGGTGCTAGGAGCAATGCTGACCCTTTGGACACTCGGTTCAGTGGATCAGGGTAGTAGCACCCAGCAGGGTGTTCCCAAGGGTCATTGTGTTTGTATGACATCATCCTCCAAGAGTCTCTTAGGAAGGAGACAATCACCTTTCAGTACAGGGTCACCTTCACCTCCTGGGTTGTCAGAAGTTTAGCCCAGGGCTCTGCGTGACACACACACACACACACACACACACACACACACACACACACACACACACACACGTCATCCCCAGGTTTCAAAATGGCACATGTAAGCTGGCTCCTGTATCTGTTTCTGAGCTTGTTACCATGGTGATGAATTATCTGTCCAGTTTACGGTTGGCATGATACTCCTGGCTTAGTTCACCTGTGTTTTCTTATTACCAGCTGATCACCCTTTGGGCAACAGTTAAGTTTCTATCACTAAGGAGCTGGAGGCTGGGGGCATAATTAGTGGTTTAGGAGAAGTAGCTATATCAGTGCTTTTAATTCCTTGATTATCCTATTTCGTGGAAACTAGCAGGAGCTTCACACTTCCCGTGGATCCCAGCCTCTCTGATTGGGTAGAGAATGGTCATTCCCCACTGCGGATACCCACTTGCTGTCCTTTTAGAAGCATTATGGGAAAAGGAAATAAAAGCTGACAGTGACACCCGAGACAGGAAACTAGAGTGGCCATTTTTATTTTAGTGAGTCAACGCTGAAGTTTTTGCTTTACTGTATTTACATAAGCTGCAATAGTGAGTCAGTTGTTTTAAAGTTCCTGCCTACAACATTAAAACCAAAGCTGAAATATGGCCCAAGAATGAAAGGCAGGGCCTCCGGGAGGATGGGTTTTGGGAGACGTGTTCATGCCATGTGCCCAAAGTAAGGGATACCTGCCCAGGTCATTGCCCATGACACACGCTCAGCTCTGAGGACTCCTGCATCTGTCCTCAGACAGATCCTAAATGACCACAGCCACAGGCAACACGGGGGACGTTAGCAGTACAGGTGTGGCTGTTGAATGGTGACTCAGTGAACGGAGCAGGTTACAAAGATTTGCTGGGTGCCATGGTGATTTAAGGGAACTGGTGAACTTTGAGCCATGAGAAATGTCCCTCAGTGAATTACAGCCATTGTTGTCTCCCCATAAGTCTGTCACATGTAACAGCATTTATGTAGTGCATCGATGACGTGACACATCTCCTCCTGCTTGTAACTGGAAGCACGCGGAGTGGCTTTCCCGTCCCCTGTGCTGCATCATTAAACATTCTTCACCTTTCACCCCACTCAGCATCACTCGTGGAGCGCAATCATTTTATCTAGGGCGACCATGTGACTTCATGGATACCCAAGGCAGTATCAGCACGAAGGGCTACTTCTCAGGACTCAGAAATCCTTTTGGCAAAACCTGGCCCTCCCCCCCCCCTTTTTAAAAGCACTTTTTGTTCTTTTGAGACAGGTCTCATATAAACCAGGCAGGCCTCAAATTCACTGTGTAGCCAAAGGGGGCGTTGAACTCTTGATCCTCCGCCCTCCACCTCCCGTGTACGGGGAGTGCAGGTGTGTGTCATCACAGCTGGCTTCTTGATCATTTTGGAAACCGTCTGGCTGGCGGGTGTCATCTCTGTGGGACCCTTACTCGGGATGTCCCCTGGGACTTAGGCACCTGTCTCAGGTGTTTAGAGCCTGTGTCACCTCATCCAGGGCTCTGTTTGTTAGGCTCTCTACTGTGAAAACCATGGGAGGACTCTACTGTCCCTACAAAGAGGAGGGAAACTCCAGGCCCCTCCCCCTTGAGCCTGTCACTGACAGGAGGGACTGTCCCTCCTGTTCATGCATTTTCCTGCT
>JANBXA010000735.1:42985000-43135000 GCA_030556225.1 Cricetiscus sungorus | reverse complement strand
CTATGTTAACTTTCAGGCAAGCGGTATAATAACTACGTTCTGCTGCCTGAGCAAATTGGGAGGGAGGCATCCAGAGAAGTCCTGCCAATTTTCAAGTCTCTTGTCTTCTTCCAGGTGACAGTCGCTTTGTGCTGCCCACTTTCCTTCTCTGATTTAAGGCCTCTCTGACCCCCTGTTTATTAGTGACACACAAGCCACAAGGACCATTTGATATGCAAATCTAATGGCTGGTTTTATTTTCAAAGGATAGCTTAAGTTGTATTATCCCAGCAACTATTGACACAGCTTTTTCCTAGACTGTTACTCTGAAGTCAGTAGAGATTCTACTCCGTCTATTGCAGCACTACCTGGATGACGTGTTCAAGACCATGTGCGTGGTATTAGCTTGTTCAAAAGCATATATTTACATAATGATATTTTGTCGTACTTCATTTGGTTTGTGGTTTGAAATTTAAGCTTGGGCATTTTGCCAAATTCTCTCTGTCTCTCTCTCAATCTCTGTGTGTGTGTGTGTGTGTCTTTGCCCTTTTGCTAAGCTGACCTCACTAGCGCTCACAGACTGATTTTGTCCCCACTAACTGACCTCCTTCTGTCCCTCCCTCCTCCACTTGCCTTCCAGTGCTATATAGCGCATGACTGTAGACCCACGAAGTTAGAGCTCACTGTGCAGTTAATGCAGCAACACCTTTCTGACTGGATGGGAGTTGAGGTAAAAATACCCCACATTTGATACCCTGTGTGAGATGCCTTCACTTCATATGGTTAGTACTTAGATTTTAATGCGCTAAAGTGGGAACATCCATCACCGTTTAAAAGCCTTTAGCATCTGGCTGAAAGGGTGCTTTTCAAATGACCGCGTTAAACATGTGATTTGACATGGGAGCATTCTGTGGTTCTTTTGATGTGCGTCCCCTGAGCCAGCTGCACGGATGCAGCCATCCTCTGTGTCCGGTGAACTGAGGAGCATAAAGGAAAAGTTACCAGGCAGGGAGACGGTGACACTGTCCCCAAAGCTCTCATTCTCCTTCTCCTCTCAGAAATCCTTTGTCATCAGCCTGCTCTTCAGAGTCTGTTTACATGGAAATTCTCAGCTGATGGGAGGGTCTGTGAAAAGGGCTTTTTGACCACCCTGAGCTGAATTTATTCATGCCCTCATTGTGTGTTTCCCTCCTTCAGCCTTGGGTTTTCTGAGTATTTGATTATTTTGTGTTTTTCCCCCCCTTGAAAAGTTAGTTTGTTAAAAAAGAGTAAAACCTCTAATTATTGCATTTTGCCACAAAATCTAATGTAGTAGATTTTCTCTTTTTAAATTTTAATTGGGAAAATGTCCTAGAGGATTAGATCTCAGTAAGGCTTACCAATAGTCTCATATTGCAGGAGAGGAATGGGAGCTGGTAGAGAGCACCCATCTCCACAAGGTTGCAGATTGCTGACCGGTTGGCCTGCCGGGTTGGGGGGGGGACTGCTTACTGATGTGTTGTCACGGCACACAGATGTGGGCAGGGGTTGCTTTTCTCTTTCATTTTCACCACTTAAAAGAGTTGCTGGGTTTCTGGTTAAAAATGTCCAATCGGATCCTCCTATCTTTTTTGAGCTGTACTGTGATTCCAAGGTCCAAGGTGGCTTTAAAAATCCTCAAGTAACTTTACGCTGTATTTCCCTATGCACATTCTTAAACCTGGCCAGTTTCAGGCAGAATTACTTTGTGCTCACTTAGATACTGTCATGTGACTTTGCAGTTCAACTTCCTCAGTGTTTTTGTAACTTATCAGAGTCTCATGCCTTCTGTAGACATAGATTTAATTATGATTTCGCTCTTCTAAACGTGTGTGTGTGTGTGTGTGTGTGTGTGTGTGTGTGTGTGTGTGTGTGTGTACACCTAAACCTTTAATCAAGTTCTAGGACAAAATACTAGCTTCAAAGCCATTGTGATGTATCCATTCTTTTTATATGAACATATTGGTTCTTCTTATTTATATGCCATATGTGTTTTCCTTTCCGTGTCTATAGTATATTCCTCATTAAAGACGATTCTCTCCAATTGTCTTGGTAGCCATTTATCTTCAGAGAAGTGGCATTTGATCAATCATTCAGCTACCTACAGTGAACTTAGGTAGTTCTTATATCATTGGAAGTTGACAAATATATGATGAGACTTTCTCCTAGAAACTTCTTTTAAACTCATTCTCTCATTTTGTTAGTGCCTACTGTCTTACCCCCATCAAAAGGGGTCTTAATGTGGGAAGAGAATTGGAGGTTTGTTTTTTTAACCATACTTAATTCTCTGTGTGTGCATACATGTGTACATGTGTGTGGGCGCTTGTGCGTCTTGGCCTGGAAGTGGAGCTCAGAGGGCTCGTTGCAGGAGTCACTTTTATCCTTTTGCCATGCGAGTTCCGGGGGTACAAGCTAAGGTAGTCAGGCTTGGCAGCAAGCACTGTTACCACTGGGACAGCTTACAGGCCCCAGAGGCTGGCTTTGAGAAGGCAAAGTGAGCTGTGAATGTGAGGGGACAAAGTAGTGAGAGACAAGTGATTAACTAGACCCGAACCCCAGGAGTGGAAAGTGCTTACCCTTCTGAAGAGCAGAGTTATGGTATTATTGTCCATACAGCCTACTTGGCTGTCCTAACATCAGTTGTAATTGGCCTCCGGTCATTGTGGATGTGATGCGCTCAGTTGTCAGGACACACTGTTGCCTGTCTTGTGTGGCTCTGTAATACGGTTGCAGAGGAGGAGGTAGGCATGGTTACCAGTACAGTTGTGTGTATTCAGGAACCGAGCCTGTGCCGTTCCAGGTAACTATTGCATGTGATGATTTCCGGCAAATGGTCTTTTTACCAGAAAGGTAAGGGAGTCAACAAATACCCATGAGACTTGTTTATTTGCCTCCATTAGCCTTCTGAGTATACAGAGGCCTGGTTACTGACGGTCTCTACCTCTGTGTTTTTTATTGATGTTCAGGACAATGACAGCTATATAATACTCTCATCCGCCTTCACTAAAACATCACTCACTACTTCCTGTTGACTCAGAGACAGAAAGTGTACCAGCATTTTATCACTTTTAGCAGCATTGGATTGAGCATAAGTTGCTGTTAGAAATCTGCCCATTTATAGTTTCTTTAAATTTCTTTAAATATTTCTTTAAATATTTGTATTTTTTTACGTGTATGTTTATGTGTCTTTGTGTATGTGTGCTTGTGTGTTGGGTCCTATGAAAACCAGAAGGTGTTAGATCCACTGGAGTGGGAGGTACAGGCAGCTGTGAGTGGCCTGATGTGAGTTCTGGGAACTGAACTCGGGTCCTCTGTAAGATCATCTCCATGAGAGCAGCAGACATTCTTGACCCCTGAGCCACTCAGCTTGCAGTCCTATTTCTTTTTGGCATTTGGCAAACCGAAGGGCCTGTGAGAGAGACATTTTGAGAATGACGGGTTGGAGTCGGGGTATCAGCTCAGATCTTCAGATCTTAAGGATGCTGATGCTTCCAGATATTGGGTTGGGGCTTTTGGTTCTGAGGACCATCCTGAGTACATCGTTCATTTCAGAGGCCTTCTGTCGTGCTGCTTTAACAGTTCCTCCCCAAAGAGACTGTGGTAGTGCTGTCTGTTCCTCCCCACATTTTGCCTTCAAGGCTCTAGTGAGCCTTCCCTGTGCATTTGAGTTCATTGTCCCTGCAGCCCTCTGTTGTGGTTGTGTTCCCCAGGGCAGACTTTGAAATGGATATGCGTGTGTGGGAAGTTTATCCAGAAGGGTCCTTGGGGAAGGGAGGAAGTGGTACAGGGTACAGGGGCAATGGCACTAATGTGTAGTGACAGTCAGATCCAACCCCGTTCGACCTACAGAGCTGGGAAGGGTCTTTGCCATTCCTCATTCAGAAGGGACTATCCCTTCATATTCCACATTGACAACCTGTCTCAATGACTGACAAGCCGTCTCTGGGAAAGGGAAGAGGACAAGCTGTTGGGCGAGGCTGCTGCAAGCCGAGGCTGCGAGCTACGTGCAGGCTGTGGGCTGTGGCATGTATGAAGACAGGGTGCAGCTTCTGGGGAATAAGTGCTTTCCTAAATAGGAACCTTAGAGGCTTGCCACTCCATTTTTTTTTTCTTTTTGCAAGAATGGTACAAAAACAAAACAAAACAAAAACCCAGAAAAACAAACAAACAAAAAAACCAAAACAAGCAAAAAAAAAAAAAATATCTGCCTTCGGGCTGAACCACAACTTTTGCTGAATGTTCACATTAAAAATCAGTCGGATATTAGTTTACTGGGCGTATCTGTCAGCGCTCAAGCACAGTGTATGTTTTTCTCCCGCTTAAAAATACTGATTGATTTATTTTTGCAAATTTTAAGTATATCTTCAGGGACTTTTGCTTTTTGACTGTTTTGGTTTTCTGGCGATGCATGCATGATCATTTATAGTGTGTTACTTTGAGATGTTTTTACATTTTTTTTGGGTGGGGGACAGCCCAGGGATTCATCTGTCATTAACTTTGTCTCTAAGCATGGGGAATCTTAAAGCTTTTTCATCTCATACAAATGTTTCCACTTCAAAACACTTGTACCACAGGTTGAATGTAGCATTTCTGTGTCTTCCCCATATGCTTAGAGGCAAGCACCCATGAAACATTTACAAAGACAGTTGAGGACTCTGTTCTGTCTTCTCACCATACTTTAACTGTGACCACAGCTCCTCAGAATAGCTCATGCTCGATGGACTGCCTTGATCCCAGCTTTGCATCTCACATTTTATCTGTATTTATTTACTGTTTTATTTTTTGCGCATTTTGTATATGTGTAGGAGTGTGTGTGTGTCCGTGCGTGCGTGCGTGCGTGCGTGTGTGTGCGCGCGTGCACACACACACACCACAGGTCAACCTTGGGTGTTGTCCCTCACTTGCTATTCACCATGTTTTCTGATGTGGACTCTCACAGGTCTGGACCTAGCCGATTTAGCGAGGGTGGCTTTTGAGACCCCTAAGGATGCACCTGCCTCACTTATGTCATGCTGGGTCACAGGCCTATACTGTCATAGTTGGTTTTAAAAGCAAACAGAAAGGTTTATTTATTTATTTGTTTATGTATGAGTGTTTTGCTTGCATGTGCGTCATATGCATGTCCCGTGCCCTCACAAGCCAGAAGAGGGTATTGGATCACGTAGAGCTGAGTTACAAATGGTCATGAGATACCTGTGACTGCTGGGAACCAAACTTGGGTCCTCTGCAAGAGCAACCTGTGCTCTTAACTTCTGAGCCACCCAGCTAGCTCCTGTCTGACCTTTAAAATGTAGATTCCGGGGGCTAGAGTCCTCATGCTTGCTTATTGAAGACTTTATTGGCTTAACCACCTCCCCAGCCTGTGGGGCACCAGGGCCTCTGTAAGTAGTAGAGCGGGCTGGGCTGTGTCCCCGTATGGAGGGAGAAGTAAGGCCAGAGAGGAAGTGTTTCAGGAGATGTGTTACCAACTTGGATGAGGACTTGAGTGTGGTTACATGGCCCGGCTGTGGCCCCACAGCCACAGCTGCCTGCATTTGCTCTGTGGCACCTCTTTGGCCACTGGATCTAGACGTTTGACATGTTACCGGATGACTTTCTCTATCGTGAGTAAAGCCACCAGGTTCCTTTTAAGGAAGGATTTTGTTTTTAGTTATGTGCATATGCGTGTGAGTCTGTGCGTGTGAGTTCATTGCCTGAGGAGCCCAGAAGAGGGTGTCATATGCCTTGGAGCTGGGGTCACAGGTGGCTGCGAGCCACAGGATTTTGATGCTGGGAACTTTATAAGAGCAGCAAGTGCTCTTAACCATTTAGCCAAATCTGCAGCTGCCCTGTACACACTTTTGATATAACTTGCGATTAGTTTTCCATGTCTCTGGTGCAAAGCCTTTTCATTAGCTCGTCTTACCACCATACCCCTGCACCCGCCCTTGGGTTACTTATTAACACTCAGTTCCTTAGATTCTGACTCTTCAGTGTGTAAGTGTCCATAGTAACTGTGTCTAGCATTAGCTTAGCACACACAGAGAGGGCCTGACCAATGCTTCCCATTGTTATTTGCTGTTTTGTTAGCCTCCCCACCTGTAGGGAGGCTGTAGCTGTTTCCTTATTAAGAGGAGGAGGAGGAGGAGGAGGAGGAGGAGGAGGAGGAGGAGGAGGAGGAGGAGGAGGAGGAGGAGGAGGAGGAGGAGGAGGAGGAGGAGGAAGTCTTAGTTAAGGCCTGGGAGAGTCCAAAGGAGAAACTGAAGCAGAGTCCCACCCTCTGTGTGCATGAACCAAAGGTCACCTGACACATCCGTGAACAGAGCGATGCTCTCTCTCTCTCTGCTGCCTTGAAGACAGCTTGAAGGAGTTTTGCCTGGACGGCTCAGCGGGGTAAGTTGGAGTTTGTGAATATTTTCTTTGCTAAGGAGGGGTTTCAAAGGCATAATTATTACTGGAGATGTTTGTAGACCTTGAAAGGTAGTATTATTTTTAGTAGACCCTCTGACAGTTTTTTTTTCTTTTTTTAAAGTTGCTTTTGACATCCATTTGGCTTCTAGATGTGGCAAACTCTTGGGGTACCTTAGTGTCCACATTATCTTGCCCTTTCTCTCCCGTTTCATTGCTTACAGGCTTTTGTGGACTTAAAGGCCTTTCTTCTTGTGAGTTGTGGAGCATAGGAAGGTAATCTCCCTGTTCACCTCACTGCTAAGAAGGGATCAGATGACTATTAATAGTTGGGAACCTACAGACATAAAATGAATCTTACATGAAACACCTTGGTTATCCTGTAAATATTGACTGCTTTGAATTGTTTGTACAGCATTAGCTGTACTATGAAAATTTGCTTATTACTCAGATTTAACCTTCATAGGTTATTGTTGGCTCTGAGCCCACAGACTGTACACAGCCAAATTTCTGTACAAACATTTTACTTGGGACTGAAACTGTAGTTGGATGTGTGTATTTGAAATTTTTGTTTTTTAAATCCGTGTATATTAATGGAGCTTGTAAATGTGTAAATAGTTAATTAGTGGAGTAACTATTTTAAAATATCAAAGTTTATAATTTTGGTATTTTAGTATTTCATTTGAGTTTAGTGGCAAGGAGGAGTGTCCCTGTGTATGACACTGTGTAAGAGGTCTCTGTATGCCTTTTTGAGGTTCTTGCTGGTTTGTAGTACTTAATCTGATAGGAAACTTTTCTTATTGCTCTGTTGCCAGAAGTTAAATACAGAAGTAGGATTGATACTATGTAAAAACTATATTTACAGGATAAGCAAGGTGTTTTGCATATAAGATTCATTGTATGTCTGTAAGTTACCAACTACGAATAGTCATCTTATCTTCCCAGCTGTGAATAGTCATCTTATCCCTCCTTAGCCATGAGGTGAACAGGCAGATTACCTTCCTGAGCTCCGAACAGTAGAACTGAATGTTCCCGACAGAGGGTAAAGGTCAGTATCTGCCTGTCTACCTGAGTTATTCTTGTGGAATGGGACTCTGCATTCATTAATTTAAATTGTGGTGTGGTGTGTGTGTGTGGTGTGTGTGTATGGTGTGTGTGTTGTGTGTGGTGTGTTGTGTGTATGGTGTGGTGTGTGTATGTGTGGTGGGTGTGTGTATGATGTGGTATGGTGTGTGTGTGGTATGGTGTGTGTGTGTGTGTGTGTGTATGTGTGTGTGGTGTGTGTGTATGGTGTGTGTGTCTGTTGTGTGTGGTGTGTTGTGTGTGTGGTGGTGTGTGTGTGTGGTGTGTGTGTATGGTGTGGTATGGTGTATGTGGTGTGTTGTGTGTATGTGTGTGGTGTGGTGTATGTGTGGTGTGTGTTGTATGGTGTGTGTGTGTGTGTGTGGTGTGGTGTGTGTTGTATGGTGTGGTATGGGGTGTGTGTTGTGTTGTGTGTATGTGTGTGGTGTGGTGTGTGTGTGGTGTGGTGTGTGTGTGGTGTGGTGTGTGTGGTGTGGTGTGTGTGTGTGTATGGTGTGGTATGGGGTGGGTGGTGTGTGTACATGTGTGTGGTGAGTGTGTGTATGGTGTGGTATGGGGTGTGTGGTGTGTGTATGTGTGTGTGGTGAGTGTGTGTATGTGTGTGTGGTGTGGTGTGTGTGTGTGTGTGTGTGGTGTGGTGTGTGTGTATGGTGTGGTATGGGGTGTGTGGTGTGTGTGTGTGTGTGTGTGGTGAGTGTGTGTATGGTGTGGTATGGGGTGTGTGGTGTGTGTATGTGTGGTGTGTGTGTATGTGTGTGTGTGTGTGTGGTGAGTGTGTGTATGGTGTGGTATGGGGTATGTGGTGTGTGTATGTGTGTGTGTATGGTGTGGTGTGTGTGTATGTGTGTGTGTGTGTGTGTGGTGAGTGTGTGTATGGTGTGGTATGGGGTGTGTGTATGTGTGTGTGGTGTGTGTGTGTGTATACAGAGCCCCTGGGTGTGCAGGTATGAGTGAACACATATAGGTACAAATAGAGACTAGAGCTTCCTATCCATGTCTCTCAGTGGAATGCACTGGTTCTCTAGGCTGGCTGGCCTCACACTGCTGCCTCTGGCTTTTTCCAGGGATGTTACATGTGGAACTCGGGTCTTCCTGCCTGGTGATCATGTTACCCATCCAATCATGCCCCCGTCACCTAAGCAATGCTCGTTTGAAAAGCATTCTTGGATGTGTTGATTCTCCTGGAAAATGTCGGCCATTTGTATGCCATAGAGAGGGTTGGCAATCCAGTCTTTGCTCATAGGACCTTTTGGCAATACATACAGCCTTTAGGAGCAGAAAGAGGGTGAGGTTCCTGGAGATGTTTATGGTCTGACTTATTTTTATCTTGGTTATAAACTTTTTCCACATTCCAAGGCAGATGTCAGTGTCATGCGGACTTTAAACTCGGCATATTCTCTGAGAAAGGAATGTAAAACATTTTGTTCTTTGACCCGGCCGTTCTCATTGTAGGAGGATCCCTGTGCATAGGTTGCACCTGAGATTGTTTAAAAGAAGTTTCTGTTTTTCAGCAGCTCAACATGGAAATCGTTTTATTTTTTCCCCTCAACTTTAGTGAGTTGTATATTAGAAGAAATGGCCAGATACATGGATATCTGCTTAATCTTATTTCTAGTTAAGTAATTCTAAATAAAGTGTAGAGAAGTCTCTGTCAAGGTTGTCCCCGTGACTCCCAGTTCCTTTGTCACTCATTTATTGAGCTCATTATAAAGTTAATAAAAGGCTTGGGCCTGCCTTGGAGTGCAGTGACAAAAGATTGTGTAAGGGTTATAATAAAGTAGGTTATCATGAGTGTGTGTGTGTGTGTGTGTGAGTGTGTGTGAGTGTGTGTGAGTGTGTGAGTGTGTGAGTGTGAGTGTGTGTGTGTGTGAGTGTGTGTATGTGTGTGAGTGTGTGTGTGTGTGAGAGTGTGTGTGTGTGAGTGTGTGTGTGAGTGTGTGTGTATGTGTGTGTGTGAGTGTGTGTGAGTGAGTGTGAGTGTGTGTGAGTGTGTGAGTGTGTGTGAGTGTGTGTGTGAGTGTGAGTGTGTGTGTGTGTGTGTGTGTGTGTGTGTGTGTGTGTGTATGTGTGTGTATGTGTGTGTATGTGTGTGAGTGTGTGTGAGTGTGTGAGTGTGTGAGTGTGAGTGTGTGAGTGTGAGTGAGTGTGTGTGAGTGTGAGTGTGTGTGAGTGTGTGTGTGAGTGTGTGTGTGTGAGTGTGTGTGAGTGTGTGCGTGTGTGAGTGTGTGTGTATGTGTGTGTGTGAGTGTGTGTGTGTGAGTGTGAGTGTGTGTGTGTGTGTGAGTGTGTGTGTGTGTGTGAGTGTGTGTGTGTGTGTGTGTGTGTGTGTGTACGTACATGGAGGTCAGACATTTCCTCCTTCTTGGTTTTTCGAGGCAGGATCTCTCTCTGTCCAGTCTGGAACTCACAGATTCGGTGAGGCTGGCTGGCCAGTGAGCTCCAGGGATCTGAGTGGCTCAGCTTTCTTGGTGCTGGCACCACAGGTACACGCTAAGCTCTTGAACATATATATATGGCTGGGAGCTGAACCCAGGCCACACTTCAACTCACTGAGCTTATGTTGTAAGCACCTGTGGTCATTTGCTCTAAAGACAATTTCAAATTCAAATGACTAAACACTTTTAGAATGTCATTTTTCATGTTTGCTTGCTTGTTTTGCTTTGGGAGATAGGATTTCTCTGTGTAACAGTCCTGGCTGTCCTGAAACTCTCTTTGTAAACCAGGCTGGCCTCAAGCTCACAGAGACCTGTCTGCCTTTGCCCACCCCACCACCCATGTGCTAGGACTACAAGTGTGTGCCAGTACTTC
This sequence comes from Cricetiscus sungorus, assembly GCA_030556225.1. Taxonomy (NCBI): domain Eukaryota; kingdom Metazoa; phylum Chordata; class Mammalia; order Rodentia; family Cricetidae; genus Cricetiscus; species Cricetiscus sungorus. Next base: position 43,124,725 of record JANBXA010000735.1, on the reverse strand, counting down.
CCAGCTTAAAATCTGTTTAAAAGGTTTAATTTTACTGTGTTTAATTATGGGTATGTATATGTGTCAGTGTGGGGGTTTGTCATATGGCTGCAGTGCCTGCAGAGGCCAGAAAAAATGACATTAAACAGATTATCCATGTATTTAGCCATTTCTTCCAGTACAGAGGGCGTTGGGTCCCCTGGAGCTAGACTTACATGGAGTTGTGAGTTCTTGGTTGTGGGTGTTGGCAACCAAGCCTTGGTCCCTTACAGGGGTGGTGGTCTTGATTGGTGAGCCATCTGTCCAGATATTCCTCCCCACAACACCCTCCCCCCCTTTTCAGAGTTTAGCTGTACATAAAGGATGTGTGTTTGTGTGTATGTGTGTGTGACCTTTGGGCTGTATGCATATAGAATCTTACATTCAGAAAATGTTAACCAAACTTAGAAATTTGAGTATAGCTAACTTAGATACTTTTAATTGCAATGTTCTAAACTATCAGAATGATTTGGAAGCTCATGTCATCCTGAAACTAGTGATCTTATACAGAACAGAACGGCATGCAAGTTTCTTACATTTCCTTTTTATCACATGCCAACATTGGTCTATGAAAGCTTTGATGTAAGAACATGGTTATACATTTTCTTAATTATTAAAAATATGGAGTGGTGGGAAGACAGCTCATTTGGTAATATGCTTGCTTACTGAGCATGAGGATTTGGCTTTGGATTCCCATAACCCATATACAAGACTGGCACAAGCCCATAATCCTGGCAGTACATGATGGTAGGCAGGCACAGGAGGATTTTGGAAGCTTACTAGCCTACCTAGTGACGTCATAGACCCCATCAGGGAAGCTGTCTCCAGCAAAGGTAGAGGGCATGAGGACCACTGGACACTCTTCTTTGGCCTCCATGTGTGTGTCATGTATGTACATGCTTATATCCACATGTGCATAGTCATGCATGGACATAGGCAACACAAATACATCGTGTCAGATATTTAGATGTAATTCATAATGATACTAACTTTGCTAAGTCTGTGTATAAATCCCTATTTCCTACTGTCTTCCATGATCCTTACTTTCTTCTATGGTTTTCTTTGAAACAATAAAGAAGCTTTCCACAATATGCAGGTAATTCCCCTCTAGGTCATAATTTTATATAATCTACCAGGCCAGATGGCATAGTCTGCATCAGGTAGAGCACGGTTGTCCGCGTTGAACAGGCAGCCCAGGCCTGGGGTTGGGAAGCTCGCCCATGCTGCGCCTTGGCATTTGCAATACTCAGAGTGAACCTTGTCACTCACCAGAGCCTGGATTCCTGGAACCCAGCTGCTCCCTTCTCCCCATTCTCAGTCCCCCTCCCCAATCCAGAATGTTTCCATGAACTCTTAGTGGAAATAAGTGTAGTTAAGCTAGCATGCTGGTTTAGGGAAAAGAGGTTTGTTCCCACATGATTGACGTCGTGGATGTAGTACCTGCCTTGTCACTGTGGCAAAATGCCTGAGAGGCTCAAGTTAAAGAAGGAAGGGAGGCTTTGCGTTGGCTCCCAGCTTGAGGGCACAATCCATCTTGACCAGGAAAGCCTGCTGGGAGGAGAAAGGTCCTGGCTGTGGCAGCAGGGGTGTGGCACCCAAGGTCCATCGCTCATAAACAGCAGGTATTGCCTCAGCTGAGATCTCAGTGGACCCTGAGAGTGCTAGGTGGATTATTCATTAAGAGTAACTTCTCCATTATCGTATCCTGTGTCCTCGATGACATCGCTGACCTCATCAGGCAGGGCAAGGACTGCGACTGATCGTGACACCCAATCTTGAGTTTTCCGGGGGCTTATACATGTGAACGGTCGTGGGGAATGACAGAGTTGGGAAGCGGCAGTGGATGAAATAGTGAACGGGAAGAAATGATTGTTAGAATATAGTGTGCGGAAAGGTGGATGGACGGACACTGCCTCAGTGTGAGAGGTGAGAGGCTGCTGGAGAAGCCCCCCACCCCCATTAAGCGAGAAGCCCGGCAGGATGGGAACGGCTGCTGTCAATGTGAGACTGCGGAAGGGGACCGCAGGCCACCAGCCTGGATTAGTATTAGACTAAGAAAATCAGGGGATGACATGGGCAGAGTCATCTGAGGGCTTTATGGGTACAGTCGTGTGTGTCACACAGACAGTTGTGGTCCCAGACGGTTATGACAGGGCTGGGAGTCCCTGCCGCCTAGTCCCAGTATGACGTGGTGTCCCGACACTTTGGTGGCAGAGCTGTGAGCAAGCCTGTCACACTGCCAGCCATAACGAAAGTACAATACAGCCAGGCGTGGTTGTGTTTGCTCCCATAGTCTACCGTTGATGAGGCTGATGCAGGAGGATTGCCAAAGATTTGAATCCAGCCTGGGCAAAGTGGGGGGACGCGGTCTCAAAACAATCCTCAAATAAACAATACAGTGTAGACCGCCGTGTACAAAGCTGCTTGCTATGAGATGACTCAACTGCTTTCTGTATCTCTGCGTTATCCCTTTCACATCGCCGGGGAGGGCACGCCGCCTCCTTGTAGCTGTATAAGAAGTGTTAGCGGTAAGGCAGCCTCAGGTGGGTCCTCATGGACACAGACAGTCCCATGCCTGTTGCTGTCATATAACGAAGATACTGGTACTTTGGCCCTCCCCTACAACTAGTGTTTTCGTAAAAGATAAATCTAGAGCACAGGCAAAGCTTATAGGATGTGGATATTAATTTATTATTGAAGAAAGACTTTTTTGTTTGCTAAGTGGTTGACTGCCAAGCCTGTGTAGCTCTAGTTTGGCTGCCTGACGCCCTCTTCTGGCCTCCATGGGCACTGCACACATGTGGTTCACATACATACACGTAGGCAAACACTCATCTACACAATAAATAAGTAAGCAATAACCGATTAGATAAATGAATGAGTAAGTGGGTGGTTGGATGCACACAGCCTAGTGTGGTGTATGACGCCCACAGCAGGACACAGCACTGGCCCCTTCAGACCTGGCCCCCCAGTGACCATTCTTCCACATTGCTCCCAGTATGACTTCTATACGGATAACCCCTGTAAATTCACTTTTTTCATGTCTACCTGCATTTCGGTGCACAAACATGTGCCAGTTCTGAGTGAGGCAGGATCTACTACTAACCTGCCTTTGGACAAGCATATGTACCTGTGCTTAAAAAGTTTTTTTTTTTCCTTTATCTTAGTTACGTGTCTGTGTGTCAGTGTGTGAGTGCAAATAGCCACGGAGCCCAGAAGGCACCGAATCTCTTGTAACTGGAATTCTAGTCAGTTGTGAGCCACCTAATATGGTGCTGAGAATTGAACTCTGGTCCTCTGCAGGAGCAGTAAGTGCTCTTAACCTCTGAGTCATCTCTCCAGCTTCACAGGTATTAAAAAAAGAACTTCCCCCTCCTCCACTCCTGTGTATGTGTTGAAGTCAGAGGACAACTTGCAGGAATCTGTTCCCTTCCGCCATGCAGGCTCTGTGGATTTAACCTGGGTGTCAGGCTTGGCGGTAAATGCCTTTACCCATCTCCCTGGCCCATGACTACACGCTACAGTGGGGAAGGCATCTTTATTTTTCTAGGCAGTGAGTTGTCTCACGGGGCTTCACATATAGACAGGTGTTCGGTTGGTGTTTCTTAAAGCTATTTATCCTCAGATAGGTGTTGACTACATGAAGCATGGAACAGAACTAACGAATGTGTGTGAACTCAAAGCAGAGGGTAACATGCAGTCCATGCTGCGTGCCTGCTTCCTACAAGCCAAGAATGACGTTTACTTGTGTGTGTGTGTGTGTGTGTGTGTGTGTGTGTGTGTGTGTGTGTGTATGTGTGTGTGTGTGTGTATGTGTGTATGTGTGTGTGTGTGTGTATGTGTGTATGTGTGTGTGTGTGTGTGTATGTGTGTATGTGTGTGTGTGTATGTGTGTGTGTGTTATGTGTGTGTGTGTGTATGTGTGTATGTGTGTTATGTGTGTATGTGTGTGTATGTGTGTGTATGTGTGTGTGTGTATGTGTGTATGTGTGTGTATGTGTGTGTATGTGTGTGTGTGTATGTGTGTGTGTGTGTGTGTGTGTATGTGTGTGTATGTGTGTGTGTGTATGTGTGTGTGTATGTGTGTGTGTGTATGTGTGTGTGTGTGTGTATGTGTGTGTGTGTGTGTGTATGTGTGTGTGTGTGTGTGTGTGTGTGTGTGTGTGTGTGTGTGTGTGTGTGTAGGGGAGGGACGGGCGGGATCAATGCTGGCCTCAAACTTACTATGTAGCTGAGGAGGACCTTGAACCCCTGATCTTCCTCCTGCCTCTACTTCCCAAGGGCTGAGATTGTAGGCATGTGCCGTCATTCCTGGATGTATTTTTCTTTTAACTTTTTTTTGTTTCATTTCACATTTTAAGTAGGTTGTTAAGTACCAAAGCAAAACCAAGGAATGATGATAAGAGACGGCACAGACGAGGCAGTACCTAAAATATTTATTTACAACCCAACTTTATAGATAGAATGTTTGTCGCCTCCAGATGAAGCAGAGAAGGTGAGGTGTCAGGGCTTTGTGGATAAGACATGTGGAGGGCCGCTCTCTCCATCCGGTACTCTTCCTACACACAGAGAGGAATTAATACTTCAGTGTGAGATCTCGGAAGTCCAAACAAGTACGCAGGACAGTGTACGTGACTTAAACCAGTAGTGAACAAAGTATGTTAAAAATGAGCTTGGTGTTTCAAATTGTGGGTTGAAAATCCAAATACTGGTGATTTTACATTGGGTCTCTAATATTAAAAAAAAAAAAGACAATGTATACAGCTAGAATGTTGCTAGAGAATTGTATACTTCTCTTAAAATCTTCTCAATAAGGGATGACTTTGGTGTGATGTATAGAGACTTATGGAGAAAATATGGGATATAAAATTCACAACTCATTGAAATAAGATATTCACTATAAGAAAGATGAGACTTAAAATAGTCAACATAAAGAGTATAATAGAACAGGGGCTGGCTCAGTGGTTGAGAGGCCTGAGTTTGATTCCTAGCATCCACAAGGCAGCTCACAACAACCTATAACTCTATTCCCAGGAACCCACACCCTCTTCTGACCTCTACTGGTTCCAGACACACATTTGATAGACAGATACACAGGTAGGCAACCACCCATGCCTGTAAAATAAAAATCAATTAATAAGAATGATGTAAAAATGTTCCAGTTCAATTGAAAGTGAGGTACGTGTTTATTTTTGAAAAGCATATATTAAAAATATGTGGTCCCATGTGTTTAACTGCAAAGCCTATGGAAACAATTCTATGTTGCTCAGAAATGTGTCATTAAGAGGCCAGGAAGAACTTTCAAAGGAGGGGGCTTTTAAGCTGGGACTCTGGAATCATCAGGGAGTCAGAGATGAAGAGGGTGGCTGTCCTAAGCAGTGCAGCTAAGCTTTGAGGGACAAGGTGTGACTGAGGAGGCGCCACAGAGAGCGTTGTTGTGCACCTCACATCCGAGGATAGGAGTTCCCCTTGGTCTTTGCATTGTATGTCTAGTGTAGATAGCACAGTCCCCGCCGCCAAGGAGTGAAAGCACAGGACAAAATGGGCATTTTCTGGGGATTCCTAGTGTCACCCCAGGTACAGGGAGTGTTGAGAGAACACTTCCTCCCCTCTCTGAAGCCAGGCTTCTTCCTGTACCTGAGATGACAGTCGCAGGAGGCTGCTCTCTCCGGGCACTTGGAACTACTCCTAAGCCTCTGTTGTTTAAGTATCTTGAGTGGAGTTTGACCCAGGGATGGGTCAAACTTGGAAAATGCAGGAAAACCAACACAGAGTGATCTGGCTAGAACTGCACTATTTAGGGATAAATCTGAGGCAGGCTGAGTGTGGCTACCCTGTTACTTAACCAGCAGAGACAGGGTCCATATGAGAAGCCATCATCCGGGGCATCCTGGGAACTCCCTGACGACCAGACAGCAAGGGTGAGCAGGTTTAGAGCTGAAACAACTTAAGTGCAGTGGTAAGGGACGCTTGTCTGTTCCTAAGCACATGGGACCTGACTTACCCCCATTTCACCCTGGCTCCATCTGCAGGCTTAGGCTCACGAGGATTTTGTCAAGAAGGACAAGAGGGTTGCGTGGCCCCCGGTTCTGTGCCATGAGATAGTGGCAGCCACGGGAGGAACTGTTTTAAGAGATGTTTGCCATAGGATGTAGTGACATGTGACGAAATGAGGTCAAATGTGGATTTGCAAGATTAAGGGGAAGGTGGTTGTTGGGGGTAATTTAGGAGAAAGGGCAAAGCAATTTGAGACAAAAGGAAAGAAAAGTATATTCAGTTTCTCATTCATTCAGTTGCTTTAGTCATTTTGAAACAGGGTTGAGCTACATATTTCAAGCTGGACTGGAACTCGCTGTGTGTCCCAGGCTGGCCTCAAACTGGAACAATGCTCCTGCTTCAGCTTTCAGAGGTCTGGGATTGCAGGTGTGCACCGGCCACATATGGTGCCACTGTTACTCCTGTGTTTATGATAGGTACTTGTGTGTGTGCGTCTGTGTGTATGCACATGTGTGTGTGCATGTGTGTGAATGTGTGTGCATGTGCGTGCGTGCATGTGCACATGTGTGTGTATGTGTGCACATGTGTGTGCGTGTGCGCGTGCATGTGTATGCATATGTGTGTGCATGTGTGTGTATGCATATGTGCGCACGTGTGTGTGTGCATGTGTGTGCACATGTGTGTGCGCATGTGTGTGCATGTGCATGCATGTGCGTGTGTGTATGTGTGTGTGCATGTAGGCCACAGAAGGCATTTTTCTGTTTTGTTTTTTGAGACAGCATCTCACTGAACTCAGACTTCATTCACCTGGTCAGGCTGTCTGGCCAGGGACCTTGGAAACTCACTCTCTCTATTTGCCCAGCACTGGGGTTCTGGCTGCACACAGCCACAGCCAGCTTTTTCATGGGTGCTGGAATCTGAACTCAGGTCCTCATGCTGGATGGCAAGTACTTAACTGACTTGAGCCGTCTCCCCAGCGCCTGTCGCCAGATGATTAGGGGGTGGGTCATAGTCAGTTTGTCATTATGGGAATGGTATAAGGTGTGCTTTAGTTCATTTTTTGTTTGTTTGTTTGTTTTTTAATGACACATAGAGTAGAATGTAGTTGGGGTGCTTCCACCAAAGTTAAAGAATTGGATAAAATGACCTCAAAATGGGTGAACTCTGAGCCCCTGAAACAGCCCCCCCAAGTCCCCACAGTTACTGTCTTGAACACTTGTAACCAATAGATTGATAGTTGTCATTGAACTTAACATTTCCAAACATGTACCTCAATTCTCCACAAGGCCCCTCATCATCCGTCATCAGGCTGTTCTCTGTTCTCTCCGCTCTCTGTAACAATCCCTGTGCTACCCACACAGGGGAAAGCATCTCTCTGGGACTCCTGTCTCTCATAGACGAAGTTTGGGACATGCCTGGGTTGCTCCGGGACTGTTCATATCCATGCCGGTGGGCACACTCCTGTGCTTTCCAACACTGGCTATTCTCTCGCTTCCTGTAGGATATTGATCTGACAGCCGTCCCTGGGCAGACACTTTCATAGGATGCTGCTAGTATCAGGACGACAGCATTTACTAACACATTTTCCCTTGTCTGTTTGCACATATGCTTTGCTAACCCAAGTGTTCCTGCAGGCAGTGGGTCATGTTCGCTCTGTCTGTATCCCCTCATGCAGGGTATGTCCTGTGGGGCCATACATTTCCCCCAAACAAGGTGGCTGGGGTACCATGTAGTATGTTTCCCTTTAGTAAATAATCATTCCATGCATAAGATGCTGTTCCTTTCACATTTTCAGTGGGATTTAGCTGCTGGCTGTGGTTGGGAATATTAAATAAGCCTTTATTTTTCTTTTTCAGTGGCTCACTACTGCGTCTGTTGGAAGCATATTTCTTCTGTTTCTAGGGACGCTGACTCCATAGGCGTTGGACCCCCTAGAGTCCTCCTATTTTGGTGAAATTATCTGATAATTCTTACTTACAGGTTTATGGCATAATATATTGCTGCTCTCAGGAGCATTTACGGTTTTATAGCAGTTCCCAGGGACGAAAATGTTTAACTTGAAAGTACGAATTAATTTCCACCAGTAGATTTGCATCCACTGTGCAGCTTGGGTAATTGATATGTTTTAAGGAAACAGGGGGGCACTCCATCGGCCCTAAAAATCACACCAGGCATGCTGGCCGACAAGTACACATTTACATATCTAGTGCCTCCCACTGGGAATGGGTTTTCCTCAGGCTGCTCCAAAGAAGACGCAGCCACCTTGGATAAATTGGCACCCATTACACGGCTTTCTCCCTATTAATCTGAAGGTCACAGGGCCGTGGCATACTTCATAGCAATTATTCTGCCCCACCTCCCTGTAAGTTCTTTCTCCATCTTAGAACTAGAAATACACAGTAATAGAATGCTTAAGCCAGCTCCTGCAAACTTGTTACAGACAGGGATGACTTCTCGGCGGCTGACTTGATGTATAAAAAGACAGGATCCTTGCTGAAAGTGAAATTCTGGAGTATCAGATGTTTGAACTCTTTCCAGAATAGATTACTCAAGAGGACACAAACAGCGCGATCCCGTATAATTGCTTGTTATTTTGAAGACGGGAATAACGCTCTGTGTATTTTTCTTCCCTGAGGGCTGTGCTGAGGACAGGATCGTGTTAGTGTTTTTAATAGGTCTGTGGGATATTGCCAATATATGGGACTGACAATCAAGTGAGGCTGATATCCGTTTGGCTGGACGATGAAGCATTCCAGAAGGACTCAATTCCTACCCACAGAAAAGTCACACGGGAATTTTTAGATGAATGTATGAAAAAAAAAATCAAATGAATCTAGACTTGTTTTATGGAAATATAAAACCCAGCTACATCTCTGTGCATGTGAAATTGTGTGTGTGTGTGTGGGGGGGTGGTTTCGGGAGCATGCTCTTAACATCTTAGCCGCCCTGAAAGGCGGGGCTCTTAGACCAGGGCAGAACATAGAGACTAAGGGCTTGGAAGTTCACACTGATCTGTCTGTGTTGAAGTCTTTGCCCATGTCCAGCCTGTGTGGAGGATTAGGTAGTTCCTTGTTACGTGTGCACACCGCATAGAGGATTTGTGATTATCGGCCATGTTGACACATGGGAAAGGTTCTGTAGTAATGTTTGCTGGATGTATGGATTTAATAGATTGTATTTGTTGTTTTTGTAAACTGTCCACAAAGGGTGGCATTACACAGTTAATTCAGAGGGGAGAAAACGGTTGCTTAGAAAATAATGGCAAATGTTTGGGGGTCTGAGGGGGTAGCCCGCGTGGCAAGGTGTTTACAGAGGGCCTTGGTTTGGTGCCAAGGACCCACATTAAAACAAGCTGGGAGCAGTGTGTGCTTGTAGTCCCTGCCCGGAAGGGGGGATCCCTGGAGCCTGCTCTCTGGTCAGCTCAGACTACTTGCCGGACGTCAGGCCTGGTGGAAGCCTGTTTTCCCTACACACACACACACACACACACACACACACACACACACACACACACACACACACACGCACGCACGCACGCACGCACGCACACACAGACATGCACATCCCCTACCATACACATGTACCTTCCCCCATAGAAGAGTAAATCTTTTGGAGCCAGAAGCTCTATCTAATATGGGAGGCAGAAATGGTATGGGTTTTCCTCTATCCATGAGAAGCGATGTTTGAAGCTGGAAGCAGGAGAAGACTCGGAGCTGTGCTTCATAGAGTAACCCTTGGTTGGTAGTGTTTGACGTTAAGTCTTCTCTCGGGACCAGGTGCTACCTGCCTGTGGAGGCCGTCTGCTCTGAGTGAGAGCTGACTTTGTGTCAGGCTTCCATACTGTCTGATCCAAACTGGACGGAATGAATGGCAATGGCGTGCCGATTCCCTTCCAAGAAAAACACTGGGTGTTTCAGGAAGTGGGTGGGTGAGTCAGAGGCCAGCACGTTTCCTCTTAGTCAGCCTTGAACTTGCTGGAGACAGGCAGACTTTCTTTCACCTAGAGTTCTGCTTTTCACATCGGATGTCCAGTCATGGACACAGCACCACGCTGACAGCCGGGCTTAGTCAGTGTCTGCGCTCAGCCCGCACTGCGAGTCTTAGTGGCCGGTGAGTTCTTTTAAAAAGAAAAAGGGTTCAATTCTACACCCTTAATCTCGATTCTCCTCCATGACAGGTTCACTTCAAAAGCGGGAGTGACACTCGAAGCAGCTTCTGGTGTGAATTTTAGAAGGAAATTGGTAGTCACACTTTTTTTTTTTTATTTTTTTGGTCACAAAATATCCCATGGGTCTTAACACACACATCCATCCTTCTCCCTGTCACATTCTGGCAGCATGGGGATTAGTTTTCGAAAGACTGTATGAGTCTGCCTCACTCTAGAGTTGCATAGAAGCTGAGAATCCCTCAGCGTGGTTCTTCGTAGTGAAGTTTAACCATTCTAAGTTCGTTACTTTATGGTTACTGAATGAAAAAAAATGATGACACGACCTCTCCGAGGTATGGTTAAGAACGTTTTATTGTAGTTATGAGGGAGAACAGTTACCAAATGACTAGGTGGTCCACACTATTGAGTAGGGTAGGAAAATCTTTACAGGGGAGATGCAGGCCGGGGGGGGGGGGTTGGCTCATTAACAGCACGCGCTGCTCTTGCAGAGGACATGAGTTTGACTCTCAGCACCCACACAGGGCAGCTCACAACTGCCTGGAACTCTAGCTCCAGAAGATCCAGTGCCCTCTGGAACTCTCTGCATGGACCTTCAGCTCAGAAAAATCTATCTGCCTCTGCGCCCTGAGTATGAGGGTTAAAGGTGAATACTACCAGTGTCTGGCTTCGGTTTCCCAGCTCTGTCCCAGAAAAGATCGGTAGCACTCTGCTTTTTCTAAGAGTGATTGCTGTGAGGTCTGTGAGGCCAGTCAGATAGGCTTGGGGCTTTGTAGGTGGTGGTGTGCTTGTCTTTTGCCAATCTGTATTAGTAGATTGCTAACTTATGTGTTTTGTTTGTTTGTTTAAGCACTTGGGCTTGGATTAGCTGGAGCCATTGATCTTTCTCCCTGGCCCTGAGCCACCCTAGGTTTTATCCTGTTTCTTCCCAGGCAGGGAACATGTGGCTCCTGGCAGCCCTGGGCTTCCCTGAGATCTCCACAGTTGCTTCTGAGATTAAGCAGAGTTCTTGTAAACAATGCCTCTCATATCTTATAAAATCCAAATGTTCGTTTCCTATAAAAAAAAAAAAAAAATCCTCTTTATCATCCTGGAATGGAGTGGCTCAGCCCTGGGGCAACAGGAAGTTCTCAGCTAATGACTTTGAGCATGGTGCTGTGCGATTCTCAGCTCTGCTCGGGAATGGAGGTTTTTACAAAAGCGAAGACACAATCCCCAGTGGCCACATGCTTTGCGTGATAGACTAGCTTTCCGGAGAGAAGACAGCCTTCCATGCAGTGTTTTATTTCCTGCTCTCCACTGACAGACAGACAGGTGCCCGTGAAGTCCCGTAACAAGCAGATCGCTGGCTAACAGTGTGGCTTCTGCTGGGTCTAATAAAGTGCATTTGGAGGCTGCACCTTTGCAGAGACCCTAGCATCCCGTTTGACCAGCACTCCCTGAAGCCCGTGGGTGTATATGACACATCTAACAGCAGAGATGGAGTCGCACTGAAAAACCAGGGATGGTATTGGCTTCTGCATTGCACGTTCTTTCTAACAGCGCAAACCCATATCACACTGACGCCTGAGATGTCCCCTGTGGAGGTCTAGCATGGGCACTTTCTCATGTGATAGGTTCTGCTGGAATGATGCCAGTCACACAGTGGGGAGAGCTGGAGAGGGGAGAGGATGTAATTGCAGGAACATGTTAGTTACTCCTGAGCCGCTGTGACCATTGTATCCCGCTGAATCTACTTAAGGAACGGAAAGTCTACTTTGGCTCTGAGTTTCAAAGCATTTCTGTCCACACAGGGAAGACATGCAGGAGCAGCTCAGTGTGGGAGTCTGTGGCAAAGACTGTTCATCTGAAGGAGGGCCAGGAAGCAGAGAGAAAGGCTCGAACCAGCACTAATATAACTTTCAAATACCCATCCCTCATTACCTGCTTCTGCCAGCTAGGCCCCACCTCCCAAACACACACACACACACACACACACACACACACACACACACACACACACACACACAGAGAGAGAGAGAGAGAGAGAGAGAGAGAGAGAGAGAGAGAGAGAAAAAAAGGACTGGAGGGAGGGGGAAGGAGGGAGGGAGAGAGAGAGACAGGGAGAACTTGAAAAAGCATCTTCACTTGGCTGAGTAATTTGGTTAAGGAATATATGGAAATAATTTTCTTTTTTTTAAAAAAAATTATTTACTCTTCTCTCATACAATACATTCTGACAATAGTCTCCCTCCCACCACTCTTCCCAGCCCCCCCCTCCACATCTCCTGCTCCCACAGATACCCCATCCCCCATCTCCCTTCAGAAAAGAGCAGGCCTCCTGGGTACATCAGCTGAGCATGGCACCACAAAATGCAATAATAGCAGACACAAACCCTCACATCAAGGCTGGATGAGGCAGCCCAGTGGGAGCAAAGTGTCCTAACTACAGGCGAAAGAGTCAGAGACACCCGCTCTCCCAAAATACTTTTCAGAAAGGAGTTTGGTAACTATGGCTCTATGCTGTTTTACCTCATTTAACTAGTACCATAGAAGTTTAAATTCGTATGTTGTTCATAATCGCTCGTCATCTGTCCCCACGGTTTGTCAGGTAGAGCTGGTGGCGAAGGCCAGGGCGAGGTCGGGATGTCCCCATGCCCTTTCAGAACTCTCACTCTTGTGGAACTCCAGGGTGCACGACCCTCATCCTGTACCACACCTGTCTTCACCCTCATCCTCTCTCCAGTGGCTCCGAGCACCCCTTACCTCTGCCTCATAGGCTCGTGCAATCTGGATCTCCATTTTATGGATGATAGTCAGACCATTTCTAGGCAGTCTGTGGAATGTCATGTGTAACAAATGTATCACAAAAGAAAAGTGAGCATGTGTTGGAGGGGTGGGGGGATGACACACCACGTCTGTTATATTCATCTGTGGAACAGATTGACTGAGTTTATTCCACCTTCCACCTCTAGTATTTATAGCAGCTCCGGACACGGGGCTTGTTACTGAATGCCTAATTTGCCTGCCATTCGTGAGGTTACAGTGACAGTGACAGATACACGTGAAGGACCCTGACTGACGAGTAGTGTGGCTCTTCCTCTTCCTCCTCAGTGGTCACTCTTGTTGGTAATGCTGGTAACATTTAGTCCCGTGAGTGCATTTTATAAACTCGTTTGGCTGAGAATGGGGACAGAGAGTTGGAATTAATTTAGAGGGGTTTTTATTTAGGAAAGTTTAAACCAACTCACTTTTCTTTAAAAAAAAATGATTTGTTACTTTTAAAATATTTATTTTTAATTATGTGTGTACACGTATGTGCCTGTGTTGGTACGGGTGCATAGAGACATTAGAAGAAGACATCAGATCCCAGGAGCTGGAGTCACAGATGCTTGTGCTCTGAACTGCCGAGCCATCTCTCCAGCCCGACCTCCTATTCTTATATACCTCATTTTAACTAAAATGTTATTAATTTCTTCCCAGGTTTGTGTCTTTGCATCTACAGCCTTCTTCTCGGTAGCTTAGAGATGGAGCTTTTGGAAATAGAAGGACTTGTCAGTCCTGTGTCCCTGGCCCTGGAGATATTTTCCATGTTTCCTTCTTCTGCTGACCTAACATGGCATGCTTACCCAACAAGTCCACTTTTACACCATGGGCAAAGCCCACACCCGTGTGACCCAGGACCACGACACCCTGTCTTTGTGCTTCTCCCTCCTGCTGATCCAAACACCTCTCATCGTGTGTCTTTTAAAGAGCGGCAGGGTTTTGCTCTGCTAATTCTGGGAGCTCAAGTTCAGGAGTTGAATTCCTGGCAAATGTTTCTTGAGGGCTTGTGAACTGACACTGGCTGCAGAGCAGACACACTGCCGTGAAAAATAGTCCCATTTCTGCCCAGAGGGAACAGGGGCTTGACTGTCTCCAGTTTCCCATCCATCAGACCCAGGCGCTTAAGGCTGCTCTGCTCACGTTAGTATTTCACGTTTTACACTAGCCTTTTTGTCTGGTTTTCCGTCTCTGTTTGCCTTCACTTTGTTGTTTATCTTCAGACAAACACCCCAAGTCAGATAAATAACAGTGCTCTTGGTCTTAATTTTGCATACATTTCCATGTCAGCAGAGTTTCCTTTCTGTATACCAGCCGAGAAACATCAAAAACATAATAAATGCATACATTCTTTATTCCAATGCCCTGAATTCGAAATGGGGAAATTCTGTAATTTTCAGAATTGCTTTCTCAGCTTTATGCTTTTTAAAAGTTCATAGCCAGGCGAGTCACTATGTATTTATATGTTGTTATCAAGGCTCTTTTATAGTTCTTTTGTAATATTCTGTGTTGGTTTATGTAGTTGATGCTGCTCTCTAGCTAGATTTTAAATTCCATGGAGGTAGGAGCTCTATGAGTGAATTTTCCATCAATATGACAAAGCACCTAAGATAATCAACTTATAAGCAAGAAAGGTTGCCCTTCTGGGCTCACAGTTTCAGACCATGGTGAGTTGTTTCTGTTTCCTTTGGACCTGCACTAGTTGGGATTTTCACTGCAGGGACAAAAGCAACTTAAAGGCCGAAGGATTTGCTTTGGTCCAGAGTGTGAGGCTGTAGTCCATCCTGGCGAGGCAGGCGTGGATGCAGGATTCGGGGCAGATGGTCACATGGCATCTGCCATCGGGGAGCAGAGAAGAGACAAACACTGGGGCTCAGCTCACTTTCTACTTTTTATTCAGCTAGGGACCACAGCCCATGGGACAGTGCCACCTGGATTCAGGATGGATCTTCACCCCCAGTTAAGTCTTTCTAGAAATGTCCGCACAGATACAATGAGAGGTGGTCATAAATCACGACCAACCACCAAGATGATGTAGTCCACCGTGCTGGGATCATGTGGCAGGAGATGGCATCCCCATGCTGACTGGAAGCAGAGGGAGGGATAGGGAGAGAACAGGTCTTACAATGTTTAAAAAAAAAAAAATCAAGGGCATGACCCAAGTGGCCCAATTTCTGTCTATCACGTCCCTGCTAAGGTTCTTACCATCTCCTAATAGCACCGAAGGGCGCTGGTGGTGGCTCCACACGGCTCTGTGGGGAACACTACTAAGCCATGCAGGAACCAGGCCTGTTTTCCCTCTTGCACAATAAACGTATAGAACTGCTCTGATCTTCATGGTTGGCATTAGTCGTATTAGCAATTTATATTTAAGTTTAAGCGAATTTGATGAAATCTAAAACCCAGTTCTTCACGAGCTATGTTGAGTGGTGCTGACATACATCAGTGAAGAGTGTCACTCAGAAGGCTAAGGACGGGGAATGGCCTAGAGTTCAAACCCAGCCTAGTGAGTTCCAGCTTAGTCTGAGCTACAGAGAGAGACCCTGTCTTAAAACAGTCACAAAAGCCGCCGCCACCACCACCACCACCACCACCACAACAACAACAACAAAACAGGCGGTGGAGGTGGCTCAGTGGTTAAGAACACTTGTTGCTCTCGTGTAGGGTCAGAGTTCAGTTTCCAGTAACAACATCAGGTGGCTCACAACTTGTCTCTAAGTCCGGCTCCAGGGTATCCAACTCCCTTTTAGGTCTTCTGAGGGCATAGAACCCATGTAGTGCAAGCACATACATGTAGACAGACACACATGTTAAATAATAATAAATAAATCATTAAAACAACACAACACACGCACACAAAATCCATCCGCTAAGACCGTTGTTGTGTTGTCGGCCTTGTTTGCTAGAGCTCAGGTGGGAACTTCGATGAACAAATGAGTTAAGGACTCTGAATGGCTGGTGCTGATTAGTGCTCTGTGAATCTTGTCCAAGTACTGGTTTATAAAGGCCATTTTGACTAACTTTCTTGCTGTTGGCATTGTCCTAGCCAATGTCACAGAACTGAATTTGTCATTAACAAATAGAAAATACCAGCTTTTTTTGTAGTACTTAAAAGCGTGAGTTGGGGTGAAGTGTTGAGTCTTAGCCCTCTTACGGGATAGTTATGGCATCATGGCCAAGTTATTTTTAACTTTTGTAAATAACTTTTATAAGCCCCAGATTCTTCAGTAAAATGGGAGTAAGAAGTTTTTATGACATTTTTAAATTGGTAAGAATTAGATGAAATAACAAAATTTGAGTACTTGGCAAAGTGGCTGGCATACTTAAATTCTCAAAAAAAAAAAAAAAAAAAAAAGAGCATTAATGGGTTGACTTTAGTGAAGTGTTGAGCTGGGTCTGTTTTACCTCAGGTCATGTATGTGGAAGTATCTGCTGACATGTAACTTAAAAGTGTGTGGAGAGGTCTATCTTCCTGCAATAAAGGCCACATTTACTACTGTTTATTAATAAATAGAAACACGTTCAGTAGTTAGGACTTTATTCTCTCTGTCTCTCTCTGTCTCTCTCTGTCTCTCTCTGTCTCTCTCTGTCTCTCTCTGTCTCTCTCTCTGTCTCTGTCTCTCTGTCTCTCTCTCTCTCTCTCTCTCTCTCTCTCTCTCTCTCTCTCTCTCTCTCTCTCTCTCTCTCTCTCTCTCAGTCTTTCACCTGTAATAGGAATTAAAGGTGGTTATGAGTCACCTTACATGGGTGCTGGGCACCAGACTCGGTTCTTCTGCAAAAATAGCAAGCACTCTTAACCACTGAATCATCTGCAGCCACTCTTGCTTTAGACAGTTTCATATATAAAGATATGTATCTACATGCATACTTGTGTGCACACACACGTGCACAAAGAATGGATTATATTCTGTAGGCTGCCTCCTCTTCTCAGTGAGTCCCCCAGGGGGGCTACCATTAGAGAAAATGACACCCTCCCCTTTGGCAAACATTAACAGCCGTTAACTCATTCGGAAGGGCTGGGGTCTCATGGTCACCTGTGTCCATGATGGGAAGGTGGAGGGCTCAGCCTTGTACAGGTAGCTGCTGTGGGTTTGTGGTCGCAACGGTCATGCCGTATCTGGGCCGATCTGGACGGCAACATTTCATGACACTCGTCTCCGTCCTTCAACGCCCCAGTTCTTTCCACTCTGTCTTCGCTATGTCTTGGAGCAGGCTGGGTGGGGGTGTAAGTGTTCATCAGTCACTCATTTCATCACTTTGACCAAATATGAGTACCAGCATCAACCGTCACCTTCTGCTTGGAAGGAGCCTCTTTGCCCCAGACAAAGAGCCACATTAGCCCATGGCCCTGCTCATAAATATTTAGAAGGCACTTTTGACAACGTGCTCAATAAACGTTAACTTAATGGCCTTAGTTAATCTTTTCTTTATAAATAAGTGAGTGCCCCCAGACGGTTTTCACATGACTTCTGTTGGCAATGTGAATTTAAGGCGAGCTCACAGATATCTCTGTGCTTGTTTTGGGTTAACTCACAAAGTGTGTGTTCTGAGTGTCGTTCACTCACGTAACCTTTTCCTAGCACAAGCAAGCAAACCAACAACAAACGTGATAATCAGAATGTGTAAATTTAGCAGTTTTCTACTCAAGGGTGAATTTCAGGTTTCATTTATGCTTACACCTCTGGGGCATGTTCAAAGCTGCGGCTTACGCTCTAGAATCATCGCAGGAGCCAACGCTTCTCCGTGAGCAGCCATCCCAGTGTGGCCGGGGCACTGCCTCGCGCGTGCACTTTAGATTTTCCCTGAGATCTGAAAACCGTGTCTATTGACACAATAACAGAGAGAAGTTCAACATATACTAACATGTCAGCTGACTCTGACGAGTGAAGTGTCCTTCGCTTTCTGTGTTCCTTCCCCTGGTTGCTATGGCACCTTTATTTTTAGTATAAACTTGAACTCATATTTCATAGTCCACCTGAACTGCTCAGGTTCACAGTAGAGGTGACTTTTCTCCTGAACTTTCCATGAACTAATAGTTAATGTTTAGACTGCCACAATGCGCTACAGAAAATGGGTGACTAGGGCCATAATAAAAATACAGGGACGCAGGAGCCAGAGGGACCGACAAACCCCTGGGTTGCCAAATAGGTCTGGACATCCTGGACAACCTTTTGAAGACAAAGTGACCCAGAAAGTTGAATGAAGATACCAGGAAATTAAAAACAAAAGAGAAAATGTAATAATGATAATAGGCACTTATTCTGAGAGCCTTTAGTCTGCTCAGTGGTCGTGTTTAGAAAAAAAGAATAATGCAATGAGGAAGTAAAGAGATAACATGAAGCATTGTATTTTAGGAGAAACATCAAGGGGGGTTATTAATGCTGCATAGAAAAGCCAAGAAATGGGGAGCAGGTAACATTAAAATAAAGGACAAAGCATCCGGTGGGAAAGGGCAGCTTTAGAATGTGAATGAAATTCCCACAGGCAAGCGGACACTGGGCTTCCTTTGCCTAACAACAACAAAAAGTCTTCCTAACACATTTTATTTTGGATGTTCCTAATTGTATTTGACGCAATTAAAATTCGGTCTGATGCAGTTTTGATGTCTCTGTGGAACTCATTCGCTTGTGCCCTCTGGCCTCACCGCTGGCTTCCTGGAGCTGAAGGCAGTCTTCAGGGACACAGTGGAGGTGAGCCAGGCCACCCCTCTCTTCCCCATCCTCCAAGGCTGACTCAGCTCAAGCCTCATGGCCTGTGGAAGGAAGTTCTTGGCCCTTCCCAGCTTCACGGTGCCGCCCTGGGTTGTCTGCCTGTCCTGGCACTGTCACTAGCCCTGGGATGTCTCTCTCACTGTGAATCGTAAAATCTTCATCTTGTCTTTCTTTGGCTCAGTTGTTTGGGGGAGTCTGCTTTGCTTCTAGACCCAATTCTTGCTTAGTTCTGGAATTTTTTACTCTGTACTTCTTGCGTTATCTGCAGTCTTAAAGTGTGTGTGCGTACACGCATGCATCAATGTGTGCCCGCGGAAGCCACAAAAGGGTATCGGTTCTCCTGGAGCTGGGGTCACAGACTGCTGTGAGATGTATATATATATGGATATGGTTGCAGTTGCCCACAGAGGTCAGAGGATTTGGACAGCCACCCCATTCCCCCAAGCTGGAGTAACAGATAGTCATGAAACACCCTACATTTGTGCTGGGAACCAAACTCAGGTCCGCTGGAAGAGCAGGAAACTCAGTTACTGAGTCATCTCTCTGGCGTGCACAAATACCCGTAACTGCTGAGCCATTGCTGCAGGCCCTTTCTCTTATTCCTCCCTCAACATTCCTTTGTAAGATAAGAACCGTTTAGAGGAGCCTGCTTGAAATTTTAGCCCTCAGTGACGGTAAGGAACTGCCTTGGATTTGATTCGACTTCTTAGAGGAAGAACCCCCTCCCCTTAACCTAGCCAAAGTTAAATAGAGTGATTTTTTTCTTTTCTCCCTTTGTTTAGTCTTTACCATACCACTTTCTCTCTTCCCCTCCCTCTCTTCCCCCTCCCCCTCTCACTCTTCCCCCTTCTCCTCCCCCTCCCTCTCTTCCCCCTTCTCCCCCTCCCTCTCTTCATTTTAAGCCCTCAGTTGGGTTCTCTTAAAAAATGTAGTGAGCAGTATTTTCTGTATTATTTGCATGCATGAAGTGTGCGTGGAGGCTTGTGAGGCAAGCGTGCATACCTGCTGAGACATCTCACTGGCCCACGTGGATAGTCTTTGTGCACACAGTATTGAGGCACAGAATAATCTGGAAAAGGGGTGGTCAACGTGATTTTAAAGTTGCACATTTTCTGGCACTCATGGATGTCCATGGACTTAGAGCACTAGACACGCTGAACTTAGCACACCATGACATTTACTCTGCTCACAGAGCAAGTGCTTCCCAGCATCTCCATGATGCCCTGCATAGCCATGATGCTCGGCATAGCCATGATACCTGGCATAGCCATGATGCTCGGCATAGCCATGATGCCCGCAGCTGCACCCCCCCAAAGCCTTGTGCTTCTGAGAAGGGACAGAAGTAGCAGTTCCTACCTATTCTCTCATCAGAATGTTCTGTTTGAGTAGGATGGGCGGGCAGGAAAAGATGAAGCTGAACTGTGAAGGGCATCGAATCTGTGCTGTGCTCTACCACTGAGCTACCCCCTTTTATATGATATATGAGAAGTGATTTTGGGTGTTGTATACATCTACATTAGGATACCACATAAAGCTTTAGTAATGTTTTGAAAAGATGGAATTTCGTTGCCTTGTCAGAAGAAGTCTGTGGTCTAGTAATTGAGTTTTAAATTGAAATAACCTTAGGGGAATGCACTTAGGATTTAGAAAAATGGAAAGACTTCAGAAAACCAGCGGCTTAAAGGTGACAGGAGCGTCTCTGTAGATTGTGACCATCTGTAACAATATGTTGTGCAAGCCAGGTGATATGGCTCAGTCTGCCTTGCAGCAGTTGGGGGATTCCTATAGCAGGGTCAGCATGAGTTCAGGGTTAGCCTGGGCTACGTACTGAGTCCCAGGCTAGCATGGGCTATAGAGGGAGAAAAACGTTTCTTGCTTTGTGAAACGTCGATCAAAACAAGGAACTGAATTGAAAATAAATACAGATGAATTACCTGAAGAACTGTGCTCACAATGGCCTTTGAGCTAAGGCAGTGGATGCCCTGCGCATCAGATGTTTATGTTAAGATTCGTTAATGGTAGCAAAATTATGGTTATCGAGTAGCAATGAGATGATTTTATGGTCGAGAGGTCGCCACAGCATGAGGAACTGTATTAAAGGGTCACAGTGCTAGGAAGGTTGGGAGTGGTTGCCAAGGTCACTTAGAGGAGACAGTCATGCAGGAAGGGGTAGATGAATAGTGTTTCTCACAGCCTATGAGATGCTTCACCCTTAGCACATCAGGATGGGGCACGAAATCAGGCTCCTCGGTCTCATTGAAAACTTCTTGGAGCTTGCTTTCCTTCCCATCCTGACCTCCCCGTGTCCATCAGACCCTACTTTATTTGTTTGCCTTTGTTGAGGGAGAATGTTGAGCTGTACAAATGTAGTCTGTGTCACTGCCAGGGGGAAGGTGGCATCTCTTTAGGAGATCCCTGGTGACATTTGATGCGCACAGCTCAGCGGTTAATGGCTGGGTCTCTGTGCCACACCTCCCAGTGAGCCAGTGAGGGCTATCCCTCAAGGCTGGTCACAGAGAGCAGAGACGATGAGAAAGCATTGGGGATGAGTTTGGGTGAGTGGGGTGATCCTCCCCTCACCTCTCAGTCCTTAGTGCTAGAACTTCTCCTGGGAGAAGAAGCCCGCTGTGAATCTCCTACCCCCTTGGGAATCTGAACAGAAGAACCGTTCACGACTGGGAGAGTTGAGCCTCTTGGATGAGGTTCCTTCTTAAAATTCTGCTCATCTCATGGTAGTGCTCGCCCGGGCCTTTTGTTCAGGATTGGGTCTCACCCATGCCCTGGTTCTCCTTGCTGTCTTTGAAAATTGGTATTCCATGCCTAGTGCAGAACGAAAGTATAGCTCCATCCCTTCCTGAACTGCTTGAAATAGGTTTTTCCCAGGAGAGAAATAATTGGGTTTCCAGCCAAAGAATTGACGCCCCCTTTTAAGGCATTTTCATCTTAATTTATAAAGACACAGAATAAAGGAGGAAATGGGTGAGGAGAGAACAATCTCCCATTGAGGCATTTTAAATAACTGGTGCCCACTCTCCCTCATTGAGTGGTGGAATCTTCCTGACTTTCTGTTGTTCTGATCCACAGAGTGGCTCCTTCCCTAGAGCAATGCAGTGAGATGGAGGGAAGCCACACAGATAACACCCCGGTCAGTGACTGACGTGACCATGAAAAGCCATGTCAGGCTAGTGTAGATAGTGTTGATGTGATGAGGCGACCCTAACATTCCCTATCTCTGCTTCTCCTGTGTGGAGCCCTGTGGACTGTCAGAATACAGTATTCCTCATAAGAGAGTCAAGGTCATTGCTATGGGTTGGTATGTTCACACCAACCTCTCTGTGCATGTCACGGTTTGGATAGGCACCTTGCAGATGTAGTTCAGATGAAGTCAAGTAGGTCAGCATGAACTCTGGACTAGAGAGAGACTGCTGTCCCTAAAAGAAGGGAGAAATTTGGACACAGACAATCTAGGAGGAGGCCATGTGAAGATGAAGGAAGGGATGTATCTACCACCTGCACGCAGAGTGTCCTCTGGTAGGGAAAGCCCTCAGACATGTCACAGGAAGTTCAGACTACAGAATCTTCTGTTTCAGATTTCTAGAGGAGTGAAGGGTTTATGCTGTCTTAAGGCAGTTTGTAATAAGCTGTGTCTGGCAGACCCAGGAGTCTAATATGGAGTCTACAGGGGCTGAAGGAAATGTAAGGACTAAACGTAACACAGTGCAGCAGAGATAACCCTGGAACCAATAGAAACATTTCACCAGTAACAGAATGAGGCTTGACTTCAGTGAACGATTGGCATTGGTTCCACTGCTGTTTTTCAAGTAGCATACTGACGTAAATAAGGCCATGGTGTGTAACAGAACTCTGTGGAGTAATATCTTTTATAACTCTCTAAGAAAGCCAAAATTATTTTAAATATTTAAGGTTTGTCTTATAATAACAATTTATCTTCAGCTCGAGCAGACTTAAAGTTGGTTTTGTTTCATGCTGAGGACCAAACCTCGAGCCTTGTGTGGGCTACATTAAATGCCCAGCCACTGAGTTACTCTCCCAACCTTTTAAATTTTTTTTAATATTTGTTTAAGACACTTTTGCTATGTGATCCAGGTTATTCTTGAACTTACTCGATAGACCAGGTAAACCTCGAACTCTCGGTTTCCCTGTGTGGCCAGTGCAGGCTTCATCTTTTAAGTGAAACTATTGGGAGACAATGTCATAAGGTTTTGGTTGAAATTGGCTAGGTGTTGTTAGCTCATTCCTTTAATGCCCGTTGTCCGGAGACAGAGACAGGTGGATCTCTGTGGTCTACATAGTGAGTGCCAAGCGAGCGGATATACTTTCTACTATGAATTTAACTTGTTGGTTTACGCTGACGGTAACTATTTCATTCTTTGAGTGTGTTTTCTTTGACTGAAAATTGGAGTCTTGGGCTTCTTTGGTGTACTATATCTGGCATTTGTTATTCTTTGCAATCACCGACGGATGTTACTTTCTTAGAAAACTAGAAAAGTTGAAATAACAATGACTTGTGGAGAATATTTCATGGGGAGAATGAAAGTGCCTATTTAAATCTGACCCCTGCAGGTTTATGGTGGGTTCCCAGCACCCCTCAGTAGATAAAAATTGGTATAATTAACTACATATGCGAGCCCGTAAAGTGATAAAGATTGTGAAATTAAAAACACCCGTTTTCTTAGTAAGCATTGACTTCTCTCTTAACTTCTGTCTAGGTGCTAAGTAGGCATTAAATTGAGCTTATCTTTAAAGCCCAAGTGGGGAGTGGGGGATAAGGACAGCATACTGTTTCCTTTGGGAGGAGTGTTCTGTGAAGGCTATGTTTAGACATCTGAAACCTCCATGTGGCATACCACCTGACCACAGTGACAAGTCAAGCTACAGTGGCCCACTGGGAGGACTTTCTATCTTTGAAATTCAATTTAGCAAATTGACATTTTTCTATTCCCCTTTCTAATGTTCTCTGAGGCTGACAGATCGCTCTTTTAAAACAGAACACAAGCCATGCATTTATTAAGCTCCTAGGAAGAAGCAAACACAGGAGAGGGGATGCCCAGGCCACCACTTTTCATTAAAACCAGCTGCTGTGGTTTTGAAATGCAAACCAGATCAAAATCAGCACAAGGCCCAGGGCTTTAATTTATATTCCGAATGAAGCAGGCTGCTGTGAAAAGACCAATTTCTTCTTCCTTCCTCTCTCTCTCTCCCTCTCTTTTAAAGAAAACTTTTGAATAAACTTGTGTCTGCCTCATTTGATGTTTACACCAGCCCCATGAACCAGGAAGCGAAGAATCACCTCTGTTTATGACAGAGCTGAGACAGGCTTAATTGATTTGCCTGAGCCAAACAGTAGGGAAGACTGTGTTAGGGGTCCAGTCTTCAGTGGTAAATGCCTGCATCCATTTCCTCTAGATCTGAAGGGCTATGCCCAATCTGGAATGCAGCGGCCAAGGGTTGTAGTAGTTTGCTGAAAACTTCTGAGAGCAGATAGGGAAATACTGAGCACTTTCGTAACCGGCTGAATCACCACTAGCTTGGGTGGGGATATCCCTGCCGTGGAAATCAGTAAGGGCTTCCCTGATTAGCTTACCGCTCAACCGAGGAGTGTATCCACATCAAAAGCTACAAAGGGGAGGACAAGCCGGGCGTTGGTGGCGCACACCTTTAATCCCAGCACTCGGGAGGCAGAGGCAGGCTGATCTCTGTGAGTTCGAGGACAGCCTGGTCTACCGAGCGAGTTCCAGGATTAGCTTACTACTGTACCAAGGAGTGCATCAAAGTCAAAAACTAAAAGGGGATGGCAAACAGTAGAAACAGAGACAGCCACCTCCATACAAGGATGCTTTTCATGAAGGCCACATTCACCTAGTATAGGTGTGAATACTGTGCCTGTGTGTGTGCATGTGTGCTCAACTACATTCGTGTATACACATAGGCATTTGCATTTGTGCATGACCTCAAATGTCACTCCTCGAGTACTGTCCACCTTGTGGGTCTGAGACAGAGTCGAGCCAAAGGGATCTAGTTATCTTACCTCCCTAGCACTGGAACTGTAGGCACGTCCTTGTCCTGTTTCACACGGATCCCTATGCTTGACGTACGAGAATTATACGACATGAGCTTGCCCTGTGGCCCCTGTAGCGGGGATGGGGCAGCATCTTCTCTGCTCTCTGTCTGGATTATAGAACCAAATTAATACACAAGTCAAAGAATAAGAGAAAATGTAAGTTTCTATTAGTTTTAAGGCACCCAAGAGTCTCACAAGAGAGTGGTGTCAGCACAAATGACCCAAGGGTGTTGCTTTCCTACTTTGTAGACAGAACATTTGGGCAAATATTTGGGCCCTCGCAGGAAATTGTGGTGTTGCTGAGAGGTGACAGGGGTAGCAGCAGCGAGTGGCAGGTCCCTTCCCGTCACTCACTTAGATTCACTGTAATGTCAATTGTTAGCTTCTGGGGGTCAAGGCTGTCCCCACACCTTGTGTTAAGGACACTCCTTCCAGAAGGGAGGCCACTGTGGTATGTTGCATGTAGGACAGTGCAGATCCTAGGCCCTCTGTGTAGCTCACGTCCTCAGAGTTTAGCTTGTGAATCAAGGTGAACATTTGGTGAGCTCTGAGATGACACGTAGCTCGCTGTCTCAGCTCCTTCATCTAGACATCGTCTTCAAGCAGTAGACAAACTGAAAAACACTATCAGGAAGCTGGAATTCACTTTACTGTTTGGGGTCCTGTAAGTTCTAACCTTTCTTTAAGAGCCAAGTCAAGCATTCCTAAAAGCGTATGGCTCTTCCTCCCACCAAACTCTACTGGATTTCAAGTGGAGCCCGTTCAACTGGAACTTAATTGCTTAAGTCATTCTGTAGAAATTAATGGTGTCTAAGACCACATGCTCTTTGGCAAGAGGGACTTAGGCTTCTGTCTTCCTCCTTGGTTTGAACAACTATCTAATGGACACCTATTGAATGCCTAGTGCCTTCTGAGTGTTTGAACAACAGCAGTCTCAAACAAAAGTCCTTGCCCTTTGAGAACCAAGAGTGTGGGTGAAGTCAGGAATTAACTAACAAACTACAAGCTACAGCTGTTGTCCGAGCTTTGAAGGTTTTTTTGCAGTGTGCAGAGTATCTGATGATGTCATTTTATTTGTTCAGGAGAGTCAATAAGAGCTTCCCAAGGACATTGTGATTGACTCAGCTGAGATGAAAGAATGAGGAAGAATTAGCTGGAAATTACCAGGCCTAGAGTATGAGTTCTTTAATGTCGTTTTGATCTGAACGGTTCCTTTTAAATACACTCCCGTGCTAACCCTGGATTTCCCTTCACAGTAGCAACTGCATTTTATAATTCCATATTTATTCTGTAAGGGTCTGCTTTTATCTCCAGACTCGTGGCCATGCGGCTGAGGCCACATCTAATTTGTTCACCACAGGAGTCCTACTCTCCATCTTAGTACCTGTCACCATCTCAGCACTCCGTGGCTACGTGCATCTCCCACCTGAGCCCTTGTCTTATTGTAAAGCTTCGGGATATGTGTGCCCTCCCTAAAGGTTGACTGGAAATAGCATTATCAATGAAAGGACTCAGTAGGAAAACAAAGCAGGATTCAGGGTGGATGAGTGGCAGAAAAGCCAGGGAGGATTGTGGGTGCAGAAGCGAGCAGACACTAGTTAGCACAGCAACATTTTCATCTTTGTAGAGAAGAGAGAAATGGCCATTCTGATAATGTGAGGATTTTACTTGTTTTTACTCATGTGTCCTGTTTGAAGGCAATTTTATAAAATTATTATTACTATTTATTATTGTGTGCAGGTGGCATTTATGTGTGTTCGCACATGCGTGTGTGCATGTAATAGCATTGCATGTGGTCAGAGGTCAGCTTTCTGGAGTCAGTTTTCTCCTCCCACCATGGGTCCCTGGGATAGACTCTGGTTCTCAGACATGTGTGTGACAGTGTTTTTTACCTGCCGAGCCTTCTCTCCCACTCACTTGAGGCAAATTCGCCCCATTTATAAAATGCACAGAAGTTTAATACTATGTACTGATTTTGACAATTATTTTCTCAGGAGAAGCAAAAGGAATATGTAAGGAAATACTGTCTTAGATGAATCAAAGTGTGTAGGAATAACAAATGAGGTGTTGTTAAGTGTGCAATGAAGGGGGGGGAGAGAAAAAGGAGAGAAATCTAGATGTATTCTGCAAGGCCGACAGGTGACTGACAGGCTAGGGAATGGTTAAGTAGAATTGAATCAGATACCATTTGGATCCTAGGGGTGGAACCCCAGACCTCACAAGTGCGAAGCTATCTTTAAAGGCTCTGATTTCCCTCTGCATACGTTTCTGTGTTTTATACATTTTTTTTTATTACATCAAGTCTACACTACTTTATAACCAAGTAATAAACCACATCTCACGGAGCTCACAGGTGGCCTGGGCAGAATATAGATTTGCTACTCCCTTAGGAGGCTAAGGGTTCTGCTGTAGGTTTTTCTTTAACTCGCTAAGTTAGCTGAGAGTTTTTATATTAGCCTTAAAAACCAGCAGGGTGGTTGTTTGTGTGTCCATGTGTTCCCCAGGGCCTGAGCGCTTGAAGGTGGAGACCTTGTTGCTTGCCTTCCTGGTATCACTCTGGCAGTAAAACCGAGATGAGATGCCCTGACTCCTTTATTACCCTTGACCTATGTGCCTTTCTATTTTTAGCACAGAGGCGTGAGAGCCGGCATGAATGGTCATATGTCTAACCCTCCCAGTAGTTATGGAGCCTACCCTTCTCAGATGAAGTAAGTTAAGGGTTCTTGTGTAATTCGGGCAGGGGTTTCATGTGGTGTTTGTTTATTTTGGTGAGATGTTCTTACTTGGAAACACAGACTAGCCTAGAACCTTCTGTGTGATCTTACAAGCCTTGGGCTCCCAAGGGTTAGTGTTTCGGTCATGTGTCGCTATGCCTAGCTAGTTTTAAACATTTTAAATGAAAATGCTATTTATATTTCTTTATATAGTCCGTTACTGATTCTTTCAGAAGTAGCTTCCTTTTTAATTCTAATCTATGACATAATTAAAAGCTACAATTTAAAAACAGCCAAGTAAATACCAGCCTCAGGGATACTGCCGTGTAGTTAAGAGATATTTGAGGCTGGAATTTAAATCTTACTGCCCTTGGTCATCAAATGTGTATCATACTTCAGCTCTGGGTGTCTCTGGAACATTCTGTTGTTACTTGTAAAACAGCTACGGGATGTTCATTACCCTATATAGACAGTTGCCGTTGTCTACAACAACATAAAGCAAAAAACCAGACAGAATTATCCCCAAGCCTCCTGGTATCAATTGAAGCTGAACTGAGTGACTGCCCTGGTCTGTGGCATACACAGTATGGCTTCCTCATATCTGCCATTGTGGCACATATACCACTCAGCATTCTTTGGGACAGGTTACAGTACTGTACGTAGGGAAACACATTTAATTACTAAATAGGATGTAAGGGACTTCCATCTTCGTCGCTTCCTCTGTCCCCTGTGGTTGGATAGCAGAGGTTTCTATTCTTATATGGTGGTCTCCAGCCCTGGTGGTCTCTCTTTGCTGTAGTTGGGACTTGGCTTTGAGAATGGGCTGAGATGGTCACCGTAGTCCCTGTTGGCATTGCCTGATTTATATTTCTGTTTATTCATGACTTGCCTGAGCAGGGACCTGCTCCTATTGGCTAACTCAGCCAGTATAAACTCAGTATGTTTTTAAGAAAACAGTTGGTGCTTATGGTACATTGACATTATAAACTCCTGGTTTATGGATTTTTGTAACCCACTATGGACTTTAACCCAAGACAATGAACATTTATTTATTTATTATTATTACAGTGGCTACGGATCTTCACCACCCTTTTCCCAGATGGACAGAGAACATAGTTCAAAGCCAAGTGCAAAGGCCCTTTATGGTACGTATGTCTATGTGATAGGCTGCTTCGGTGTCTAAAGGCTTATAGATCTGTGTTTTGAAGGTCATTGCCAGGCTCAGAACCTGCTGTCCTGTTTGAAATGAAACAGCTATCTAGATAATGGCTACTTTAGAATCTTTACAAAACTACAGGTCTGTGCAATGTAGTGGATGACTTAAGAAGTCTATTGCTTGGTGCCGAGACCTCGGGTGAGGTTTTTCCGTTTGTTACTTGTAATATGTGTACCGACCTCTGTGGCCAATCCAGCTGGTAACTGTGGCGCATAGATGATACACCTTTCCCCTTACAGCTGTTGGATATTTGGGGTAGAAAGTCAACGTGACTACTGACCTTGATAGAATTTCTGCCTGGATTACAACTAATTAGGCGTTCTCTCTGATCTTTCTGGGACTTCTGTTAACCTCTCGTTTGTCTTACATATGCATAGTTTTAGTTTTGCGACAGAGTCTCATGTATCCCAGGTGGCTTTGACCTCTCTATTTGGCCAAGAATAACCTTGAACTATTGATCCCCCTGCCCCCACCTCCTGAGTCCTAACATTTCCAGCCATATGTCAGCATGTCCAGCTGGTGTGGTGCTTGGGACTAAAGCCAGGACTTTGTGCAAGCCAAGCAAGCACTCCACCGACCGAGCTGCATCCCCAGCCTCTGTACTACTTTTTAAAATAGCTAAGTACACTGTAAGTTATTAAGGAGAAACCGAGGACTCTAGAGGCATATCACATGGGCATGGGAAAGTTACTGTTTACAGAGGATTTGTATGGCCTTTTATTCTTGTATAGCAAATAACATAGAAATGTGGTTCACAGCAGAGACAGTGGCAAGGATTCCCATGTCCAAACGCAGCTCTTACATCTAGTAGCCAAATGACCTTGAGCAAATGACTTCACCCACTTGCACCTCGTTTTCCTCATCTTTATCAGGATCTTATCTGATGATACTGTGATAAGAACTAAATGACATACAGTAAACTGTTTCCAAAGTAATGCAGGAGCGAAAAGCACTGTAAATATTTCCTCATTTATGCCTATTGTCTTGGTTACCATGAAACAAGACAGAAACAAATAGCACTTTCTAAGTTTGGTAACTATGCATTACCTAGATTTATGGCATTGGTGGCAAGATTTAACCAATCCTAAACTTTTGCGACTTGTTTTCATTTATATTCTTAGTGATTTTATAATTCAAATTATACATTCATAAAATGGACTTAAAACCATATATAAATGTGTTTCTCAATGGCTATGATAATGTCATTATCGCTGTTTTCAATTTTGCTTGTGTCTTACTGTGACATGCTTTTTTCCTTTGTTCTCTGGCAGTTTCACACATGCATATCATTCATTCTCACTTCTCTCCCACACCTCTGCAATCCCCCTCACACCTCTACTAACATCCCCCATATTCCCTGCGTGTCGCATTGCGAGGTTCATGTCTTTGGGTGTTTGGTTACTTTGACCAGGGCCATCTGTGTGACCTCTGAATTGAAACTATCCATTGGAGCATGGTGTGGTCACCAGTGTGTTTGCAGTGGAAAGCAACACCTGCACATCTTCCCAAAGTTATCAGCAGCTAACAGTTCAGCAGTGAGGACTGCGGCTCCCCGAGTCCCTCCTCCACCCACTCCTGATTGTCCACAGGCCATTCCTGTGAGTTTGTGATTGCCACGATTGTGGCTGTCACAGGAGATGACGTTCCCAGCCCTTTCCCCTGTTGCTCAGACCGCATGTTTGTTCCTTCCCCCTCTTCCTTGATGCTCCCCGAGTCTCAGAGGATGAGGTCTAACTATCTGAGGCTGAGCCTTTCTCTCCCATCCTTGTTCTCGGCACCTTGAACACCTGTGAGTCTCTATTGGAAAGAGTGGTCTCTCAGATTAGTTGAGAATAGCATCTGTCTACTGGTAAAAACTGCATTGAGACATTCTTAACTTCCTCACTTGTGGATGTCTATGGAGGGTGCATTCAACACATAGTTACTTGGTGAATAATATATACTCAAAACAGGACCGGTAATGTCTGATTCCTGGCTCGAGGGTCTTGTACTGTGGAGATTGGCTTGAAAAAACTGAATGAATGTAATAGGTTTTGTAAGGATAAAACAGTTCCTTCAGCCTTTCATTTCTAGACTGATATATATTAAGTCTGTTGGTATGCTATACCATCGTCATTACCATCTCTATTTCTATGCCTCTTGAGTCATTTCAAAGATAAATGACAGATTATCATTGCCTGTGTGAATGTGATGAGACAGACTAGCAGGAGCTATTTCCTAACACATATGACCACATATCCAAGTAGAACCAAGAGAGTATGAACAATGGAATGACTTACACACACACTCACACACACACACACACACACACACACACTCACACACACACTCACACTCACACACACTCACACACACTCACACACACACTCACATACACACTCACACACACTCACACACACACACTCACACACACACACTCACTCACACACACACACACACACACACACACACACACACGGGGGGGGGGTTGAGAGAGACAGAGAGAGAAACAGAGAGAGAGAGAGAGAGAGAGAGAGAGAGAGAGAGAGAGAGAGAGAGAGAGAGAGAGAGCACAATGAGCTTGAAGCAGTTTTCAAGTCTTCAAGTAGAGAAGAGCCTAGGAGCATATGGATTCATTTCTGGATTCTATTTACCACCAAGTCTCCCCATGCCGCCCCCTAGGCGGAAAGGAAAGGAACACTATCAAATTCTTTTTATGAAGCCAGTGTCATTCTGATAATAAAATTGGAGAAGAAATAACAAAAATAAAAACGATAAATCAATTTCCCTGGTGAACATAGATACAAAAGTTCTCAATAAAATACTTGCAAAGTAAAATTCAGCAATACAGCAAAAGGATCATATGCCATGCCATGTTGACCTTATTTCAAGAATACAAAAAGGTTTCAACATATGTACATAAAAAATATAACATAGCACATAAACAGATTCAGAGGGAGAAATCATGAAATTGTGTTGATAAATGCAGAATAAACAATTAGCAAAGTCCACCCTCATCATTCATAGCAAGATAAGGTAAGAGAAAAAGTAAAAGGATACCCAAGCGAAAGGACGAAAGCAACATGTCCACAGGGGTGAGAGGAGAAGGTGCGGTGTCCACAGGGGTGAGAGGAGACGGTGCGGTGTCCACAGGGGTGAGGGGAGAAGGTGCCATGTCCACAGGGGTGAGGGGAGAAGGTGCGGTGTCCACAGGGGTGAGGAGAGAAGGTGCAGTGTCCACAGGGGTGAGGGGAGAAGGTGCGATATCCACAGGGGTGAGGAGAGAAGGTGCGGTGTCCACAGGGGTGAGGAGAGAAGGTGCCGTGTCCACAGGGGTGAGGGGAGAAGGTGCGATATCCACAGGGGTGAGGGGAGAAGGTGCGGTGTCCACAAGGGTGAGGGGAGAAGGTGCGATATCCACAGGGGTGAGGGGAGAAGGTGCGGTGTCCACAGGGGTGAGGGGAGACGGTGCGGTGTCCACAGGGGTGAGGGGGGAAGGTGCGGTGTCCACAGGGGTGAGAGGAGAAGGTGCGGTGTCCACAGGGGTGAGGGGAGAAGGTGCGGTGTCCACAGGGGTGAGAGGAGATGGTGTGGTGTCCACAGGGGTGAGGGGAGAAGGTGCGGTGTCCACAGGGGTGAGGGGAGAAGATGCGATATCCACAGGGGTGAGGGGAGAAGGTGCAGTGTCCACAGGGGTGAGGGGAGACGGTGCGGTGTCCACAGGGGTGAGGGGGGAAGGTGCCGTGTCCTTCTATGCCGAAAGAGCCGGAAGACTCTAACAGAACACAGAGCAGTAGAATACAAAGCCAGTTCCTTTTCTGTACATCAACAATGAATATGCTGAGAAATAAATTAGGGGACAGTAATCCCATTCATAGTGTCTTCACAATAAAACACCCAAGGTCCCTGAAGCAGGCGAGAAACACCAAAGAAGACATTAGAACGAGAAGACTTCTCATGCTCCTGGACTGGCAGAATTACTCTTATAAACATAGCTGTGCTGCCTGAAGCACCCTTGAATTCACTGCAGCACCCATCAAGACTAAAATGCCATTCTTCAAAGACATGAAAAGGCTAATCCTAAAATTCATACGGATGGAGCAAGGACTCCAAGTAGCCAAAGCCGTCCCGTAAAAAAGGAACAAGCTGGAGATAATGGGGTTCTTGAATTCAAATTATTCTATAGAGCCTTAGTAACAAAAACAGACACATGACCCATTGGGATAGAATAATAACACCATAAATTAACCCCACAGAGCTTCAGTGATCTGAATCTCAACAGAGATGTCCAAAATATACATTGCGGTTAAGACAGACTCTCTAAAAATAATGTTCCTGGGGAAACTGTATATCCGCATATAGAAAACTGTTGTAATAAAAGGCTAATAAAATAGTAATTAAATATATGCCACAAACATGTTCACATATAGATAGTATAAAATATAAATAAATATATCAATAAAATGTTAATTAAGGGTAAACAAACTATTCATGGGAATATATTTCAAGTCTTCTTGGATGCCAGAAAGTAGATGGACTGCAACAGCAGTTTTGCTTGATGGGGTGTGGTCAGCAGGGGTTTCCCAGGGGACCTGAGCCTTGAAGTGTGCTCTGAACAGTCATCTGTGGCTTCAGGGCGCTGTAGAGGGTGAGTATGTGGATATTGTAAGAAGCACTGTGCATCTGATGTACACACTCAGCCCATGGAGGTGGCCTCCATTTGTCTTGTTCAATGCAGGATTTCCTGTGCTTATTTGTTAACACAGAGGCTAGTGTATAATTTATGCTCAATAACTACTTGTAGAATGAATATTAAGAATTAATGAACTGCTGTGAGCTTGGAGTTAACCGGAGGGCATAAAGTAATGCATTCAGAAGTAAGATGGGGAAAAAATGAACACACACCATGTTAAGAAGAATGCTCAATGATTTGGAGGGCAGAGATGGCTTCGTGGATACAAGCTGCCACTCTCAAGAGTTAGGATCTGGGTTTGGTCCTATGGATCCACATAGTGCCCTGAAAAGTGGACTCCTACAAGTTGTCCCCTGACAGTCACTTCTGCTACTCTTTTGCACGCAACACTTTTTAAGTAACAAAAGATGATGTGAGCATTATTTTGCAATAACAAGCTGCCTTTGTCATCTTTCAGTTAGGAAAGGAAGGCGAAATTTGTCTTGGGTTATACTGTGACAGAGCCAGGTGACTGGAAAGTTAAAGGAACAAGAATGATGTACATACCCTGGGACTGGAGAGATGGCTGAGTGGTTAAGGCATTCTCCAACCTGTGGAGGAGCTGCCTGTGGCAGTGAGTGTGCTTCTATGCCGAAAAGAGCCTGACGACTCTAACAGAACACAGAGCAGAATGGATATGCTGAGAAATAAATTAGGAGATAGTAATCCCATTCATGGTGTCTTCACAAATAAAACACTCAAGGTCCCTGAAGCTCTAGCAGAGGACCTGGGTTCAATTCCCAGGACCCGCATAGTGGCTCACCGCCATTCAAAATTCCAAGAGATCCAATACCCTCTTCTAGCCTCTGCAGGCTGGAGGCACACATGGGGAGATGCATCATACTTATACCAGATGTCTACTCATACCAGATAAAGAACCCTTGACAGACCAACCTGGAGCTCACTGCACAGCTGCAGGAGGCTGGGCAGATTGGAGAGTGTCCCTCCTGGTGCCTCACTGGTCTAAACCTCTGCCAGTCAGCTCAGCGGGTGTCTGCTGCTTCCAGGCAGCTGGTCTGGTCTCAGAGCTCCTTGCGCTGTTTGGCTTGTCTGAGTGTCTCCTTTGCAGCTCAGCCTTGCTCCCCTGAGCAGATTTAGCCTTTCTTGTTTACTTTGACAGGGAGGTGCCTGGTCAGTTTCAGGGACTTCCTGAAGCCATTTGGAATTGCTATTGGTTGACATTTTGTTGCTGTTGTTCCAAATATGGCGATATAAACCGCACTGTAGTTTTACTTAGATCAAAGCACTCTCTGCCGCTGCTCTTTGTTAGATTTTCTGTTGAATGATCTGAGCAAAGCCTTTTTAGAGAAAGGAAAAGTAAACGTTTTCAGTCTTAGCTATATGTCTGAATATTAATTAGCTCCTATAAATGTTGCCATGTAGAGCAAACTAGGTTAAAAAAAAAAAAGGCTTTACCAATGCCCACTTACCTGAGTAGGTGCAGTTATACAAACTAAACAGTTAAATGGACCTGCAGTGTATTATTTCTGGCTCAAGATGGCTGTCAGTTTGTGTAAAAACATATCAGCTCAGTGCTAAAATGATCTGCAAAGAGATTTTTCATTGCTTATTAAATCTAATCTGTCTGAATTGTGTATTTAGTTTCACGGGATTAAAGCTAATGGCGAAATAAATAAATAAAATAGGGGAACACAGCTAGTGTTACTCAGAGAAAATAAAGTTGTTGTTAGGTTTCCATGGGACTAGTATCAGCACAAGACACCCCAAGACCAAGTTCTCAGCGCAGGAAGGTTTATTTGCCCCAGAGGGACAAAAGCAGGGAAATAAGAGACAAAGACAGGAGATAGAGGACAAGGGAGAGGGGGCAGGAGGGGATATTTGTGTGTGTGGTGGGGGGGGTTGGTGAACTTCCTGTGTATAAAGAGATAGATGTGGCCCATGGGTGAATGGCAGTTTATAGAGGGAAAAGGGGAAACCCAGTGTTAGGAGGAGTTGGTTTATTTTAATTGGGCATGTTAATTAGGGTGGCCAAGAGGGGGCTTTTGACTGTTGGATTTGAATACTTGGATAGCTGGACCTTGGTAGTCTGCCTTAAGAGGAGGAAGTAGCCAAATAAGAGAGTAGACCTTGGTGGCTAGCTTTAGGAATGTAATCTAATGGTTTTTAGCAAGGCAGAGGGCTTGTCAGAGCCATGTTTGCCATGCTTGGGCTGGCGAGAGTCCCTTCAGGTATAATTATTTCGAGATAGAGAAAGTGGGGTGTGGGGGAGGGGGAGGGGGAGGGGGAGGAGAGAACGCAAAAAGGGAAAGAGAGGCAGGTGGGTGACGGGGAGACACTGGCTTTTGTATGGATAATAGAGAAACTCCAAATTCCACACGCGGATTTATTCATTTGTTACTTAATGTGGTATCTGACTGTTGCATACATTCTGGCGTGAGCACCATTGTCCCTCATGGAGTAAACGGCTGATGAGTTGGCATTGTCATGGGCTCTGGGGTAAAACTTTGCATCCCACGCTCCACATCACAATGACTGTGTGAGCTTTATAAATCCCAGTGGCCTGATGAACCCTAGACCAGTATATGGTGGGGCTCATAAGAAGTTTTTAAAGCCCTTGGTCATAGGCAGCCAAGGATGAGAACCATTGTTGAGAGAGTGGTGATTTTTCTTCTTGATGGCTTCATTGCAAGCCTGCATTCGTGTTTCTCATGCTGTTCTGAGGCTTAAAAGTCTTCAGCTCAGGATCCAGAGTGCCATTTGCCACTGAACATACAAGTATACCGGCTCCTCATCAAGAGAGAGTTTCTTTTAAATTGCCTATTAAAATGTTAATACTGAACTTGGTCTCTTGACTTTATGTCACCAGAATTCTTTTCTAAGTCATTTTTATGACACTAGTACATTTTCAGGGTCCGTCTACGGTACTTTTCTGTGACATATATCTTATTTATTGTGAAGAAAGCATGGTAGAGAAAGCAAGCTAGGGATAGTAGGGATGTCAGCCCCCCTTCTGGCAATCCGTCAGAAGGCGCAGCTGCCACCACCACGAATCATTTCCACTCCTATACCTTATGTTTTCCTGGGGTTGAAATGCTGTGTGTTCTGAAATCTGGGGATGAACTTTTACTTCTTCATAATTAAAACAAAAGCAAAACCCCTCTACACTATTTTGGCCCTTTACCTGTGTTCGCCGATCATTTGATGTGGAAGACCCAGCCAAGCGTTTGGATATGCTGGAGACATGATATCGTCTTGTCATCAGGTACCGTGGCAACTGCTGCCCTTTCCCCTGCTATCCACAGGTCAAATCGGAGGCGGGCAGCCAGTCTCATGTTCTGAGGCTGTGATGGAGAATTCAGTGAGAACCTGATGAACCTGTGATTTTGAAGTAGTGCTTCCTTCTAGAGTGCTCTTGTCAGACGTCCTCATGAATTGTACGTTGTGTTTCACGTGCTAGGGAGGGTTCCCCAGGAAGAACTGTCCATGCATTAATATCTCACGTTAATCCTCAGCTAATAGAAACACCACGGGTCTCTCTCTACGTGAGGTAGAGCCACAGGGGAAGAGGCGTGCTTTGAAGTACTGGGGGAAAAATTGTAGGTAAAACCAGACCTTTCTTGTGACCACATTGTTTTGGTAGGAACAGATGGAGCGTACTTCTTCAGATCATCATCCAAACAAAGAAAGAAAGGTAGCCACAGTTGAATTTTGTGGTGTGTGTGCTTTTCTTGAATCATTTGAATGCTGCAAAAGCAAAACCAGAATAGCCCGGAACAACATGAGTAGTGATAAGAGGGACATGGAGGTTTTCCTGGGTAAATAGAGATGGAAAGATTACTGCTGTCATATGTTTGCAAGTTGACCATTCATCGAGTTTTTGAAAACAATGGAATTTAATGTTTTGGGGTCTGCCTGTGTACTTTATATTTTTCACTGGGTCTCCCTTCAATTTTTACAGACCTTTTCATTATAGAGACATCTAAGAGTGGGAAGAAACATGTTTAGAGTTAAAATATGCTGGCTGGTAGGAAAACTAAGACATATCTAGTGTTTGTATTTATATAGGTATTTTATGTGTGAGAGCATATATGTGACATATCTACATATATGCATACATACACAGACACACACACACACACACACCCTAGGCAAACACTTAAGTATGCCAAAGCTTTAAGGCTTTAAGGGATTTTTATCTTTAACTTGTTCCACCCTTTATTTTGCAGTAAAACTCTCCAAGACCCAGGCTATTAAGTAGTTTACCTAAATCTAGTTTCTTAGGAACAAACTCAAAGCTGTATTTAGAGTCAGAGTGCCCTAATCACCCACTGCTTTCCATCCAAGCTTTGGAAGAAATAAAACTATTCTGAATTTCCAAATAAATTACTTGATTGGAGACTTACAAATACCAAATATTGATACTTCCTGGACTTGATTAATTTTTGGTTTTGCAGCATCTTCAAAAGGACAGGCTTCCTCTGCCTGCTGAGTAGTTTGATGTAACAGTTGCCAACCCAGCTGCCTCTTTCCCCTACCAGCCTGTCTCTGCAACTCTGAGTACCTCATTTGTGTGTCCTATTGATGTGTGACAGTTGTTAGTTTGTGACAATCCTCGGGATTGAATCAGTTTGGAAGTTGTGAAAGGAGATGGTCTTTGCAGTGTCTACAGAGTGTCATCTCCCTCATAAACCCAGTACCTATGATAGGACTTACAGATGTATTTTGACCTCAGTGCATCAACAAATGAAATTTGCAACCTGTTTTTTTTTTTTCCTCAATCCTTTTCACAAACAGTAGGTACCTCATTTAAAAAGCCTATCCATTAAATGGCTGTTTTTTCCCTCTTAGAACATTTACAATGTGGGTACTGAAGGTGTAGCTTTGCTGTGAAGAGTGTATATTGTTCTTGCGAAGGACCAGAGTTCAATTCCCAGCACCTACACTGGACAGCTCACATTTGGCACTCTGAAGATTTCAGTCGGGTGCAAGGATTCTTGTGTATTGTTAGTCTTTCTCGTGACATTGGGATTGCCTGTGAATAGAGAGTCCTTTCAGAAACAGGGCACAATGGGGACTTGTCAGCCTCTGTATTCACAAGTGAGACAGGCGAGCTTCAGAGGTGCCATGTGACGCCAACATATGAACTCAAGCCTATTAGCAGCTATATAATGGCTTTTCAAAACTTCTCTTTCAGAGCAAAGGAAGTACTATGCCCGAGACAGCGTCAGCAGCGTGTCAGATGTGTCCCAGTACCGCGTGGAGGTGAGACAAGACATTGCTCGAGGGGGCAGAAACGTGGGGGGCAAAATCAGAATTGTGTCTCAGTTCATTCAAACAGGATGTGTTTTAAGTTGCATGGATCTCTCCTTTAGACTTTCTTTTCCTTTGGTGAAACTGAGATGTTAATGTGTAAAACTGTTGGGAGAGTTTATGTTCTAGTTTCATAATAAACACATTGAAACCACAACTGCTACTCATTGGCCGTTGCCATCCCAGCTCAAACAAAAGACAGGCATCCACTTTATATTGAAATTAAGCTTTGACACACTGAGTAGCTCAGCTTTATATTTTAGCTCTTACTAAGCACCGGTTGTTTTTTTTAGTTTTGAAGATATTTGCTCTTAATCGGGATCAAAGTGACCCCAAGTTTTTATCTGAACATATGTAAGCTGGGGGTGTCATTTTTTAAGTTGCCATCTTCAATTTTCTGCTTACCTCACGCATGATTCATTAAGTGGAAACCATTTCGTGTCTGTAAAGTGGCAGCAGGAGAGGGCAAACGTGTGCTGCCCAGGGTTACGTGTCGAGGATGCCGCTGCCACCGGGAATGCTGCTGTTATGCAACATTTAAATAGCCATCTGAGCAAGGGGGGGTGCCACTACTTAAGGAGAATGCTGCATGTGTCTTTATTGCTAAGAATTTGTTTTTATACCATGCTATTGTAGCTCCATGTGACTCCGCGTGAAACAGGTTCGCCCTCGGATTCGCTGCTAATTGAGTTCCACTAGGAAAGGATCTACAGAAGAGTGTTTATCTGTGTGTTACAGTCTCTCTTTTCTTCCTTCTTTTGCTGACCCAAAGCACCTGACCACCTTTGTGCTGGACCGGAAAGATGCTATGATAACCGTCGACGACGGAATCAGGAAGCTGAAGTTGCTGGATGCCAAGGGCAAAGTGTGGACTCAAGACATGATTCTCCAAGTAGACGACCGAGCCGTGAGCCTGATTGACTTAGAATCCAAGGCAAGTGTGTGGAGCCCGTGCCACTGAGTTCTTCAGGAATGGAGCATGCCTGGGAGTTTGACACTATCAAACATTTACTGTTTTGTTTTTAATAGAATGAACTGGAGAATTTCCCCTTAAGCACAATCCAGCATTGCCAAGCTGTGGTGCATTCCTGTAGCTACGATTCCATTCTTGCCTTGGTGTGCAAAGAACCAACCCAGAGCAAGCCGGATCTTCATCTCTTCCAGTGCGATGAGGTTAAGGTAAAAGAGTGACTCAACCTCCCCGATCTCTCTCTCTCTCTCTCTCTCTCTCTCTCTCTCTCTCTCTCTCTCTCTCTCTCTCTCTCTCTCTCTGTGTGTGTGTGTGTGTGTGTGAGTGCAGGTACCCACAGAGTCCAGAAGAGGGTGTCAGACCCCCTGAAACTGTGATTATGAGCCTTTGTGAGCTGCCTGATGTGGGTGCTAGGAGCCAGATTCCCATCCTCTGCAAGAACAGCAGGTGCTTGTAACTGCCTGGCATCGCTCGGGCCCCAGACCATCCCCCTCCCCTTACACAATGTTCTGCAGCTGTCAAATGACCCGGCTTGGTCATGCAGCCATTAGGTGCTAGGGTTTAAGAGTCTGAGAATGTGATAGGGAAAACAAGATCCTCAGTGTCTTCCTTGAGTTTCCATTCAATTGAACAAAAGAGGAAATGTCGTTACTGTTTTTAAAAACCCATGGTGTGGCGTGTAATGGCTCCTACTTGTAATTCTACCAATCAGGAAGGTGAGGCAGGGGGATTGCAGGAAATTAGAGGCCAGACTGGCCTTCAGAGTGAGACCCTGTCTCAAACTGTCAAACATAGATGTTGTGTTGTTATCTCTGTTTACAAAGTATAGGTGATGTATTAAATTACCAGGGGCTTTGCATATATAATTAAAATTTGATTGTTAAAAATCATGCTGCATAAGTAGACAATAAATAATTATGGTACAATTCTGTTTTTCGCCCCTTTCCCAGAAGTTTTTTTTTAACACTCTTGTGGGCTTTATTTTTATTGGGACGCTCCCTTCCTTATTAACCATCTTCTTATTATTTGCCTTTACGTTTCCGCCGCGGCCGTTCTGCTTCTCCTCTCTCCTCCCTTCTCTCCCTCTTCCTCTCTCTCTCCCACCCCCTTCTTTTTGCCGGTTATAAAGAAATATACATTTCCTCTTTTCTTTCTAAAAAAAAAAGAATTCTAACATCACAAAAAATACATACCACCAGTTATCAATAAAGATCAACATTAACCAATTTTTCCCTTAACCTTTTTAAGACCTAAAAAAATATCTCTATCCTATCTTTTCGTCTAAAGACCTATATGTAACTTATTTTTAATCCTAAGAAAAACTATAATCATAACTATCTGTCTTCAACTCCTTCAAAGACCACAGAAGGATAATATATAAACTCTAGAAATGACAGAGACAACGCATTGCCTGGTCAGTCACCTGAAGTTCTTCTGTAATGTTCCATCTTCAGCCCATAGGCCATAGTGTGTGTCCAGACTCCTCAACAAGGCAGGAAACTTTTCTCTGTGTCCTGTAGACTGGCTGTCTGGCAGCCTCTTCCATTAAGCAGGAATCCTGTAGCAATGTCTATCTTGCATCAGCAGTCATCTTTTTGTGGGTCCTGCATGTCCAGTTTCTACAACATAAAGTCAAACAGTCTAGACAAGAGAAGTTCCTTGCTCAAATGGCTAGTCTTGCCATATTAGAAGCAAACTTCATAACGAGTTTCTTCAATGTCCATCTTCCTTTCTTCTGTAAGTGGTGTTACCAGGAACAGTTGTGCCTCACTGTCAAGAAAAACCTTAAACCATTTTAAATGCCATATTCTGTAGGTCTTTGAAAGGTTTGAAGAATGCCTATTCATCTCAAATACATCTCTATATATCTAGAAATCCAAACTAACTTAACTCCCATAGGTAACTCTCTATAATCTGTACTAAATTATTACATTACATTTTCTAATGAGCTATATAAACACAATACCTAAACAAGAGGAGAAATATACATATCACAAAATTGACCTTAAATTGTATCAATAAAAGAAAATCCATTCCAAAGCAAAGTATTCATATCTATACCATAATTCCCTTTTACCTTTAAAAAGATTGCTTGTGGTTATAGCCATTTATAACCAAGCCCATTTAAATGAAAACAAACATTTATAAACAATATTTGGGAATTTGGGCGTCGTTCTTTCCAAACTACTTCCTGCTGGTAGAGGGCGCTGTCATAGGGGTCCAAAGAAGATGCAGAAATCTTGGCTGTGGTCTGCAAGGCTTTGTCTCAATTGCTTTGAATGTTGGATCACCTGGGGAGCTGTTTCAGGGGGTCTGGCTTGATCAAACCATATAAGTCTGGAAAGAATCCATAGTTTTTCATTTTCTGTGGAAACAAAAATAGAAATCTTTTTCCCCAGTAACTTGTCCTTAGGCTTAAATTTTGGAGTCAAAGCATTTTTAAAATATATAAATTGAATTAATCTAGCAGCATTTCTTTTATCAGTAGTTATTTTCTCAGCAATTAAATAATTTAAAGACAACAGAATCGCGTATAGTATCCAAAATTTCTCTGTGCTTTCCATTTTTACATGGCTTTTTTATTACTCTATTTCTTCTACTTCTATTTTTGCATATTTTGAGACAGGGTTTCTCTGTGTAACTTTTATCTGTCCTGGAATTCACTGCATACCAGGTTTACTTTGAAATCACAGAGATCTGCTTGCCTCTGTCTGCCGAGTAGTAGGATTAATTCTACTTCCTTTTTTCTTTTTTAAACCATTGTATCCTGTTTCTTTTTCTCTCCCAAGCCAGCGTATTTTTAAAACACAGTGTAAACCTTCATTGCAGCTCTTGTACACACCAATGAATTGTTAGCAGAGCTCTTTAAAAGCCAGGCGGATTTTGCCGCTTATGCTAATTTTGGAAACTTCCGTTCTTCGCTAACCTCAGAGCTTGTATTGCTTCTGTGAGATACTTAGAATACCCCATGGTATTGATTTAAAATTTGCCATTTAATTATGTGACTTGAAAAGTTGCTCAGGGTTTGTAATCCCTAAGTGCAATGAGAAATAGTTGAGCATAGTTACCAATAATAATAGGCTGGAGCCCCCAAATTTACATCTAGTGTATGCTATAATTTACAGATGATTATAATTGTGGTGCTTTATTAAACCTTAGAATTTATCTCCGACACTGGATATCTTTATTTTGTGAGTTGGTTTCTCTAAAAGAGAAATTACCCTTGGTTGATTGGCACCTGTCTTAGTTTCTTTCCTGTTATCCTGATAAAACACTGGCCAAAATCAACATACGAGAAGAAAGGGTCTATCTGGGCTTATGGTTCCAGAGGGCAGGAGTCTGTCGTGGTGGGTGTTTTGTTTTTGTTTTGTTTTTTAACTCTTTGTGCTCTGTGACTCTTGGGGACCTACCACCCAGCTCTC
Organism: Cricetiscus sungorus; assembly: GCA_030556225.1. NCBI lineage: Eukaryota > Metazoa > Chordata > Mammalia > Rodentia > Cricetidae > Cricetiscus > Cricetiscus sungorus. The sequence continues at coordinate 43,081,646 of JANBXA010000735.1, read as the reverse complement.
AAAGAACCATACATGGAGTCTTAGTCTTACTTATGAACGACTGACCTTAGCTTGGCTTATTTCCAGCCAACTTTCCATAAGTTATCCCATCGACCTCTTGCCTCTGGGCCTTTTCCTTTTCTTCTGTACACCTGTGGCTGGCTGTGTGGCTGGGTGCCTGGCCCTTGGAGTACGCCTCTCCTGCTTCTCATGTAGGAGTTGGTTGTGTCTTTCTACGTGTGAGTTCCAGGGATGGAATTCAGGCTGTCAGGCTTCGTAACAAATGTCACTGAGCTGCTGGCCTAATTCAGAGAGGATGGGTATCTATAAATCTATCTATATCTATCTGTGTGTGTGTGTGTGTGTGTGTGTGTGTGTGTGTGTGTGTGTGTGTCCATGCTTTTAAGTACTATTTGAGAGCTGCTAGTTACTATCCCGAGTAAAGGTTCTGGACTTCAGGATCAAAGGTTTTCCTTTTCTATTGGACTGAGATAGTGATGTCTCAAAGTGGATTTTCTAGATAATGCTCTGTTCTCAGAAAAACTCACAGCCACTTAAACGACGGAACCTAGTCTCTCACTGATGTCACGCTCCCTCCACAACCCATGCTTTCCTTGCTGATTCAGAGATCCAAGTGCCCTGGTGTGTGGTGCAACTAACTTGTTGGTGTGTGCAACATCTTGTGATAACACTTTTTGAATTCAAAATTTTATGGTGGAATGCTACACGGTACATTGACCTCCTTTGGGATGGCAACATTTTTATAGAAGTTCAAAGTTAGATTCCTCCAGCTTTATCCTCGATATAGTAGAGCCTTTAGCCGTATGTTGGACATCTTGTTGGAACTAAAATGCTCTAAGGAAATGTCACCGGATTGGGCTCCATCGCAGTGCCAACTTGTTGTCAACATGATTCAGGCCAGGCATTTCACCTAGTTTTCCCCAGAGCATTGACTAAAAATCAAGGGCTGGGGCGATGGCTCAGTAGACGAGTGCTTGGCGCACAGGTCTGAAAACCAAGGCTTGCACCCCCAGAGCCTGTGTAGAGCCAGCTGTGGCAGACTGTGTCTATCCCCATCACACAACTCCAGGGAGATGGGAGACACAGGCAGAATTCCACGAAACGAGGCCAGCTAGCCCAGCTTATGTAGTGGTGAGACCCTGCCTCAAACATGGTACCTGATGAGGAACCTTGCCTCTGACTTCATCATATGTACCACCTGCACATGCACACTGCACACACGCGCGCGCACGCACACACACACACACACACACACACACACACACACACACACCCTCCTACCCCCCCAAATAGAAAAGATGATCTTAAAGATTCCCATCAGCTCTAAATTTTTATGCTCATCAGTGCTTACTGTTGAAGAATCCGTGACTCATGTATCTGAGAAAAATGTACATAATTACACAGAGCAAGCATGCACAAAAATAGAAGATGAATGCTTGAGCAACAATCTCATATACCGTGATAATTACTGGCTACAAATAAATTTCACAACCAAGAAAAATTAACACCTTAGCTACAAACCTAGCATGGGTTCCCAGGAAAACATAATCAGTGGTCTTGTTGGAAGAATATTGGTGACAGGCACTTAATTTTTTTTATCAGAAATGGAAAAATAAAGTGGCTGTCAAAATGGATATGATCTAGAGCTGAGATTCAACCTGTGAATGGAGAACTGACTGAGTTTTCCATTGTCATCACGGTAGCAAACTCCTGAACTGAAAAACGTATAAAGAGGAAAGCTCTGTTTCCCTTGTGGTCTCTGGGGTTCCGGTCCTTGGTTATTGGGTACATTGCCTTTGGGCCTGTAGTGGGAAAGTCTATGGCAGTAGGAAGTGTGTGTTAGAATTGCTCTTTATGGAAAGCAGGAAGTGAGAAGAGAGAGACAGGAAGTACCATGCAATCCCAATGTTCTCTTCAAGGGCACATCCCAATGCCTTCTCTTTCTTCCACCACTCCCAATCGAAGGCTGGTACCAGGCCTTCAGCATGTGGATCCCCGGGGTTTTGCAGACCCAAAGCATATGACTAGGTTTACTTTGGCTCACAGTGTCTGTGTAGGGCTTGGTGATTATCTCAGTGAGTTAACAGCTGCCCCTGGGGAGGGAGAAAATGGGAGACCCACCAGCAACGCGTGTGGGGTCCTCCTTCCTTCCTAACAGAGCAGAGACAATCACCCGTGTCCTTTGTACATCCGTCCCTTGATCCTAGTCTCTTGGACAGGAATCTTCAAGTGGAGTCCAGACTTAGATTAACCTTAAAAATCAGTATTTGATTGTGTCATTATAAAACTCACCACTCAAAACCAGAGTCATATTTTTAAGGCAGATTAAAAAAAATTACACCAATGTAAATCTTTCTTTTTCTGTTTTAATCTTCATATCAAAACTCAGATAAGCCTATGGCCTTCCACATAACTCATCTCTCCTTGCAGGCAAACCTAATTAGTGAGGATATTGAGAGTGCAATCAGCGACAGTAAAGGCGGGAAACAGAAGAGGCGGCAGGAGGCGCTGAGGTAAGTAAGAGCGTTAAAAGAAACTGGTGAATGGGAATTGGATGCTATGCCTACTTTTTTTTCTTCTTCTGAAGGTTTCTGAAATGAAGAGGTGAATCATTCTGCTTCCCAGATTACAACCTTTACTCTGAAGTCATTTGCTCTCGCTGGCTTGTCAGTACACGTGTGTTCCTCATGGTTTCTCCACACATGCTCTGTCTCCCACACGTGCTTCTCACACATGCGTACAAGTCCCAGACAGTTACAGAAGACATATGGTGTTTTAAGAGGTGACCCAAGGCCACCCCGTGTATAAACCATGTGTCCACAGGCTTTTCAAATCTCATAGGACCTAGAGGAAAATTCTCAAGGAATTCTCATTTTTCAGTGTCCAAGGAATTTATAAGCAGACACAGTGGAGTGGGTTGGGAACCTTTATTTCCTGGACAGTTACTCCAGAGGTTGAAGGGCAATGCCATCAGTTGGGAGAGCTACTGTCACAGAAATGGAGATTGCAAAGTCCAATTTGGTTTTCATGTTTAGGATGATTGCCAAAGCAGAGCCCGGCATCCCTCCTCCTCCCAGAGCTCCTGCTCCTGCACCGCCAGGGACTGTCACACAGGTGGATGTGAGAAGCCGAGTGGCAGCTTGGTCTGCCTGGGCAGCTGACCAGGGTGACTGTAAGTATCTAGAGCTAAGGATGCTGAGGGTCCACGCTGGGCTGTGGTGTCCTTCACTCTTTCAAATTCTCCTGTTGATTTGTTGGTTAAAGTTAGTTTTAAGGAATTAAAATCTTAGGTGTTGGAAAGTCTTGACTGCCATTAGGGCTGTTATCCCTGAGAATTCATGCCGGTCATATAGTAGGCACTCTATTAGGATTACAGTGATGTCTTTAGTACCAAGGGAGAAAATTTTACTTGACTCACAATGACAGACTTGATAATAGAATGTGTACCAACGAGAGGACCCTGGGGTTTTTCTTTTCTAAGTATTTTGCTGCAGAACCTTTCTATTTGTTGGATAGCTCTGATATGTTCATAGAGAGGATGTCGGTACAGACAGTGGCGGTGGGAAAGGACCCGGCCTTGGCTACCCTTGTCATATGGGCCCTATGGCTTCGCCATTCTGTTATCTTGACACCCTACTAATGGTAAGGGCCTCTTTTCCTGCATTCTTTCACGGTCTCTCTTCCCTGGCAATCTCCCTGCACACATACACACTTCTGTCCTGCCCAGTATGCACTTTATATTCAGTCACAGTTACAAATCTCCACACGGCCATCGCGATACATCTCATTCACGCACCCCCTCGCCACACAGCAGCGCTTTCACAGGGCTCTCTCTCTCACTCGCTCACGCACACGTACATCTTCTACATCGTTCATTCATCCTTTATTCAGTCTCATTCATTCATTCATTCTCTCACACCTCCCCGTCCCATCGCAGCCTTCTCTTGCACATCTCTGCCTCTCCCTCTCTGCCTCCCCACCCCTCTCCCTGTTAACAACTTCTACTCTAGGAATTACATAGCTGTTTACCAGTTCTCTGTATTTAAACTGGTTTTTGAAGACTAGGATTTACAATAATCTGTGCTTGTTGTGAACTTAAGGTGGGTTTTGCTGGTGGTGTTTTGGTGGAAGGGGGTCTGGATAGTTTGTTGTTGTATTGTTGTTGTTAAGTGTGTGTGTGTGTGTGTGTGTGTGTGTGTGTGTGTGTTTGAGAGAGAGAGAAAGAGAGGAGAAGACATCTTAAGTTAAAGAAATCCCAAATAGAGTTGTAGGAACATATATGAAACCTAATATAATTTTGCAATAAAAGAATTTATACCCAGATATTTTTGAGCTCTCATTGGGTTTTGTGTAAAATATTCCTGGCATTATCATCTGTTAAAATTATAGAGATAAAGTTTAAATTCTAGCTTACTGCTTGTTCAAACAGAAGTCAAGACATGATATACAAAGTTCTATGTGAGTATCAGAGAGTCGTCTTGGGAGTCTTCTGAAGGGGGTTCTGTCTGTTCCCTCTGAGGGTTTGCTCAGCTCTGATTGCTGCCCCTTAGAACTCAGAGGTGGAGTGAGCCTATCTTCCAAAAGTGAGTTTACCAGAGGGGTACCTGGGACCCCTCCAAATGTTTCTAAACTAAGTACCTTTTGCCCACATTGTCCCCAGATGATGTTAAGGGATCTCTCAGAGATCCCTTTTCTTCCTCATTCAAGACATAATCTTCCTATGTAGCCCTGAATGTTTGGGGGGGGGTGTCAAGGCTAGCCTTGAACTCATTACATCCCTGCCTCAGCTTCCAGACTCCTGGGATGGCAGGGAAGAGCCCCTACACTTGACCCTCTTTCAAGTTCTTAATGATTATGTTTCAAGGTCAGTTCCTGCCTTTCATGGTAACACTGTATCAAGAAAGCAGCAGCCCTGTGTAAAATAGTAGCTAATCGTCAAGCTTTGCTACACATGGATTAAGGAGCTTGAATAATTATATCTAATAATGCAGTTTCATATGGTCTGGGGATTCCTTTTTCTTTGTGCATGCACCCCATATCTGGGCAATGCTAGCATAGAGGAGGCATTGAAATGCCAAATTTTCAGTATGTTTTGCCAGTTCTCTGCACTAAACCTCGTGAGTCATGATGATGTATCATGAGCTCTGTCCCACTGCTGTGATCTATTGCTCCCATCCCAGTCATATGCCTTTGAATTTAATATACTCTGAAATACTTACTCCAGCTGTCAAAGTTACCATAGCGCTGACTCACGTCACGAAAGGGTCTGTGATGGAGATCTCGTGGTTAAGCACACACATCTGAGTTGCCTTAGCTTTCTGATTGCTTTTGAGAAGGGTGTTCTTGGTGTTGCAGATTCCTGAAGGTATTTATTTCAAGGCATATGATTTAAGGTCAATGCATCAAACGCTGTGGGTTTTATGCTTGCTTACAAGATTTCAGAAATCGTTGCACTCTCAGAACTGAAGAGCGTTTTTTGTAGTCACAGGGTTGGAATATAGAGGGACTAGCAGCCCAGGCTGTGAGGATGACTCAGTGGGATAGTGTTTGCCACACTAGCATGAGGATCTGGATTCCATCTCCAGTGCTCTGGGTGGGGGGGCAGTTATAATGGCAATGTGTCTGTAAACCCAGCCCCGGGACAGGAAAGACAAGAGATCCCTAAGGCTTGCTGAACAGCCAAGCTTGCTCTAGGAAATGGCCACTTCAGTGAGAGATTGTCTCAAGAGACAGGTGGGGTGAGATGGAGATTGACTTTTGCCATTACACACATGCACACATACACACATGCACACACACACACACACACACACACACATGCACACACACACCACATGAAACTGGCAGCCTGTTTCACTGGAACTTATTTCATCGCTATTTCACAAGAGATGCTTTAATGCTGGTTTGTGTGTTCTGTAGAAGGTGGAGTGCTGAGTCAGGGTTGGCTCTATTGAGAGCTGAGGTAGGGTAGAGGGAGAAGGGAAGGGTTATCACTGGTGAATGAGGCTTACACTGGCTAGCAGGCCGGCCCCCAGCCTCTCCCCACTTGTCCTGGTAACTGTAGCGAGGATGGAACACGTGAGCCAATAGCATTATTTTGACCCAGAGATTTCCCAACCCCAGCAACTGCAATTCTTTTCTCATCATTTCCACATTTTCATCTCTGTGTCTGTCATGTTTTAACAAACACGGGAGGTCTTACAGTTAGTTCTTCTTTCTGTTTAGTTGACAAGTCCCGGCAGTATTACGAGCAAGAGGAGACTCCTGAGATGGCGGCAGCCCGGATTGACAGGGATGTGGTAAGTACAGACACCGTGTTTGGTTCATCAGCACCTCTATTCGGTAAAGAGGGGGACACAGACACTGAGACCAAGCGGAGTTAGCAAAACCGGCTTGCAGCAACTGTATTTTCTTTCCTTGCTGATGGTTAGGCCCCTTGGGTTTCTCCTTAACCACTTTTCCTGCCCTCCTAATATTTGGCTAGACTTGATTGTCTGTATAGTACTAGCAACTTAACTGGTTTACAAAGGAAATTAACCTGAATTAGCAAGCGTTATCTTTTTACCTTTTAAACTACATATGCTCCTTTTCAAAAATTCACTGAAAGGAATCTGACATTCAGAATTTAATTTTGATTTTTATTCTTAGCCATGGGCATAAGTTTGCATGTGTGTGCAGGGGCCTGCAGAGGTCAGGTGTGTGTGTGTGTGTCCGCATGTGTGTGCAGGGGCCTGCAGAGGTCAGGTGTGTGTGTCCGCATGTGTGTGCAGGGGCCTGCAGAGGTCAGGTGTGTGTGTCCGCATGTGTGTGCAGGGGCCTGCAGAGGTCAGGTGTGTGTGTCCGCATGTGTGTGCAGGGGTCAGGTGTGTGTGTGTGTGTGTGTGTGTGTGTGTCCGCATGTGTGTGCAGGGGCCTGCAGAGGTCAGGTGTGTGTGTGTGTGTCCGCATGTGTGTTCAGGGGCCTGCAGAGGTCAGGTGTGTGTGTGTGTGTGTTTGCATGTGTGTGCAGGGGCCTGCAGAGGTCAGGTGTGTGTGTCCGCATGTGTGTGCAGGGGCCTGCAGAGGTCAGGTGTGTGTGTGTGTGTGTCCGCATGTGTGTGCAGGGGCCTGCAGAGGTCAGGTGTGTGTGTGTTTGCATGTGTGTGCAGGGGCCTGCAGAGGTCAGGTGTGTGTGTCCGCATGTGTGTGCAGGGGCCTGCAGAGGTCAGGTGTGTGTGTCCGCATGTGTGTGCAGAGGTCAGGTGTGTGTGTCCGCATGTGTGTGCAGGGGCCTGCAGAGGTCAGGTGTGTGTGTCCGCATGTGTGTGCAGAGGTCAGGTGTGTGTGTCCGCATGTGTGTGCAGGGGCCTGCAGAGGTCAGGTGTGTGTGTCCGCATGTGTGTGCAGGGGCCTGCAGAGGTCAGGTGTGTGTGTCCGCATGTGTGTGCAGGGTCCTGCTGGAGTTAGAAGAGATCATGAGATTTCCTGGAGCTGGCGTTACCGGTGGTTGTGGTTACCGGTGGTTGTGGTTACCGGTGGTTGTGAGCTGCCCAATGTGGATGCTGGGAACTGGACTCTGGTCTTCTCCAAGGGTAGAATGTGCTCTTGACTGCTGACCCATCTCTCTTTCTAGCCAGCCCTAGAATCTAATTTTGCATCACACTATATTATACTTAAATGTTTATCAAACCCTAATTTCCAGTCTTTGTTTGTCGGATTAGAGAAAGCTTGCTGAAGTATGATAGATAATGGAAATGATCTCCTGTGCATTTGTTTGTTCTGCTCTAGGGAGCAGTCACCTTAGGGCCTCGTGTTGTTTGTGGGCCATGTGTTTTCAGGTTCTCTCACCACTCTTTAATGGTAAAAAGTAGCTTCGTCATAGCATTGATAGGGCTATACGAAGCCCTATTTTGTTTTAAAAAACAAAAATGCCCTGTGTTCTCCTAACAAAAAAAGTCTCTGAATCCCACCCCCAACTTTGTGTGGGAAACACTGTGAGAAAATCAGAGTAATTTGAAGTAATTAATAATCTGATTGCTTGCTGTGAACGTTTCCCTGATAGCATTGAAAAATGCCGCAATGCTAAGAAAGCTGTAGAGGTGAGATTCAGGTATATATACCTTTTCTTAGAATTAATGATAGACTTGATGGGAGGGGGTAGTCATTTTCTTTTCTGGTTTATTTTCTCTCCTTTACTAACTAGCACCATGCAGCTAGAACAAAATTAGTTTCTTCTTTGTTTTTATAACTTGTTCTATTATTTCTAATTCCAGCAAATCTTAAACCATATTTTGGATGACATTGAGTTTTTTATCACAAAACTCCAAAAAGCAGCTGAAGCATTTTCTGAGCTTTCTAAAAGAAAGAAAAGCAAGAAAAGCAAAAGGAAAGGACCTGGAGGTGAGCAGGCTTTCCTACTCTAGGGGTGTGGGCTCTTGGGTGAGGGGGCTTCCTAAGGCTGTCAGACCCTCAGGGTTATTCTGGATGTAGATACTTGGATGTTGTTCCTCTGTGTGTGTTCTGAAATGAAGCCTCCTCTTCCTTCCTTCCTTCCTTCCTTCCTTCCTTCCTTCCTTCCTTCCTTTCTTTATTCCTTTTGCTCTTTCTTTCTTTCTTTCTTTCTTTCTTTCTTTCTTTCTTTCTTTCTTTCTTTCTTTCTTTCTTTCTTTTCAAGACTTGGTTTCTCTGTGTAGCCTTGCCTGTCCTGGAACTCACTCTGTAGACCAGACTGGCCTTGAACTCGCAGAGATCCACCTGATTCTGCCTCCCAAGTGCTGGGATTAAGTGTGTGTGCCACCACCTCCTGGCCTTCCTGTGATAGAGTAATTACAATACATTTTTATGCAGTGTATAGGAATATTCTGCAATAATTTTCCAAGCTTCATCTGTATCCATTGTTTTAGTCTCATCAGCATCCAGTTGAAAGCAATTTTCAACCCTTTAGTGTTCTATCCTATGAGGACAATCAATCAATCAATCAATCAATCAATCAATCAATCAATCACTCTATCACTCTCAGGCAGGGTCTCAGAGCTAGCCTCAACATTGCTACCCGATCAAGGATGACCTTGAACTCCTGATCCCGCTGCTCCCACTTCTCAAGTAGTAGAGTTACAGGCGTGCCACAGCCAATGCAATACCCTCCTTAGAATCCTAAGTTGGAGTCATCACACTTCTGTTTGGAAGCACACACAGCTCTTCAGATTGTTGATTAAAATGCACATCTTACATTGTCATCCAGGGTCACCGCCATCTAAGCTGGTTCAGCTTCTCAGGCCTCAGGTTCCTCTGGATTCGTGTTACTTGTTCTGTGTACATGCAATTTCTCTTTTACTCCAAGTATTGTGTTAATCCTGTCATGTCATTTCCACAAACTACCCTGGGAGCAGGGGTGGGAGTGGGGGCTGGGTGGGTGGAGCTTTTCAAATCCCATTTTGAAAGTTACTTGAAAGGACCTTCCAGTATTCCTGTTCCCCATTTCCAAACCAGTATGGTTTCCTGCCCTCTCACTCAGATGCTACTACACCTGTTAACTCCTCTGATTCATTTCCTCTCTTACTTTTCAGGACCATTAAGTAAGTGGGCTTGTCACTTACTCAATTTTATAGTCTTTATAATGATGACAAGAGTTCCTGGAACATAGGCAGGCTTCTAGTCATCATTTTTACAGTTGAGTCACTGGGAGTGTCTAAGGGTAGAGGCAGCAACTCAGCTCAAGAGCTTCTGAATTTACTGGCATAAGAGACATTGCAGAGTGAAGGTCCACATCTGGTATAGTTCTCCAGCTGTGGACACAAGTGTGGACTTTTTTTTTTTCCATTTAATAAACTTCATTGTGAATCTCTTCTCATCAACTCTCTGCTGCTTTTTATTTCCTCAGAGGGTGTTTTAACGCTGAGGGCAAAACCCCCGCCTCCTGATGAATTTGTTGACTGTTTCCAGAAGTTTAAACATGGATTCAACCTTCTGGTAGGTGGGCTTTATTTGCATATAATTAGAAGAAACAGATGGAAAGGCTAGCCAGAATGTTCCTGCAAATTAAATTAAGAAATACGGTTGTCCCTGTAGAGTTGTGGGTGTGTGCTTTGATTGACCTTTAATTGTAACATATGATCGCAGGGCATGCGTGTCGCTAGCCAAGGAGCAGTGCCGGTGTCTCTTAGCTGAGGGCTCTCCATACCACTGGGCCCTCTAAGCACAAGGGCAGGAAGGACCATCCTCCCAGGTCTGCCTGGACTCGACTCCCGTGTGAGCGTCCGTCCTTGGGGTGATTGCATTGTGGTAACGCATATGTTTCCTGCTGTCACAGGCCAAGCTGAAGTCTCACATCCAAAACCCAAGTGCTTCGGACCTGGTTCACTTCTTGTTTACTCCACTAAATATGGTGAGCATTCGTCCTTAAACAAAGCAACCGGTTGTAGTATGTCTTCCACCCAGAGGTCTGGATTACTTAGGTGTGTTCCTCTGATTGCCTTACATGGGTCCTGCTTCCCTTACCAAGTGTAGAAACTCTGAGAATGTGAAGTTTGAGAGTGTAAAAGGACACACACCTCAGTTATGGCCAGGGATGTGGCACGCACGCACGCACACACATCATAATAGCAATTTATTACAACCCAGCGTTGTTACAAACATCTGGTTTTCCAGGACAACTGGGAAAATTTGATGGACTCTTGCTCAGGAATTCACATGCAAAAGTACTAGGTTTGGCAAGGCAAGGAAGGAACACGTAGAGTGGCTGAAAATAGCTCATTCTAACCAGTGTGTGTGTGTGAGTGTGTGTGTGTGAGTGTGTGTGTGTGTGAGTGTGTGTGTGTGTGAGTGTGTGTGAGTGTGTGTGTGAGTGTGTGTGTGTGAGTGTGTGTGAGTGTGTGTGTGAGTGTGTGTGTGTGTGTGAGTGAGTGTGTGTGTGTGTGAGTGTGTGTGTGTGTGTGTGTGTGTGTGTGTGTGTGTTGTGTGTCTGAGTCTGTGTGTACTGGCTGTTAATTACTCAGCCATTTCTCCAGCCTGGCTGTTGGTTTGTTTTTTGTAGTTGTTGTTTGTTTGTTTGTTTGTTTGAATAACCAAACAGTGAGAAAATTGTTTCCAATATGTGATTGCTCCCTCGTGTATGTTGTTTTTTTCCATAGAGAATAAAGATATAGCTATACAAAATAGACATTTTCCCTAATTTTGATCTAGAATATATGAAAATTTCTTTAATGTTAATAAAAACCAGAGAAAGAAATTTAATATTTCTCATACATTTTATTAAAGTTTTAAAAGGGGGGGGGAATCAAGAAAACAAAGTCAAGAAAGGTATAGTGCCTTCCCAGAGCTGACAAGGAAAGTCCTGATGAGAGTTTGAGTGTGCTTTGCAAGCAGACAAGACTAGGCAGCATTATCAGCAGGGAGGCAGGAGCGACTGTTAAGGGATCAGGACTGAAATCTATTGTCCAGACGACCGTAACCATTGCTAGATGTGTCTGTATACTGCCCTGTATTGAGTTTCTGACAGCCTGGTTATTGTTGAAGTAGTCTTGTTGAACAACTCTTTCAAAAGTTAGAGGAAAGTTGACTTTGCTTAGACAGTGGGCAGCTCCTAACTCGCAAGCCTGAGTTCCATGGTCAGACCTGGTTTTGGAAACCTAAAACAACAGACTAGAAGGAATTGTCTCTGCGTTGTTGGTTCACACCTGTACACCAGCACTTGGGAGCCTGAGGCTAGGGGACTGCTGTGCATTTGAAGACAGAGTGGACTAGGTGGGAACACAAGATCAGTGTAGACTGCAAAGCGAGAGTCTGTCTACAACATCCAAAGACACAAAACAGAGACTTGTAGTGCTGGCTAGTCAGGCTGGGTTGTGTTCACAGCAGCACTGGCCCAAGGCTTTCAGCCATGATCTTTTAATATTTGCATTGATCCCTCCAATATTGTATCTTCTGCAATTTAAAGTCAGTTACATCAAGAGAAATTGGAAATTAAGCTTTATATTACAATATTACAACGTGATGTGTCACTGTTGTGCACAAATTGAGGACGGTGGGTACCAGGCGAGCCCTGTATCAGAAATCATGCTGGTATTAAGGATTCCCAAAAGATATGGTGTCTGCCTTGGATTCTGGGTGATGGAGGAACTAGAAAATCCTGTGTTTATAGACGTGCAAAACAGCATGGCCTACCCAGAGCCCTTGACCTGAAAAAAACATCGTCTCAGTCTAGAGCCATTCAAAAGGATTTTAAAAAAAAATAAGAAGAAAGAAAAGAAAAACAAAAAGAAACCTCTCTTCCTACAGCACATCTCTGTGAAGGCCAGATTCTAACAAAGTCTCTATGCAGCTTGTCTGCTACAAGATAAGGACCCTCCCTTGGCCAGGACAGCCTCTGGGGAGATGAACGTGGAGCTGTTTTCAGAGACACACTTGTCATTGTCTCGCTTATCAAAGTGTGCACCTGTTTCCGCTGACCATTAAGTTGCCCACATCAAATCAGGGAAACTTACTGGAATTGAATTCTGGGGAGGGGTGGGGAGGGTACCACCTGCCATTGTTCCTCCCCTCACATCTACTCCTCTCCCCTCCCCTCCTCTCCCCTCCCCTCCTCTCCCTTCCTTTCTCTCTCCTGCCTGCTCCTCCACTCTATCCCCTCCCCTCCTCTCCCACACCAAGTCCTTTTCAGTTTTACACAGCTAAACAAGTATAGCATCAAGTGCTGCCTGGAGGCTTAGTATTCACTCAGGATTCATAGTTTCATAACAGATTTGCCTGCCGTTTGCAACTGCTGTCTCTGAAATCAGAAAGTTATACAAGTTATAGATGGTCTCAGGTCAGCAGATAAGGGCTATCAGCACTGCCATCGGTGTTTTGTAGGGAAAGTAATAGATGCATCTAGCCAGTACGTGGGTGCTGTGAATGGCCTTAAAGTATTTACGTTTATACAGTAATGCACCATTGTTCTGGAGAAGTCATTTTGAGAAGCCATTTTTTACTCACCCACTTTTAATTTTAATATAGAGAAATAGTGCTTAGTTTTTGGAATTGATTTTGTGCATAGATTTCAGAGTGTACAAATAGTTACCCTCTTGCTAATGAGGTTTGTTCTCTGTCTAGGTGGTCCAGGCAACAGGTGGTCCTGAACTGGCCAGTTCGGTACTCAGCCCACTGTTGACTAAAGATACAGTTGACTTTCTAAACTGCTTGGTCACTGTAGAGGAACGGCATCTGTGGATGTCACTGGGTGACACTTGGCTGAAAGTCAGGTAAGCGCATGAAATCTCAGTCCTTAGCACAGAGGAAGGACCAGTGATGCTGTACACTCTCCTTTGCACTAAACCAGGGAGACGTTTATGTGAGACTCTGGACTTGGGCTGCTGTGTGTGTGGGAGTATCAGCTATACTCTGTTCTCCCAAACTAAAATTCCTTAAAGTGCTATGTGCTGCTATTCATGCTGTAAATACCATTGGTCTTTATTTATGTTTATAATATCCATGCATCAGCAACTCACATTCTATAATTTCCATGTTATTTATATCTTCATTAAAAGATTTAGTAGCTTTTATTTTATGTCTGTATGTGAGTGCCTGCATATATGTATGTGCACCACATGCGTGCCTGGTACACACAGAGGCCAGAAGGTGGTGTTGGTCCTCTTAGAACCAACCCGGGTGCTAGGAACTAAACCTGGGTCCTCTGGGAGAGCAGCCAGTGCTCTTAACCGCTGAGCCATCTCTCCAGCTCTTATTTTATATCTTATACTGTGTTGAAGCAGCTTAAATATATTTGTAAGCTGTTAGTTTTATGCCAGTTGTGGTGTTATGACCAGCCTAGGGCTAGGTTTATTTATTTATTTTTCTATAAGGCTTATTAAATGTCACATCTCATAGAATGCGAAATTAGCTTAAGGTCTTCAGTGACTTCGTTTTCAGCCCTACCATAAGATCAGAAAACACAAACCTTCAGAGCCGTCTTAGATGTTTTTTTTCAAAGGCATCCCACCGTTTTAAAGGGAGAGATGTCACAGCATCCCACGCTTTAAATACGACTGCGTTTCTGTTCTCATGCACAAATGTTACACCCATGCTAAGCATCAGGCTTCAGGAAAAGTTAAGACAAAGTAAAGAAACAGATCGTACAGAATTGAATCTCTCATTCATTTTATTTGTTTGTACTACCAGCGAAAATAGGTTTTCTTCCCCCTCCTGAGGAACAGAGTTGTTTTTGTGCTTGGCTAGCCACATAGAAAGGAGTTGTGACTGAGAACACATTGTTTAACATATAAGCTCCATGTCATCCCACAGAGCGGAGTGGCCCAAAGAACAGTTCATCCCGCCGTACGTCCCGAGGTTCCGCAATGGCTGGGAGCCCCCGATGCTAAACTTCATGGGCCTTCCAACGGAACAAGACATGTACCAGCTGGCCGAGTCCGTGGCTAATGTAGCAGATCACCAGCGCAGGCAGGACAGCAAGAGGCTGTCCACAGAGGTCAGAATGCATGGCGTGTGATTTCTGTGGGTGGTGTGATGGTCACTGGGAGTCGTCACCTAATGAGGGCCATCCTAGAACCAGTGACTGAAAGTTACCCTCCCTTCCTGCTGCTGCTCTCTGTGATCTTTCTTGTGTCGATGATGGTTCCTAGGTGCTTCTCTGCCCCTGTCCAGCAGAGTCACTCTCTGCCAGTGCTTGTCCTCCGTCCTCCTTGTCCCTTTTTGCTGTCAGGGGCTGGCTTGCCCTCAAGCATTGCTCATTCTGTTTCTGTTTTCCCGTTCCCATCTTTAGACCCTCAAGGCAGTTCCCTGAAACTAGATCCTGTTGATTGGAAGCAACTCTTTCACAAATACCGTAATTTCTCCCTCCTCCCTTCCTCCCTCTTTCATTCTTCCCTCCTCCCTTCCTTCCTCCTCCCTTCTTCCCTCCTCCCTCCTCCATTCTTCCCTCCTCCCTTTTCCCTCCTCCCTTCTTCCCTCCTCCCTTCCTCCCTCCTCCCTTCTTCTCTCCTCCCTTCCTCCCTTCCTCCCTTCCTCCCTCCTCCCTTCTTCTCTCCTCCCTTCCTCCCTCCTCCCTTCTTCTCTCCTCCCTTCCTCCCTCCTCCCTTCTTCCCTCCTCCCTTCCTCCCTCCTCCCTTTTCCCTCCTCCCTTTCTCCCTCCTCCCTTCCTCCCTTCCTCCCTTCTTCCCTCCTCCCTTCCTCCCTCCCTCCCTTCTTCCCTCCTCCCTTCCTCCCTTCCTCCCTTCCTCCCTTCCTCCCTTCCTCCCTTCCTCCCTCCTCCCTTCCTCCCTCCTCCCTTCCTCCCTTCCTCCCTTCCTCCCTCCTCCCTTCTTCCCTCCTCCCTTCCTCCCTTCCTCCCTTCCTCCCTCCTCCCTTCCTCCCTCCTTCCTTCCTCCCTCCTCCCTCCTCCCTTCCTCTTTTCCTCCTCCTCTTGCTGCCCCACCCCTCCTGCATCCTGCTGCTCTTGCTCTCTACTTCTACACTGCCTTCCTCTCTCTCTGATTCTGTAGCTGCCCCCTCCAGCTCTCTCCTCCTGTTCCAATCTTCGCAAGTGTGGGGAGGAGGGAGGTTTGTGTGGACCTTAGTCTTCTGACAAATGACAATGTTGCATCTTCAGAAGACATGACCATGGGCTTTATCTTTTAATTATTGACTAAGCTTTAGAGTGTAGCCCTGTTTGGGGAGCATATGAGAAGCATGAAATTAGGTATAGTTGTTATTCTTGAAAAATGACTTTTTTTCCCAACTGGAAAGAAAATTGGGCAGCATTTGAAGCTGACCCATGAGCAAATGCGATGCTCATATAGCCATGTGGGTAAGGACTAAGGTGAAAAAGCAGCTGTGACAGCAGCTAGATGCCCCTGAAAGTCCAAGCGGCCTTCCTGTAAAATCCCTTTGAGGAGTAGGTGTGCACTTTGGTGGAAGGAAATCACAGAACCTCTGTCCGCTTTAAGAAGAAACATTCCTATATGTTACATGGCTTTAAAGTGTTCCCTTGGACAGAACTGTTCTTTGGACAGGGTTGTTTTATAGGAAGGAAATGTGTTGCACTCTGGAGAGAGGGCTCAGCAGGGACAGAGCATATGTGCAGGCAGGATAATGACACAGCTGTCATTATCAGGTCAGGCGGGGTGATGCGTACCTGGAATCTTACAGGTCGGTAGGTAGAGGCAGGAGGGTCCCTGGGGCTCGATGACTGGCTAGTCTTACTCCATCGGTGAGTTCAGTAGGTGACTGACCATCTCTCAAAAATATAAGATGGGAGCAACAGAAGAAGCCACTGATGTCAACCTCAGGGTCACATATGTGCGTGTGTACACATGACACAAAGATAAAATTTTCTCTAAAAGACAGTCTGTTACAGTCCAGAAAATTTAAAACTAAAGCTGACATACTTCTTTGTATGACATTCTATTTCTGTGACTGTGACTGTTTTCCCCTCTGGCTGGGTGGGAAGGAAGACTAGACTTCATACCTGGCCTTTGGTCTAAATGCCTGAGATGGCGACATCATACTCTGGTCACTGGCTGAGTAGCATATGGCCCTGCCTGAGTTTGATAGTTCAGACCTCCTGACTGCGAACTTTTCGTCCATTTAGAAAGCAGCTCTGTGTGTGTGGGGGGGGGGAGAGGGGGCACAAGCACACAGGAAATGGAAATTCATTTGGTGTTGCCATAGTTACAGCTGTTTTCAAGTCACAGAACTGCCCAGCTTAGGGTGTTCTTATCTTACACAAGAAAATATGCCCCCTAATCGTGTGTGCCTTGGAACGTCACACCTATGGGAGTCCTTTCACAGTTCCTGTGTTTAAAGAGGAACAGTATGTGTGTTCTAGGCTGTGAAAGTGTAAGTCTGTCTGCTCTCAGCACATAATCATAATTTTAAATGCAGATCCTCTCTTGTCATGAGCTGTCATTTTCCTGCTGCGTTTTCCATTTTATGTCTTAAGTGACCGTGCAGACGCTTAAGAAAATAAAATGAGGGACGTCTGCTAGGTTGAGATTTTGTGGGGAAGGAGCGCAGGTGACTGTGTTCGTGAGCAGTGTTCTTGCTAGGGGAGATTTTGTCATAATTTATTGCTACTGTAGTAAGTGCACTTACAGCAAGTCAGGACCAGGTGATTTTGTTTGGAATTGCAAGGCATAGACGACATCAAGTGATGAGAACAGGTGACACCATCAGCTTCCCTGCTTCCGCTGAACCCTCAGCACCCTCAGCTGGGCGGTGTGGTTGGCACAGTCACCTGCCCTCTGATCCCCTCATGTTTGGTGTGTCCAGTCACTCTCACGACCTGTGACTTCATACCGGCCAGGAGCTGTTCAGCCCTGGAATAGGCAAAGGGTCGGAACGACTGTAGCAACTTTTGGTCCCAGTTGTTTGGGCCTTGAGTTTTTTGTTTTGTTTTGTTTTGTTTTTCAAATGCTCTAATTTAAGTCTACATCACTGCTGGCTTTGGGGGAAATGATTAGTGGAGCTGACTGACCCTGGATGTTTAAATAGCTGCAAAATATTCATGACATTTGTTTTTGAGGATCTGCTCCCCGATGTATATGTTTTCCGGGTGGATGTGTGGTTGTGGATTTTGACATCTGCGCTGGGCCACTGCAGACACTGCCTGTGGAGGAACTGAACCTTGTTCTTAGTAGCCTTTTCATTAGAATTGGCTACTTGACTGTCCAGTGTAGATGTCCCCAGACATCCCAAGCCCAGAATGTTCCCCCATTATGCGACTTCAGGGAATTCATCTGCCTCAGCATCCAGTGCACTCTTACACATTCCTTTTTACATATGGAAACCCTGCAAAATCTGGAGGTGGTCATTTCGCAGAGGGCAAGGGTTTAAGGTCATCTCCCAGTTGTATTGTTTACAGTGTTAAAGTCTAAGATCGAAATCACCTATTGCTAAAAAAAATTCCTCAGGAAAGAACTTCCTGCTTTTCTATGTCATCTTTTCAAAATTAAGATTTAACCTGTTCACGGATGACGAAAGCGAGCCTCCCTGTGTCATAGTCTAAGAGCGCAGTAAGCAACGCCATGACACTTTAGGGCGGGGCTCGGGTTGACTGACAGGCGAGCGCATGCCAGCAGTGCTTTGCTGACACTCCAATGTAACTCTGTCTTCCAGCAGTCCAGTGTGTCCAGCTATTCTACAGCCGACAGCTATGCGTTCAACAACGCCATGTACAACAGAGGGCCACATCTGGACCAAGGGGAGGCCATGGCTTTCAAGTCAACGCCCAATCGCCATGTAGATAGGTAACACTCAGCAGGTGCAGCCGTGGGTGACTTAGGCTGATAGGGTGTGGGGGTGGAGGATGGGAGGGTAGGGACCGGGTGGGACAGACGCCGGCTTTGCTTTGTCGGTTAATGATTTGGTAAGGTGTCCATAGTTCCTTTCAGCACTGGCTTTGTTGAGCAGGAGAGTCAGGACCTCCAGTCTGTCATTCTCGGTGGGAACCCCACTGGTGGCTTTTGCTGTCTTAGGAGACACTCCGACTGTGATCTGTGACTGACCTCCTCAGGAAAGCCACGCCCAGCGCTCACCCATACTCACTCCCTCTACAGTGGGATTTCTCAGAGTTTCAAGCTCAGTAACTTCTAAGGCAACTATTTCTACCTTTTTCTGTATCTACCAAAGACTAAAAACAAAATACAAAACCTAAATTTCCCGTCCTGTAGATAGAATATTAGACTCCTTAGAATAAACCAGGCATGGAAGCATATGCCTGAATTCCAGTGCTTGTGTTGGCTGAGGTATGAGGATGATGAGTTCAAGGCCAGGTTTGGCTACATAGTGTGCTCTGGGCTAGCCTGGTCTATGGTGTGGGACTGTTTCTACCCCATTCCCTCTCTCTGTGTCTGTCTGTATGGTGTATGTTACTCTCTCTCTCTCTCTCTCTCTCTCTCTCTCTCTCTCTCTCTCTCTCTCTCTCTCTCTGTTATTTATTTGCCTCATACATAATTAACTGTTTAAATAGAGGCCATGCCTTTCCATTCTTACTGTTTCTTTGTATTTTTTTATTTCTTAAAGTTTTAGTTTAGCCAAGCAGGGAGGCTTTGGAAATCTAGAAGAATTAAAAAAAAAAATTCATTAAGTTCCCTTTTTTACAAAAATGTTTCCCAGCAGTTAAGGTTACATTAACACCAGCCTAAACCAGCAGAGTAAGAAACTGAGCTGTTGGAATCAGGGACACAGAGGGCTGAACATTAATGCAATTTGGGGAGCATCCCAGCATTTCTCTCTCCATAAGGAGTTTTTTTTTTCAATATATTATTTACCTGTGGAATCTGAGAGCTGGGAATGTTGCTTGAGCTGTTCATTGCTTACCCAGCATGTGCAGGGTCCTGGGTTCAATCCTCGGCACCGCAGAAAACCATGACAGTGGCACATACCTTCCAGAGCCTTCACTTGTAGGTGAAGGCAAGGGGTTAGAAGTCCAAGGCCACGCCAGCTGGTTCCAAGCTAGCTTCGCATGCATGATACCCCTCCCCAAAGGCGTGGGGAGCTTTGTTAAGGATGGCAGAAGGTATCTGTGAAAATTGTACAGGTGTTACTCTACGGGCACCAGTAACGTATTACATTGAGTTCAAAGAAGAGTCAGCAATGAATAATGTATTTTGAAAATGCCATCATATAAATGTGAGTTTTAATTATTTAAAAACATGGTTAGTGAGTGGGGAGACGGCTGGGTTGCTAAAGCACTTGCCCTGTAAGTGTGAGAAGTGAGTTTGGATTCTCAGAACCCATACAGAAGCCAGGCAGACATGGAGGCCACTTATACTAACTGGCATCCATTTGGGAGACAGAGCAAGCTAGCTATCCCCACAAGCCAGAACTGGTGAGCTCTGGGCGCAGGGAGAGCCCCTCCTTCAGTGTGTGAGATGGAGGAGGACCCTGGATATCAATTTGGGGTCTCCATAAGCATGTACACACGTGTATGTAGCCTTGTATATGCACATGCTCACTAGGTAAGTACAAATTTGGCAGACTGAATGACTAAATGGTCGTGCCCAGCATTTCAGTCTTTTGCTGCCTGCTGAAACTGTGAGGTTCAGTGTTACCCATTTCCCACGGCTTAGCTTCTGCCGTCCACTGTGGCAGTGAGGTCCAGGGCCGTTAAAAGCTTGCCTTGTCGTGTGTGAACTTTATAGGCTCTCAGGGAACTTCAAATTTATTCCCTCAGCCGTGTCTTTCAAAATCGACTTAGGAAGTTAAAGTAATGCCATTACTGTAATGAGATAAAATGTAAATTTGGAAATCTATGACAGATAAGAATTTTATGAACTTGAAGGATTAACATTATGATTGAATTCCAGATTTGCCTTTGAGAATGTCCAAGGTCAAGGCTGGTCTGGGACACATGATGAGTACTAGACCAGCCATAGCTGTGTAGCAAGACCTGATCTTAAAAGCAAAACCAAAACAACAAAACTACAGAGCAGATGTAGAGGCAGCATAATCTGAGGACTTTTCAGTGTAGCCAGCCACAGCAGCTACAGAAAACCATAGCCTCTCAAAGGCAAATACCAGCTACCTCATGGCACGGCGCTTTGACAGAATAATAGACACACTTCACACAGCACCCAGTGCATTTCTTGCATGTAAAAACAGCTGCATTTGATCATAAACATAATCACAACATATTAGGATCTTCTGGTGACTTTTGCCATAATGACACATTTTTTTTGCAACATAGAAAATCAGCGGATCCCAGCTACTGGCAACCATCGGGTTTACAGTGATCTCAGCTGAGAGATGGCATCTGTCAGGACACCCAAGACAGCTCAGCTGCTGCCTGTAAATTCTTTACCTGGTCTATTGTAACCCCTTTGAAGCTGCTGTCTCCTGGAATGCACTTGTCATGGATGGCTATAGTTTTTAACACATGGATTCAGATACATGCAGATACTCAGCTGCTGGATGTTTTCTAGTCTTTCCTAGAATACAACCCACTCCCGCTTATCTGTGGTTGTTCTTTTGCAAATTATAGAAGGGAAAAATGGGAAGAAAGACAAAGAACTGAAATTGCTATTTTCTTAACCTTTGGGGTGGGTGGATCTCTTTATTCCCAAATTTTCCCATATATATTAAAATATATCCAATCTTAATATAATATGAATATATGTAATGACATATAATATTACATGTTGTACATTATGTAACTATGTTATTATATGAAATATTATATAACCTGTAAGCTACATTGCATATAATATAAATATATAAGTTATATAATGTAAATATATAAATGGCAAAACTATCACAGTAGCGATGTAGAATCCAAGAATTATATCCCTTAAACTATGATTATTCATAATGTGTCGATAACAAGCCAGGTGTTGGTTTATGCCTGTCCTCTCAGCACTCAGGAGTCTGAGACAAGAAGATCCCAGTGAGTTTGAGGCCAATTTGAGCTGTATAATGAATTCTATATCACCCTGTACTACAGTATGAGAGCTTACCTTAAAAGCAAAACAAAATTGTATAATATATAATAATCAATGGCATAACTTCACATTTTATTTTAATATACCGAAAATAGCTGGTGGCTGGCACAGCGTACAACACTTTCTTTGTACTGAACCCCATATCTGATGGGGTGAGAGCCAGAGAGGAGGGGGGTGGAAGGAGAGAGAGAAGATCTGCGGTGGGGGGTCGCCTGGGTCACCGGGATGGACGACCATCTTTGGTCTGTGTCTGTTGACTTTTTTTCACAGAGATTTGTAAGGAAGCGTAAAGATGTGATTGGTGGAGGTTGGGAATAAAATTGTTCTGACTTAGCGTTATCATTTTATTATTGAAACATTATGCCAGATATGAGGGAAATAATAATACTGTTTCGTGCATAAAGTTTTATTGTTCATGTAAAGAAAATAGTGTTAAATGCATTGTTAAATCTGTTAATGATGAGATATTTGAAGTAGAATTTGATTTTCAAAGAAAATATCCTTTAAAAAAAAATAGAGCCCATACATCAGTTATTATAATTTAAAAAGCTTATGGCAAAATAAAAGTGTGTTTTTCTTCTTTGCTTGACAAGGCTAGTATCCATGTACTTGAGGGAGCCCTTCCCTTGTACGTTTGGTAACTAAGCAAAGGTTTCTTTAAAACGGACTCGAGACATAATTTTGATGTGTTTAGCGGGTTATGAAATGTTGCTTGAGTGAGTGAAATCACATGTAGCTGAAGTTATGCTATGAGCATTGTCTTTATCCTGTAAATTTCACTGATATTCTGTCCTGTCAGGGCGCGTACGCTGTCATTGTCTCTCACGTGTGTGCTTTTTTCATCCTTTCTAAGATGGGGCCTCACATAGTCTAGGCTGGCCTCAAATTGATGTGTAGTCCAAGATGGACCCCTGACTGATAGCTGGGAAACAGCGTTATACCGGCTCAGACCCCCTGAACATGGGTCTCAGTTGGAAGGCCTGGGCAGTCTAAGGGACCCCTGACAGTGGAACCAGGATGGGTTCCTGGTGCACAGAAGGACTTTGGGAGCACATTCCCCATGGAGGGATACTCGCTTAGCTAGAGGCAGGAGGGAGGGCCTAGTCCCTACTGCAAATGACTTGAGATTTCCATGATCCCCCCTGGAAGGCACCACCCTCCCTGTGCAGTGGGGAGGGGGATGGGATGGCAGGGACGTTTGGAGTGCATGGGAGGGAGAGGGAACTGGGATCGATATGTAAAATAAGAAAAAAATAATAAAATAAAATTAAAAAAACAAAGATGACATTGAATTCCTAATTCTCTTGCCTCGGCCTCTCACATGCTGCCATTCTAGGCATATAACACCATGTCTGATTTAATGTGTGTGTTTAATGGATAGCACATGACTTTAGAGTCTAGATTTGATTCAGTACCAACTTCCTTGGAGTTTTGCATCGTTTTCTTTTGTCTGAGCAATAGTTTGTTCTAAAAAAAATAAATAAATATAAACAAAACAAACAAAAAAAAAACAAGCAACAAGAAGCCAAAAAAAAAAAAAATCATTTATTTACATGCCCATCCCTACCTCTATATGTGTGCCTGCCAGATGGAGGCCAGAAACGGGTATCGGATCCCCTGAAGTGGGAGTTACAGGTGGTTGTTAGCCCCCAAAGGTACTGTGGATAGGGCGCAAGCCCTCAGAAAGGGTGACGCCCTCCCTTAGCTCCCCAGACCCACTTCACCTTTTCTTAGGTGCAGGAGGAAGCAAGCCCATGGTTCTTTTTAGTCCTCCTACGTTTGAAAGGGCTAGACTGACCCTCGTGTTTATTCTGTTCTCAGGCTTCAGAAAAACGAGTAGAATGACAGAGCTCTTCCTTTTCTTTCCCCCCCACAGAAGTCATGACTCGTTCAAAACACAAACCAAGAAATACGCCAAATCCAAGTATGACTTTATGGCAAGGAACAGCAGTGAGCTCTCGGTCCTGAAGGATGACATCTTAGAGGTAACTGATTTCACCCTCTCGAATGTCTCTGGGCCTTCTGAAAGAGAAACCTAGACCAAGAACTTGTCTCTTTGTACACCCTGCATCCTGGGCATCTGCATCTCTTTAGAAGTAGTAGCTACTTAGTTTATGTGACCCCACAATAGTGTTGAGCGTTAAAGTAAGAGACACGTAGATCACTGTGGAGCAGGGGAGTGATTTCTTGGCTTGCTTTGTTTTCTTTGGGGTTTATTCATTTTGGAATCAAGGCTAGTTGTGAATCCGATGGAGAGGAATCATGACAGTTTAATCAAAGAAAACATTTCCTCCTTCTCTGAGAATTCTTGCACAGATGTCATCGTGTTGAGAGTAGTTAGTGTTTCTTAGGTTATACTTTAGAGTACATTTCCTTTAATATATACAAAGCATTTTTTAAAGAAGAGTTTTTTATATTTTCCCTTTCTATTCTACAAATGGAAACAATAGAACTTTCCAGAATGGCCATCTCATTATTGTTTGAGTACCTCAAATGATGCAGTTGCATTTCGGGGACAAAGTATGTACTTGGGGTAGATTTGTCATAGTAACTATCCTATGCAAATACCAATAATTATAAGGCTTCATGTACTTCCTAAGAATTTCAATCTCATGTGTTCATACTCAGTTCATTATCAGAAGTCAAAAGGCTTTCTTGATTAAAATTGAGAAATAAATTTGAACTTTGCCCGTGGATGGGTTTTGTTACCAAAATTGTTCTTTTTTTTTTTTTTTTTTTTTTTTTTTTTGCCTAATGACAGATACTTGATGACAGGAAGCAATGGTGGAAAGTTCGGAATGCCAGTGGAGACTCTGGGTTTGTGCCAAACAACATTATGGATATTGTGCGGGCCCCGGAATCTGGAGCCGACCCCCCATACACACACACCATACAGGTAACTTGGGTTCTGAGCAAAAGTTAATATTTACAGATTTCCAGGGACAGGAAAAGTGTCTTTGTGTGTTAGTCACTGTGAGGTTGAACTGGTTATATATATTTTTAGAGCAACGGAAGACCAGCGTGGAGACAGTAGAGAACTGTGTGTGTTTTCTGACTCATTTCCTAAGGAGTCCCTTACATGTCCAGCAATAAGTTACTGCTCCTCTGAATGCTTTTTATACCAATTTGTAGTATTTCTGACAAATATAATTTTTTTGTCTCCTTGCCAATTGGTGTGGCCCCAAGACTACTGGAGGGTAAAACTCCATCTTTTACAGCCTTTGACTTCAGAGTCTATGCACTCTCAGTCTCTGGCCAGCCTCCCATGCACATTCAGCATGCCTTAGCACCAGGGATATATGTCCTGGCGCTATAGTGTTTTTCCTTTCCTTATATTAAGGTTAAGTGTGTCTGTGATGTAGAGGACGTATAGGACAGGCTCTTCCCCATGATCACTGATGACTTCCCAGAGCTCGCACACACCACCGTCTCATGGCTTTAGTTGCCTGCTGGGTTTATCCTTTTTGACAGCTGTCTTCACTTGAGCTGGCTCTCTGGGATGAGTTCCTCCAGAAAGGACGGGCTCTGTCACGCATAACCTCAGAACCCTAGTGCCTTAGGGAGAAGTCTTTCCATTTTCGATCTTGGGAAAAACACCGTTCCTGCCTCCATTCTTCCTATGATTTCATTGGCATCACTGATTTGTGTAATGGCGGTACAGAATAGGCAGTGAGGCAGTTCATTGTTGGAAGAAGACTAAGTGTCCAGGCCTTGCGTGGAGTTCATTATTCCGCCTGGACACTTTGGGACTCCCTGTGACACTTAAGCCTCCAGTATACCCTGGCCCCTTCCCAGAGGGATTTGGCCTTGTTAGAAGCCACACAAGCCCAACAAACACTTGATACTGAGAATTCTCACCCTTGCCTGTGGAGACACATACCCATCTTCCCAGAACTGGGGGAGTGGGGGAGGGGCTGGCTCACCACGGATGTGATCTCAGCTTGGGTTAATATAGTAAGACTCTGCCTCAAAACAGAAAAAGAAGACACAACATTGGTGTTCTGTATCCCCTGGTGTAACGGGATAGAAGTAGAAGTCTGTTTACTGTACTTGGTATTTTGTTTTGTTTTTTTTCCTGACCTGACATGACATATGTACTTACTTATGCCAATCATTTGTCATTAGCTTTTGATGCCAAAGAAGGAATTTGAATTATTCAAGGTATGGTGTGCTGTGTTTCCCATGGGTTTTTGCAGTGCCTTTTCTAACTTCATTTTCCATATGGCTTTCCTTTCTGTAAGTTCTTCTATTTCTAAGTGTGAGATGTACTCACCTGGCATAATGACGTCAGGCCTCTCCCCAGAGTAAGGGTACCAAGCGTCTGCTTTCTCTCCTGCAAGGGTTTGATCTTATCCTTAACAGTGATGTCATAGATGCTTGAAGTGTGTTTCTGCAACCCTGAGGGGGGATATCCACCCTTTGAGAAGTAATGACGCTAATGACGAAGTATAGCATGCAATTATTTACAAAGGATGCCTTTCTGCCATGTGGGCAAGCAGATCCAGGAGTTTCTACGTTTACATATTAAACACACTCAAGTGCGCATGATTCCTAGGACCAGATGAACTGAAAAATAAGGCAACCTTATTAAACTTGCAAGTAATGCTTATTCTGTGTATCTGTCCCCACTTGGGACTTCTGTTTCAAAAGGACCCTAAAAAGGAGTCTGACTCCCATCTCTACCAGCTACTTGGTCTTGCCCTTCTCCTCCAGCTGTGACTCCTGGGCTGTACAGTTTGTTGACTTTCCTGTTTCAGGCTTGCCTCTGGCTAAAACAACCCCAAACGATTAGTACACAGCACAGGCAAAAATAGTTCTTGGAGGAAAACACAACGCCCACTCTCCCCGGTTCTGATCTTTCACAGAGCCTCATCTTAGATTTTTGTCAACTTTGGCACAATCGAGAGTTTGGGTTTTTTTTTTTCTTTTCTTGAGTATTCACAAGGAGTCTGTGCTGAAACTTTGTGTAAACAGAGATTTGTGGTCTCTGAGAAGGAGTGCATGTTCGGGCTGTCTGCACAGTCTCGCTGTGCTGTAGAAATGGGTGGAAGAGCTCTTGTGGGTGCCTCTTTTCTCCTCTTCTCCCTCCTCTCCCTGCAGCCTCCCTCCCTCTTTCCCTCTCCCCGCCTCTCTCTTAGAGGCTAGGGTGTGGGCTTACCTTTGAAAAGGATTGCAAACTCTCTACCCCCATGACACCTGGGAATTCTGGTCTGAATGCAATGAAGATCTCCTAATGACAGCCTACCTACCTGACATGCCACCACAGTGTCCTGAAAAGAATGGAGTTGCCTGGGAAAGAAAAACCCTCACAATCATATCCTAGCCAACTGCCTGTCCCAATGACAGCACCGCAGACACCTTTATCTGAGACCTCTGGGGAAAATGAGCAGCTCACTTCAGAATGACAAGGCCCCTCCCATCTAGGTACAGTGCAGGGATGCTCGGGCCCTCACCATGTAGGACCCGAGTAGCTTCCAGATCCCGTCTTACTCTTTGCCATTTGTTCTTTCATGTATTTGCTCGGTGCCAGCTTCTTGGCATTGGTAAGAAGAGTAATAGGAAGGGTGGCACTCAGCACTCAGTGGCTTCTTGTCTCCAGCTCGCCTGTTGCTTTGCCCTGTCCTTGGTGCAGCTGTATGAAGGACAGTGACATGCATCCCATCCGTACAGATCTCTTCTCCCTTCCTCCCAGTCACATCAAAGCTTTTAAATAAAGCAAGATTCTGTGACTCATAACCTCCATCACTACACCTGGGAGGCTGAAGCAGGAGCATTTCTGGAATCTGAGGCCAATCCTTACTGCAAAATGAGTCCTGGGCCAGCCTGGACTACAGTGTATAGATTTTTGTGTCATGATACCTGCTGATTAATCAGTAAAGCCAGCTGCATAGTGACAGAACCAGTGGGCGGTGCCATTCTGAGCCCAAAGTTCTTTAAGCTCTCCACATATATATCTCCTTGAAGTCCCACAGCAACCCGATGATGTAGGTACATGACACATAGCAAACTCAGAGTTACACAGCAGCACAAAACCAGGACCAGGACCCAGGCATGTGGATCCAGAGCTGGTGTCCTGGTGATATTCCGTTAACCCTGTTATCCCAGGGAGGGTTCAGGAAATGTCCCTATCTCTTTGTTTAAGCAGGGGTCTGTTGCGTGAATGCTCAAAGGGCCATCTCTCCCATACGTTGTACCTTGAGACTAGTAGCTGACTGGTCATCACCCTTAGCATGACTTCTTTCCTCCTAATGAACCCTTCCATTTCTTGCATTTTGTATGTCCTTTCTTTTTTCCATACTTCGGGAAAGCCGTGCTGTGTGTCCTTTATTTTCGGGAAAACCGTGCATATGGTGTGGTGACTGGCAAAGTGGGCATTCCGTGAGTGGCAGAAAGCAGGCATGGGACGCAAACGGCCTCTGCGCAGCCTCCCTGGCTCTCCAGGAGTTTAAAAGCGAACACTCCGTGCTTCTCACTTCCATCCCCTTCCTTTTCTGGTCCCGAAGGGCTCAGTTCCCGGAGAAGGCTCAAGGACAGCACTTGTGTGTTGTTGCACAGAGTGGGACTCTGTTCTAACAGCAGGGGCCTCACACCTGAAACAGCCAGGACTTAGGTGTTGCATTGTCACCTGAAGTCCCTGGGAGTCAAGGTTGTTTAATAATCCTCACATTTGGAGTGATTTTCACAGCCCTCTCAAGGAAGGTTCCTCCCTGCAGCTTTGGCAGCAACTTAGACGTTACAGAGGAAGAGATGCAATAGAGTTTACCGAAGAGGAAGAGGAAGTGTGTGTGTATGTGTGTGTGTGTGTGTGTGTGTGTGTGTGTGTGTGTGTGTGTGAGAGAGAGAGAGAGAGAGAGAGAGAGAGAGAGAGTATGTGTGCGTGTATGTATGGGATGGTGTGTGTGTGTGTGTGAGAGAGAGAGAGATTGTATGTGTGTATGGATGTGTTTGATGGTATGTGTGTGTGTGATGGTGTGTGTGTGTGTGTGATGGTGTGTGTGGGATGGTATGTGTGTATGTGTGTGTGATGATGTGTGTATGTTTCAGTGAAGCCACAGGAGAGAGGAGAAAATGTTTTCCATGGACACAAAAAAGTGGCCCGGCTTTCCATTAAAATGTAACCACCCAGGGCTCTGCATCTCTTATCTGGAGCACAGATGGCCCCAGGTGCTTTCTTTTCATGCAGAACGTACTGCCACCGAAAACTTTTTGTTTGAGTTGTGTTGATGTTGTTGCTGTTTACTTGATTCCCAGGCTAGCCCTGCCCATCTCCTGTATAGACTGCTTCCCATGGGTTCCCCTGCTGTGTGAGGAACCCTGATCTTATTTTTAAGGCCACCACAGCTGGACTAAAGAACTCTCCTGTGTGTTGTTAAATGTTGGGTGTGTATGTTTATTATTTCTATAGTGTTTCTTACTCCACCAAGGGGAAAAAGTCAGATAATTGCCAGTGTCCAGCCATTGCCCAGTACCACCTGCTCTGTACTTCTTGGCTGTTACAAATTGTGTGGAAAGCCTACGCCGGTGGTGCTTGGTGAGGATCCTAGCCTTGATGCTATCGCTAGCCAGCTGTGTTCCCTTAGAGAAAGAGTTTTCTTTTCCTCAGTTCCCATGTGCTTTGCTGTGAGCTAAAAGTCTGGCTATGTCATCAAATTCTCTTACCCACCATGCATGTGTTTAAAGAGCCCAAAGCTGAAAGCGGGAATATTTTCTAGAGACGACTATTAAACCACTGACAGTATTGATCTTAGTCCATCTCATCCGTGCCTTGTTTAAACCCAGTCCGGATGTTGAAACAACTGCTGGACAGAAAATGGCCATCTTGCTGACATCACCTTCGTACCCTTCAGGCAGGCCAGCTCTCTTTCAATACGAGGTGTTTATAAGTTGTTATAAATTATTTACAGAGGTCCATCAGGGGATCATTAGTTAGAGGCAGGGTTTGTAAACAAGAATGGCTGTCATTGCTCTTGAATAAACATATTTTTGTGTGTATACATACACACATGTATATATATATATATATATATGTACATGCATAATACACAAACGATGTTTAAAGTATATACACAAATAAAGTATAATTATCACAAAAGTAATTGAATGAACATATCATTTCATTTCACACAGCTACCCATTCCCCCAACGAGGACAGCCATAGCCTGCTCCTTTAGCAAGCCCGATTCTAATGCACAGTTATCAGTTATGACCCTCGTACTGCACATTCAGATTTTCTGTTCACATTCTGCACCTGCTACTTCCTGTCATAGGACCCACACCCGGCACAGGCACACACCGCGGCCCATGATCTGTGCCCACCACCCCAATCCTGGTAACCACAATGTCTCTATGTCTGTATGTTTGACTCTAAGTGTATTCTTTATAAGCGGTGAATAGAATGAACCTGTATCATAATCTCTTCAGGCAATGCTCAAAGAGCTTGTTACTGAGATGTTCCGACTCAGTGCTGTTAACTCTGTGTGCTGAGCTGGGAGGTAGGCAAAGAGGTGTGGGAATTAATTATATATTTACAAACTCCTTTGCTGGCTGACTTGTGGGTAGGTAATTTTGCTGTCACAAAAAAAAAAAGTTTGTTCGTGTTTTCTGTTATTTGGTGTAAATTATAATTAATATTCTTTCAATTCCATCTCCTGTGTTAATTTTCTCATTTAACGTGATTTGCTCCATCCCCTAATAGCAATTACTTGGCGAGCTGTCAGAGGTACTCATATATCCGTTCCCTCCTGGCAATTCTTCTTCCTGCAATTTTTTTTGGATTCTGTTTCTGGACTTAACACCATCCAAGTATCCCAGCTGTGCTGTTTTCATTGCAGGGTTTCAGAGAGGCCAAACGTAAAGGGGAAGAAGTACAATTCGGTGCAGGACAACATTTTAAGATGAGTCCCCTGCCGGTGGCTTGGTTGGATTTACTTGCATAATCCCCCGAAGCAGGGTTTTGCAGGAATCAGGCACTTACCTCGAGTCACTTTAATGCTCCAGAAGAGAATTTTTGCTCAGGAAAAGTGACTCACAGCAACTTAATTGTCAGCAGGAAAGTGCATTTCTTAGGAGGCAGAGCCATTCCGACCTCCTTCAGAGAAACACACAAGGATGCTTTGTTTACAGTAGAGCTTGGCATTCCTGAGAGATGATGGATGGGACTCGGGAACTGACAGTGTCAAACAGAAGCGGGTCCATTGCAGGTGATGCAGCTGCTGTAAACGGGGAGGCTTGTGGAGATGTGGGACTTCAGTGGCGACTCCTGGGAAAGGCCCAGGCTGAGGTGCAGCCTCAGCCTCCGTGGGGCAGGAAGATGAGGCTCCTAATGAGCTATACCCGGGAAAGTCTTCCAGGATTCGGGTGTGTTTGGAGTCACTGGGTGTGGGCCTCCAAAGAGGAAGGAAGAACAGGCGTTGGGCAGTAGGTAGAGAGAGCAGAGATGATGGGAGGGACCCAGAACCCAGGTTCCGGGCATGGGTACCGACTCAGTCACTTTCAGAAAGGCATGATTTGAGGATCTGGTTTCTCTTCCCTTTTCTTGTCAGAAGTTGAAGGCGAGCAGGAAAGACTGAGTGGAGAGGGAAATATGCAAGTAAATAGGACTCTGGCATAAATCATGAAAAGTGTCTTTCTGTGGCTTTGGAAACTTGGATTTGGTTTAAGTTTTTGACCTATTGTTGAGTGGGGTCTGTTGGTGCTGTTGCCTTGTATAGTAGAAGGGGGTTGAAAACAGCTGAGACCCCAGTTGGTGAGCCTGTCTCTGGGCTTGACTGTGACACTCATAGTGCTCTGGGCTTGTCACAAAATTATCTCATAAAGAGAAAAACACTAGCTGTTCTTGTTTTTTATGGAAGCAGAAAGAAAATGAATCATACTATGGCACTCAGAGCTTGCAGCTTTTTTTTTTTTTTTTTTTGGTATAGCTTTAAAAACAATCATTTAAATTCTGACACTTTTGAGACATTGACATGATTTCATTACACCACTGAAGGGCACACTTGTCTAGGAAACAAAGCCTATGTATTAAGTGGGCTTTGGTGTGTGCTAAGTAGTACTTTTGGTGATGTTTGCTATGTTTTGGATATTTTTTTTTTTGGCCCAAATATAAGAGAAATATCTTGTGGGGTTTGAGTTAATAATACAGGACAGCTTTCTGACCTGATTGCTGACTATATTAGAAGTGTCTCTAGGACAGGGTGCTGGGAGGCCCAGAAAGAAACCTGTTCCTCTCCTGCCTCTGGGCTCCTTGCTGCCCCCCACCCCCCTCAGCCCTCTCTCAGTTTTGTGCCCTTCCCTGCATGCTACCCTTCCCATCCTTACCAGGGGCTGGGGAGTGAGTCACAGCCCTCCAGAGACAGCAGCAAGGGCCAAGGGTCCCTTCCCATGAAGCGAAGCATCCCACAGGGATTAAGTCTCTTCCTGTGAAGGCACCTAGGCGGTCAGTGTGTTCTTTTGTGAGTGACAGTTTAATTGGAAAGTAATGTGTGGTGTGTGTTTTTATGGTTTTGATCTCTGTGGAAATCTGGGAGGACTTGCTTAAAAAGCAGAGCTGCCTTATATTTGGGCCAGTTTAGAAGTGAAAAGTAAATACTGTCTTAATGCAAGACCTGGATTTCCAGAAGGTTTCCTTTTGGATTTTCTCTGGGATTGCACTGGTGCAGTATTTAAGCTTCACTTCATAGTGCTGCATCTTTACTCTGCAAAGATGTGCCTCTCGAGGACTGGGGGTCTTTACACGTGGTTATCTGACATTGTTTTACATATACTTACAGTTTCCAGCATTATGTTTAATAACAAGTACACACAAATATTGTTTTATGATATCACAATTTTATCTTCCTTTTAAAATATAAATCCCCACCCACGGCCCCTCCTACTCCCATTTTTTCCCTTCTTATCTTTATTTATTTATTTATTTATTTATTTATTTATTTATTTTTTGTGGGCCTAAGTGTGAAGGCAGAGCCTTCTGTATGTTGGACAAATGCTGTACCACGGATCTATGTCTCCAGCCCGAAGAATTGATAGTGCCTTTATCATTAAAACCATTCACCATATGTATTCCCACTTTTAACAAATAAAATTTCTAACGTGTGTAAATTAGCAAAAAGATAGTGGTAGAAAGTGTTGTGCCATGAAAAGTTAATTGTTTAAACTTACTTATTCAGAAGCATAACCCCATTATTCACTAAATCAATGCATGGCTCCCTCTAAACCTCCTTGTAAACAGCAGAATTAGACCTTTGACATTGAAAGCAAGAAGTAAGAGATGCTTAATGTTACTGACTTTCAACTCCATCAAAAAATTATTCATTTAAATTATAAAATAATCAGAGTATTTTTAACCTATCACAGTCTTCTGTAAGTTTAAGCCTAAACTTACTTCTCTGTATTCTCATGGTTTGAGCTAGTCACTCTTTAAACTCACACGCTGACTTTGAGCAAATATGTAGAGTATTTAAAAGGTGGTTTTAATAACCATGGTATTAAAGTGCACATACATATGCCTACATTCATTAAGGAATGGCACAGGTAACTTTACAAGTAAATAGCCAGTGATGTCAATTTGTACCTCATTTTCCAGTCTAAGTTCATTTACACACACACACACACACACACACACACACACACACACACACACACTCACACACACTCTTGAAGTTAATTCTTGTCTTTTTGTAGAAGCAAAGGATGGAGTATGGTCCAAGATCAGCTGAGACTCCTTCTGCTCCATCACCCCCTCCAACACCGGCACCCGTCATTCCGGTCCCCCTTCCACCTTCTGCACCAGCACCCGTTCCTGTGCCCAAGGTTCCAGCAAATGTCACCCGTCAGAACAGCAGCTCCAGTGACAGTGGGGGCAGCATCGTGCGGGACAGCCAGAAATACAAACAACTCCCCGAGGACCGTGAGTTTCCTAGGGACCAGACCCAGCTCTACTGAGTCTGCTCATATTAAATATGGTTACATGTAAATCATAACCACTTGTCCTTCGAGGCTAGTCCCTCATGCCTTCTTGATCTCTGAGTATCTCTGAGAGGCAGGCCATTTCCTCAGCTCTCTGAGGTGTGTATCTGTGCACACACTCGTGTGATGTGGCCGTTGAATGCAGACCTGCCTGAGCCAGGCGTCCTGGGATTGACTCATGGAAGCCGCCTTCTACCAGCATATTTCAAGGCTTTAATGAGCTTCCATGTATTTTAGTTCCTGGAAAGTGGAGGAAACCCAAGCTCTGCTTACTAGGATAAGTGTAAAGATTTGAGATAATACTTACAAGTATTTAGTGGGCGTGGGGTTGCTCAATCTCCTCCATGAGGATTTTCTTCCTTCCTTCCTTCCTTCCTTCCTTCCTTCCTTCCTTCCTTCCTTCCTCTTCCTTCTTTCTCTCTTTCTCTCTCCCTCCTTTTCTTCTTCCCTTCTTCTTTCCCTCATTTCCTCCCTCCCTTCTTCCCTCCCTCCTTCTCTCCCTTTCTTCTTCCCTACTTTCCTCCATCCCTCCCTCCTTCCATCCCTCCCTCCCTCTCTCTCTCCCTTCCTTCTTTCCTTGGTTGTCACAAGCTACTGACATCTAACCAGCATTCGGGGGGAGAGGGGGGAGAGTTGGCAATAGCCTGCGTTGTATAGGCAGTTGGAAATATCAGCAGTGCGGAGTTTGAAAACCCTGATTAATTTTGACAGTGTAAGCAGTCAGTAAATGTCTGCTACTGTCACTGTCCTCTCCTCATTGTTCCCACCTTCCTCTTTGACCTCTCCCTGGTGTCTGCCATCCTCAGATACATACACGCTCACATTAACCTTACGTCATCATCGCCCACCAGCATCGACCTTGAGTTTGTTTCCCATAAAGATTTTGTGTAGCTTGAACTTCATAGTTTTATGAATTAGAATAGACTTTTTTTTAATAAGACTATTTTCTGTGAGAGCCACAGTAAAATCAGCAGAATTAAAGACATTGTGATGACTTTTTGGTTACCTGTGTTGTTGCTGAGGCTGAGCTTTGTAGGTATGTAGAAAAGCTGAAGGCAATTCTGAGAGTTCTTACTGTGTTATACATATCTGTTTCGTGTCTAACTATGCTTGTAAAGCATCACAAGTCAATTTGCGTGACAAAAACTCATTATAGAAAACTGGGAAAGCCAAAACCAAGAAGACATTTCCTGTACCTGAAGCTTGATAGAAGTCTGTAAAGGGTTAGCAGACATATTGCGTGGAAAACATAGCTACCATTTGGACTCATGGCCCCTCCCAAGGTTCTGTACTTTTCGCTCTTTATAAATGACTTCTACTATAAATGATCTATCCACTTCCCTTCCCTCCAATACTCTCCATGTTGTTAGAAAAGGAGTGATCTGCATCTTAGTCTTACCACAGAGCCGCATCTCTGACATTCAGGTACCTGTAGTACCTGTATCCAACTATTAATCTCACAGCTGACATCTTAGGCCTGAGGCTCAGGTTCAAATACATTCCTAAGTTTCAGTTCCGTTTTCTCCCAGTGAGTCATAGCTGTATGTGCCCTTTCGCTGTCATTCTCAATGAAAAAGAATACAGAGGAGACACAAACATATTACTCTTTAACCGTTATGGAAATAATGGCTAGATGTCATAGCCATCAGTCTATTATATGCACAGTTTCTCTCCTGAAGCATGGGCGATTCATATAACCTTTTTAGTCATGCTTGACCTCATTAGAATATTACAGAGGGGTCAGAAAGATGACAAAATAAGAAAAGGTGCTTAGCACTAAGCATGGTCTGAATTCAGTCTCTGGGACCTACATGGCAAAAAGAGGGAACCAACTTTCTTGTGTGTCCTCTGATCTCACACTCACACACGTGTGTGCAATACACACACACACACACACACACACACACACACAGCAATATATAAATGAAAATTAAAAAAAGTGAAAATTTGGAAAAGAATATAATTCTATATCAAAAACAACTGTTTACAAGTGAAAATATGTATACTCTAATTAAATATACTACTAAATTTTTAAAATATGTGTGAGCTTTTAAAAAGAATCTTGTTTTTCAAAGATAGAAGAGAAATAGTTTTCAGATGGGAAAGTTGTGTGAGTGTATTCCATTTCCCTGGGGAACATTCCCTCTGAGAAACAACTGTTCTCTTCTCCTTTCTTCCCACAAGTTTACACATCTCTGCCTGACACGTCAGCACTGTGATCTCTGACACGGTGGCGGTCTGTTCCAGGCCCGGGGTCAGAATTCAGAGGCATCCAGTCCTCTTGGAAGGACACGTGGCCTGGAATGGCTTGCTCTTTGTCCCACTCCAGAAACCCAAGAGTCTAGTGGGAAAGAGGCATAGCTGGAATTCTTGGATGAGAGCAAACTGTTCTGCTAAGGGAGACTCATCATCTCCAAGTCTGCTCTTTATACATGTAAAGGTCACGGGATCTGTAAAATAGAATGCTCTCACCAAATTATCGCATGGGCTTGACTCCTTAACATAATTTACTCTCATCATCGCTCGTGTACCATTCTAAAGTATCTCAAGAGTATAGTTTGCCATTAAATAAATTTTATCTCTCTGTGTAAAATGAATGTTTCCCAACAGCATATTTTTGGAGCAGTTTTTTATTTTGTTTTGTTTCCTGAACAAATGTCAGGGCTGTCTCATGGTCATTGAGCAGATGGCATAACTAAGTGTGGGTGTTTTGAGGTTCACGTTTCTCTCACAATAGCCACTACAGTCTCTGTTCATCCCCAGGAGGGCCAGCATGAACTTCTGGCCTCTGCCGTGAGTAAGAAGATGTAGCGGTATTGTTCTTTCTCACTTTGCGGCAGACCTACTGCCTGCATGACGGTATACTTAGTGATGGAAAACGGCTACTGAACGTAGACCCTGTTTTACTTACACCCGTCAACATTATCCCTCCCCTTCTTTCTTCCTGAATTTTTCTTTCTCTCTCTTTTTCTTTCAATTTCTTCCTCTTCTCCTAATGGGGAAGCGTCCCTCTCTCCAAGAAGCTGTGTCATCGGTGGCTGCTGGGGGACATGAGGTTGTTGTCTTTAGAGCTGTAACTGCCACTGAGTTACTAATGCTCTAGGAGCTAGGTTCACCCTCAAGCCCACATGAGTGGTCCTAGGGAAACCCAGCAGGTAGAGAAACAAAAGCAAAATAAGAGGACCTGGCTGCAGGGGTTAGGGATGGTGACAGTGAGGACAGGAGAGGGTGAAGGAGTGAATGTGAGCAGAATATATTCTGTACATAGAGGAAGTGTTCAAGGAATAAACTAATTGAAAATAGCATTTCTTGCACACTTGAGGCCCTAGTACAAATTAGACTCTATTAGCACTAATTGTTTCACAGTTCATTTCCAAGAGACACCAAACACTTTTTCTCTGAATGACATAAAAAGCTCCCTTAGCTATCGGTCATTGCCAAGATAATTAGTTAATTGGATTTTAATATCAGTTCTTGAAAACCATAACAATATACCTAAATTAACACATGTATTTTTTGATATATATATACTATTTCATTTCATTGCCACCTCTCTCAGAACACCGTGCTCATTCATGAACACATGGCTAAGAGTGAAGGATTGTGGGAAAGATTATCAAAGAGAGTTTGAGAACAGCCCTGGGCTGAAAGTCAGACCATCTGGTTCTAGCTAATTTCTACCTCTAATTGAGAGTGCCACTTAGACAGATTATTTTTCTTTGTTCTCCATTCCCTGACCTGGTTACATCATGATGGTTGTCACAGCCTCAGAGAAAAGGTCAGAAGACAGCCCCTCCTCCCTTCCCTTCATATCTGTCGGATAGGGTACAGGAACAGACAAGGCAGAGAAGAACCAGGCTTACATTCTGATGAAAGGCCAGGCGAATAAATGTCTTGCTGGAGGCTGATAAAGTGCCCAAGAGTTTGGAGGCTAACATAGCTATGTAGATTGGAAACGTTCTGGGGGAGAAATTACAATTTTAAATGGCACTGGAGAACCCTGAAGGAGCTGATAAAGGAGCCAGGTGGCGGTGGCGGTGGCGGTGGCGGTGGCGGTGGCGGTGGTTTCCAGGAAAAGGGGCTGGAATGGGCGGTAACCTTCCAGGCACTAAGGAAGCACAGCACTTCAGTTGGGTAGGACTGAGTAGAGACCCATCTTTTCTCCAAGAGGTAGAGGTCAGGCAGCACAGTTACTAACAGTGGCTTGGGAGCCCTGGGGCTGCTATATGCAAGGACCACTGTGATTGGTCTGTTAGCAGAGGGTGCAGAGAGGAGTGTAGACAATGGCAAGTGGCAGGCTGCGGCCTCAGGACCAAGCTGGAGACAGAGAGAGAATGAAGCAGTAGGATTTGGGATGCAGTTTGAAGTGGGAGGCTAAAGGGGCTTTGTTAGTAGACTGTGTAATATAAGGCCTCAGGGAAACACAGGGTGGTTCTGAGACAAAATGGAAAGATGAAATTAGTTGCCAGGAAAGAGTGAAGAAGTGTGAAAGGAGACAATAATAAATAAATAATGTATATATTTATTTATATATTAAATATATTTAATTAAATTTAAATAAAGTTTATTTATTTATTTATTATTGTCTTCTTTCACATATATATATATTTGATCTCCAAGTCATCCAGGCCTGGGGATTCTGTATGCCAGACTTCACATAGCGTAAGATAAGGCAAAATGATGGTTGATGACGTAAGCGCAGGCCAAGAAGAGGTTCCCAGGTTTGAGCTCTGCAGTACTTCTACAATGCTGAGTTCAGCAGATGAGAAGATTCAGATATGTATGGATACTGAGAAAGAGGACAGAAGACAGAGGCAAGCAGACAGCAGGGAGACCCAAAGGCCCGGCAGGAAGCACTTCAGGGTAGAACCGCTTGACATAGGCATTGGGTGAAAGGGGGTAGAGGCTGGGAAGGAATTGGCTTCTGGGGAGAGAGAGAGAGAGAGAGAGAGAGAGAGAGAGAGAGAGAGAGAGAGACAGAGACAGACAGAGACAGAGACAGACAGAGACAGAGACAGAGAGAGAGAGAGAGAGAGAGAGAGAGACAGAGACACAGAGAGACAGAGAGACAGAGAGAGGAGCAGGCTTATACAGGCCCATCCTCGTGGACTGCTGCCTACAAAGGAGCAGAGAAATGGGGAGCAGGTAAGAGAGAAACGTGCCTTAAGGGAGAGAGAGAGATGACTGAAAGGTGTGTGGATGAAATGTCTCAGGAAAGAGGGAAGTTGATAAAACACAGGGTAAATAGGAGAGAAATTAGATCCAAAGGTTAGAATAGGCCTTGTCCTGGGTCCAGTACGGAGCGAGGGGCTGGCCTTCGGAGTGCTGGGTAGGGAGCAGTGTGGCTCAGCAGTCTGACAGGGAGGGAGATAGCCTAGGGGAGCAAGTATTGGCAGGAAGAACCTGTGCAGATTACCATTTACTTAGTTTTAAGTCAGGTTCCCACTGTGCAGCCCAGGCTGCTGTGGAACTAACTCATTGTGCAGTTTGGGGGGGGGGCTCTCTTGTACGTACTTTACTCCTAAATTAGGAAGTGAGATCAGTAGGGTGAGGATCAAAAATAAGTTGGAGGTCTGCAGAATAAGCCACAGATACTAAACAATTGCCTAAGGAGAGATGGCCTCGGGCTGTTACGGGAGGCTTGCATGGGCACTGTGTGATTGACTTGTGTTCCAAGTGTCGACCTGATGCAGCCCTCACCCTTGGCCACCCCATTTTTGACCACCTGGAGTATGTCTAGACAAGTCCCCCAATGAGAACACACTGGTTTGAAGCAGGGGCATGGACGGCCTAGTGGGGGTCCCGATCATTCATCAAACATCAGGCATTCGACTGCTGCCTCTCGTGCAGCTGAGCAGGCACAGGCACAGCCTACAGCGGCTCCTGAGCAAAGACAAGGGCCGGCGCGTCACTTCAGTAATCTGTCGTGAGATTTGTATCAGGTTGAGGTATAAGTGAGGGGTGGCAAATCCCTGAGGGGTCAGGAGGATTAGGGAGGAGGTTCTAGAGGGGGCGTCCCGTTAGAGATCTTTGACATGTGCGTTCCCTTTCGGTGTTCAGGCAGGAAGTCTCAGATGGAAGAGGTGCAGGATGAGCTCTTCCAGAGGCTCACCATCGGGCGCAGCACCGCGCAGAGGAAGTTCCACGTGCCACGGCAGACTGTGCCGGTGATCAATATCACTTACGACTCCACGGCAGAGGAAGTAAAGACCTGGCTGCAGACGAAAGGATTCAACCCTGTGTGAGTGTCCCGGGTGACTGGCACGCCTGCCTTCTCAGCTAGGTCTCTTCCCGGCCACTCATGACTCTTAGAGGTTGTCAGAGCCCAGGTGGCATTCTTTGTCCCTTATTCGGGAAATGGCGGCTAACTGTTAGAGAGCAACGAAGAAGGAGGCAGAATTGAGGGAAACAGAAACAGAAGTGACGGAGCTAATCTGTCTCCCTGGCAGTGGTTTGTGCTTTCACCAGTCTCTTGAACATGTGTCACCAACTGTGAGGACCGCAGGCCTTTTGCTTTTTCTCATCAGTTATGCGGGGTAAGATGGTGTTATGCAGGACCGCACCATGCAGGCGGTGTAACATAGGACTTCTTGCTACAGGACAGAGTGTGTCAAGGCCGTGAATCAGAGGAATCTTTACGGCTTTCTGTACCTCTGATCCACAAGGCTGTATGTAGATGCTTCCTGTATGCTTGCCACCAGGAAATGTTTGAACAACACATGTCTGAGGAATCTGAGTGTAGAAACTCACTCACTTGGTGTAATTGACAACAAAGTACAGTCGTTAGTCAGTTGCTGTGTTACAAGAAAACTGCCTGTTCCTGTTGGGACAGGAAACCTGAGGGGTCGATGACTACAGACCCCACTGCATCCTTTTCGATGCTTGGCCACAGCCGTTCTGCATGAAAGGAGCCTCTGGGCCATGGCCATGGATGTCTCTTGGCATTATGTTGTCTCAGCACTGTAGTGATGTTTAAGTATATGGGACAGACAGTAATGGACTGCATCTGTATCTCACACTTGAGAGGTAGGGATGGAGGACCTGCAGTTCAAGGTCAACCTGAGGTTGAGATGGAGAGTTCTAAACCAGCCTGAGCTCCATGAGGCTCTGTCTCAGAAGTGAAATAAAGTGAACACTCAAAAAAACAGAGAGATAAATGATAGATAGGAAACAGAAATAGGTAGGTAGATAAATACATACACAGATAGATAGATAGATAGATAGATAGATAGATAGATAGATTGATAGGTAGATAGGTGAATGGGTGGATGATAGGTAGATAGGTGGATGGGTGGATGATAGGATAGGTGGATAAGTGGATGATAGGGAGATAGGTGGATGGGTGGATGATAGGGAGATAGGTGGATGGGTAGATAGAGCTGGAGAGATGGCTTAGTTGTTGAATCAAGGCTCACAGCTTTCCCTTGCTAACATTTACAGCACTCTGGTAATAACTTCCTGCTCTCTATTTCAGGACTGTCAATAGCCTTGGGGTGTTGAATGGAGCACAACTCTTCTCTCTCAACAAAGATGAGCTGAGGTCTGTCTGCCCGGAAGGTGCCAGAGTCTTTAGCCAAATCACCGTTCAGAAAGCTGCTTTGGAGGTAAGGCTTGTGGAGCAGAGCTGGTGTTTGTGCTCAGGAGAGTGAGGGCTGGCCTCTGGCATCTCTGGGACCAGTGTCCGTGTCTATGTTAGTCAATTTCCCCTCACTGAAGAGATGAATTACATTTGGCTCAGTTTTTCCTTCTTTGCCACTAGATACCATCAGTAACTATTTCCAAGATTGTCTTGCAGGCCAACTAGAGATTTATTACTGAGCATTTTAACAAAGGCATAATGTTCTCATTTTATTGCATCGGCTCCTATAAAAACTACAGTTTTGCTATTAGAAAGTAAATTCATACCTGAGTTGAGTAACTTAGAGGCTATGACTATTTTTCTTGTTTTTATTTATTTTGGAATTGTCAGATAAATAAATAAATAAATAAATAAATAAATAAATAAATAAAGCTCTAGTTTGTGGGGTGCTGGAGAGATGGTCCAGCTGTTAAGAACATTCCCTGCTTTTATGCAGAACCAGAGTTCTGTTCCCAGCACCCACAAAAGGTCACACATAGCCATCTGTAACACCAGCTTCAGGAGGTGAACACTATACCCTGCCTATAAGGGCACCTATGTTCATGTGCCCATATACATATAAATGTAAGTAAAAATAAAAACACATAAAACCCAAGCCGTGGCTGGGTGTGATAGTGGCATATTTATAAGCCAGCCCTCAGGAGGTGGAGGCAAAGGGGTTAGTTCAAGGCCAACCTCAGCTTTATAATGAGTTCAAAGACTGCCCAGACTCCTAAGATCCTATCTCAAGTAAACTAAAGCCCTGGGTGCATTTCCCAAGCCTACTCATCCACCCACAGAATCAAGAATACTAAGAAGGGTCGTTTAAAAGGTGTAGCTGTGGGGTGGGGAAACAGCTTAGCAGCTAAGAGTGTGCTATTGTGAGAACCAGGGTTCCCATCCCAGCACCTGCTTACCCAGCAAGACATCCCACAAGTACTTCTGACTCCAGGTCTGAGGGATCTTCTGGACTCTGAACGTACACAGGCAGACCTGTGTGTGAATATGCCACATGCTTATATAATACTCTCTCTCTCTCTCTCTCTCTCTCTCTCTCTCTCTCTCTCTCTCTCTCTCTCTCTCTCTCTCTCTTTCTCTCTCTCTCTCTCCCTCCCTCTCTTTTTCTCTCTCCCATACAAACACACATAAATAAAATAAATTTGGAAGAAGAGAAAATATTCAGCTTCAGGAAGTACTTAGTCACGGCTGTCTGCATAGCAGCTGGAGAATGAAGGGACGTCTGTTCAGCTGGAATTATTCAAGCTACTCTCTTCAAAGTTGACTCTGTAAGAGTTAATAGTTTTGTGAAAAGTATAGTTGGCCTTAAATAAAAGGATATAGGACTCAACATGAAGCTGGTAGCTAATTATCCCTAGCAGGTATATCATGTAAATCGAACAGTTAAATAACTCAGGATAAAATAGCTTCATGTATATAATCCCATAACCATTCTCCATCAAGCAAAATTCCATTACTGTGAGTACTTTGCTACAACATTGATCTGGAAGAATTTCTTATATTCAAGTTTGGTGATTGCTTTTCATATGAAGAGTATGAATAAGAATCATGTCTTTCCTAAAGCAGTTTATTACCATTTATACTTTCCAATCTTGTTAAGAATGTGTAAATTACTTCTCAAGGGTATGTTAGAAAGTTCCCTGTTCCTGACCTTTCCGGATCCCTTTCTTCCAGGACGTTCTGTTACTATCATTGCCCTCCCTGCCTACTTCCTGCTCCGGGTCCCTCTGGGACTTGACTGAGGCAAAACCGACGCCTCGTTTCCAAGCGCTTCTTGCACACCTTCCCTCCTCTCCACTTTCTCGGACCCAGTCCTTCACGTAGTTTCTCGCCACACCACACCCCCCACGTGTCACCTCAGTCCTCACGGGGAATAAGGAGATGTCCCTGGGGGTTGTAGGGAGAGCTGGGAGGTGAGCAAAGCTAGCATAATCAGAGGGACACAAATGTCTGGAGGGAAATGTGTTCTGAAGGCACCCACCCTTTAAAAGCTCTGCGTGGAAGTGAGTGCTTTGCTTGACTGACAGGTGTGAAAACGTGGTTCGGTTGATACAGCCTTTGTTGTGACCGTGAAGACCCTAGTTCAGATCCTGAGTGTCCAGGTAAAAGGCAGACATGGCTGCATAAGCAGTGGGGAGGCAGAGACAGGAGGATTCCCGGGGCTGGCCG
Organism: Cricetiscus sungorus; assembly: GCA_030556225.1. Lineage (NCBI taxonomy): Eukaryota > Metazoa > Chordata > Mammalia > Rodentia > Cricetidae > Cricetiscus > Cricetiscus sungorus. Next base: position 43,038,488 of record JANBXA010000735.1, on the reverse strand, counting down.
GTCAACTGACCAGTGAGCCTCACGTGTAGTCTGAGATTTCTGTCTCAAAGAACTAAGGTAGAGCCAGGGTGCATTAAGAGGCAGAGGCAGAGGCAGAGGCAGAAGGGCCTCTCTGAGTTCCAGGGCAGCCGGGCCATAATGTAAAATTCTATCTCAAAGGAAAGAGAAGGAAATTAATAATGTCAAGAGTGACTGAGAAGACATTGATCTCTGACCTCCACATGCATGTGAACACTTAGCCATGTGATTCTGAACACACATGTGCACACGTATGTAAACATGTGTATGCATGCCAAGTGTTCTTTGATAACTGACTCCCTGTCCACATAACCTCATTCTACTGGCAGGTCTAGGACATCCTATATGCATTATTGCATTATTGATCTGTTTTCATGTTAAATTGAAAGGCACAGTCTGTGATGGTGAGTGACCTCATCAGTTAAATACTCATTCATCCGAAGTCTCACCCCCTATACATACTCTTCTGCTACAACACCGAACTCCTCATTACTAACTGGCACTGAACCACTATTGACACAATCAAACTATCTGTTAGTCATAAATTTGATTTTTTTTTTCTGTATTGTGTTTTTACCAGTAGCTTGTTTCGTTACTTGATCCATCATAGAATTTTCCTCATGATACATACATTCTGACCCCAGCCTAAATCAATTCATCAAATACTTACTTATATTCCTTATCACTATAATTAATCTTACTTCAGCTAACAGCACGTTTCAATTATTTATTGGCTGAGAGGGGTTAGGAATTATGTCATTCCTCTTCATCGGTTGTTGTCACAGCCGATCAAATGCTAACATAGCAGCCTTACAAGCAATCCTATACGATCGAATTGGTGACATTGGATTTATCGTTCCAATAGCCTGGCTATGCCTAAACTCTAACTCACGAGAAATTCAACAGATTTTCATAGCTAACAGTCAAAGCATTATCCCCTTATTAGGTCTTCTAATCATTGCCTACACCCATGACTACCCTCAGCCCAGAAGGTCCCACTCCAGTCTCAAGTGCTTTCCCCTCAAGCCCCATAGTGGTTGCAGGAATCTTCCTGCGAATCCGATTCCACCCACCAACCTCAAACAGCAGGTTAACCCAAACTATCATATTACTCTTAGGCCCAACCACCACACTATTTACAGCAATCTGTTCAAAATGATACCAAAAAAATCATAGCTTTCTCAACATCCAGCCAACTAGGACTAACCTAGTATTAACTAGGTGTTAAGCTCGTGGCTGACTCTAAAGAGAGTCCGTCTGCGTGTCGCCTGCTGCTCAAGTCAGAGACTTCACTGGCAGCTAGCAAAAGCTCCTAGCTGGAGGTCCCACAATGCACTTTGCCCCTGGGCCCTTTGATTTGACGGGAGCAACCACTGCAGCTACACGCAAGGCAGTAACTGTGCCGTCTGCTCATGTTCCTTTTCCAGGACAGCAACGGAAGCTCTGAGTTACAAGAAATCATGAGGAGACGTCAGGAGAAGATCAGCGCTGCCGCCAGCGACTCGGGAGTGGAGTCTTTTGATGAAGGGAGTGGCCACTGATTTGTTGAACTGACTCCATCATTCTTGGACATTGTTGGACATGCTTTGTTTCAAGAAGCCGTGAAGGGAATGTCAATCAAGTCCATTGTCCTGGTATATGTAAATTATCGCCGTGAAAGGGACCTGAGCAAGCAGGGGACTTGCTGCTTCTATACCCATTGTTTTGATTAAAAACCGAGAAGTGGGCAGGTGAGGTTGGTTGTTCAGCAAGTAAAGGTACTTGTCACTAAGCCCAATGACCTGAGCTGGAGTCCCTGAACCTACATGGTAGAAGGAGAGAGCTAGGTTTTCCAAGTTGTAATTGAAAGAAATATAACAATAATTTAAATGAAAAAGAAAAGTATTAGACTGTTTTGACCTTGGGAAGCATTTTTTTCCCACTTTCCTAAGGTGCACTTCCCTTTGCTTCATTAATTAACGCAGCCTCGCATGGCCATCTATGTAGGGTTATTTTGACAATGGAAAATTTATTCACTGCAACAAAGGAAAGATATGGCCACCGATGACGAAGTCTACCTACTCCGCTCTCTGTGACTGAGATGCCCGTCATCCAGGGAGGAGGCTCAGTGAGGCTGCCCTCTGCTTACTTTAGATCTCTCCTCTGACGTCTAATGACAGAATACTTAGGTTTATTTAAAGTTCTTAATGCCAACAGTTTTAAAGAAATCACATTTGAATGAGCTGGACAATGTAGCCAGACCTTGAACGTGCAAATAGGAGACTATAGTACATTCTCAAGATGTTTCGTTCCTTGAAGCTCTGTCGGTTGCAAAGTCTCGCATAGATTATGCTTTCATTTAGTTTATATCCTGCCTATTATGTATACTGTGTAATTAAATATGAGAAAGCACAGTGGGAAGTAAGTCACGTACACTCACAATCAATCAAAGTAGCCATGTTGGTGTTTATTACAGTATTTTGCTTAATAAAAGCTTCAGTTATAAATATTGATATAAGTAGTAAAAGGATATTGGGTCATTTTATGTGTTTTATCTGTGTAACAAGAGATGCTTAATTTACATGTACCTTAACCCCACGAAAGAATCTAGATAGAAGAAAAATAGCTAACGCTCAACAAATGTTATTTTTGGAGACACGATTTTTGTCATTAAATGTAATATTATTTCACATATATAAAGAAGATGTTATGTAAGAATGTTGTATATTTTAACATAAATCCATTTAGAGAGATTATCTAGATTCATTAATTTTTCATAGTGCCTTTTTCACTTGAGTCAGCTGGAAAGAGTCTGCAATAAACAGTATTTGCTGTATATTAATAAATAGCTTCTATCCCATCAACACGAAGATGTTTGCTTTGTAGACTGGGCATTTGGGTTAACGGAGTGAGAGCAGGGGTTGCTTACACGGAAAGAAGCTTCAGTGTAGAAATGAAAGTCGGTGTAGGAAATGTTCCTCTGCTTCACACCTCCCTGGTCCATCATCCCTGCCTTCTAGCATCAGGTCATAGTTGCTAACGAGAATGAAATCTCATACACACTGTGTTTGTTGTTGATCTCTGCCGCGAGTGAATCTGTATCTAGAAATCTGCAGTAACGACTTGTGTAGGTGATGAAGGGACTAGCAGCCTTCATCTTCCATCTGTCTCCACGTCAACGTGAGCAGATGTGAGAGGACACAGGAGCACTAACCTGATTGGAAGGTAGCAGACCCACCAAAGGGTTGCTGTGATGTATAAGGGTATGCTCTGATACAAAGGGAATGTGTCAGAGAAACGGCGACCGTAGGGGTCAATGGACTCGAGGACACTGGAGAGAGGTGCGATTTAGAAGGCTGAGGCAGAGTCCTGTCAGAGCTTGTGCTCAGATGGCTGACGAGTTTGGTCACTGGAATGGGAGATGATGTGTGCCCATTGCTGCTGTTGTCGCCACCGCTGGCAGGCATGTGACAGTTGCAAAGTGGAGACTGGGGATCCCAAGGCTGGGGATGGGGATGGGAAATAAAGCAAGGCAAGTTCATCCTCACCCTCTTCCCGCCCCAAATCTCTCTGATCCTCTCTCCGTCAGACCACCACATGGTAAAGCCCCAAATCACGAAGGGCTGTCCAGCTCCAGCTGCTTCCTTTTCTATGTTTGAAATTACATATAAATAATAATAAATAAGTAATAACGAAGTTTTTCCTAGCACAGTATAGTTGCTCTTCTCTGTTATCTGAACATATATAGGAGAATGAATGTTTCTTATCAATTATTGGTTAGAAGGGGGAAAGAGAGCCCCGAGCCTCCACAGAGGAGTAAGAGGCTGATCCCACACCTGGGTAGGATTCAAGGGCAAAGCCGTGTTCATCCACACTCAGAGGCATGGGAAGCGCATCCCGTGGGACTTGGATTTGAACCTCTGAGGAACAGCTTTGAGAGGTCTTGGGAGAGGGGATTTTGACGAGGGGCTCTGGCATGTTGATGCGGGATCTTGTGGGGACTGCGGAGAGTGAGGACTCTTGTTCTGGAAACGTACAGGTAGAAATTGGAGTCACCTACTGTTACTGGCATCAACTGTCAGGCAGCATTGAAGAGCTATTGACTGGTTTCAGCAACCAATTTTGGTATGGTTCACGCTGTAGTCTTGTTATTCACTGATGAGCTTGAAATTGTGGGAATGAAGTCGCTATATTTGGGAAAGCTTGGACAATTGTTGCCTTTTTCCTGTCCCTCCTGTTTCTCCTTGGGTGTTTGCAGCTTCACGCATGCTGGGCATCTGCAGTTTTCCTATGCTCGTTGCTGCTCGGTTAGAGTTTAGTGCGGTGTTCCTAGTGTTTCTTTCCACGTAGAGTCTGTTGCTCTCGCCCAGGCTGCCTGCACTTCCCCTCTGTGGCTTCTATCCTGCTTTCATTCAGTCCCATTGTAGTTATACTCTTCGTCTCTAAACATCCATCTTAAAACTTTACCTCTTCAGTCTCTACTGAACTTTTTCCTACTTTGTAAATACAGTTAACATATCTCTTTAAAGAAGATTTGGGGAGCCAGGCTAGGTGGTGCACACCTTTAGTCCCAGCACTCAGGAGACAGAGGCAGACAGATCTCTGTGAGTTCAAGGCTAGCCCAGTCTACAGAGCTAGTTCCAGGACAGGCTCCAAAGCAATACAGAGAACCTTGTCTCAAAAAACCAAAAAAAAAAAAAAAAAAAAACCCGTGGGGGAGATGGTATATTAGAAAGCAACAGTGATTTGCCTCCCATCCAAAGAACAATTACACTGGTAGAATTTGTTCATAATTCATTCAGAACTTTGGAGACAATTGTCTTGCAATGTCATGAGATGGCTTGTATGGGACTCTAAAATAAGGATTATCAATGAAATCCAGAGGTTCTCTGGAAAAGATCAACAAAATGGACAGACTCCTGAGAATTTTCTAAGATAAATTTAAATGAAAAAAGAGAAAGCTATGTAGATTTCTGTTACGTGAATCTTGTCTATGTTGTGGCTCGATGTCCAATGGAATCAGGCTTTGATTCAAGAGGTGGGGTTTACATTCCGCTGGTCGGAATGGATCATAGAGTTCCCTGATGGACGTAGGAAAGAGAGGCCCAGGTAAGAGAAGGCGGGGCCAGAAGGTTGTAGGGACCTTTTCAAGCCCGGAAGTGAACAGTGAGTGTGCCTCCCTTGAGATTATCTCAGGTTTTTATCTTTATATTTGTCCCCGAGTTTTACTATATAATAAATGGTAAAAGAAATTGCATTTCTGAAAAAAAGATTTCTGAAGATAAATAATAAGGAATGTGGATCAATAATTCCATTGGCATATTTTATTGAGCATTTGAAAAACAGACACAAACTCTAAATCTCTACAAAAACCCCGAAGAACATTGTTTAGTTCATTCTATGAGGCCACCATATTTTCCTCACACCAGATCCAGACAGTGAAACTACAGGCGAAAAGCCGTTGTCTCTTATGAATGATGTCATATAACTGTTGTTTAAGATTTTATTCATGAGTATGCGTTCCCTCTGCATTTTCGTTTTGAGACAGGTTCTCAGCCAAACGTCTAGGCTAGCCATGAGCTCCCCGTGTTGTTTGGATAGACCTTGACCCTGTGACCCTCCAGCCTCAGCCTTCCAGGTAGTTGACCCACCAGGCCAGCTCAGGTTAGTGTTTTCATTATGTAAAGCAAGCGGACTGTAATGAGATCCTCAGCTGCACTCGCTTTAATGCCTGGGGAAGAGCCATGTTTCATGGGCCCCAGACTCCTCCTTCCCGCCATTCTTTCCCCTTTATCTTGATTCCTACAACCCTTCTCTTCATTCTCAGAGGCTGCACATCACAGCCTCCTGGGAGTCGAAAGCCAGAGCTCAAGGCTCTGTGTCATGGGATGTTTTCATCAGGGAATGGGGCACGCTTAGTCAAAGGAAGAGCAACTCCTCATACCAAAATGTTGAGGTTTGTCTCCACGAGTTTGTGAATTATTTGGAAAATGAAGAAGCTAGAAGAATTCTGAGAAGTAAACTGTGTGCGCCCGAGCTACAATGTGTTCCACTAATCCGGCGAAGGTCTAGAGATTTAAATAAAAGACAAGACAGCAGGTCATTCATGCACCAGGAATAACGCTGGAATGCCGAATGCTGTTTATTGAGGGGAAGGAGCGGGTTTATATACGGACTCTCAGCACAGTGGAAAACAATCAAGGGTCAAGCCTGCAAGTTCTCAGGCTTAGTTCCTCCCCAGCAGATGTGTGTTAGCAAATCAAGAAGAGTACCAAGAACTACTCTAACGTGAGACGTTCCAGCTGGCAGCTTCAGGCTTTCTCAAGGTGCCTCGGGGGTCCATGCAGGGCCCTACAGTAAACAACTACAGAATTACTAAGAACTACACATTGCCCAATTGGAAGATGGTATGGCCACACTAGTTGCCCTGAGAGAATGCGGGCCTTGAGCTTGGACTTCTGGATGTATTGGAATGGTTTAGAAGTCTTATGTACCCCTCTCCAATGTGCTGCTCTGGGCTGGCTGAGTAGCAAAGGCCAGAAACCATAGTTTCTCTTATATCTGGCTGTACACTAGAAGGCAATCACCCTGGAGTCTATTATTACCATCTTAAGAAATGAACTAGAGGGTCTATAATCAATAAAGCAAAACCCCAACACACAGTCTGTGTATATGTGTCTTTGTCCCTCCGTCTCTTTTCACACACATGTGCGCACACACATGCCCACACACAGGCACACACATGCGCACACACGAACTCACACAAGCACATGCACACACACACACACACACACACACACACACACACACACACACACAGCAAAAATGTCCAGGTCTTTCAATTTTTCAGTTTCATTGTTCTCTGCTTTGAGCTGCTGCCATAAACTAAATCCTTCTATCCTGCCCTGTGTTCTCATTACACAGGGCATGAACTGAACCCGTGTTTGCTGAATATTTTAATACATACTCCCACTTTATAAATGAGCAAATGAAAACTCCAGTGAGCTAAATAGCGTATTTTAAAAAACATCCCCCAGTAAGAGGAACAGCTGAATTTGGACTTAGCCTGTTGGACGCCTGTTTAACATGCAGACCTTTGCTTGGGGTCACAGATCAGTATTAGCAGAAAGATATCATTTTCTTGGGAAATAATCTTGCTATGTAGCCTTGGGACACACATGTTGCCCTGACTGGCCTCGAACTCACTACAGTCCTCCTGCCTCAGCATCTCAAGGGCTGGAAGTAGAGGCGTGCACCACCATAATGGCTGGAATGCACCAGTAAATGAAGTTCTGTGGGAAACCCGTGTTTCTGTGGGAAGCCTCATTGGAAAACCAAGGGCTGCTCAGTTTCTCCTCACAGGCCCTCACAGATGAACTTCCAAGTAGATTGTGCTGGTTGTTTGTAATATCAGCTACTTTTTTTTTTCTTTTTGTGGCCGATGTAGCAATATTATTGTAACAAAATACTGGACAAAAGCAACTTACATTTTAAATGAGAGTGTCAGCTGGTGGCACAGTTAGGGAGGTATGGGGGAGGTGTGGCCTTGCTGGGGGCTGGGCTCTGTGTGTGTGTGTGTGTGTGTGTGTGTGTGTGTATGTCTAGCTACCTGCTGCCTTGACTCCTCTGACATTATGGACTTCCCAAAATAAACTCTTGTCTTTAGTTGCCTTGGTCATGATGTTTTATCAAAGCAACAGAAATGTAACTAATACACAACTTAAGGAAGAACCGGTTTTGTGTTGCCTCTCAGCTTGAAGATATATAATCCTTCCTGGTGGGGAAGGAGCTTCAGGCAGCTGGTCACATTGTGTCCCCAAGTGAGAAAACATCTAGAGGAATGTTGCTGTTTGGCTCACCCCCTCCCCACCTTTTTTTTCTTTTTATTCACCCCAGGATTCTGGCTCATGAGAGGATACCAATGACATTTAAGGTGGCTCTTCTTCCTATAAACACCTTCTAAGACACACCTAGACGTGAGTCTCCTAGGTGATTCTAAGTCTGATCAGTTGACAGTGGCAGTTAATGATCACATTAGGCAATAGTAATTAGCCAGCCTTTTATATCTACAGGGAACGTCGGCTGGCCCATAACCCTGATTTTGTTTAGAGAGAAAAATTATCACTCGGATTTGATCACCACTACTTCTTTACAGCATACACGACATAACATGCCAGGAATCAGGACCAACATTAGCTGATCTGCTCTGCCTTCCCCGTGACAGAGAGACAGACAGAAAAGCATTTGCTGTGAGAGACACTATGAGGCTGTTTATACAGTAAACACGGTCCTGCTCAGCTCGTAGGAGGCGGGTGATGAAGGGCTTATTAAACATGTATGAGTCTGGTGATGGAGCTATCCGACCTCAGGCACAGGCGATGCTGTGGCTGTCTCCTGGCTCATGAAACTCAGTCTGTGCAAAGTGAGAAGCCGAGGCTCATCAATAACCCAGGACCCTGTAGTCAATACCCGAGAGTAAGGTCACGTCAGGAAAGCCGTGCGAGGACGTTTACTGCCTTGTCTCCAAAACCAATCCACCGTAGAGCGAGATCCAGATGTTTGAATAACTCATTAATCTTGCAGCCACAAAAGAATGAAGCATGATGGAAGGACTATTGTTGTTTTGTGTTTGGATGATGGAACAGTGGATTTACAGAACACAGACGAAGACAGCGCCTCTTTCCAATTGCCTGGTTGCTTTCCAATTCTTATAACATTTGTTCAACTGACTTTCCCATACACGTAGGGGCATTGTGCAGACAAGAACTTTGCCTTGTGGGCTTGCCCACACCAAGTCCAGCAAGGGTAACAGGGCAGAGGGAGGTTGTTACCACTGCTGGGAAACAGACCTAATAGATGAGTGTGCTCTCGGTAAATGTGTCTGCGAAGAGCTGAATACAGCGGGCAGTTTGAGGGGCACCTTCACCTGTAGACGTCATGGCAGAAGTAGGATGGCCTCATGGTCTCAGTGTGCTGAGGGATAGAACCACACACTTGGAAAATCACTTGGAACAAACAGTTCTGTCGGGCTCTTGCCTGCTACTCTCTACAATCAATTCTGTTTTACCACAGCTCCTAAAGGGAGATATACTATAGTGTGTGTGTGTGTGTGTGTGTGTGTGTGTGTGTGTGTGTGTGTGTGTGTACTTAGGCTCTGAGACAGCAGGTGACTTCTGTGACTTCCAAAGGGCTCTGTGACTCTACAGACTGAGCTTTTCAGTTATACAGTTCTGCATCCCCAAACCGCCAGGCACCTTGCCAAGGGCTTTCCATTTAATCCTCCACACAAGGCTGTGGAGGAAGCTTTTAGTATTCCTGTTACCAAACAAGGAAACTGGCTTGTAGAAGGATTAAGTGACATTCCCAAATGGTGCCTGCTTACCCCAAGCCTCTACTCTTAACCTGACCCAGGCATGTTTACAGAATAGGGTTGTACAAATTGCCTTCCTCTTCTTAGAAGCAATGGGATTTGTTAGCTAGCCAGTTTTGGTTTATTTACTTATTTTTTTTTTAGATGAGGCCTCATGGAGCTCAGACTGGCCTTGCACTGTCTGTGTCAAGGGGATGAACTTAAACTTCTGATCCTTCTGTTTCTACTTCCTCAGTGCTAGGATTATAGGCATATGTCACCACATCTAGATTATATGGGGCTGGGGATGAAGCCCAGGTATCACACATACTAGGCTAGTACGATTTTGAGAAGAATTTTGGTGTTGGCACAGTGAATCCATACAAGTCGTTTGTACAATTATAGTGTAAATCAGGTCCCAGCATTGCTTTGTGGGAAATCTTTCCCATATGTGTTGCTGGAATTGAACACACTGGATGCATGTTGGGCAGCATGTGTTAGCAGAGAATTAAAGTTCAAAGCCAAGCCTGGGCAATGATTTGGCCCCACGTGTCTATGCTTTATATCCCAAGGCCAATGACTGTGAGGGATATTACCCTGGAGAAACAGAGCCCATCTAGTTCAAGTAGTGGGTGCTTTTTGTTTGTTTGTTTGTTTGTTTTTAAGCACTCTGATAAAGAAGTTCTAGGTGGCTGTTGGAAACTGTGGCAAGTTAGCTTAAACTGAAATCGTGTGATTATTATATCCTAAGTTAATTCAGAAATTGTTTTGGGGCTCCTGTGGTGTTTTTAAGCTCTGCGTGGTGGGCTAAGCATGTCACATCCCGAGTTTATACATTAAAACCATCTACGAAGTTATAGTATTAGGAGTCAGGGCTTTGAGAAGTAGCTATATCATTACAGCCCTTATTAATAGGGTTATTGCCACTGTAAAACGAGCCCAGACAGCTGTCACTTTCCATGCCATGTAAAAATAAAACAAGACACCAGTAAATGGCACTCACTGAACTCACTGAAACTGGCTGTGATGGCGCTCTCCCTCCAAATGTCAGCCAGCAGCCTATGGGAAATGGAATCCTGTAGGTCATTAGCTACGCGGTCCAGGTTCCCTTGTTGCAGCATCCTGAGTTGACGATGACAATGACGAGGGAAGTTCTATCACCGTGTCATCTCATACATTACACAGCAGAATCACCAGAACCCTCCCACCCACAGTAACTCTCTCTGTTACTACACTGCAGACCCCTCTCTGCTGCCCTACACTGCAGACCCCTCACGTGGTGCTTCCTGGGATTTCTGGTTAAAGGCAATAGGATAAAAATGTGATGGGACAGCAAGAAGCCCTTCTAAGAGCACTATCTTCTTTGTCTCTTACGAGGTGTGCTTTTTAATGTTTTTTTTTTTTTTTTTTTTTTGGGAATCTCATACGTTGTATTTTAATTGCTTTCAACTCCTCCTCAAACTCCACACAGATCCCCATCCAATTCCATGTCCACCAACTCTGTGTCCTCTTTGCAAAATTTGTTTTCAATTTTGTGTTCACGTATGGGTGTATGCACATGACTGCACTGTCCAGAGACCAGAAGAGGACTTCAGATCCCCTGGAGCTGGAGGTATAGGTGATTTGGTTTGCTAAAACCAAACTGAGGTTCTCGTGAGAGCATCAGATGTTCTCCCTACTGAGACACCTCTCACTCCACGCTTCCTACTTGTTGCGGAGGGAACAGGTACCACTTCCACTTAGCACTTAGTGAAGGGCCCAGACCCTCACCCAGCCCCCTGCCTTGGCAGCCATGACAGGCTGCAGAAAAGACTCAGAAAGATTTCGGCCTCTAACTCAGAGCATGTACCTTGTCTGAGTCACTAGGAAGCCAGATACCTTCCATGTGGCAAGGAACCAATCAGAAGTTAGCTGGTGGGCTCTGGATGTGCTGATAACAGTGGAATGCACAGCTTAGCAACCACACTGGGAGGGCCTCTAGGCACAGCAACCTTCCTGCAGCTGTGACTGACCAATCATCACAGGACAGGTTGCCCAAGCCCAGAGGCGCACCAGTCCTGAGACTGTTGTTATGCAACTAGCGGACCCCCAGACACTCCCCTTGCTCTACGCCAGTATGTGCCCCCCCACTACTGTTTGAGGCCCTCCTGCTTCACCCACTGTGTCCGCTGGATGGGGGCTAGGGGTGGGGACCCAAGGTAAAATGAAAGACTCTTTGCTTTTGCATCTGACCTGGTCTCTGGGTGATTTGGGGGTTCAGAGTTTGGGCACAACATTAGGACTTTCTGAGTGTTCTTAGAACCAAAGAAATATTTTTTGTCTTTTGGTTTTGAGCTCCCATCCCAGGCTGACACTCCCTTACCATGGAAGGTGCAACACAGCAGACTGGGTGGCTGCACACTCCCTGATACATTAAGAGCTCACAGCTTCCTCTTTGTTGGGTTTCCACCCATATGAAAGCCTTCTGAAGTATAGCAACTCAGGAGTCTGAACCAAAGCCAACAACAACAGCCTTATGCACATTCTTCTGGGCCTCCTGGGAGTTTTGGCTTTGTGAGAAGATTTGGAGAGAAATAACAACAACACAAACATTAAGAGAGATTTAACCTGGAGGAGATTGACTGCTGAAGAGGAATGTATTTCTATAATAAAGTTATTAAGATAAACTTCTTATTGGTGGTCTTTCCCTCCATCCTTTGCATGGCTTTCACCTGTCTTTGGAGAATTTTACCATTTACACATCATTGTCCTGAAAAATATCCTATTAGCTGATGTCATGCAAATGACGGGCGGGTTGAGTGCTGGGCATGACAACACTTGAATCTTAATGACCACATGGCTGGAGGTATCTCAGTGATGTCACCTAGGCAAGCAGCTGTCCTTTGTCTGAGTTGTGACCCAGGGATCCAGGCTTCTTCCCCTTGGTCAGAAGGCAGGTCATGTAGCCCCAAGTGAGCTGCAGAGGAGCCATTTTGTACCTGCAGTAAATGCGTCAGATGCTACAGACCTGCTCACGATGCAGAGCTGTCTGGGGAACAACTGAAGAGAAGCAGCCACTTAGGCTAAGAGAAAAGGTTCGGGGCAGGGCAGGCCTGGCCACCCACTGGGGCACCTGTGTCTAGTGTGCGTTGGATGTTTATGGAATACACAGGTGACACGTACCATGTATGTGGTTGACTATGACTCTGCACTCTTTTAAGACTTGAATGCATGAGTGCAGTTTTGTTTTGTTTTCATTTTCCTGACTTTTCCAGGAATTAAACAAACCTGCCTCTTCCCTGGGACCCAAACTAGATGCTGTGTGTTTCTTTGCTGGCATCAGTAACACATGAGGCCCTTATTTTCTCCTCTGGTTTTCCATGGTAGAATGTAAACCCCTTAAAGTAGGGACCTTGTGGTGTGTGTCTCCTGAACCACAGCCCTTTCCATAATACCTGACATGGCATGGGCTATGAATAAATAAGCTGTGGTTTGAATGAGGAATGTCTCCCAAATGGCCTCACATTTGCACACTTGGTCCTCCTCTGGGGGCTCTGTTTGGGGAGGAACCTTTAGGAGGTGGGATCTTGCTGGAGGACGGATGTCTCGGGGGGGGTGGGCTTTGAAGTTTATAGCCTCTCTCACTTCCTGTTCCCTCTTTCTGCTTCCTGTGTGGGGATCAGATACAGTCTCTCTGCTTCCTGACTGCCAGGCAAGCCATGCCTTTCCTGCCATGATGGACTCGGTCTCTCTGGAAAAGTAAGCTAAAATGTACCCTTTTCTCTTCCACTTACTTTCAAACACCCTGGGCTACATGAGACCCTGCCTCAAAATACAAACAGACTGCAAGAGACGAGCAGGGAGGTCCTGGAGAAACACACAGGAATGGGTGCACAGCATGGATACAGGCAATGGTACAACTTCATACATTGATTCAAGCCTTATTTACAAGTACCCATCATGCCACACGCTGGACTAGAGTGAAGGACACATCACTGAGTCCTTGCTCCCAGGAATCACACAGTCTAGCAGGAAGGCACTGGTATTTTACCACAGCAACTAAAACACATGTCTAACTTTTCTCAAATAGAAAGGTTGTCATATATATATTGTATATATATTATATGTAATATATATTTATTATTACTGTTACCTGGAGACGATACTAGTAATTCTGTCTGATTAGTGTTTATAGGTGACACATGTGAATGGGACACAGCAGAGGGGAAAACAGTGTTGAGGCTGCACAGAGCTGGGTTGGGTTCTTCCGTTTGTCTCTTCATAATCCAATATGTACTGTAATTTAGCTGACACTGCCTCTTGGCACAGCTGCTTCTCAATCCCAGCATGTGGACATCCTACCTCCAGAATGTTATTTGGAAGTTAATAAACTTCCATATAAAGGACAGAGTGTGTGGGAAGGAAACTGTCATTGTCCCGAGGGTCAGGTGTAAATGTTGTATCCATTCTGACTGAGAGCATACTGCTGTCTATTCAAAGCGGCTGTGCAAAGTTGCTTGTGCCTGCACCTGCCCCCGAACCAAGTGAGGACAGGTACTGGCTGGGTCCTTCCAACAACAAATTCCAAATTGCAAACCAATTTTTAAGATCCAGTAATTATTTCATTGTACTTATGGTGGTGTTTTACATAAGTTGTCACAAAATTGGTCGAATTTTTTCCTCAAGGACTTGAGTCATTAAGTGTAACACTTAGCTCTGAGAATAAGAGAGATATTGATAGGCTGTTGTGTGATAAGCCCCTCACTACTCTAAAAACAAAGGTCCTCCTCTTCTTCGAGGCCAGGAGTCACAGATATATGGCTGGAATGTCTCTCCCAGGCACCCAAACGAGGCTGCTGAAAACGGCGGGGGAGGGGAGGTGGCTGCAATTCCCTGGGTTATGTTTTGATGCTCCGGAACCCATTTGGCCAAGGTGCATATCATATTTGGTCCTGGGCATGGTTCCTGACTCCGCGCCCCGTGCCAAGCACCAGGCTGGAGATCTGTGAACTGGGAAAGGGGCCAGCTATTTGAAGCACATTGCATCAGACATTCCCCGGGGTGCACAGGAAGGCCTCCTTGCTAGAGAGCAGGGGGAATTCTGCCCTTGGGAGATCAGACTCAGTAATTTTAACTCTTTGGCGAAAGGCCAGTCCTCCAGCCAGCAGATATCATGTGGCCTGTAGAAGACTTAGACACAAAGCCTCTGGCTCTTGCTTTTCATGTGGACACTACAGCCTACTCTGCCTACTCTGAAAGATATGTTGCCCTGGGCTGTGGGAGGGGGGAGGTGGGCAGCTTTAAGAATGGAGCAGTTTTCTAAAATCCAACACTGAAAGCATCTTAGTAGATTTCCTTGTTCACGAGACATGTAAACATCTAAGAGAAATATTGTTTTCCTTTGCAGTGAGAAAAATCAAGATTTCAGATCAGAGAAATGACAAAAGAAATAGGCTGTACCTCTCGCTTTCTCTTCAGGTTATGTATAATCGTCCAATTTCAGTGATGAGTGGATAGATTAGTGTTAATATTACACCTGTAAGTCAGACCCTAGTGGTAGTTGGGGACGTAACTTTGTAACTTGCCTTTCTCAGCCCCAGAGTTCCCTCTCACCGGCACTCGGGAACAAATGCTTTGCCATCCTACACTCCCTCCGACTTCCTGTGTGTTGCACAGGCTGCTGTGAACTGTGCCTGCAGGTCTGCGTGCTCATTCAATACAAGGCTCCTCCCAAATGATTTCTTAAAGCATAACTAGCATTGCAGAAGAGCTCCTGGAGACCTCACTTCTGAATGATGGAGGCGGTGGGATGGGGTTAGATGTGGAGCTGTGTGCAGTGGCCTCGGGGGCTCACTGGAGAGCTGTGCAGAGAATCTTGGGGATTTGCCCCTTCAGAGAACCCGTGTAGCTACGGAACTGTGGTGTGGTTATCAGCACCCTACAGTGTGTTAGCTGAAATCTAACGAGTTCATAGTGGGAAAGAAAAGCTGGCTCTTTTGCTAGTTGGAAATCTTTCCCACCTTGAAGTCCAGAACGTGAGGGGCGCCAGGGAACAAAGTGGTGAGAACAGACTGAAAGAATGATCTGGAAACCTGCTCTGTGTGCCCTCCCTGTAGTCTCAACTCTGAGTCTGACATGCAAGCTCTGGCCTCCTTCCTCTTCTCTCCTTTTGAGGAAGCTGACCTCCTGGGGAGAGGTGCTCAAGGGGAGCATCAAAGAGCATCCCATGCTTTCATGGGATGTCGTGGTCTAGACTGTGGAATCTCTGTAAGCGTCTTTGTGGCCACGAGGGTGGCTTTGTGGCTTATCTCCTCATAAGCTCTTTCATGGTTACATGGATTCACCCCTGACCCTCTTATGTGTGAGGTTCTAAGGATGTCACGCAGGTGCTTGCCACTCTGTTCATTTTGGAGTCTGGCATGATGCGTTATTAAAATGCCCATAAGGCAGTGTTGGGGGGGGAGGGTAGCAGAATGAGAACAGGAGGAGGCAGCAGCAGGAAGGCATTGGGAAGGAGAGCCAAGTAGGTGATAAAACTGGCATTTCCCATGCAGCCCCACCTGTCAGTCTGCAGGGCACGGATATATCCTGCCATTTCCCTGCCAGGCAGGGAGGCTTGCTCTTTCGGGACTTTGCCAAGGTCTGTTGTGTCCAGGACTCTACAATCGTTAAGAGTCAGTAGTGCGTGAGATGTTCGTTTAGTACCCTTTTCTGTCATGAAGGTCACTGGCCAAACACTAAATTGACCTTATGTAGTTTCAAGAAGATGGCTGTAAGGTAGCTCAGTTGTTAAGAGCATGTACAATTTGCAGAACCTGAGTTTGGTTCCCAATACCCGTGTCAGACACAAGGGCTCCAGAGCCAGGGGAATCTGCTGCCCACTTCTGGACTCCATGGGTACTGCACTCACTCGTGCATGTATCTATTCACACATAATTAAGAATGAAATTCATCCTGGGGGGAAAAGAAGATAATTGGAAATGGAGGGAACCTTGGGGTAGTGAGTGGGCAAATGCCAGACACACAAGTGGGCTCTCAACAGCCACATTACTACAGGGAAGCAGCCATCTGTATCTAGAAAGACGATTCTCAACCTTCCTAATGCTACAACCCTTTAACACAGTTCCTCGTGTTTTGTGACCCCCCAACCACAAAATTATTTCATTGCTACTTTATAACTGTGATGAGCCACTGTTATGAATTGTAATGTAAATATCTGATATACAGGAATCTGATATACAACCCCTGTGAAAGGGCTGTTTGAGCCCCAAATGGGTCAAGGCTCACAGGTTGAGACCAGTGACCCAGAACATTATCTCTTCTCTTCTTAGGAAGTGACACAACGTAATAGTCTCACACCATAGGTGTTCACTTTGACAACGATCATGGTCACAACACACAATCATGTACTTTAATCATACAAAATCCAAAGAATAATATGCCACTAGCTACACAAGTAAAATGAATGTGACAACAGAAATAAAAAGGAATCAAGAGACCCTTCTGTTGGAATCCATACAGATGCTCGCTCAATAATATTCTTAATCATGGTGTCCGGTGATAGCTGTCCTAGCATGCTGACTTCGTTGTCATAACTTCTGAATTCCCAGTTCTTCTGGGTATGGAAAGAAAGTGCATTTTTACAGCCTATAGCTCTTAGAGAAACTGCTCTTGTATACACAGGTCGACAGAAAAACAAATGCAAAGGCTAGGTAGGCACCAAGACTGCTCAGATAGCAGCGGAGTTGGGAGTCAGACTCAAAACCGCCGAATCAGCTCCGGCTGTTCAAAAAGGACCGTGACATTAGTTCAAAGGGGCCAGGGAAGAAACCCGCCGGGAACTACAAGTCAGACAAATAATATTTCCTACTCTACTTCGAAACAGAGGTTTTCATATTTGAAATAGGAAAAGATGAGCTGGCTGAGTGTGTGGACAGAACCTCTCTTTCCCCTCTGCCTACCCATTCCTGATCCTGTAGCTTCAAGGTTGGAGTGTGGGTCATACTCGCTCGTTATCTTTGAAGTAGACTTATCACTTCTTCCTGTGTGGCCATGCCTCTTCAATAGTGAGGTATAACTCTGTAATAATGTTGCTTCTTTCCAGGGCTGTGGCATTGATCAATGGTGTGGGCAGATGACAATTCAACGTTCTGATAAAATCACAATTATACAAAATTATTGCACTTAAAAAAAAAAAATCAGCCCAGCCCAAGCAGCAAGGGGCCAACTAAAGTGTCAGGATGTGTTTGCTTCCTGCCCTCTGTGGAGCACTTTGGCCTTCCTGGAATCCTAATGAATTTGGTCCATCAAATGTCCAGAAGTGAGGACTCCAAAAGATACCATGTGCTCCTTAAGGCTGAGTCTTGGTTCTAGAAGGTAAATCACCTCCTTGGCCACATACTACACAGCAGGGACTCGATTTAGCTAAAGGGCCCCCACAAAAGCTCTGGAAGCAAGGGAGCATGGGTAGATGTCATGTCCTCGCCTGTGAATGAGACAAAGATGGTTAGCATCCTCATGTTTTAATAACCTCCTCCCAGTGCCGCCTCTGGTTCTCATTACACTCAGTCCCGCAATTTGTGGAGGCCTGGATTTATCTGTGTGTGTTTCAGTGACTTGTCCTTTCCAGGGCTCTGAGTACTTTCTCTCCACTTATATCTGTCTCCTGTGGTTTCTCAGATGTCATCCTTCCAGGGGGCCTATGATGCTCTGGATTTGTCTTGGTGGACATAGAGGTACCACAATGGTGCTTTACACAGTTAAACAGCATATGTTTCTGGTCATTCTGCATTTCTCCAGTGATACTCTACTACCCCTCTCACTCTATTAACAGCTCCTGTGCCCTTCTCTAGCCAGAAATACCGCTCTATTACTGGGATAAATATGGAGGCTTATTGATTGTTACTTCAGCCAAGATCTCTCAAATCTCCAGATCAGAACTTGAGGTCACAATGTGAGTTCCCATCACTGAACATTCCACTAGTGTTTCATTGACCCTCCCAATGAATAGCTGCTCACTCAGTAAGGAAAGTCAAGGAATTTTCAGAACCCATAATCCTGAGGCTCAGTGGTCAATCTTGTTTTTCTTTTGGGGGTCCTCTCTCCAGCTTATAACTCTTGTAATCAATACAACATTTGTACAGTTGTCTGAGTCAAGCTGGAAGGCAGTGTCTCTAAGTGGCAGAGAGAAATCTAATACTAGAATGATTAAAGGTTCTGGGTAGAGAGGAAAATAACCATGGACTGTAGAGGTTTTCTCTGTTGCTTTGACCCCCAAGGGGGGCATTGAAGTTTCAAGTCAACTATGTGTGACACAGAATATGCAATGGGTATTTGTGACTCTCTATGGCCACTCCTGTATACGTCAGAGTCAGACAGAAAGGCTGTCATGACGCCAGAGTCTACACAAGTCCCTTTACACTAAGAGTGTCTCTAGAGTCTACACAAGTCCCTTTACGCTAAGAATGTCCCTAGAGTCTACACAAGTCCCTTTATGATAAGAGCTGCTTCTTTACTTACGGCTCCAGATTCAGAACTAGGACTTGCTGACATTCTCGTAGATGACATCACTGATGCAAAACTGTTGCTTCTTCCTCAGCCACATCAGCTGGACACACTGATGGATAAAGATGTACTGTTCCTAGGACAGACAACAGAGGCAGGCCTCAGAGTGGAGAGTGTGAGGAGTAGGTACCCACACCAGGTGATAGGCAGCATCTGGTGCACAAGGAACCCACTTCCAAGCCCTTACAGAGACAACTTAATACCTTGAAAACCCATCTCAGCAGCAGGGAGGGAGGCTTAGGCAGGAGGGACAAGAGCTGCGTGTCAACCTAGGCTGCACAATGAGACTGTGTCTCAAGAAGTAAACTCTAAGTAGGAAAAAAATGTAAATTAAAATGGTTGTTTTCATCTATGAACAGCACAGCTACAGAAGGGGAAAAGAACACTCAGTGGTAATTTTGAGCTTATTAAGGCAGTTGTCATTTCTTATTGTTGGAGAGGTAAAAATCAGTAAATGATGTGGACACAAATATTGTACAAAGTAGCAAAAAGCCAAAATTAATGCTCAATACATTATGCCCTTTATAAGCAGACACAGGTGATGATGGGAAAATGTAGGAAAAAAAACATTTAATGTTCTATAAATAAGAAAGCAATCTAAAGAAGCATTGATCTTCAAAATGGAATTAAAGAGCTTTGGATAGTTTGCGATATATGTGAATGTATGCATATTAATGTGCTGTGCGAAAATTCAGTGCAAAAGAAATGCATGCATATATATGTAATACATGAGCACAAATGAGTAGCTATACATGACTGAAAGCTAAGGTAAAATCCCCTAGACATTAAGGTTAGTTATCTGTGTGCCATGAAATGGGCTAATTTCCTGGGTTTTCTCCTTCCTTACTCCAACTGTCTCATTGTAGGTAGTACAATTAAACATTACTCCTAGACAAAATGCAGCCAAGATGGCCACGGTCCATCTTGAAAACAACACAGAGGATAAAAGCAAATGCTTGAAGCCCCCACAGGTTGGAGCCTCGCCTCTGCGTTCTGAATAAGTTTTGGAGAAACCACATTCCCTGATGTCATGATAATACATCCCTACCCTGAGCTGGCCCCACAGTGGCCCTCACACGTCACTCCATTATTTGTGGTGTTCCGTGAGGACTGGGAATAGACAGGGCTCTGGTCTGGACTCCCAGTCCACAGCTGCCCACTGGCCCAACTCTGTGTCGAAAATAAATCTGTTTAACATAACACATTTTTTTCAGCGGTGCAGCCACAGCTAAGTTGCCCCTGGTCCTGTAAATAAGTCCTTATCCGTGATCTTAAACACACTCTAATTAAACTCATTGGATCACACCCACACACAAAGATTTGAAAGTAGAAGGAAGCCTAGCCAGGAAGGGGAGGGGCCAATGGGAGTGGGGCGAGAGAGTAATGGGTGTAGGTGAATGTGATCAAAATGCATTAGGTGCATGTATACAGACACCGTGATGAAACTCGTCACCATGGATCATTCATCTGATTATTATGTATAATTAGTACATACTAATAAAGAGACACCCAGAACTCCAAACCAAGCAAAAGAATGAGAACAATGACAACACTATAACACATAGGAAAAAGTAAGTAAAGGACTATTTATGGACAAATCCCTAAGACGGGGAGAAAGCCAGGCTGCCCATAGTGAGGACAGTCTGCTCAAAGCAAGAGCCTAGATGACCTCCAGAGAGGTGACTGGAAGAAAAGCAAATGAAATGTATGCTAAGAACAGAACAGAACACGAGGGGAGGAAGGGGGAGTCCCGGCCATCTGTAGGTCTCACATCATCTCAATATTCTTTATGACAGTGCATGAGAATTGTCAGTCACACCTTAGAGATGAGAAATGAGAGCCTGGAGAGGCGACGCGACTTGTGAGGTCCTTAAGCTGAGGCTCTGGCACTGTTTCCATCTCTCCACGAGGATGGAGAAGCTCTAAGATGTGCTAATCGAATGAAAATTGTCAGAACCAAGTGGACTGATCTCCAGAGAGACCCCAAGGACACGGCTATTTGAGTTAGTCACTTTCGCCATTCCTGGGGACAGCATGGTGTGATGAAATCAAGGAGGTTGGCAGTACAGAGAAGGATGGGAAATGAACAACCAAAGACCAGAAGAAACGTGCTATTCATTTCCTGGGTTGGCCACGTACAGGAAGACCAGCTCTCGGCTGGAGACGGCTTTTGTCCTCTTGATTGGTGTACTTGACTGACATGTGCAAGAAAAAAAACATTTTGTTCTTTGTTCTTTACTTATTAACCAAGTAACTTAGCAGGCATTCACGTTAGTGAATGTGAGTGAGCTGGAGGACAGACAATGTGTATTGGAAAATACAGGCTGGACCAGGAAGAACAGAGAAGCAAGGGGAAAAGGGTGAAGGAATGAGATGTTCTAGAGGTAACCGGTAAAATGGGTGCAAATAAACAATTGGAAGGTGCCCATCATGCACTGCTGAGGGAACTCGGCTGCGGGAGTTGGAAAGGTGGGGTGCCCAGAGGCCTGCATTACTCTGAATCTCCCAGCGAGTTCCTGGAAAGGAACAGCAGTTTTCACGTAGATGTCAACCAGAAATGTGGCTGTAAAGAAGCAAGCCAGACAACTAAAACTGGGGCCAAAAATAAGAGAGAAAACAAAGCATTTCCCTAGCCTAGGAAGCCCTCCTCCCCCATCCCCACCCCGGAGGCTGGTTCTGCTTCTGTAATTATCAGCCCTGAAGACAAATAGTGGAGAGGAAATGAGCAGGAGCATCCATGTATACAAAGGCAGTTTTTAAAGATGGACTGAGCGTCTGTGGCTGTGAAAAATCAAAGGTGAACTGTCTGTAATCAGCATCTATAAAGTTAAAAGAGGTATAAATCGAGGAAGTACATCAGATAATTCATCAAGTAAGATGCTTAAAATAAAACGTCTTTTGAAGTCTCGGGATTTACACATATCATGGAGGAATATGTCTTGCGAAGTGCCTATTACATGTAATATAATGGAGATAATTTTTACTGCATATGTGGGTGTTTATGGGCTCAGATCCAGCCCCCACTCCGTCTCTTCCAACCGTTCCCTTATCTTCCACCACGTCCCCCTTCCGACTTCATGTGCTGTGTTTCATTCAGACCCACCGCGTGTAACGAGTCAGTGCTTTCTGTATGTGCATGGGTGTGGGACGTCTACTGGGTTGTGGGTAGCTTCCCAGGCCCCGCACCTCTTCGGAAAACTGATTGCTTCTCCCCCACATCACCTACTGGTTGACAACAGCACCCCATTGCCCACCTCCCGCTCCACGCTGGCATCTTGCACAGGTTTGGAGCGCGCCTTTACTACTGCTGCACGGTCATAGCAGCGACTGCTCTGCTGCGTGCAGGAAACAATGCCTCCTTTATCGTTACCCACTGCCTCTAGCTCTTGCTGTCTTTCTGTGCCCTCTTTGAAGAGAATCCCTGAGCCCCTGGAGGATGAGGTGTGACATAGACTTCCCTTTTAGGGCTGGTCACTCAGCAGGCCTCTCCTGCAATCTGACCAGTTGTGAGTTGCCCTCTATTCTAAGAAGAAACTTCTCTGAAAGGGACAAGATCCTGCCCAGCATCCACTTCCTAATTGTCATTAGGATGTCTGATTGTTAGTGGGTCACTGACTCCAAACTACTGTGACCTGTGTGCAACTCGGCAGCAGATATATTCAAATAGCTCTGGCAATCCTTGCCCAGGCAGATCTGGAAAGAGGGGGGAAGAAAAGTAAACAAGGATAAGGAAGTCAATGTTGGCAGTAGGCTGCCATTACCCTCCAGGCTATTTGAGTTATTCTGCCATCTAGTGGCGCTTGGTAGAAGCTGCAGGAGGAAGAACAAGGCATGAAAAGAAACGTCTGGTAAGAGGGACATCAGGCTTGATTGACCTTGTTCTGTTCCACAAGCTTTTTCCTCCCACATGCTCCTTCAGGAAATGCTCTATTGTGCCCTTGAGGCCAGAGTATAACCTTGTAGATCAGTGATTTGGATTATGAAGAAGCCACTGTACTTGAGTTTTGCACACACAGATACGCTCTGTTTGCTGGTGGGCAGCGTGGTGTTGCCTGCAACTGTCCTTCTAGGCTGAGGAGGCTTCAAGAGAAGGAAGGACTTGGGAGGAGGCAGAGGGAACTCTGGTCAATAACACGGGGTGCAATTCTGGGGTGCACCACCCATTCATTGATTTAAGGGAATGGCAAACCTTAAAACCAAAAGAGACAGAATGTACAAATACAGCCAACAGAGTCACATGGAGGAGGAAAAAAAAATGACGAAACTACCGACCAGCCTGTCGTCTCAATTATAAATCAATCGTATCTGTCCTATAGTCTCCATTTGGTGGCATTTATCCAGATTGACTGTGACCTTCAGTGAGATCCACACTGCTCACGAGGGTTTCTACTCTATTGCAGAGACATCTCCAGGCTCCATATCCCTAAAAGGCAGATGAAGCCGGGACAAGTATAGTCACTATGTACACGGTGGTGTCCTAAGAGGCTAAAACCTATTTATCTCGTACTGGGGTAGTTTGAAATATACACGGCAAGAATATGGAAACGGCAGATGTGAAATCATTGTGAGACCTCTATTAAAACAGGCAGTAGATAATGGGTGCTTTTAGTCAAGAGCAGATTTAAGCATACACCTTGCTTCAGTTCCTACCTCTGTCTGGACCATTGACATCCGGTATGACCTCATTTCTGACACCAGCCCTAAGATGTCCACAAATTCATGGTCCCGAATGTGCTGCAAGAGCCTGTCCAGGGCAATGAAGGTTCCTGTTCGCCCCACACCCGCACTGCAAAAGAGAAGGTTCAGATGGCGCATGAGCCAGAGAAGGCTTCTGTACTTCTGGAAAGCAACTGAAACATCTAGAACTAACAGACAGCAGTGGAAGGCAGAAAGCTGCTCTCCCACAGTGCCTCCCATTTAACCGGGCGGGGACAATGAAGGACTTGTCACTGTTGCTTGGGTATCATATTTTTGGCCACCACTGTTTCTTTCTTAAAGAAGTAAGGGTGTGTACCCCTTCTGCCCGGTGTCCTCTGTCTTTGGAGGAAAGCAAAGACACTACCTTGAACCCTCACTCTGATGAGATAGTCCACCCTCTCATTAAGGTAGGGATGCACGTTAACAGCCTTCCATCTCAGGGGTAGCCTCACACATCATTCCTGGAAGCCAGCCCACAGGGTTAGTTGAGAAGCCCACTCCCTAACTCCAGCTCTGGGGCCTCAGACCTTTGTACACAGCAGCGCCCCATCTCAGACTGCTTTACGCACCCCTGCCTCTATTGCCCACCCAGGAATCTGCAAGAGTTTCCCAGCCATTCTTTACAGAGCTGCTTTAAACTCAAAGCGAACACGTGAAGCCCTTCACACCCAGTCCCTGGATCCCAGTGCTCAGAATGTGGCTAGATGGGGCTTCATGTTGCCAGCTCCCCACACAGGCTCCTCCTCTGCATGGCATCACCCAGAGAGCCGAGGCTTCCGAATTCTAAATTACACTCACATTTTGGGCAAAGAGAGAGTCGAAGCCAATTTACACGTGGAATTTGCTAGAGGAAAAATCCAAAACTGAAAGCCTTGAGTTCAGAGCTCAATTTGCTGTTTTTATCATTATTATTTTTTTTTATTAGATAATTCTTCTCTCCCGGGGCTTCTCAGACAAAATGGTCTTCCACTTAGTGTGCCCTGTCAAGTCACACGGGGAGCAGCACCTCCTGGCAACTGTGAAAGGAGTGAGAGTGTTTGACCCCATAGCTGCAAGCAGCTTTATTCTCGGGGAAGTGCTTGGAGAAGAATCTCATTTTCAGCCACCTGCTTTGAAACGTGAAAGTCTATGGTGGGCAGATGAGAAAAACTTTGTCCTCCTCCAACTTCGCAGCTCTCCAGCATGGTCGATCCTGAATGTTCACACACACACACACACACACACACACACACACACACACACACTATACAATACAACACACATGCAATACACATACATACATGCATGTACACATGCACATACATAATGTATATATACATAATGCACACGCAACACACACATACAATGTACACACATACATGCACATACACAATGCACACACATAATAAACACAAATATATACATATACAACAGCACACACATGCTACACATACATACATGCATTACACTGCACATACATAATTTATAATATCACACCACTACATACACACATACATGCACATACACAATGTACACACATAATAAACACAAATATATACATATACAACAGCAGAACACACACACACACACACACACACACACACACACACACACACACACACACACACCACAGTGTCAACATTATGGCTCCTAAAGAGGCAGTACTGGAGCCCAGGTTAGAGATGTGCTTGCTCAGGATGGAATAGTTGCTAATGCCTCCCCTAACATCATAATCCTCCTTCTACCTCTGCTAAATATCCAAAAGCCTTGAGTCTGCACAACAGTTTCATAACATCTTGTCATGAGAGTGAATTTTGTGTTCACTCATGGAAAGGCAAGGGTTACTCTAGAGGTAATATTTCCCATAGGGAATTAGTGTGAATTATGATTTAAAACAATGTTAGGAGCCATTCATCCTGTTTTTCTTTAGCTTCTGAAATTCCAGACGCAATGCTGAAGTGCAACCACATTTATCAAGATACCAAATACTTTGTTTTCCTCCCCCCTGCTTTCTCTTGTGTGTTTAGAATGTTTTGAACCATGAGGAGCTTTATACAATTTGACCTACTATTTTTTGCCCTATGTTCACTCTGGATTTTGATGGTGATATCACATGGTACTTGGCCTTTGGAGACCCATATGTCTAGATTTGAATCCTAATTTGTTTGCTCTAGTTGAAAGAACTTTTGTAAATCTTTGCATCTCTCTGTTCTCATGTTCTTTTGCTTTTAAAGTTGGGATAATAGATTATATTTTAAGCTGAACATGCCTATAGTCCCAGCACTCAGGAAGTTGAGGCAGGGGAATGACTGCAAGTTTAAGGCTAGCCTGGGATGGGGAGTGAATTGAAGGCTAGACTGGGTTTCAAAGTAATATTCTGTCTCATAAAAGACCAAGATAAAAAATATTTCCCACAGACTATAGTTATAAATTAATATGATAGGTAAGCAGTATCTACAGTAAAACCATTAAGTTCAGATTTAAAAAATCATAATTCATGACTAAATCTGATTGAGGTTTTATAGAAAGAAAACCATGGTGTGTGTGTGGTGGTTAACATTGTCAACAGGATCCAGATTCACCTAGGACAGTGGTTCTCAACCTTGCTAGTGCCAAAATCCTTTAATATAGTTGCTCATGCTGTGCTGACCCCCAAGCCTCAAATTATTTTCATTGCTGCTTCATAACTGTAATTTTGCTACTGTTATGAATTGCAATGTAAATATCTGACATGCTGGGTATGTGATATCCAACCCCCGTGAAGGGTTGTTCAACCCCCAAAGGGGCCACAACCCACAGGCTGAGAACCACGGCCTGGACGTAGCTCCTGGCATGCCTGCGAGGAAGTTTCTAGACAGCTTGACTGGAGTGGGAAGACCTGGCCTGACGACAAGCAGCACACTGCAAGGGAGGTGTGTTACAGTAGGTTTTCCCGCCGGCTGTCGCTGGTTTTGCCGCCATGTGGGCCCACAGCCGCGCCACCCCAAATAACACTCAGAGACTCTGTATTTGATACAATCCTGTTGGCCAGTTACCATCATTGTTAATGGGCTAGCTCTGTCTTAATTATTAACCCATTTCTACTTATCTAAGTATTTCCACGTGGTCGTCTTATCGGGGAGCCACGCGGCAGGCATCCTGCTTCTTCCCGGGCTACATCTCGACCCCTACTACTCACTTCCTCTTCCTCCTTCTAGTTTCCTAGCCCCGCCTATCTTGCTATCTCATTGGCCACAATGCTTTATTAACCAGTATGAGAAACATATATACAGAATAACATCTCCCATCATCTAGGTGGCCCATTCCTGAATAAGATGGAGAACGCTGGCCACCCCAGTAGTCATCTCTGTCTGCTTCCTGACTGTGGCTTAAGCCCTTACCACTATGATGTCCCACTGAGACGGACCGATCCCTTCAACTAAAGCAACTCTCTGAGCAGATATTGTCAGGCACACCAGCGAGAAGGGAGCCAGCAGGAGACGCCCGATGGGGTTACCTGCAGTGGATGATCATGGGCCCTTTGCTCTTGGTGGCTTGCTGTCGGACCATGAACACGAACTGCAGGATGCTTTCAGCAGCGTTTGCCGGAGGCACACCGTGGTCAGGCCAGGCCGTGTAGTTAAAGTGCATCACGTCCTGGGCCTCGTCAGCCTGCAGGGGAGAAATGCCATGACCACGGCTTAGTCACCTCATCCACACCATTGCAGAGAGAGAGGGGACTGCATGCTACTACTTTTCCTCCTAATTTTCATCACCCTTCCCTTTCCAGCTCTGAGCACCTGCATGGTACTAATCAAGAAGGGAAAGGTTAATTGCCATTGTACAAAGACACAGAAGATGGAGACATAGGCTAACCCGTATCTACTAGCTAGTGGCTAAAAACAAGGGCATATGTAGACACCTCTGCCATTTAGCAGCTAGCCCAGGCCTGGCCGGTGAATTTTTGGAAACTGCTTTTGCTGTTCTGCTTAGAGCTCTCTTCCAGCCCCATGTGTCACATCCCATGCTAGCAGGGCTGCTAGTCTCTCACGCAGACACCAATGAACAATCCTGGAAATTCCCAAGAGGTCACATTCATGTATCAACGTGTCCTACATGATAATGACTACCACCAGTGTGCAGCAATCCACCTCTACAGTGGAATGGGCAAGCACTACCCTGCCATTCGTGTCCCAGCATTCTTAAGGGACCCGACTGGAGTTCATGGTACCGTACTTTGCCTTACACAGCCATCAGTAGGGACCCTTTAAGATCAAACTTCCCTTAGTCTCCAGGAAGTCATAAGAGTGATTTGTTCCCTTGTTAACTGTGAGGCTGGTTCCCAAATCAGGCTCTTCTCAAGTATCTCAAGTATCTAAAACTTGCAAAGACACTACAATCCACTCTGGATAGAATATTCTAGCAAAACTTTAGGAGGTTTGGGGCTCAAGTTTATATTCAGGCAACAAAGGGAAACAAATTGCAAAGAGCAAAGCCTAACAGTCTTAAGCAGAATTTGCATCTATATAAGTAAATTTTGTATAAATAACAGGTGTAAACACATGGTAAGATTTGTAGAGATAACAATGCCATCACTTCAACTATACCCACTGTCTCTTTGGCAACTAAGATCATATGCCACTCACTGGCAGCCTGAAACACTCAGAGGCTCTTGCTCCAGGCTGTGAAGATGCTTGCTGGCTTCCCTTATGGTTGCCTTCAAGGAATATGTCAACAGAGTGACCCTTCTATAGCAAACTGTGCAGAATAGCAAGTATTCAACCTGTAGGTGTTTCAAGTCAGTCACCAGATAGCCTGGCTTGTCTGGAAAGGCTCACAAAACATGCCAACTCTGTTCACATGCTGATCATCATATATTGCCTTTCTGTGTTCATATTCCAGGACAGCTAATCTGAATATGTCATCAGATACACGTGTTGTAAGACGAGGGAAGCCACTAGACTGCCAGCAGTCTCCTCGCAGCTCCAAGACAGGACCACGGAACTGGCACAGCCTTTTCCGTTGATAGCAAGGCTCCGAGCCCGTGGGAATAGGTAACTTGTTGATATCTACTCATTTCATATCCATGTCCAAGTGCCGGGAATTAGCAAGCTGGCGTTACAGTCATTTCCCTTGTTCAAAAGAGAAAACCCTTTTGTTTGATGTGAGTCAGCTATGCTAAACCATCCCCATCTGATATTCTCATTTATGTATGTATTTGTATCTTATTGAGAAGGTATTTGGGAACTTCACACACCTCCGTATGGAGCAAAGAATGAAGGGCAGATAGAAAGAAAAAGTTAAGGGGAAAATCGTCTGGTTAGTAGATTCTTGTAGTCTGACCTGTTCCGGTTCTACCAGCTTACTGCCTAAAGAGGGCGCCCTGCCACCAGATGCTGCTGTCCTCTGGCCGGCCTATAAGGCGAACGCTGCTGTGTGCTGCTTTATTTCTGGTGTTGAAATGTTTCACTTGCTTGTCATTGAAAGATGGGGCCATCATTTAGGACCAAGGACAAGAGGCATATTATTGATCACACTATGATCTATGCAAGTCTTCCCCGTAAAGCAGGCAGGAGCGAGAACAGACCCTCATTGTACTCTGAATTTTTCCCATGCTCCCAGATGCAAACGTGGGAACAGCCCAGGAAGCAAGCTCAGCTTAAGTGGCATTAAGGTTGGGAAATATCACCACTGCTAGAAAGTCGACTGACATGGATAGTGTTTTATTAGTTTTGAAATATCTCGCCTTCAGATTTGTTCATTCCAGGGAGAAAGAGCACATGCTGGTGAAAATGATAGTGTTTGGCAGGGGTGTGGGTGGCGAGGGCGGGGTGGGGTGGGGCGAGGGCGGGGCAGGGCAGGGGGAGGGGGAATAGGGGAAGGAAGAAAACTGTAGTGGCAGTGTGCTTGGCTGGAGGGGGCAGGGAAGAGGATGGGGACACTCTAAGGAGGCAGGCAGGAAGGAGTCTCAGAGCCAGGGAAGGCTTCATGAAGGAGTGACAGCAATTGAGTAGTCTGCTTGGGGAACAAGGAAGAGCTGGGCAATTGAAAAGGAGGGGAGGGAGGAAACAGCCTGTCACACACACACACACACACACTTCGGGTGTGGCTGGCATTTTATTTTGTGTTTTTGCTCACCCCTAGAGACAGCTACTGTTTACAGCTGGTAGATGAGAACTGGCTTATTGCTTCTAAGCACCAGTAAGTGGGTGGTTAGCCCAATGCTTCTGCTGTTGTGATGGGTAGCCTTCTTTACATGTGTATTTTCTGGAAAAGGCTCGGTAGGTATTTCAGTATTTTTAGATATTGCAGCTTTGTAGCTTCCATGGCAGTCATAGACAATAAATACACCATAAATAAGTATGAACTGTGATCCAACAGAACACTATGAGCACTGAAGTTTGAATTTTACAAAATTGATATATAATATTTCATGTGAAAAAATCTTTAAGATTTTTTTTTTTTTGAGATCTGGGTCTTATTGTATGGTCAGAGCTACCCTCATAATTCCAGTCCTTCTGCCTCAGCCTCCTAAGTGCTGAGCGGTTGGTATGTACCACTATGTCTATGAATGGCCAATGCCATGAAATATTACCCAACATTCCCCAGTCCTTTCAACTCATAGTTGTGATGGACAGACTCGGGGGGTTGCGTGTGCTGTCCAAGCATTAGACTACTTGGCTGTATCTCCAGTCCATCTTAACATTTGAAAGCAGAGAAGCCATTCGTAGCTGTTGCGGGATATTTGATCGCAGAATGTGAACACGTGTTTCTGTTTTACCTCACCTGCCTAAGGCACCTTCTGTTTGGTTTGATAAATTGGCAAACGACCAATAGCTAGGCTTGAGAGGATATCTGGGATTTCTAGGCAGAGATGGGAATTCTGGGAAGATTCTTAGAGGCAGGGGATTGGCCAGTGAGGTACAGAGGAAGTTGTTCATATGTTACCGAGGAGAAGAAAAGAGTCATGTGGCAGAACACAAGATAATATAAATGGGTTAAATTTTAAGATCTAGTTGGGAACAAGCCTCAGCTAAGAGCGAGTTTTCATAATTAATAAGTAGTCTCCATGTCATTATTTGGGACCTGGCAGTCCAAAGAAAGACTTGTTATACTTAGCACTTAGCTCAGGGGAATTTACAAAACAGGCAGTAAGTGAATTTGGCTGGTCCACAGGGGTCCTTATGTACTCTCCTGCTCAGTGCCATTAGGAAGGGCTGTTCCTATGAAGAGGCAAGAGGACTCTCCAGTTAAGTTTTGTTCTCAACACACAGCTCATTCCAAGGAGACCACACTAGCAGAAATGCTTTTCTCTCAATAGCAAATGGGATGACTTTGGCTGATGTGAGCACTAGAACCTAGCACAGACACCATCGCCCTCAAAGACTTGTCAACAAGATGGAAGCAAGGCAAGAAACAGATCTTTCTGGAACTCTACCTACCTGTAATAGAGACATGGGATCATGATTAACGAGGTCTAGACATTGAAACTCAGAACAAAATCCTGACTAGCAAATGTTGGTTGTGATGTTTAATTTGAAATGTATCCGTGCCTCACATATCTTGCTGTCTCTCTCATCTGATTAATGTAAGTACCGAGAACGCCTCCCTCTCAGGTGTGGCTGACAGTGCTGTGCAGGTTTGAGATGGACCAATGCAGACTTTTCTTTGACCTCCTCTGGCCTTCAAAGACAACATTTCATCCAGAGCGCACACTTGATAAAGATAGGGAGAAACTGTGCTGAGTCAGATCTTTTGTCTCCTCTAGGTAGCTGTGTGACAGAGCCTGAGGCACTCGCAATCTTACCTTGTGATGGTTCTACCTCCAGGCCCATGTGTGGGGTACTGGTGGGAGTGTAGGGCTGGAGACCGCCCTCCCTGAAGCTGTAGCAAACTTACATAATTGATCCGGAAGTGTCTGCTGGCCCAGTCTTCCTGCTCTTCCTCTGAGATCATCTCCACGGTGATGTCTCCATAAGCGATGGGGTCTTCTGTGAATGGCCAGTAGTGGTCACATTTTACCTGAGGCAAAAATAATATGGTTTTTAACAAACAAAGAAGCCAGGGAAGAACAGAGTATGAGCTCACTGAGGGGCAGCAGTAACCCTCATTTCAGAAGAAACATGCACCATGTGGTGAGGGTGTAAACCAAGCTAGTGCAGTGGCTTCTCTGACTGGACACAGCATCCAGGGTATGAAAGGCACAGGCATGGCCAACAGGCACACAGCACGCAGGTACACACCCTCCTTTTCTCGTTGCACTGAGTGAGCATGACGATGATGTGAGACTTCTGCTGTAGGACCATCTTCCAGAAGTCGTTTCTGGTTTCCGGCAGTGGTCCCTGCGTGGCGATATACTCCTGCGGTGAGTTGTATCCCTGAAAGATGGGAGGCGGTGTTAACACTTCGCCAGCCACCATCACTGGCAAATGCAGTTGGTGGTTCCACACCTGTGAGGACAGCTTTCGCTTTGCTGATGACAAAGCTGGCAGAGGATCACACACCTACATAACATTTTCTCCCCCTTAGCATGAAAGAGGTAGTCAGAGGAATTGTACGGGTTGGGTGACTAAGTTTTGGATGATTTAAAGCCCTGCATTATAGGAGACTATCAAATCGCACAGGTGTAGCCCTTTGAATCTGGGCTCTGAGATCTAAGCACAAGGGGAAAAACCTCCCGTTTTTTCTCTGCTAGTCTCTCACGGGGTTCTGTGAGTCCATCTCCCTGTCATACACACAGTGGTTCTCAACCGATGGGTCAAGACCCCCTTGGGGTCAAAAGACCCTCCCACAGGGGTCGCATGTCAGATATCCTGAATATCAGACACATACATCAGATGTTTGCAACAAGATGCATAACAGTAGCAAAATTGCAGTTGTGAAGTAGCAACGAAATGATTTTATGGTTGGGGGTCACTGCAACATGAGGAACTGTAAAAAGGGTCACGGTGTCAGGGGTGGGGGGATTGTCATCGAGGCTGAGAACAGGAACAAGAGAAACGTCTCACTGCTCCCCGGGCTCAGGTGTTGGATAGGGACAGCTGTCCTCCATCATCTCACACACAGGCACAGGCGCCGTGGTCTCCCACTGCCGGGACTGTGCAGTCTTGAGCACTGGGATACCTAGTTTCCTTTCCTACGTACAGGGATATAGTTGGCATTAATGTAGTCTGCTCCTTCCTCTTCGTTCATGGAGACTAGTCTCACTCGGCTGAAGTCATCTATGAAGAACAAGGAGAAAAGACACATTAAAAAATCGGAATGGAAGGAAAAATAACCCAACAGTCTATCAAATGTCAAGTTAAATGAAACCCCAAGGGAGGAGGTAATCTACTGGGGGGCTGTACAGAGACATCCCGTAGACTTGATTTGTCCTGTAGATAACACATGATAGCCTCTAGCCACTGGGCTCCTCCGTCGCTGCGAGAAGCATCTGTAGACGCTTCAAGCAGGGATTGAAATATCCATGTGACCGTATGGAAAGCTACAGTATGTGGCTTAAATGTATGATCCCCATCTCGAGGGAATTCAAAGAGCCACTACCTTACCCAGAGAACAGAACACCCAGATGCCTTTTGAAATTATTATTACTATTATACTATTAGTTAAATTTTTTATTGCTGGACATAGAATTTAAACTTTAAGGTGTGTGTGTGTCTCCTAGAAGTGATAGAGAGATATACTCATGATATCATAAGAATATAGATGCCTAAATAAGACACGAAGCTGGGAAACACAAAAACACACATTGTTATAGAAGGGATCTCATAGGCCCTAGCACCAGACAAAGCGACAGGCAGCTAACAGCTGCTGAGAAGGGGAGACAGGATGAGTTCCCTAATTGTGTATTCAATTCGAAGTGGCCAGCCCTTAAGTCATTACATGTAAGCCACACAAATAACCTGAGCAGGCTGTATTTATGTATGTAACAATACCGCTCAAAGCAAAAGAGGCCACGGATTGAGAGGGAGTAAAGGGCATGGGAGAAGTTGGAAAGGGAGAAATGGCATAATTATCTTTTAATAAAAAAAGTTTAAAGAAAATTGCTTTCAACTGTATCATATTATTCCCCATTACTCTCCACTCGCCCTCTCTGCCTCCTCTCTTTGTTGATTTTTTTGTTCTTGCTTTTTGGTGTGTGTGTGTGTGTGTGTGCTTGTGTACGTGTCCACATGCTTGTGAGTGACAGAGAAAGCTAGAAAGCGAATCTATCTAGTTGGGAAGGTGGGGAGATATGAAGGATGTAGGAGGAGTTGGGAGAGGACAAAGAATATGATCAAAATAAATTTTAGAAAATTTTTTAAAACATAAAAACATTTCTAAATTACCTAAATGTATTGGCTTTAAAGTGGCCTTATTTTGTTGACTCCTAACTTATTTGAATTTTAGTGAATGTGTCAATTAGAGAAAGGCTGTTGGGGGTGGGGCTTTTTAATCGGAAAAGCAGATGTGGAATGTTATTATTATAATTCTACCTGTTTTTATCAAGAAACCACATGAAGTATAGTGATATCTTTGTAGAACTTTTAGTTTCTCTCTTTTTATGTTTGCCTTCCTTCCTAGCCTGCCCTGAGGGTAGTAGAGTTGGAAGGTCAGTCTACATTACAGGCACTATAACACTATAACACACGGGTCATATGCATCCTTCCTGTTAGCTCTCTCTTGACTGTTGCTTTCTATTACACAATGCTAACCACCCACTTCACTCGCCAGGCGTGACAGGAAGGCGTTCCTATAAATGCTGCTGCCCTGTGCCTTAGTCCCTTCCCCTCTCAGTGAATCCACCGGAAACATTTCACAGCAGCACAGATTGTCTGGTTTAGCTCCTTTGCTCCCCAAAGGGCCAAATGCGTAGTCCCTTCTGCTCAGATGCAATTTATGTGGAAGCGGTGTAGTGCAATCTGTCTCCACCCAATAAGATCAATGCGCTAGTCAGGCCCAGGAAATCGCAGTCGTGGTCCTGCAATTCAGATGCACCTGAATCTGGCCGGGAACTAGTGAGACTGATTAAGCTGCGGTAGCAATGCTTTGACCTTTGAAAGACAGGGTGGGATGGGGACTACTGGCCAGCTTACATGGCAGGATGTTTGTGTAGCGGTTTTTACATCGGTTCAGTGGAAGATCCGCCGCAAAGTGCGGGATATCCAGCCCGATCAGTTTCAGCTCCTGCAAACAAGAGAGAGAAGGTTTGAGTTTCTGCAGGCAGCGTGGGTGGGATGGCTCATTCTCCGCCTTGGACTCTGCGCATGTACAAAAGTACAGCCTGCCCTTGGCTGACTGATAGCACAGCAGCTCATTTTAAGAGTGGAATGTACTTGTCTACTCTGTTCTCCTCAGCTAGCTCTCCTCAATGAGTCTGAGTGAGCAGAACTCAGGTGAAATGGAAGTTCACTACATGTCTCTGGTTTCTTCTCCTGTCCTTCTAGGTCCAGCCAAACAGAGCTCATGGCCAGGAAAGATGCTGATCTCAGGATGAGGGGACAACCTGGTTGGGACCCACAGCCTGACGCAGAAGCATCCCCGTGGGGCCACACAGCGTGAGTATGAGAACTGAGCATTGCAGCCCTCAGTTGAGGTTGTTTGTTTGTTGGCACGGTAGCAGTGAAGTGTTGTCTGATATAGAAAGAGCCTGAGTTTCTCCCAGATCAGTCAGAGAAGCAACACCGACGATGAAGAGGGAGCGCACACTTAAGTTGTTTACGTGAACCTTTCCTGTCCTATGAGGAGATGTGGGTATCGTTTTTCTCATAGACAATAAGCTTCAAGGAAGTAATAAAAAGGGGGAAGCTGGAGGGCAGAGGAGCAGGAAGCAATCTCCACGCTGTAGAGTATTAAATGTCTGGTGATGGAACCTGACAAATGAAGATGAATGGGTCATGTTGAGGCAAGCCCTGGGCTGGAAGGAGACGTGTGACGTCGGCTGACCCGTAGGCTGTCCTGTGAGTCCCTTCCCACAGGGTGCATTGGTGTCTGCACATAAGCAGGTAACTAGCGCAGTTCCACAGGTTAAGTGTCTGGAAGAGAGGGTTCTAACGGCCTATCCCTGTGTCTTGTGGAAAACAAGGAGCTTGCTAGCCCCAGGTCACCTAGCTGTCCACACTATGGTCTGCTGGAATGGCAGTTACTGGAATTCTTCAGTATAGAGCCTAAGCAGCAAATCTAGAAATAATCCTGAAATGTTTTCCAAGATATATATTTTTATTGTTTTTATTTTGTATATTGTTTCATCTGTGTGAATGAATGTCCCGTTATTATGTGCTTTGGAGACCCTCTGTGTTGGGGTTTCTCATATAGTATGCCTCATTCTATAAACTGACCAGTTCCCACATGTTTTACTTACATTTAAAGAGTTAAGTATTTTTTTTGCTTGTGTTATGTATACGGTGTGCATGCGTGCATGTGTTGCCATGTCTGTGGGTGTGCCTGTCTTCTGCTTCCCTTACTAAGACAGGGTCTCTTACTGAGTCAGTCCACTGGGCTAGCTAGCCAGCTTTCCGGAAAGATCCCTTGTCTCTGCCTGCTGAGTGCTGTGATTGCAGGCAGGGCCACCACTCTTGCAAAGCCTTTATCCAGGCATTGCAGACCTGAACTCCAGAGTGGTCACACTTTACTGAGGTACTCCGTTCCAAGGGTGCAGCAAGGCACACAAGCTTTACCTCTCAAGTCTCTGCTCAGTTGTTACTTTAGGGAAACAAAAGCTAGGGCCTTCCTCTGGAGAAGGACTTTTGGAGTCTCTGAGAGATCTTCAGGGGAGAGACACCTGATGATATCCCAGGCGATGGAGCAGAGAGCTTGTCACATCCATTCCCAAGTGCATGCTTCAGGAATCAAGCTTTCGGCCTTGGACCTCTTTCGAGTTGCACATCCTTGCTGCGGACTCTATCAACGGACACTGGCAGGCATGGATGCCATCAAAGGGAAGGAATAACCTCAATGGCCCAGGTTTCTCTTTCGTGTTGATGTTTCATGGTTTTTTTTTGGGGGGGGGCTCTCAAGATTACACATTCCCAAGCTTTCTTGGACTAACTGGTGGTTGTTCTTAAAGATAAACTGACAAGTTGGTGCCTCAGCACAAATTTAAAGCTTCCCTCTGTTTCAGACAAAACCTTTTTACCAGTGCCCTTAAAGCAGAAAATCGCCATTGCGATTGTACAGGTCTCTCATTTAAAGGGTTTCCGGTGGTCTGCTCTGTGACTCTTGTGTGACACAAACTACCTTACCTCTAGTTTTGGAAAACAACTCAAACCAGTGTTATTTTTTCATGTTAATTAGAATAATAATGAACTTATGTAAATGATACTTTTTTCTTCCATTGATTAAGATATTTACAAGTAGTCTTTCTTTAGAAAAAAAAAACCATAAAGGGTAATTTGTCAAAAAAGAGATAATTTGTCAAAATACTTCCCTTAGTTCTGTATGCCTCTTATAAACTACAGGTCTTTCAAAAGTGGCTCAAATCTCCTCAGCATTCACCCACTTATCTCCAAATGCATTATAATTTCTGCACTGTTTGCAGGCTTCTAGTACTATTATAGAATAGTCAAACTCAACAAAGGCAGACGTTGCCCTATGGATACCCATTGTGAAATAGTCGATGTTGGTTGTGGTTGTGTTGTTTTATTTTGCTTTGCTTGCCTTGGTCTACAATGACTCCTTTCTTGGCCGTTGTGTGGACAGAGTCACACAACTCTGCTGAGCTCCCCTCCACACTCCAATTTGGGCATACACTAAAAAGCCACCGGAAAGATATAAAAGGAATCTTAGAAACAGCATGGGGCTGCGGAATGACAGCACAGGGAAGCTGAATCCCCTAGAGACCCATAATCCAGTGTTACCTTCCCAGCTGTAAATGCCCTAAGCTGATAAGAGCTGCTTGATTGGCTGAGCAGCATAAACGTAAATGGCCAAGTTGCAATGTTATTGGAGCAGGAGCTGCATAGACACTCAAGCTGCTTTGCAAGCTTTGTAATTTAGCTTGTCACCGAGTGGGAAATCAGACAAGTTTCCAGTTCGGTAGCTCTGCAGTTATTTTCTCTCCAACCATGTGGAAACACCAGAGGCTTAAATCTTCATTAGGATAAGTGTAGGGGTGATGGGATGAAGCCACATAAATCATTTTTTTGGATTTCTGTTTGTTTGTTTTGCTTTTAATATAGTCAATCACAGCCTTTATTTATTGTACACAATTCCAGAGTGCTGAATGGTGTTCACCAAGATGCTGTGTCACTCTTAGAACCTATGAATGTGACCCTTTTGTAAAAGCTTACAGAGATAAATCACTATGGATTACTAGATGACAAGCCTTGTAAAGATAGGATCAGAGTCTGGCTTGATGCAGCTGCCAGTCAAAGATCACCTGGAACCACCAGACCCTGAGCAAGGTAAAGTGTCCTGCCTGGAGCCTCCAGAGGGAGAGCAGCTCAGATGACTCCTCATTTCAGCTCCTGCCTGGTGCACTGGGAAGGTAAAAATCTGTTGTTTTAAGCCAAGAATTCTGTGATGACTTGCTAGGGGCCAAATGTTACCACCCAGGCCAGTGGTGGTTTGCACTAGGCCAGAGTGTTGAAGCATCCATCTCCATAGAAAAAGGCACACTGTGTGTATGTATGTATATTGTATATGTGTGTGAGTGTGCGTCTGTATGTGTATGTATTTGTGTGTATTGTGTATGTATGTATGTATGTATGTATGTTGTGTATGTGTAGTGTGTGTGTATTTGTGTGAGTGTGTGTGAGAGAGAAACAGACAGACAGACAGACAGACACACACACACACACACACACACACACAGAGAGAGAGAGAGAGAGAGAGAGAGAGAGAGAGAGAGAGAGAGAGAGAGAGAGATCTGTTGCTGTAACTGAACACCACAGAGTTTTGGTTTTAAGCAAAGGTTGTTACTGTTTTTCAGTCATGGGGCCTGACAAACCAAGGTGCCAACTGTGCAGATTTCTTTGTTCACCTCTGGCTTTTAAGCAGCTGTCTGTCGGCCTGTGCGCTCTCGTGTCTTATCAGCTGTCAGCCCCTGTGTAATCCTGTGTCTTAGCAATGTGAGGCTCAGGGGAAGAGAGAGGGAAACACACCAGCTTCTCTTACTGTAAAGGCACTAATCTCACCACCGGGCTCCCCGCTCCACAACCCTGCCTATGCTAGTTATCTCCGAAGGCCTCACCTTCAAACCCTGACAAGGAGGCTAGGCCCTCAGCACAGATGGGAAGAACACACACTATCATCATCTAAAACAAGCACAGCTGTGGTCAGCTCGTAGCGCTGGCAGCATTGTCCACAGCTGATAATACTTTGTGTTTACTTTGGAGTAGAGTGGGCATCAGAGCCGAGCCATCCGGTCAATAGACCACATATCCACAGAGGAGGACAAGGGAAGGGAAAGATCAGAGGTCCCATCTGCACCAAGTTAATGGCACAATAGAGTCTCAGTGCTTGCTAATCTTCAGGTGACCACCCAGGGGGATGCAAACGCTTAGAGCGAGCAGTCTAGTGTGGTACCATATGAGTCTCCTGGGGCTGCCAGGATAAGATGCCACAAATATGTTGATGTAACATCAAACAAATGTATTGTTTCATAGCTCTGGAGTCCACAAATATGAAACTGGGTTATTAGCTAGGCCACATCCCCTCTGTGATGGCTGCGGTGGGAATTTCATTTCCTTCCCTTGGCTTCTAATGGGCATTCACCCACAGCTGTATATAGTATGATCACGTACGTTTTGACCATTTTAACCATCTCCATCTATCATGATCCTGTCTGAAAATTAGATGTCATCCTGCGGTAGGGAGACGTTAGAGCCTCAGCAGATATGGGAGGGCACAATTCTATCCATCACACACATCTCAAGGAATGAGTACAGCACTGATGGGAGTCTGATGGGTGGGTAAGGGAAGTCTACAAGGACCTGGAGACCATGCAGTTCATATCAGGGACAGCACAGAGCAAGGCCACGGTGCTAAGTGCAGGCCCTTGAAAATGGGTCAAATATCTGGGAGAGAAGGAATGAGGGGAGAGAAAGGTCAAGGCTGAGAGCAGAGTCCCTGTGCCTAAAAACTGATGGAGTGATTTGAGGCAGCCCATTCCAGTGACAACTCCAGGGAACCTGCCCGAGGCACACATAAAATCAGCCAAGACAGAGCCACTATCAGAAAGGCAAGGCCACCTCTCATTTGACATGTGGCATGTGCCATGGCCTTATGTTCATCTTCGTAGCAATATATCTGAACAAAGAGTGTGAGGACCTTCACCTGTGTTCCAGTCAATCACAAACTCGAGGAATCAATGGGAAAGCAAGGGGCACTTAGTGCCTTGTGAGTGGCCCCTCTGCAAGCTCTGAAGCGGATTCTTTAGAAACCCTCTTATCAGAACCCTCCGAAATGAAGCTGCTGCCTTCAAGTTCCCAGCCTCCTTAAGGAAACACGTATACTTCTGTCAGAACAATCAGTCTTTCCTACAGTTCCCAGATCAGATTCTGAGTGACAGGGAATGTATTCAGAGAATGGGAAGCAGAAACGATTACAGCTCCTTGTCTGACTTATAGCTGTATTGGTAATATATGTAAATCCTATGTCTTCAATTTGCATAATGATTACAAATGATGCAATTTCTCAATGCCTGTTTGATCTTTCAATGCCAGTATGGGAATGAACTCAAGTGTGTAAGCATTCGGATGGGCAGAACAAATCCCTGTTTCAGCTGCTAGGTATGGATAGACCCCGCTGATTCAGTCATCCCAATACATTCCTGAGGTGCTGTTATAACCAGAATCATCTTCCCTCTTAGGTAATTATGAATACAGAACACTAGAAAGTCTGAATACGAGAAAAGACTGTTATGTGGAGATGAGGCGCATACACAAAAAGCAGTCATCGGAGCTCAACACTTCCCTGAAAATGGTGAAGAAATCACACTCAATCTGAGGGCATTGTGGGTTGTGAAGATTTGAGGGCT
Source organism: Cricetiscus sungorus (assembly GCA_030556225.1). Lineage (NCBI taxonomy): Eukaryota > Metazoa > Chordata > Mammalia > Rodentia > Cricetidae > Cricetiscus > Cricetiscus sungorus. The sequence goes on along the minus strand of JANBXA010000735.1, from coordinate 42,997,986 downwards.
GACTGGAGGCTGTCAGGGAGGAAGGAAATACAACCAGGCAGTCCCTGGCTGAGCAAACACTAGTCCTGGGCACTCAGCCCAGGTATGCGATGCCCACTGTTTATGCAGGCACATAGTCTCACTCTCGGTGTGGATTTCAAGGGAATAGAATGTTCACTGCCCTTCTCTGCCTACACAAATCACAAACAACCCTCTCTCCCCAGGTCTTCAAAAGAAAGGAAACCAAATGTTCAGCAGCGTTGCTTGGAATTCAGTTTAATGAGTGCCCTGCCCTCAGCTGTCACACAACTAGGAGACATGGGTGAATGCCTGCCATCTGCTTGGTCTTTGGTTACCTGAAGACACATCAAAGTCCCTGGAAGGTAAGTGCAATGCCGAGTGTCTATTTGTTTAACTCCTCCTTCCTCTTGACTTTTCATGCCGTGTCATTTAAATATGGCATCTCCTGGTCCTGTCTGCTCAGCTTGAACCCTCTCCTATTCTCTTGCTCCCAGCATTTGAGATCTCTGAGCTCTGGTCTTCTAGCCAATCATGGAGGCCCCTTGATCTGGCCCAGAAGTTAAACGTCGCCCCCCCCCCCCAACTGGAGGGCAGTAAGTAGCCTTCTTTGCTTAGCCATGTATCACATGTTCCACGCAGTTTCCAGGGAGGTGACCCCACTATGCACCCAGCCATCCCCACACCACGCCCATCACAGAAGGGAGAAAATCCCTCATCACTCACCTCAAACTGAAGAGAGAATTTGTAGTCGGAGTCCTTTGCCATATCCTTGATGTAAGAGTCAAAGTCGTCCAGCTGAACTGGGCTGTGTCAAACACAAAGAAAGAGTCAGCCTGGTGGGCAGCATAATGGTTAATGCCACACTTTTGTACTTTTCTTGGAAAAAAGTTTTACTTTCCTAGGATGAACACTTACTGTTCCTACATTCTCAGATTAAGGCTGTCAGTTGGCAATACAATTGTAGAAAAAAGAATACATACACTAAATTTCCTAGAGATGTCTAGATCCACACTTCACCTTTAATTTAGCAAAAAAAAAATGTATTACATATACACACTTCTTGTACACACATAACACATAGATGTGTGTATATGTGTGTTTGTGTGCTGGGTGTATGTGCTTAGAAATACACATACATGTATTTGTGTGTTTATTTCTTAGAGGACCCAGGCATATGAGAAAGAACAAGAGATTACATTCCAGTGACCTGTCTGAGATGTGGCTTGCTATTCTTTATATAGACTGTGACACTGGCTAATCATCTAACTCCTCATAAATTCATCATACTCATTGAAAAATATCATTGCTACACACACCTCCTTGGGTTCCCATACAAAGAGACTTATTAAGCAGCTTTCTAAGAATAGGGAATTAATGGGGAATGTCCTATGTTTCTCTTATTGGTTGATGAATAAAACGTTGTTTGGCCAACAGAGGCAGGAAAATAGGCGGGACTAGGAGACAAGGAGAATTCTGTAAAGGTAGTCAGAGAGAGCTTGCCAAGGATGCCATGTAGCTGTAAAAGGGATAACAGGTCCAGACATTCTCCAGTAAGCCAAGACTATGTGGAAATACATAGATTTATAGAAATGGGTAATAATTAAGAGAGAGCTAGCCAATAAGAAGCCCTAGCCATTGGGTAACAATTTTATAAGTAATATAGTATCTGTTTGTTTATTTGGGTCTGAGAAGGGCAGTGGGATGTGGAGGGACAGGAAAACTCCGGTTACAGGGAATTCTGCAGCTAGCTATAGCACCCCCGGATCAGGGCTCTGGTCAGAAGGACAGAGCATTTGTCTAGGAAACTCTGAGTGTCTGAAATAACTGTATTTAATTTGGAAAATCGACATAATTGTAGAAATGACTCAGAAGTGCACGCGAGTGACACACCCGAGCCACAGTTCTACACCTACGGCAGGGTAGTTTCTTTTTTATGAATGGGATTTAACTTTCACATTCTATGCATCTTGGTTGCTTCTCTCTAGACGCAGCCTGCACACCTGTTCTTTTTCCTACAGGAAGCTGTACTTTCTCCTTTAACCCCAGCCTTTCCATCTGGGTCAGGTCCACATACTTAGCCTATGCCTTGGTCTTGTGACACATTGTTCAGCTTCTCCCATCTGTCTGCAGCCCCACCCGCCATCAGCAACTACCCAGCGTGGATTAGGTATGTAGTTAAAGCAGTTGACTGGCTACTCTGGTCTTTATCCCTCACATCTCTTCTCCTCTGCTGTTGACTTTACTTTCTTTCACTGCAAGGCAAATACAATTTTCGTGGATTGTAAAGGAATAGAAGTTCTCAGGTATTACATCAAAGCTCTAATGTCTTTAATCAGAAGTGATAGAAACAGTGATTCCAGCCCATAAGAACCAAGGCAATTCATAAAACACGCTGACATGCTTGGTGGATCCATGAGAGCCACAGATGCCTGGGCTACAGCTTAGTGATCTGCCTAGCATGTGCAAAGCCTCAGCTTCAATCCCCAGCACAGCAGAACCAAGCAAAGGTAAGAGAGTCACCATTAAGGGAAGAAGTGAGGACTTTGTCATGGGGCCACCGGGGAGTAGAACTCAGACAAGAGCCTCGCAGAGCAAGTCCCGGTTCAAAGGTCATCCCACCTTAACCTCCGTCTCTTTCTAAAATACCAGCTAAAGATGGCCTCCCATGTCCAACCTCATCAGAGCTGCTCTCTCTGGTTGCAGTTGCAGTGGGGCGCTGATCTCAAATTGGATTTAGCACTTCCAAACTGCACCTTGTTATTGGGAAACCAGGGACGTGCTTAGTGAAGGCAGACCAGATTTGTGGGTGAGAAGGAGCAAACCCAAGGAGGGGAGGGAGGCAGACAGGAGAAGGCTGGCTTAGAACTGATGCAGAGAGCAGGGAGAACACTGGGGGGGGGGGGGGAGGCATGCACAGCAGGAGCATCTAAAAGACAGAAGTGGGGGAGGGTGGCTGCGTGGGGACAAGGGGAGCAGAAATCAGGGACCACAGCGTGCAGCTCTTTTGTCTTCTCATTTCTTCCTGGGACTTGGAAGGAGACATCTCAGAGTGTCCCCCCCTTTGTCTGTTCCTGGGTATTCTGGCCAATCCCTCTATAGCTCACTTCAAACCCCACCCATAGTTTTTGGCAATGAAAACTTTCCTTTGCTGTCATAATATATCTCCCAAAGGATTGCCTCTCCCTGACTAATCACCCCTCCAACATGCCCCGTGGTGCATGTCATTGGGATGTTTGCTGATTTTAGACAGACTCTGCAAAAATTATCTTACTGTGCCATGAAATTATAATCTGCTCAAAACTAAATAAGAATTATTTTTATCTTAATGTTTCTTTTGAAATATCTAGCCAAACACTATGTGACTTTCTCCCCTCTATCAGCAATAATGCCACTGGACACCCATTGCCCTTTTGAACTAACACATCAGTGTTCTGTCCTTTGTAAGACTAAAGATTGAACTCTATTTATAAAAGAAGTCTCACTGTTTATATGTGCTATAGAATTTTAATCCAGAAAAGGCCTGGAACTGATAACTCACAGATTGCTGAAATCAGCGGTGGGTAATTTTCAGTCACCGTGACCATGTTCTCCTGACTTAACAGTTCAGGAAGCAAGAGCACCGGCTAGCTTACCACGACAGATTCCAGTGACATATTAATCTTAGCACCAACTAGGATAAAAACTTTCCTCTGGAATAAACGTAGAATTTCAGAACATAAAATGACCAGAGGCTTTCGTGTACTTTTATGTATGTGTTAAACGGTCATAACTTTGGCACGGCCTCTTGCAGGCTTCCTGTATAATCCTGACTCGGTCCATTTGTGGTTTCCTATGGTGAGAGCTGATGCTTTCCCTGGAGTAGACTGTGAGACAAGCATCTCCAGTGGTCTCTCCACCCCTGCGTGTAAACAACACACCGTGCTTTTCAACGCATACCCATCTCTTCTTAGGCATCCCTCCTATTTGGAAGTGTGTGATCTTTTTGTCCTGTTAGCTCAACTTGACCCAGCCTTGGGTTAACTGAGAATGGAATCTCAGGTCATATTAGCCTGAGGGTAGGTATGCCTGTGGGAAGTTGTCTTGAGTGTTAAATGAGGAGGAGGGCCCAGAGCTCTGTGGATAGCACAGTGGTCTCCCAGGCAGGTGATTCTGGACTGCATAAGAAAGCCACAGAAGCATGAGCCACAGCACGCCAGCAAGCATTGTTCCTCCATGGTTTCTGCATCAAGTTCTCTTCTGTTTCGTTTATGAAATTGGGGTCTTCCCTCCATAGCACTGGCTGCCCTAGAACTCACAGAGAGCTGCCCACCTCTGTCTCCCCGCGTGCTGGGATTAAAGGCACCATGTCTGGGTCCTGCTTGAGTTCTTGCCCTGGCTTCCCTCACTGATGGAGTGTGACCTGTAAGATGGAATAAACCCCTTTCTCTCCCGAGTTACTTGGGCCAGAGTGTTTTATCACAGTGATGGAAGGGAAAGTTGAATAGGTTTTAATCTGGAAAGTGAAGATCATTATGATGAAACTCAGTGGTCAGTGCCACGACTTACTTTGTCAGTTTCCTCTTCTTTAAGCCATTTTTGCTCCTGTAAATTGAAAAAAAAAAAAACATTTATCAGGATAAAAAATATGATTAAACTTTAAAGAGCTTTAAGCTTTTTCATCAAGCTACTATTTAACTTTTGTTAACTATACGTCAGATTTGTTAAATTAGTCTTCCTTAGGTAAAACAATAACTACTGATTCATTTTAAGAAACTACTGGGTCGCAAGAACACACCTGCATTTCCTATTTCCTGTTTGCTGAAAACTTCATTCTAGAGATACAGCTGCTGACTCACGGTGGTTACCTTACCAGAATGTTTTATTAGTAATGGGGGCACCCATTTCATGGTTTCCAGTGTCTGGAGACAAGAAAGCAGAATCGGGGGACAAAGAACAAATGCCAAGGAGGCTGGAGGTTGGATTCGTTTTTTTTTTTTTTTTCTCCACATAATAACTGTATTTATTGCATGGGGGCTGGAAATATTGGGTGAGATGATGATGAAGGAAAAGCATGGGGGACCATTGTGAAACAGAGCATAGAATAAAATCAAAGCACCATTTGTATCTTGAAATACAGTTTGAAAGAATGGCTTCAAAGTCAGCAACTATGCAAACAGTAACATCATGGACTGGGTTTGTACTAATCACCTACTTATAATGACTCTACCAGTCATTAATTGTAGTCTTTAGACACCAAGTTTACCAAGCATAGAGTCAATCTGAGTGATCTTAAAAAAGAAACAATTAGGTAAAGTATAGATTTACCTCTCAAAATTGATATAATCAATTGGTTATATTGATTTCCCATTACATTATTGTTCATTGTAGGTGTGAGACTTTGCATTGTGTGTGTGAATATACAAGGGAATGTATATGTATACATTCACATATAAATAATTTCATATTTTTTTCAAATAAATGTTTAAAATTAAAATGTTTGGAAAGACTATAAGCTTACTTTTTATTATTTGGGTTTTTAAAATTTCAGTAACAGATTTCATAGGAGGTTGGATTCTTAATTATGGACTAAGATAGCCTCGCCCACCATTTTTGAGGTGAACTATGTGATTTCTGTGCTATGTTATCATGCTTTTAACATATATGAAGAAATGGGCCTGCCGTGTGTTTTTCCTTAATTCACTAATAACACATAAACTCAAACACAGGAAGCGTTGGTGTATGGTTTGGTTAATTGCATTTACTTAGGACGATTTAGAGTGCTTGTTTTCATGAAGTGGGTAAAACAGTGAACTGGGGTCTCCTCACAGTAGGACAGCAGTTATCCGAAGTCCTTTGTCATTGTACTTTATCATCTGTACAGATGGCATGCGTTAGCCTAATTGAGCTTGGAATGAAATGATAGTAAACATTCCTGTAGTCAGTACCACAGGTCTTTAAGTATTTTTAATGAAGGCATGCACATTTTCCAAAATAAATGTCAATAGAAAATGATCAGTTATAGGTACAAGTACCTTCGTGTGTCAGATTATTTATCTGTATACTAAAACTCTGATTTTGTGGCTATCTCAGTTCCAGAAAGCCTTTAAAAGAACAAAGTAGTACTTTCCCCATGCTTCCATAGCACCTGGCAAATGGCCATTTCTCGTGTGGTGTGGTGACCCACATTATCCCCCCAGCTATACGTGGCATCTGTCAGGGCCGAGTACAGGCAGTGGATGCCATAGCAGCCTGTCAATGAATGCTTATCACGGTGACTTGAAGCAAAATATCTTAAATTCATATCATCCCCACAGTTGAACTTAGTAAGTCAGTTATGCAAATTATACCTCTTGCAGCCTTTTCTGTTATATGCAGTTTTGAAGCAGAGCTATGTGGGGATCAGAGGGGGACAGGGAGAAGGGAGGAAGGGTGGTGGGTTGGACATAGGAGGCAAGCGTGCTCAAAGCACGTCATATGCCTGAGGAAAATGTTTGTGTGAGGCAAGGAGCTGGCTCAACCAGTGAAAGGTCTTGCTGACAAGCCTGAGAACCCCAGAACTCAAGGCAGAAGGAGAGCACTGACCTCTGAAAGCTGATATTTGACCTCCTCATGTCCAATGTGGTGTGAGCTTACAGTCCTAACACACTCACACACACTCACACACACATTTACACACACTCACACATTTACACACACATTCATACACACTCACACTCACACACTCACACTCACACACATTTACACACACTCACACACACTCACACACTCACATACACAGTCACACACTCACATACACTCACACACACAGTCACACATAGTCACACACACTCACACACATTTACACACACACACACACACACACACACACACACACACCATGCACAATGAATGCATACCAGTAAAAGGAACGACTATGTACTCTTCTCAAACTGTCTAAAGAATAGCACAATCTCGATCCTTGACTTGGGCTGGTGGCATCCTGAGGAGTGAAGCTTGTAGACAGAGAGTGCAGTCAGGTTAGGGTTATAGGGAAGCATCCACTGTGGCACATGGAGTTTCTGGGTTTGGACAGTTTTTATTTCTTCCCACTTCTAAGGAAGACGCCCCTGCTTCACCCCTGCTCCTGTGGCCTCATCTTCTTTGTCATTTGTTCTTAGAGTTTAGAAGAAATACAGCTCTCCCCCGTTGTTTAAAAAGCACGGGTGGCGGATGTGGCTGTATCGCTTAGGATGCTGAAACCTACAGAAAGCGCCTCAGGCCCTCCCTTCGTTCAGCTCTCACGGTAGTAAGTTAATTTCAGAATGCAACACAGCCAATTACATCAGCATTTTGAGAAAGCAGAATGCCAGGGCAGGTGGCTGACAGCTCTGCTAGGATCAGGAGACTGAGAGTGAACAGAAATTCCTTTCCTACCCATCAGATCACAAGAGAAATCGGAAACAGAGGGTGTTGCAAAAGAGAGATGCTGAAAATACTCATGCTGAAATCGTGAGCTGCTGGCGCTTGGCAGCTCAGGAGGAACGGGACTCATGGAGGACAGGTGCACACCTTTTCACCCTCATCCCATTGGCTAGAGGGTGAACTCTCAGTGTGACGTAAAACCCCACTGCATGTTTTGTATGGTGCACTGTGGCCATGAGGGACGTCTGTGTGATTTGTGGCCACTTTCAATGTTCTATTTATTTTAGGTTCTATTGAACCTGGAGCGTCCCTGTATCTAAGGCTGTGGAATATGCCAAGACTGATTGGATTGATTGGTGACAGACCATAGCTACATGGAGAGAATCTTTCTACACTTTTGGGTAGTGTACACAGAGAGAAAGAGAGAGGGGAGGGAGGGAGGAGAGAGAGAGAGAGAGAGAGAGAGAGAGAGAGAGAGAGAGGAGAATCATTCATGTTTTATTTATTTTGTTGATGTAAGACAAAGGTCAAATCCCCAGTGACTTAGAGAAATTAAGGTGGATTCTTCCCAAGGTCTTTAGAGCCACAACGATCTGTGAAATCCGACCATGCTGCAGTCCATCCCTCAAAAGAATACAAGGTAATGACAGAGCTATGGAGTATTCAGTGATTCAAACAAAGTACGAAACCACAGCGGTCCCCAGGTTCCCAAGTGCCACTGTTTCACACGCTAAGCAAAAGCCACCGTGAAATCTGAAAGAAAGGCCTTTAGGTTTGTGTCCTACCCCAAACATAGCATGACCAATCACTGTGCATACATTTGAATAATGTAACTGAACATCTCCCCGTGCTTAAAATGCCAGCTGTTTAGGAGTTAGAGCAGAAGCAGGAGTGTGTGAGCATGTCATACAGGTGGCTGTGGTAGAGCAGAAACTCGTGAATTTAGTTCAGAGTAGAGAAGCTTCTAAGAAAAGCTGGCGCCAAGACCACCGAGGTCAGGAATCCTCATCGAAGCAACCTGGCAGGGCTCATGCCAGACACCTACCCCCTCCTGGTAGAATTCTCACCAGACAGTGAGAAACTGGTGGGGTCTCTTGATTTCCTCTCAAACTTCCAGAGGCATCGGAGGGCGATAGCAAATCAATCCCTTCAAAAAACCCTCCACTTCTGCAGGACGCTGGATAATGCCTTGGGAACGTGAGGGAGTGTAGCTCAGCTGCGGGGGGCTGCTGTTAGCAGGGTAGATGTGATATGAAGACCAATGCATCTGAGTGCGGCTCAGCAAATGTGGGCTTAGGGAGGGACCCGCAGATCAAGCAGTGGGAATTTGAGCGGTTTTGTTTGGGGGGGGGGGCTTGGGATGTGTGAAAGGTTTAGAATGTGACAATGTGGTAACAGAGATTGGTCTGTTACCTTGGACTGTCTCTTCTCACCTCTAGACAACTGTTTACAGCCCAGGGATGTTCTTCTAAAAACAGCAGGGCATTTCGCCCTCTTAAGCAGGGTTTCACACTGTTTGATCAATACGGTCCGTAATGGACCTTGAAGGGGTTGGCCATCTGTTCCTCAGTGGGCCATTAAGAAAGCCGTACAAGTCATGAACTGTAGAAAATGGGAAGATCTGAGGGACTAAACGGGGAAGGGATATAGCACGGTGCACCCTGAGGAAGTCTCTTCTGATGTTCCTTCCTTTAAAGCTTGATGTCATAAATTACGTCACCTGTGCGCCGTTTGCCCTGGAGGACTAGAAGAATATTTGGCCAATAGCCTCAATGTATGAATAGTTGTTCAGATTCCCCCACGCCTTTCTCTCCATCCCCCACCCTTCTCTATCTCTCTGTCTGTCCCTATCTCTGTCTGTCTCTCTGTCTTTGCTTCCTCTCCTATTTTCTCTCACTCACAGCCACAATTCCATTTTGTGAGATGTTTTTATTGATTCCTTCCAAGTCTGCTTCCCATTGCCCACATTTCAGATAGCTGTTTATTATCATTTATTATCTAAACAGCCATGTGTTAGCTTGAGGGCAATGGTTCTGTGTGTGTGTGTGTGTGTGTGTGTGTGGTGTGTGCGTGTGTGTGTTTGGGATTTTTGTCAGTTTCCTGGAAGACTGACTATTTCTCTGATGTCTTGGGGGAGAAAATAATTTTAGATTCTTTGGCCTAAGAAGTCAAGTTTATTTTCATAATTATTACCATGATCATTATAGCACAGCAAAATCCAAGAAGGATATGTTCCGAGGCTTGATTGTCCATGTGATTTAGATACTAGTAAAACAGTGGATCAAAGGAGGGGGCTTCGTTTCTGTTGAGAGGAGAGAGGACATTGTCTGGGCTCTGAGCTGTATTTATTATATGGTAGCTCCTGAAATCAAGACAGTTGTTCTCTTTAGGCTCTATTTTTCGTTCTGTTGTTGAAGATTTTCACTATAACTTATGTGTATACATGTGTATAACTGAGTACATGCATAGGAATGCGGCAGCCAGAAGGGCACTGGATCTCCCGGAGCTGGAGTTACAGGCAGTTATGAGCTGCCCACTGCGGTTTCTGGGAGCTGAACTTAAGTCATCTGCAAGTGTAGCCTTAGCTGTTTAGCTGGGATCCCAGAATTCTGCTTTCCTGTCTCTAAAGGGACCATAGCAAGTTACAGACTGTGGGGATATTAGAGAAGACATTTGCAGAGAAGGGCTCATATGCAGTTAGATATTCAGTAGAGTTGAGGCTGTTATGAAAGCAAAGAGGTCTCCAGAGTCAGTCTTCTTCCCCTACCTTCCTGAATTTACCTTCTTGGAAATAAAGCATTTTCTCATATGTAGGGATGGGAAGAAAAATGGGACTCAAAGATGGGAGGCCAGCAGACCAACTCCAAGAAGACAGATGACAAGGACACAGGACAGTAAAGCTTTTGAGAGAACCACAGGAGATTTAACTTGGAAGGCACTGTTGTCATCTGGGTACCATTCACTGCACCATTCGATGCCTTTCCATTTGCTCATTGTCCTCAGTGCTAAGAATCACATAAAATAACCAGCAAGGGAAAAAAACCTTAATCCCATTTTGTTTACTTTCCGCAAGTTAACTTTTAAGGACTTTGTGTTGGGTAAATAGTAAAAATGAAATCACTTACCAAGGGTTAATATAAAATGCCAAAAGATAGTCAGTCCAAAGACATGAAGGCAGCAGGGTTAAGAAAGCAAACACACTCCTACGCCTGTGAGCATTAATAAACAACAGATGCAAAGATGAAAATGTGGTAAGTGTTAGTAATTCAGCTGTGAACAGATATCAATAAATTACCTGCCAGGGTCTACTCATACCACAGTTAAATATCATTCCCCTCTGTAGGCTTCTGATGGAGGGCTTAAAAGCTACAATGGTGACCAAATCAGCTTCTATTTACGCAAGTCCTGGACCCAATCAGAGACAACTTCCTTCTGCTCACTCCTGCTCAACCCAGTTCGGCTGCTCTTAGGAGAATAAGTCTGGCTGGTGCCTTGTTCTCGGCTATCACCCCTTCCGGGCTAACTTAACTTAAGAAGCCAGGTGGCAGGACAGCAGCTTGTCTGAGTAGACATAGATGGTCAGGTCACTTAAGTGGGTTCCAAGGAGGATCAGGCTTCTGTACATATCCTTATCAAGATGAACTGCTTGATGTGACTTTCTATAGTATTTTCAATTGGAACCCTTATCCAATTTCTAAATCTATTCCTTAAAGCATCAACTCAACATGCTACTTGGGTATCATTCATCCAGCATCAACACCTCATCCATGGCTGGGGCTTTTCATTGGTTCTCATCAGAATGGAAGCCAAACATTAAGCAATTGCACTTTAATTCCAATTGAGATAAAATGTTTGATTGGGATCTGATTGCAGGTATTCAAACAGCACTCAAGACAGACTATCCATTCCTGTGGGCTGCAAAATATCCTGAGATGCATCTATAGTTAGCGTGAAAACCAGAAGAAACATCTTGTCACTTTAGTTAGAACAAATCCCCGCTGAGATGGCTAATCTCACTGGCTCAGAATAACCTCCTGCTGGTGAAACCAAGTTTGCTGTGTCTTGCAGCAGAATTTTCTTGATTGTATAGAAATGTCCTGGGGGGTATTCTTTTCTTTGCTTTTAGTTTCCCGAGACTGGCCTATCAATCTTACAAATTACAACTGGCCATGAAGTTCATTAATGCACAGCTTTCTTGGGTCATGGGTACAATTGGAACAGTTTCTTAGATGGGCCTCACGCCAGTGTTTTGGGGACCCTGCCTTTTAAAGGGAAGAAATGGGAGCTGGTGGGTCTCCTAATCTTGACAAGAGTCCTAACATATTTGAACAAACCTTCTCATGTTTCTGAAATGGTCAGCATCAAGGACTTATAAATTCTCTTTCTTCATAACTGGATTGATCATATTTTAATAGAAAAATTCTATTCATGTTATAATTTTAAAATGACCCAAAGAAGAGTCATATCAAACAGAATCTCATTTCAACCTTGTTTTCAATTAGAGCGATCATTATCCGCACTCAGAGAGGAAGATTTCACCTTTTAAATAACGTTTTTCACCCCGTTGATCCTGTAGGGTGAAATTTCTGGTCTCTCAGACCTGTCTCTCTAATGTTAGTCACTTTGGGTTCATTTAAACCCTTCAATGGTAGCCTGTAAACTGCAGCCCTACTTGCGTGGAAAATATTTACTTAATTGGTGATTCTCTTGGATATTCTGAACTGGATGCTAAGCTGGACAGTATTGCTATTTATTACACACTGTAGTTCAGGGTGGTGGCAACCAAATTCATCTCTCAACATTGTTCTAATTCCCTTCACATCTCTTCCCTCTAGGACCTTCCTTCCCAGTAATAAATGTCAAGGGGTTCATAAGACTTTGATGTTTGTGTCTTTGATATAAGAGGTGACGGCTTCGGGCCGCACATCTTTATTTCATTTTTGAGTGGAAGTGTTGTCTTCCACCACCAGCTACTCTGCCATTCTGCTTTATCCAAGTTTCCCTTGGGCCTCCTACTGCCATTTGTTCATTGCAGCTGTCGTGATGGAGCCCTTGCTTGGAAGAGCTAGGGCCCTTTGCATGATGCATGGTCCCTTTTCTCACCACTTAAGAATTGTATTCAGTTTATAGAAACCATTTTGACCCATGATGTAGTCATTGATTGCCCGCTGAATTAAAGGAAGGACATGCAGAAAATAAAATCATCTGTACCGTAAAGACAATAAAATCAAATTTGGAGCATGTACTGGCTAGCTAAGCCAGCTGGAGACATGTCCCAGAATAATACTCACCAACTGTAGGGAAGTTTCCCTTCCCTCTCCAAGGACGCAAAATTGACAAATGTGCCAGCTCCACACTCCCTGTTTGAAAGAGACAGAATCAAGGTCACTGCTTTATGGAGCTCTTCACCTGACATGAAGGCCTTTATGCTGTGTATCATGACAGCATTAAAAAAAAAAAAAGTGTCACGCAAGTTTTGTATGATTCTCTCCCACATAAAATACCAAAAACTGAAGAACGATAAAACACAAAGAAACAGCCCTTTGTACCGCAGCAAATCAAACCGGAAACAGTCTGCACACAATCTTTGCCAAGAGGTGTTCATG